>CM035119.1:653213-1853213 GCA_020205555.1 Panax stipuleanatus | reverse complement strand
TGATTTGTGCAAATTTTATAAATTAAGCAAGTTGTCATAAAATATTCGTTGTGTCGAAAAATATTCGTTTGGTCGGGGAATATTCTTTTAATTGGGGAATATTTGTACGACGGCGCAATTATTGGTGGACCCCACAACGGAGTTATCGGATATAGAAAGCGACAAAAATAACTTTTTTATAAAGATAACGACCAGACTTTTGCCGTTAAACTGTTGAAATACTCGGTGATAAAGGTACAGTAATACGCGTTGTTGCACAGTAGCACACGGTATTACACAGTATCTCGGATTATTGATTCTTACGTAAGAAGTCACTCAGTATTTCATTCAATAATTAGCACAGTAGTTGCTCCATAGTATCTTATATTATTGATTCAATTATTGTCACAGTATCATCTGCATAATATTTTATATTATTAAATCAATAATTGTCACGACACAGTTACTCATATTATTTAATATTATTAGTTAGCATTATTGACAATGTCTAAAAAGTTCTGTCAAGTAAAGGGGTTAGGTTATTTAATTGCGCGCCAGTAAGGAGAAATACTTATCGGAAAGCCCCATCTTTCCTGAGAACGATCTAATTGTCAATATTCTGAGTTATAATATTAAATAATGACTAATTGTTGAAAGATTGTGTTAATGAAAGATAAATGAATTGTGGTAGATATTTATTCAATTTTTGTTATAAATAGAGGAGTTGTTGTAAGGACCCCCTACGTGCCAAATTATTCAAACCGTCAGTAAAAATTGATATCAATTTTATTTTATTATTATTATAATAGTAATAAAACAAAAAACTTTTTATATAAAACAGAAATCTTTTTATTATATATATAAAGTTGTTTGTTTTATTAGATTATAAATAGATTATTATATTATATATAAAATTTTTGTTTTATTAGAATATTTTATTGCATAGTGACGCATAGTAAAAATTAAATTTTCGCCGATTCTTCGTCCGTGAAAGTTTTCCACTGTACGTTCGTGATTTTCATTTAAATAGTATCATGCCATTCTCCTATAAATAGGATGTTTAGTTAAGAAATGAAAATCACACTAGAATCAGAGAATTCTTCTTCTATAATATTGTGCGTATTTCTTTTTAGTATAAAAACACTCTGAGTGTAGATTATAGTGAAAGATTTCCTCAAGAATATCTCCGCTATACTAGTCAGATTTACTCTCCTAAAGTAAGGGATATTATTTTCGTAAGGAAAATTATTTTCTTTCATACTCTATAGTATGTAAGTGATATTATTCCATTTCATATTCCTAAATCTACACTTACTATGATAAATATTGTTTCTATAATTCTTGAAATGATTATATTTTTCTTGAATTTTGTGCTTCATCTAATATCTTTCCACTGGAATATTGGTCTGAATTTTTTTATCAAATTTTAATATTTTCATGTCGGGGTACTATTCATACGGGTTACTATTCATAAGTACGGTACTATTCATACAGTACTATTCACGTTGAAATTGATTTCTTTTCTGTCCAAATTATTTTTGATATATGAATATCATTCTTGAATTTTGCTCCACAATTGATTATCGTATTGACAATTTGAATATTATTTAGTTCTGGATAAATTAAATTATAAATCTCTAATATTTATCATTGATCTCATTTGATTGGTTCTTTATTTCATTTTTCATCTTCCTCGGTCTTAAATTATGATAAAAGTTATCTTTGTCCTGTAGTGCAAAGATGAACTGTTGATTAATGAATATTTTTGGCCCGTAGTGCAAAGATGAACAGTTGATTGATGAATATCTTTAGCCCGTAGTGGAAAGATGGACAGGTGTTTGGCATGATCATGACCACTGGTGATACAAATGAACATCTTTGGTCCGTAGTGCAAAGATAAATTGTTGATTGAAAATAACTATTGATTGGTGTTACAGGGATAAAATAATGATGATGGACTTTTAAATCATACAAGATAGTAGACATCATTCTCTACGTAACTCTTCTAATGGATTGATATTTTTGGTTGTAGTTGTTGATCTAAAACTTATTGTCCATAATATTTTATCTGATTCATTGAAGTCTAATGATAATTTATTCTTCATTATCTTAGTCATAATATTCTTTACTAGGCTATTTGAGCTCAACCTTTTCTTTCACTGTTCTCTTCAGGAAATGAGAATATCGCGGGGATTAGTCAGGGAATGGAGTGATGGTCCGAGATAGAGCTGTAGTAGTCCTTACTATTTTGTAAAATAGTGTGATAATGATTGTAATTAGAACTTATTTGAGTGTTTATATTTTCGTATTATATACGATCTGTATTGAAGCTCACAGTTTGTGTGGTCGTATTTTGCACGACCGTTTGTTTTATAAGAAGATTTGTATTCGAATTCTGTACCATGTATTTGTCGACTCAGAATGGGTTGTGTGAACCTATTTTGGGGGCGTCACAGTTGGTATCAGAGCCATTAGTAAAGAGCCCCGAGCCTCTATCTGGTGACTCCTTGTATGGGATGCACCGAAGCCAAATTTTCCATAGAGGACGCCGTAAATAACGGTGGCAAACTGATAGGTATCATTGTGAGGTGCTGTCCAAGGTTGGATATGAGTCAAAGTTGGTATCTGAGCTTAGGGATATGATCTCTGGCGGAGATCTGGGAATAGAATTAGGAGGGGAGAGACGAGTAAAACCTTCGCTAGTGTGTCCTACCTAAGCTTATTTATTATTTAATTGGTCTGTCGAAATATAGAGATATTAAGTGACATGCTAATTTTTTTAATTAACCCTTGTTTTGTGGCAGTATTTGAGAATGACATCTGAAAATCAAGAGATGAACTCATATAGAGTTTTAAGTGATGAGTTGAGGAGATTTATTTAAAGAATAAATATTGGAGTATAATACCTTGTTATAACAAAGATGTTTATTGGGGAGTATTAATTAAATTATTGAACTTGATTGTAGGATGTAAGGCAAAGAAGAATTTAGAGATATCCATATAGTGAGTGAAGAATTAATAGTTGAACCCGAGCTAGTCTCAAAGGTAGTAGCTGAGAGTGAGGTAGAAGAGGACCCTGAGGAGGATTTATTAGGAGAATTTTATGATCGAAATGTAAAACTGTAAGATCATATTCGTGGGTTAGAAGAGCAGGGTGAAGAACGGCAGGCGGTCGTGGAACAAAGGGATGCAGCAATTCAAGATTTTGCTACCTGATATGCGAAGTTTGAACAGAAACTCTCTCTGGTAGAGCATATGATAATAGAGTTGAAATTCGAGAATGCAAATGTCAAAGATCAGCTGAAAGAAGAAACAACGGGACGAGTGAGAATGGAATATGCATGGGTAAAAGTCGCACGATGCGTTGATATTGTAGAAAGAGACATCCGATCCAAGAAGGCCAAAATAGATGATATGGATTTCGCTTTTTGGAAAGTAATTGGGAGAACCCAACATCGAGTTTGGAATTACTCTATGCAGAGCGGTCAACCCCAATTCGATATGGATCGAAGAGTAATGATTTAGATCATGGACCAGGAGTACGACGAAGCAATTGAGGGAGGAGTGTGCCCTATAGCGAAGTCAAGCCCAGCTGGGATGGTGACACCTAAGTCTGTCGTAGATAAGTCAAAGTCGGTGGTTCAAGGGAAAACGTTTGTCGAGACTTCCCAAAAAGCGAGGAACTCGAACGAAATTATCACAGGTAAGCTAATAATAAACTCTAGCGAAGTCTATACCTTATTTGATACATGTTCTACCTATTCTTTTATTTCACCTGCTTGCACTCAACGTTTGAACTTGACCCCTGAGAAATTAGACTTTAATTTATCTGTTGAAACTTCGTTGGGAGAAACCTTCATCACATCCACTGTTTACAAATCTTGTTTGATTCAAATTGGCACCCTCACATTACCTGTTGATCTCATCTCTTTGAAAATACTTGCATTTGATGTGATTTTAAGAATTGACTGGTTAACTACTCATCATGCTAAAATTGATTGTTTTCGTAAAGTTGTTAGCTTTAATATTCCTACTATGCGAATTCAAACAACCAAACCACTAAAATCAATCACTGTCATTTCAAGTCATAAAGCTATTCGTTTATTGAAAAACGGATGTCAAGCTTTCTTAGCTCATATCACCGATTTAAACAAGAATACGTCAGATTTGAATGATATTTCTATTGTTAATAAATTCCCTGATGTATTTTCTGAAGAACTTCCTGGCCTACCCCCAGAACGTGAAGTTGAATTCTTTATTGACCTTGAACCAGGTATAAAACCCATTTCAAAAATCCCATATCGAATGGCTCCTATTGAACTTCAGGAGTTAAAGGTCCAACTACAGGAATTGTTAGACATCGACTTTATACGTCCTAGCACATCTCCTTGAGGTGCTCCTGTTTTATTCGTAAAGAAGAAAGACGAGAGTATGCGACTTTGTATTGACTATCGGGAGTTGAACCATGTCACCATCAAGAATAGGTATCCATTACCTCGCATTGATGACCTGTTCGACCAGTTGCAAGGTGCGCAATTCTTTTCAAAGATCGATCTCCGTTCTGGATGTCATCAGTTAAAGATTAAAACTGATGACATTCCAAAGACTGCCTTTAGAACTCGATATGGGTATTACGAATTTCTAGTTATGTATTTCGGATTGACCCATGTCCATACTGCGTTCGTGGACATGATGAATCGAATATTCAAGAAATATTTGGATTATTTCGTGATTGTCTTTATTGATGACATCCTAATATACTCTAAAAGCCTCAAATATTTCTTCACCAAGAACGAACTCAATATGCGACAACGACGTTGGCTCGAGCTGTTGAAAGATTACGACCATACCATTTAATACCATCCTGGAAAAACGAACGTGTTAGTTGACGCGTTGAGTAGAAGATCGTATGCGGGGACAAGTGCGATATTGTCAACACAAAGCCCCATTTTGTATGACTTACAAAGGATGGCGATAGAGTTAAAGACTCCAAGGACCCACGTGATGATGTCAAATATACGAGTAGAACCGACTTTAATCGATAAAGTTAAAGCTGCTCAAGCTACAGACCCGGAGCTGATGAATATGAAGAAGAAAGTACAAGAAGGTACTATTCCAAAAGCAAGAATCGACAAAGAGGGAATACTTCGAGTCAACTACAGACTTTGTGTTCCTAACGACTCTGATTTGAAGTATAAAATCATGATGGAAGGTCACAATACACCGTTTGCAGTCCATCCTGGAAGTACCAAAATGTATCGTGATTTTCGACATACATTTTGGTGGAGTAACATGAAGAGAGAGATCGCAGAGTTTCTCTCAAGGTGTCTAACTTGTCAACGTGTCAAGGCGGAGTATCAAGTGCCAAAGGGTCCATTGCAACCACTTGAGTTTCCAAAATAGAAGTGGGAACACATCAACATGGATTTTGTGATGGGTCTTCCCAAGGTTTCTTAAGGCATAGATGCAATTTGGGTAATTGTCGATAGATTAATCAAGTCTGCTCATTTCTTGCATATATGAGAGACGTATTCACTTGAACGTATTGCTCGTATGTACATAAATGAGATTGTAAGATATCATGGTATGTCGATATTCATAGTTTCTGATCGAGACCCAAGATTCACTTCACAATTTTGGGTCAACTTGCAGAAAGCTATGGGCACTGATTTACGATTCAGTTCTGCATATCATCCTCAAATAGAGGGTCAATCGGAAAGGACGATTCAAACACTCGAAGATCTATTGAGACTCTGTGTTCTAGACTTCAAAAGAAGTTGGGACAAATACTTGCCATTGGTGGAATTCTCCTATAACAACAGTTATCAAGCAAGTTTAGGCATGGCTCCATTCGAGGCGTTGTATGGACGAAAGTGTCGTTCTCCAGTACGCTGGGACGAGGTGGGTGAATCAACATTGTTGGGACCAGAATTGGTACGCATGACTATGAAAAAGATTCAAATAATTCGGCAACATATACAAACCGCACAAGATCAACAAAAGATTTATGTTGATCTTCATCGAAGGGACGTGGAGTTTAATGTCGGAGATCATGTATTATTACGTGTCGCTCCATGGAAAGGAGTTACGAGATTCGAAAAAAGAGGAAAGCTCAACCCACGATTCATTGGTCCATTTGAAATCCTCGATCGAGGAGGAACTGTGGCCTATAGACTCACTTTACCACCAAGCATGTCTCGTGTTCATAATGTTTTTCACATATCTGTGCTGTGTAAATATGTGAAAGACCCAAACCACTTTATTGAACTAGAACCAGACGAGATAGCCGAAGATTTAACGTATGAGGAGATACCTTTCAGAATATTGGATAAGAAGGCACATGTTCTACGCTCAAAGTTATACCTCAAGTCAAAGTTTTATGGAGAAACCACGATGTTAAAGAAATGACCTGGGAGTTAGAATCTGAAATAAAAACAAGGTATCCTCACCTCTTCTAAATACCAGGTACGTACATCAATTTTGAGGACGAAATTTCATAAGGAGTGGATGTTGTAAGACCCCAATTTTATGAATAAAGATTTAACTTTCTTTATATATTATTTTGAAATAGTAAGATATTGATTTGATAAATGTGATAAGTTATGGGTGATTTGTGCAAATTTTACAAAGTAAGCAAATAGTCATAAAATATTCGTTGTGTCGGGAAATATTCGTTTGGTCGGGGAATATTCGTACGACGGCGCAATCATTGGTGGACCCCACAACGGAGTTGTCAGATATAGAAAGCGACAAAAATAACTTTTTTATAAAGATAACGGCCAGACTTTTACCGTTAAACTATTGAAATACCCGGTGATAAAGGTACAGTAATACGCGTTGTTGCATAATAGCACACGGTATTGCACAGTATCTCAGATTATTGATTCTTACGTAAGAAGTCACTTAGTATTTCATTCAATAATTGGCACAGTAGTTGCTGCATAGTATCTCATATTATTGATTCAATTATTATCATAGTATCATCTTCATAATATTTTATATTATTAAATCAATAATTGTCACGACACAGTTACTCATATTATTAGTTAACATTATTGACAATGTCTAGAAAGTTATGTCGAGGAAAGAGGTTAGGTTATTTAATTGCGTGCCAGTAAAAAAAAAATCCTTATCGAAAAGTCCCCTCTTTCTTGAGAACGATTTAGTTGTCAATATTGTGAGTTATAATATTAAATAATGACTAATAGTTGAAAGATTGTGTTAATGAAAGATAAGTGAATTGTGGTAGATATTTATTCAATTTTTGTTATAAATAGAGGAGTTGTTGTAAGGACCCCCTACGTGCCAAATTATTCAAACCGTCGGTAGAAATTGATATCAGTTTTGTTTTATTATTATTATAATAGTAATAAAACAGAAAACTTTTTATATAAAATAGAAATCTTTTTATTATATATAAAAGTTGTTTGTTTTATTAGATTATAAATAGAATATATTATATTATATATAAAATTTTTATTTTATTAGAATATTTTATTGCATAGTGACGCATAGTAAAAATTAAATTTTCGTTGATTCTTCGTCCGTGAAAGTTTTCCACTGTGCGTCCGTGATTTTCATTTAAATAGTATCATGCCATTCTCCTATAAATAGGATGTTTAATTAAGAAATAAAAATCACACCAGAATCAGAGAATTCTTCTTCTATAATATTATGCGTATTTCTTTTTAGTATAAGAACACTTTGAGTGTAGATTATAGTGAAAGATTTCTTCAAGAATATCTCCGCTATACCAATCAGATTTACTCTCCTACTAAGGTAAGGGATATTATTTTCGTTTAGTATTCGTAAGAAAAATTATTTCTTCCATACTCTATAGTATGTAAGTGATATTATTCCGTTTCATATTCCTAAATCTACACTTACTATGATAAGTATTGTTTCTATAATTCTTGAAATGATTATATTTTTCTTGAATTTTGCATATCATCTAATATCATTCCACTAGAATATTGGTCTGAATTTTCTTATCAAATTTAAATATTTTCATGTCGGGGTACTATTTATACGGGTTACTATTCATGCGTACGGTACTATTCATACGTACGGTGCTATTCATATAGTACTATTCACGGGTACTATTCACGTCAAAATTAATTTCTTTTCTGTCTAAATTATTTTTGATATATGAATATCATTCTTGAATTTTACTCCACAATTGATTATCGTATTGACAATTTGAATATTCTTTAGCTCTGGATAAATTAAATTACAAATCTCTAATATTTATCCTTGATCTCACTTGATTGTTTTTTTATTTTATTTTTCATCATCCTCAGTCTTAAATTGTGGTAAAAGTTATCTTTGGCCAGTAGTGCAAAGATGAACTGTTGATTAATAAATATTTTTGGCCCCTAGTGCAAAGAGAAACTGTTGATTAATGAATATCTTTGGCCCGTAATACAAAGATGAACAGTTGATTGATGAATATCTTTGGCCCGTAGTGAAAAGATGGACAGGTGTTTGGCATGATCATGACCACTGGTGATACAAATGAATATCTTTGGCCCGTAGTGCAAAGATTAATTATTGATTGAAAATAACTATTGATTGGTGCTACAGTAATAAAATATTGATTATGGACTTTTAAATCAATGAAGATAGTAGACATCATTCTCTACTTAAATTTTTTAATGGATTGCTATTTTTCGCTGCAATTGTTGATCTAAAATTGTTGTCCATAATATTTTATCTGATTTATTGAAGGCTAACGATAATTTATTCTTCATTATCTTAGTCATAATATTCTTTACTGGGCTAGTTGAGCTCACCCTTTTCTTCCAATGTTCTCTTCAAAAAATGAGAATATCGCGGGGACTAGTCAGGGAATGGAGTGATGGTCCGAGATAGAGCTGTAGTAGTCCTCACTATTTTGTAAAATAGTGTGATAATGATTGTAATGAGGACTTATTTGAGTGTTTATAGTTTCGTATTATATACGATCTATATTGAAGCTCATAGTTTGTGTGGTTGTATTTTGCACGACCGTTTGTTATAAGAAGATTTGTATTCAGATTATATACCATGTATTTGGCGACTTAGAATGGGTTGTGTGAACCTATTTTGGAGGCGTCACAGTTTGTATCAGAGCCATAAGTAAAGAGCCCCTAGCCTCTATCTGGTGACTCCCTGTGTGTGATGCACCGAAGCCAAACTCTCCGTAGGAGACGCCGTGAATAACGGTGGCAAACTGATAGGTATCATTGTGAGGTGCTGTCCAAGGTTGGGATATGAGTCACAGTAGGTATCAGAGCTTAGGGATATGATCTCTGGCGGATATCTGGAATAAAATTAGGATGGGTGAGACGAGTAAAACCTTCGCTAGTGTGTCATACCTAAGCTTATTTATTATTTAATTGGTTGGTCGAAATATAGGAATAATATGTGTCATGCTAATTTTTTTAATTAACCTTTATTTTGTGGCAGTATTTGAGAATAACATCAGAAAATCAAGAGATGAACTCATATAGAGTTTTAAGTGATGAGTTGAGGAGATTTATTTAAAGAGTAAATATTGGAGTATAATACCTTGTTATAACAAAGATGTTTATTAAGGAGTACTAATTAAGTTATTGAACTTGATTGTAGGATGTCAGGCGAAGAAGAATTTAGAGATATCCATGTAGTGAGTGAAGAATTAATAGTTGCACCCGAGCTAGTCGCAGGGGTAGCAGCTGAGAGTGAGGAAGAAGAGGACCCTGATGAGGATTTATTAGGAGAATTTTATGATCGAAATGTAGAAGTGCAAAATCGTATTCGTGAGTTAGAAAAGCAAGGTGAAGAACGACAGGCGGTCTTGGAACAAAAGGATGCAGCAATTCAAGATTTTGCTACCCGATATGCGAAGCTTGAATAGAAGCTCTCTCTGACAGAGCATATGATAATAGAGCTGGAATCCGAGAATGCAAATGTCAAAGATCAGCTGAAAGAAGAAACAACGGAACGAGTGAGAATGGAATATGCATGGGTAAAAGCTGCACGACTCATTGATATTGTAGAAAGAGACATTCGATCCAAGAAGGCCAAAATAGATGATATGAATTTCCCTTTTTGGACGGCAATTGGGAGAACCCAACATCGAGTTTGGTATTACCCTGTGCAGAGCGGTCAATCCCAATTCAATATGGATCGAAGAGTAATGATTCAGATCATGGATCAGGAGTACAACAAAGCAGTTGAGGGATGAGTGTTCCTTATAGCGAAGTCAAGCCCAGTTGGGATGGTTACACCTAAGGCTGTCCCAGATAAGTCAAAGTTGGTGGTACTAATCCAGACACTAAAGTAGACAGGCATAGCTGTCTGATAGTAATTGACGAAGAACATAAGCTAAAGCAGACACCTAAAGCAGGCATGCATAACTATCTGATTTAAACCTGTTGCAGAAAAAATCAAAAAGATTTTATCGTTTATAACTTTTAGTTTAAACACCTATTCACCCCACTCTAGGTGTGCTTATATAAAGAATTACATTTGGTATCAAGCAAGGCTCTGCTAATATTGATCTTTGCAGGTCATAGGGAAAGATCCTATGGCACACCTCAATTTTCAAGAAGGTCAATCCACAAGTCGGCCACCTCTATTGTTCGGGAGCAAGAACTTCAACTTCTGGAAATTCAGAATGAAAATTTATCTCAAAAGGGATCCATGGGAATGGTGGGTAGTTGAAAATGGCCCTGTTATTCCTAGACATGATGATGGTAAACCCAAGACTCTCATGGAAATGGATACAAATGAATCTTATATGGTATCCTATGACTCTAAAGCCATAAACACGCTGCTGAGTGGTATGGTTCAAGTCCGAAATAGATAAAGTCTCTGCATGCAACACATCAAAAGAAATGTGGGATACAATCATGATGAGCCATGAAGGAACGTACAAGGTGAAAGAAGTGAAACTTAGCATGTTGATGCAAGAGTACGAGTTATTCAAATTAGAGAAAGATGAAACAATTAATGAAGATCAAGGGAGATTTCTCACACTCATGAATTCATTAAGTATGCCTGGTCGAAAAAGTGATCAAAGGGAAATAAACAGAAAGTTACTTAGAGTCATGCCTAAACGGTTCGCACCAAAGGTTACAACTCTTCAATATTCAACAAGAATTAGTACCATGGAAACTTTTACCTTGTTTGGAGAGCTTGAAGAATTTGAAAATCATCTAAGAAGGTATGATGAAGAATATGAAGCACCAATAAAGAAGACTATTGGCACTTCAAGTCGAGAGTAATAATGAAGGTGATCACAAAGATTTTGATGAAGAAATTGAAATGCTCTCAAGAAAACTCGAGAGACTACTTAAAGGAAGAAACAAAGGAAGAATAAAAAGGTAGCTCAACTTCAAAGAGTAAGTCCAAAACAGAACACGATGAAGAAATTGGCCAAATTTATTTTATGGGACTAGAAGACGATGATCAACTTGAGGTAACAAATTTTCATGAAGCTTTTGAAATATCTACATCTGATTATCTTGTTTTACAAAATGAAAATCAACAGCTCAAAAAGAAAACTGCTTATTTTAAGAATTGCGTAAATGAGCTAATGAATGAAGTTAAGTCGCTTATTAAAGAGAGAAAAGAAAATGAATATCTTAAAAATAAAAATGAAGTTTTAAAAGAAAATTTGAAAATGAGATATGCATGCATAGATGCTTTTAATGATGGAAAAATGATGAATGTGCAACATGATGACAATGTAACAAATGCAGAAATAACATCTTTAAAAAATGATCTTGCTAAATTTGTGTAAAGAGAAGAGAACCTAAATGTTATGTTAGGGGTACAAAGGTATACTCTTGATAAACAAAGAATTGGGTATAATCCTATTAAAAATGTGAAAAATAGAACTAATAATAATATTAGAATGATTAATAGGAAACCACTGCATAAACCACTTTATTGTTCACCATTTATTACTTGCAAAAATTGTGGTTTAGAAGGACATTTTGACTATAATTGTAATAAAATTAAAATAAATTTTGTTTTGGTAAAGAAATGTGATTTATATGCTACTAACCCAAAAGGACCTAAGAAGATTTGGGTACCAAAAAGGTAGAGACGATTTGTTTGTTTTGTAGATATCTCAAGGTCAAAATGGAAACGATTATTACTTTACTTTGAGAGAGAGTAGGTTACCTATAAATTATTTGGCGGAATCTGTATGTACCTTATTTTTTTAAATAGAATTTTAATTAGATATATTATTATGAAAACTCTATTTACAAGGGTTCATAACATCATTTATTCTAAAGTTTTTATTGTGCTAAATGCTCCATATTTAATACAAATTATAATCTTGATAAAAGGTTGAGGAATCTGTTCATATTATATTTAATGATTTTGACCTTGATCTGTCAAAAGAAGAGGATGGAGACTTTGCAGGAAAATAGATAAAGGATCTGGAATTTGAAAAGCAAACAGCTCAATCCGGACAGCCTAAGTCGTCTGCATCAGATTGAAAAACAAATGTACCAGGAAAACAGGCAAATGAAATCAAACAGCCTGACCCGTCTGTTTTAGTTGAAAACTTAAATATGCAGACACCTAAAAACAGACAGTTGGACCCGTCTGTTTTAGAAGAGAATTCAGATGCAAAGTCTAATATACAAGAGGTTGAATCTGAAGAGCAAATGTCTAATATTAGGCTTCCTAGATCATCCAGAACTGTGGGAAATCATCCTCCAAGTCTGATCATCGAAAATCTCAACATTAGGATGTCCACAAGAAGAGGTTTTGGAGAGATTTGTTTGCTACACTAAAGAGCACATCTATCAAGCTTACTCCTGGTAACAAAATGTTGATATATAGGTAACAAATCACAAAGGTAGGATCATTTTGTTTACTTGCAATATGTGCTTTTGTTATAAGCTTGCTCCAGTGTCATTCTTTATCTTTGCGCTTATTTTTTGATGTCAAAGAGGGATAGATAACAAAATTCTAGAATTCCGGTGGCTTTGCTTCAAAAAGTTTGTTCTTATGAATTATTTTGAAAAAGGGGGAGAGATATATTTGGTATGATTATGTTATAATCAACTAACTTGTGCTTAATGACTAATATGCATAGTCTTATTTCTTTTTGATAATGACAAAGGGGGAGAGATTTCTATATTATGAATATGATTGTTCATTGATATGCATTATCGTTCATTGATATGCATAAATTTAGGGGAGCCATAAAGTTAGGGGGAACCTGTTTATTAAAGAGCATAATGTATTGTCATCATCAAAAAGGGGAAGAATGTTGGTTTATGATTTTAATGATGACAATATTATTAAGTTTATATTCAGTTTAATGGATTTGATTTAATATGTTTGGGTTGATTTAATTTATAAGTTAATTTCTTTATTGGCCCAAATTTGATTAACAATCCATTAATTGATAACAAGATATTATTATTGATGAATATTCCCTTAATATATATATATATATATATATATATATATATATATATATATCACGCTTTTATTTAAATATGCTTCTATATATTTATTGATGTGAGATATGAAAATGGACTTAATTGAGTTTGTTTGGGTTATTTATTTAGAATGATATAATGAGTTTATTATCATGGTGGGCCACTATGGATATAAGTTTATTTGATATTGCATAAGTCCATATGGTTTAAAATTCAGTACGGTTGGAAATCATTTCCTTAATATACTATGTCAAAACAGTTTTTTGGATTGAATTTTATTAAGTAATTTGGTTAACTATGGAATCAGTTTTTGAAAATGCAATATACATTTTGTTCCTATTTTGAATAGGAGTCTATCTTGGTAACAGGTACAAGCTTTACATATTGTTGAAAGTAGGATTCTAACAAACCTGATCTTATAATATTTGTTTGTTCCGTTAATTAAGTCTAAACTTGATTTCATATCTTTGACTTGCTGAATTTGAGAATATTATAGCTGTTAATCCATAACAAAGTTTCCTGTTGTTTTATAGTCGTTGGTATGTTGCTCTCTCTCTCTCTCTCTCTATATATATATATATATATATATATATATATATTAATCCTGCTTGGCTATAGTGGATACATCTCATGAAGATGCAATCCATCTTAGATAGTACATCAGAGAACCTTCTTTGTATTATTCTAGCCATCAAGTGTATCACTTCTAAATTCTTTTGAGATGAAAATTTATTATAATCTCTAAATTCTATCTCTTGTAAACCGAACACAAGCGTAGGTTGGCTTAGGTATTCTTGGAGTTGCAATCTGTTCAAAGAAAGCTTCAAAGGTCTTAGTAGTGAGAAAGGTTGCAAAGGTGCAAAAGTTGGAGAGGTGCAAAGAAGGCATTGGTGTCTAAATCATAATTGAAATTCTTTGAACAAGAAGTTTTTTGCTGTATTTAATTGAATATTAAGTTTAATAAAAAGAGTCTCCAATACCGGTTGGTATTGGGCATGGATTAGGCTACTAGACTAAGCGGATAGGGACTGAACCACATAAAAATCTTGGTGTGATTTACTATTCTGTTATTCTCTATTCTGTTTTCTTATTTCTGAGTATTTTGTTTTGTTCACGTTTGAAGGTGTACTAATCCAGACACTAAAGCAGACAGACATAGCTGTCTAATAGTAATTACGAAGAACATAAGCTAAAGTAGACACTAAAACAGACAGGCATAGCTGGTCTTATTTCAAACTGTTGTAGAAAAAATCAAAAAGATTTCATCGTTTATCACTTTTAGTTTAAACACCTATTCACCCCCTCTTTAGGTGTGCTTATATACAGAATTACAGTTTAAGTTCAAAAAAACCCCTGTCTGCTAAACCAATAGCAAAAACACTCATGCTTTAGCTTTAAACTCTCTGTCTGTTAATCCAAATTGTGAAAAACCCATCTATTTTAGCACAAAACTCCCTCGATGAAAAAACAAAAAACAAGCAGTTTTACATGTTCGTCGCATCTACTTTGCAACATCATAACTTGGTCATCCGTTATCGGAATAAGTCCGTTATCGTGTCATTATCTTCGTTGTTACATCTACTACAAATCCCCAAGGGTGGAAAACTTTTCCAGGTTCATTCTTTGGCGAAAACAATGGCACTAAAGTCTCTACCCGAAACAGTTTTACAATCTTGGCAGTTTTAACTAGTCTCCTTCCGAAGGGCATTTCTCCCACCTCCGCACTCGAATTAGACCAATCTTATGTCTACGGACTCATTACTTAACGTACTACATTACTCCCAAAATGGAAAAATTTTCCAGCAACCCATTTGAAACAGAAAACTGCTCAAGGGTCAGGGTTTACACAAATTTCATTTCTAACTAGTTTTACTTAAAAATTCGCAATGGCTTCGTTATACAAGCTTTTGCCTCCATTCCAATTGGGTGATGTTCTTAACTCATAAGAGCATAACATAACACCCTAGAAATTAATTTTTAAATTTAGGACATCATTGTAAAATGGTCCCAAAACAGCCCACTAACAATCCACTAATTAGTTATTTTCATCCTTTATGCATAGGTTCCATTTTCTTTCTTTCTTTATCTTTCATTATTACATAGTTTAATCATACAACCATCATCATACCCTCCCTATCACTTCTGGAACCATCATGATCCCCATTAATAACAACAATAACATTCCAACAAAGCAAAACAAAAGCTTGATACAAAAATTAAAGGGAAAAGTTTTTAGTTTACCTTCTTAGGTGCTGTTTGTTTACATCTGATTACCTCTTAATGGACTGCCTCTTATTCGCTAAGAGGCATGATGCTGTTTGTTTTTTTTTTTGTTACCTCTGAATGCCTCTTAATCAGTAAAACAGAAAATGAAATCTTAATAATTAAGAGGTACCTCTTAATGAAATTTTTTTGATAATTTTTTATATATAAATATATTTAACAATATTATTCACTCATTTTTATTAAATTGAATATTTAAAATTATTAAATAAAATTTTACCCTTTAAAATGATAAAATAGTGTCATTAAGAGACAACTTACTTTTTAGTTATCAAACAGTTTTTTAGATTCAGACCTCATAACCATTCAGATGATCTAATTTATTAAGACTTCATAATCATTCAGATCTTAATTACGAGGTTTATCAAACACAACCTTACTCTTCTTCTTTACTTAGATGGTCAAAGATTAAAGCTTGGCAAAGCTTGGTTGATCTTCTTCTTCCTTCCTTTCTTCTTTGCCTGTGCTCCTCTTTTTATTTAATTTTTTTGAATCTATATTTTATGAAAATTTACTCATTTTTATTTTATTTTAATTTTTTAAAGTAAATTTTTACTTTTTGAATCTTTATTTATAAAACTTTACTCTTTTTTTAAAAAAATGAGAAAAAATTCTAATTTTTTTCTTGAAAATAATAATAATTTTAAAAAATTTTAATTTTTTTATAAAATATATTGAATTAGTTTTTTTATTTATCTTTTACGTTTTTTTTGTATTTTAATTTCTTTTTTTAGTTTTTATTTTTAAAAATTCTAATATTAAGAACACATATAATAAAAGTAAAGACATCAATTTTTTTTTCCTGAAAATAAAGTGTTACATAAAAAATGATAAAAATCTACTTTTTTTTTTGAAAATTTAGTTTAATTTTCATATTTAATTTTTTTGAATCTGTATTTTAATAAACTTTACTCATTTTATGAAAAAAATTAGAAGTTTCTAATATTTTTTTCCTGAAAATAAGAATAATTTTTAATATTTTAAAATAAATTTATTTTTAAAATGATTGTAAAACTTTTTAGTTTTTTTTTAAAAATTAATTGGTGAAATTGGGTTCGGGTCAAACTTAGACAGGTTGGGTCAAAATGGTCAAAATGGGTCAGGTCGTGGTCAAATCAGGTGAAAGAAACGGAAATGACACAAAATGTCACTTTAAGGACCTAATTGATGAAAAATGAACTTTAGGAACAACTTTAAAAGTAGGTTGCAACTTGGAGTGACAGAAATGTCATTCAACCTATTAAACTAAATATAAGTCATACTTAGACATAATTATATACAATAAAAATGACAAATTTTGTTACTCAAAAAAATATATATTAAAAGAAAATTCATTTTACAAGATAGAGGTAATAATAAATATTATTACACTTTCTTTTATTCAACATTGCCACAAAAGCAACACGAACTATTTACTAAAAAATTTAAGCAAAACCAAAAACGTCCCAAATTTTGACATCAACTCAGGCAAATTTAACATATGAAAATCATAATATGAAAAAAAAAATTGTTATTGAACACCAAAAAACTAAATTATCAACATACTCAATGCACTCTAATTAGAATAACTCCATTAATAATTTAATTTAAAATTCTTAATAATTGTATCATTTATCCAAACATGTGTTAATTAAACTAAATTAGTTTTTTTAAGTTACTAACAATTTGAATGAGATGATCTTAATTACAAGTAAAACTATAATTAAAATGCATTGTATTAAAATAGGATAATTTTATCATTAATATATATATATATATATATATATATATTATTTATTAATTAAAATTTGATAACATAAAAGGGTGAATACGTAATGTTGGGGCGCGAATATTTGAAGACCCAGGTTGGGCCAGGCCTCGATTAAGGCTATGGTTGGGCCGTGGGGGGTCTGATTTGTCCATGGTTAGGGGACACTCCTGACTGTATGGAGATTCTATTTATGGGAGGAAGAATCATGCATTGATTGAACTTCCTATATCTTGGGAGATTTGGTATTATCCTATTATGAAAAGGATACACGGGGGAACCCTAATCCTATGTGGAAGTGGATTCAAGTAGGGATGTGAGAACCTATAAATATATGGCTCGACCCTCATAAGGTACACAACACTTTATTATTCCAGCAATAGAGTAATTTATCCCTCCATTGTTAAACCTTGTCAGTCTGTACTTACTCTCACACCGGAGCTATCCCCCGGCGGCCCAAGCCGTCAAGCTTTGGTGTTTACCCGTTTTTGTGCAGGATTGGACGCGCTTAGTGATTGGAGCGCGTGGACGAATCTTGGCGTTAACATTGGCGCTAGAAGGAGGGCTTTTCAATCACAACCAACGGTTAACCATAAAACATGGTGAATAGCAAAGAAGTTTCTGGTAAAAGACAGCCATCGGCTGCAGCATCAGCACAAAGAGGCTCGGTGAAAGATAGGTTAGGGCCATCTAGCATCCACTCACGACTTGGCCCTCAGAACAATTCGGTTGGCTCCCAAGTAGGGGGCCACCCCGCTGCCCAACGAAGACTGTTCCGCACCACCAGCCAGGAAAAAAGAGATCGGATACAGGTTGAAGGTGCCCAGCCTCGAACCCACCCCTTCGAAGATCGAGAAGCGGCCATAGCTAGAAAGATGAAAGAGATAGAGGACACAGAACAGGCCCTAAAAGTCCTCCGGGTGCAAAAGGAAGAGCTCGCCAGACAGGTGCTGAATATAGTCGAAGATGAGGCTTCCAGCCACCCTAAACACTTGGGGAGAGGGAGGTCTCCCCGCCGAGGATCCCAAGGGCATGACAACCACACCAAAGACACCGAGAAGAGGCTGCGGAGCCGCTCTCGGGAAAGAAGCAGATCCGGAGATCGTCGAACCAGGAGACGTTCGAGAACACACTGCACTAACAGTTCTCGGCACGATGATCGAAGCTATCAAGAAGGTCATCGCCAGGACCGAAGACACGATAGTCCCCGTGGGAAGCGATCTCATCAGGAGGCCCAAGCATCAATGCACCATCCGAAAGATGGTCTCCAAGGCAGTCCTCGGCATGATCAAGACAGAGACTGCAGAAGCCCTCAGAACCGGAGAGACCTGAGAGAAAAGTTGTCCCCGAAGAAGAGTTCGGACCCAGCTCTGGCGGCCGTAGAGGTGTTGACAAGGAAGCTAGAGGACATGCAGAAACAGTTGATCGCAAGCCAGCAGGAAAAGGTAACTTCGGGGAAGAAAGCCTCCCCATTCTCCGAAGAAATCCTTCGGGAAAAGGGTGACCTCAATAAAAGACTGCCATACATCGAAAGTTATGACGGGACGGGCGACCCCTATGAGCATAGCCAGACATATGACAGGCTGTTAGATTATTACGACTACACCGATGCGGCAAAATGTAACACCTTCATCACCTCTCTAAGGCGAGATGCCCGACAATGGATGAACACACTGGCCCCAAACTCAGTCTCGTCATGGGAAGAACTATGTGATAAATTCCACGCCCGATTTGGGAGTAATAGAAAGAGAGGGAAGCCTACTGGGTCGATGGCCCAAGTCAGGCAACATTCTAACGAGACGCTCTCTCAGTACGTGAAGAGATTCAGGGAAGCGGTCGGGCAGGTAACCGAACTTAATGATCTACAGGCCGTAGGACTCTTCCAGAACGGTTTGGATCTGGTTAGGTCAGAAAAATTAATGAAAAAACTGATGTTCAACCACCCGAGGAGTTTAGCCGAAGCCTTCGAAAAAGCAGAAAGCTTCATAACTATGGAAGAAGCTATGGAAAGTCTGAAACGAGGCTCTACGGAGAGACCCAAAGAGAAGGAGAAGAGCAAACCCGAGGGAAATTCAAGGCGATATGGAGGTGATAGATCGGGAGGCTACCCAAAGAGGTATGACAACAACAAAGGGTCGAGGGGAACCCGGCCCCCTCTGCCAAGAGATCAAGAAGGAAGGGTTTACACTCTACTTAACACCCCTCGACCCGACATCCTGGAGCACTTAAAGAAACAGCCGGGTTACCAAAAGCCAGATGACGGCTACAAGCCTAAGAAAGAGTATTCCGGCAGGTACTGTGATTACCACGAGTGCATGGGACATTACACCGAAGATTGTTTGGCGTTAAAAGATTTGATTGAAACAAACGTACAGCACGGAGGCCTGATACGATTCGTTTCGGGAAGAGAAGAACAGACTCGGAAGATAACTACCCCAACTCAGGCCGATCAGCAGCCCCAGCCGAACCCAACACAGGGGGCTCGCCATGTGGTCGATGTCATAACGGGAGGCATGATGGGGAAACTTTCGGGGCAAAAGCGACGCAATTATCTAGATGCGGTGATGTCTGTGGCAGACCAACCCGCGAGACTGGAGAAGCCTTTCCCAGGTTCGGTCATATCCTTCACGGACGAGGACTTCCCTACCGAGCCGATCGAACCGCATGAAGGAGCATTGGTGATCACGGCACAAGTAGGGTCAGTGGATATGAAAAGAATGATGATAGACAACGGATCATCAGTAGATATTTTGTACGCTCATGCCTACCAGAGGATGAGTTTGGATGGAAGGAAGATGGAGATCGGGCAAGAATCTCCCCTCTACGGCTTCAGCAACGAACCAGTCAAAGTGGCAGGGACCATTGAGTTGCCGGTTATCTTCGGCACAGCTCCTCGACAGGCGGAAATCAGATGCCGATTCTATGTGGTACATGTTGACTCGGCATACAACGCTATCCTTGGGAGACCCACATTGACGGCCCTCCAGGCGGTAACTTCCATACCCCATTACAAAATAAAGTTCCCTACCCCGCATGGGATTGGAGAAGTAGCAGGGGATCTAAATCTGGCGAAGAGGTGTTACCGGAATTCCCTGATCACCTCGGGCGTGGGGGTCAGCAAGCAGAAGCAAACTATGGCAATAGAGATCGAGCCCTTTACCGAAAGTAGTCAGGAGCCATTAGTTACCCCGGCCGGAGAGACCGAGGACGTAGAGTTGGTACCAGGAAAGCCAGACAAAATAGTAAAAATCGGGAGGGGGCTGCCAGCGTCTTTTCGGACCCATCTGATAGAGCTATTGCAGGGCTATGCTGACATCTTCGCGTGGGCCCCTAGCGACATGCCGGGGGTGGATTTAAAAGTGGCCGAACACAAACTTCATGTAGACCCAGCAAAGAAACCAGTTCGACAAAAGAGAAGAATCTTCGCCCCCGAGAGACAGAGGATAATTGATGAGGAAATAGCAAAACTATTAGCGGCAGATTTCATATTTGAAATAGACTACCCGGAGTGGATGGCGAACGTAGTCTTAGTTCAGAAGCAGAATGGCAAATGGCGGGTTTGCATCGACTATACTGATCTAAACAAAGCATGCCCGAAAGACTTCTATCCTCTGCCACATATCGACCAGCTAATCGATGCCACTTCGGGGTATGCACTGCTTAGTTTCATGGACGCATTCTCAGGCTATCACCAGATCTCAATGTGCAAGGAAGATATACCGAAGACGGCCTTTATAACCCATCGATCGGTATATGCTTATAAGAAGATGACATTTGGCTTATTAAACGCCGGGGCCACGTACCAAAGAATGATGAACTATGTCTTCCGGAGCCAGCTGGGAAAAACTATGGAAGTATACGTAGATGACATGATCGTGAAAAGTATGTCAGTCCGAGGGCATTTGGATGACTTGGAGAATTGCTTCCAGACAGTTCGGCATTATAACCTAAGATTGAACCCTACAAAGTGTACTTTTGGGCTGGGAGCCGGAAAATTCTTGGGTTACATGATCAGTCAAAGGGGGATAGAAGCCAATCCCGAAAAAATTAAGGCCATCCTGGATATGAAGTCCCCACAATCATTTAAAGACGTTCAGCGTCTAACCGGGAGGATAGCAGCTATGAGGCGATTCATGTCCAAATCAGCAGAGAGATGTCTGCCGTTTTTTGATACTCTGAAGGGGCCGAAGAACGCAAAGAGTTTTCAGTGGACAGCAGAATGTGAAGATGCGTTTCAAGAGATAAAAAGATATTTATCTTCGGCACCTTTGCTGGTGAAACCTGTTCCTACAGAGCCCTTATACTTGTATTTGGCGGCAAGTTCTTTGGCAGTAGGGGCTGTACTGGTGCGGGAGATTGGGGGTAAGCAGCACCCGGTTTATTACATAAACCACTCCCTCAGGGATGCAGAAACAAGGTATCCGAACCTGGAAAAATTCGCCTATGCCTTAGTAATAGCAAGCAGGAAGCTCCGACAGTATTTCCAGGGACGGTTGATAGTAATCTATACAGATCAGCCTTTGAAGAAAGTTTTGGGACGTCCAGAGGTCTCTGGGAGACTTGCAGCTTGGACTATGGAATTGTCCCAATTCATAATAGAATACCACCCTCGGACAGCAATCAAGGGACAAGCCTTAGCAGACTTCGTGGTGGAATGCTCCTTCTCGGAAGCAGACGATAGCTCGAAGAAAGCTGAGGGGATTGGAAAAACGGTGGCCGCTATTCTGCCAGGGCAGAATACTTGGACCTTGTATACGGACGGATCAACGACTTCGGATATCAGTGGAGCCGGGGTCATCTTGACGAGCCCCGAAGGGTTCAAAATTCAACAGGCGATCAGATTCGGATTCAAAGCAACGAACAATGAGGCTGAATATGAAGCAGTTCTGGCGGGGCTTCGGCTTGCAAAGAGCCTGGAAGTGCATAGACTGGTTATCTTTAGTGATTCTCAATTGATCGTTAACCAGGTATCTGGGGAGTATGAGGCCCGGGGATCCAGAATGGTGAAATATTTGGCGGAAACCAGAGATTGGTTGCAGAGGCTCGAGTTCTTTGATTTTCAGGGGGTAGATCGGGCAGACAATACCATAGCAGATGCATTAGCCAGATTGGCCACAACAGAAGCCAGTACCTTCAGCGGTTCGGTCTACCTGGAAACGCTGAATAAACCAAGTGTTCAGCATACTGAGGTGATGTGTATAGAGCGTTCAACTAGCTGGATAGCTCCATACCTGGACTATCTCGCAGATGGTATACTGCCCTCGGATCGGTTGCTGGCCAAAAAGGTCAAACACAGAAGTGCAAATTTTGTATTAATAGATGGAGATTTGTATCGAAGGGCCTATTCATCCCCATTACTAAAGTGTCTAATGCCTTCCGAAGCGGAATATGCCCTCCGGGAGGTTCATGAGGGGATATGTGGGGATCATATGGCAGCCAAATCCTTAGCCTACAAAGTACTTCGGCAAGGATATTATTGGCCCACAATTTTCAAGGAAGCTTCTGAGTACGTAAAGAAGTGCCTGAAGTGCCAGTTGAATAGCCCTATCACACATCAACCGCCAGAAGAATTGTACTCGGTATTATCACCCATTCCTTTCGCCGTTTGGGGGATTGATATACTAGGGCCATTACCAAAAGCAAAGGGGCAAGTGAGCTTCGTCATTGTAGCAATTGACTATATGACAAAATGGGTAGAGGCCAAACCACTCAAGTTGATCACGGAACAAGAGTGCCTGAAATTCCTAAAGGAGTGTGTCGTGTTTCGATTCGGCATACCTATGGCGGTAGTTTCAGACAACGGCCGACAGTTCGTGGGGTCTAAATTCGAGTCATTCTTGGCCGACCTCGGTATACAGCACAGAAAGACCTCAGTGGCACATCCTCAGTCTAACGGGCAGGTCGAGGTCACTAACAGAACTCTACTGAATGGAATCAAACGAAGACTCGACGAAGCAAAGGGAAGATGGCCGGAAGAACTGCTCAGTGTTTTGTGGGCCTATCGAACCACACCTCGATCCACCACTGGTGAGTCCCCCTTCAGGCTCGCCTACGGGACAGATGCTTTAGTGCCGGTAGAGATCGGTTCCACTTCCCTTCGGGTTAGCCAATACAAAGAGATATATAACGAAGACGGACTTCGGGCCAATCTGGATCTACTTGATGAAGTAAGAGAGGCTGCCTTGGTGAAGCTCACTGCTTACCAACGCAGGGTGGCTAGACACTACAACAGGGGAGTAAAATTGAGAAGGTTCGAAGTCGGAGATTTTGTTCTGCGGGAAGTAGAGGCCTCCATGCCCAAAAATCAAGGAAAACTAATGCCAAGTTGGGAAGGGCCTTATGAGATCACAGGAGTACCAAAGCCTGGCACTTACCGCCTCCGGGCATTGGATGGCACCGATGTCCAGAATACCTGGCATGCCGGCAGACTTAGGAAATATTTTCAGTAAGAAGAATCCTCCGTATCATAGGGTATTCGGTTATCCCGAGTTCAGAGTCAAGCGTCTGTAATAGTGCCAAGGATTCATCAATAAAAGAAACATTTTTTCTCCGTTTGAACTTTATTCTGTGTTCATGTTTGTCTATCATCGGACCAAAACCTGCTTAACCGGTCAGCGGTTCGGCCTTTGGTGCTATGGGGGAAGACCCTTCGTCTCATATGAGCGGAGCTTTTATTTTTCCCAGTGTACCTTCGGCTCTCGGAGAGAAGGTCATTGGAGGATCCGCGGCAGAATTCCTTCGTCTCTCTGTAGCGAAGTGAAGGTTTATTCCTGATGTGCCTTCGGCTCTCGGAGAAAAGGTCATCAGTGGGGCTTTGGTGGGCTTCGCGATAGAGGCAACTTTTCCTGGTGTACCCTCGGCTCTCGGAGAGAGGGTACATCGGAGTGTCTGAAGGTTGGGTTCCAGCGCCTCTTCGGAGCGTCTTGGAACATTCCTGATATGCCTTCGGCTCTCGGAGAGAAGGTCATCAGTGGGGCTTTGGTGGGCTTCGCGATAGAGGCAACTTTTCCTGGTGTACCCTCGGCTCTCGGAGGGAGGGTACATCGGAGTGTCTAAAGGTTGGGTTCCAGCGCCTCTTCGGAGCGGTGTGAATATTTTTCATGATGTTCCTTCGGCTCTCGGAGAGAAGGACTTCAGAGGCCTATGGTTGGAATAATTTAGCCTCGGGTGGCAAAGCAAACTTATCATTACTTACGATTATTTCATGATGAATATAAATGTAGTTTTCAGGAGTAAAGACAAAAGGATGAATATTTTCATTAAAACGAATTTGTTTACAGGAAAAGAAAATATTTACAAAGAGCCCTATTCCGAGTCTGAGGGATCATCGTTGGCATCTTTTTCGGAGTCCGAAGAATCAAGCAGGGCCGGGTTAAGGCAACGCTCGGCCATCTTGGCCTTACCATGGGAACGGCAGGCCTCATAACCCTCGGTGTACATCTGCATAATTTTCTCGTTCAATTCTGCCGATTCCTTATACTCGTTAATAGCCCGAAGTTTGGACTCTTCGGTAAAGGGTGGCTCGGTTGCGGCTATAAGTTCTGTTAATTGCTTTTCCAAAATTGTATTTGACCGCCGGGCGTCTTCTTCTTGTTTGGTCAAGACAAATATCTGCTGTTGGAGCTCGGTGTTGTCCTGCTTTTGTTGGTAGATTTTGGCTTTATCTGCGTCGGCTGTTTCTCGGAGGAGTTGATTTTCTGCGTTCATACGATCTGCATGTTCTCTCAGGCTGATGTTTTCGTTGCGTAGGCTAGACAGTTCGTTCTGAAGCTGTTCGTTGAGAAAGATGGCTTCAGCTCGCGCAATCTCTTCTGCTGAGAGGGCAGAACGAAGGTTCTCTATCTCTTGGCCGAGCTGGGTCCCTTCGGCATCTCGTTCCTCCCATCTTTTGAGCACCCGGCTCCATGTCGCATTGGCCTGGGGAGTTCTGTAGTGGTTAAAGAAAAAGTACAAGCGATGAAAGACATTATCAAAATGCAGAATGGAGAGATTGTCACCTTGCATTGTTGCACCAGGCCGTTTAGTACGAGGGCATCGAAGGACATGCCCGTATAATGGGGGTCGTCGGCTTGGAGGTTGAAATGGTTGAGAGCGTCAATAGGATAGCCCCGGGCGTCTTCAGAATAAAATGATCTGGTGGTGGGGCCCCCTTCGGATGGATTGGGTGGAATTGGATGTGTGGAGGAAGGCCCTTCCATATGAGGTCTTTTGGTTACTGGCTCTGAGGATGAATCCTCGATTGTTTTGCGCTTCTGAGTAGTGTTGGCCTCGGCAGGTGGGGTCGGCACTTTGAGGGAAGGAACATGCAGTTCCTCGGCAGTCAAGGGTTTGATCTTGGTTCGTCTCTTCTTCGCTCGGAGGATTTGTGCTCGCTCATTTGCCGGAAGATCGATCAGATTCCGAGGAGCAGGTAAGGTTTGGTTGAGGCTGCTCTGAGGCCTTTTTGAGGCTCTTCTTTTATGTCTGACCCTTAGAGAGACTTCTGGGATGTCTTCTTCGGCTGGCTCGTCGACGCTTGTGACCGTGGTTGGGACCTCGGCGTTAGGTCCGGTAAGCTGTTCGGCCACTTCAGCTGTGATAGTGGCTTCGGTAGGCTGTGTTCCCGCCATGTACTCCTCCATATCACGCACTTCAATGGAGGTTGGTCGGATGAGGGATACTGCATAACAAAAAGGAGGGTAGAGATGATAATCAAAGATATGTGTGAATACGACGCGGAAAATTAAAGTGGTCCTTAGGCTTACGCTTATGGTTAAAAAGCCAGGCTTGCTTGGTCAGAAGGGTGAAGCTCCACTCGTTCAGGGGTAGCTTTTTGACCAGTTTTGTGATCTCGCGGAAGCGTTCTGGTTGCATGTCTCCAAGGGGAACGTTGGCTCGTTTGTGGGAAGCCCAGTTCGGCAGCCGAAGTGTTTCTGGTCCTCGGACGAAGAACCAGTCCTTATACCAATTTTTGTTACTGGAAGGGGCGTTCATCAGTGGTCTTCGGAACCTCTTTGAGGGGGTGTTTGGCTTGTTGGCTATTTTGCTGAGGACCTTGAGGCCAGGAGTGAGGGTCCCTGCTAGGCTGAACAGATTGAAGAAAAAATCAACCGAGGGTTGCACTTCGGCCTCGTGACAAAAGGCGATAAAGGCGGCTATGTGGATATATGAGTTCGGGACTAGCTGGCTGAAGCCGACGCCTATGAAGCCAAGGAGGGTTGGAATGAACGGGTGAAGGGGAAAACGGATCCCCTTCTCCATCAGGGTCAGAGGGACGGCGGTCCAGCCGTCTGTGGTGTGGTACATCCGATCACTGGCATTGGGCGCTTTCAGTTCGTGATAAGCGGGGATCTGATAGTTGGTGCGAATGACGTCCATTGCATCGCTTGTCAGTCGGGATATAGTGTTAATTTGGGGAAATTGGGATACGTCAGAGTATTCGCGTTGGGCTTTTTCATGGTCACTTTCCGTTGGTGTTTCTGGTGGGGGAATATTTTTGATGGTGGTAGACATGATGGTTGCATTGGTGAAAGTGGCCGAAGGAGAGGTAAGGGGAGTTGCGGGGGTAATGGTAGTAGGTACTGAGATGGATGACACAGGAACGGCAGGGATGGGGTCTGTAGGTGCCGGAGAGGGGACCGGAAGGGTTGCTGGAGGATGCCATTGCTGTATATCTAAATAACTTAGGGAGTGTAGGGTACTATTGGCCGGAGAAGAGGAGTTGGAGGAGAAAAGGGAATTTTTAAAACAAATATATTAAAAGGTATGAACGGAAGGGTGTTGGGTGAGTTTTATTATGTCTTTTTGGCAGCTGGTCCCGAATCCCGAAAGACGGCGCATTAATGGGGGGAAATGATGAGGCACGTGAGGAGGTGAAGGGTTGGAGATAGGGGGGCTGTTTGAGTGCACCGGTTCCTTGCGTGGACAGATTAAAGAATGTTGGGCCGTGAAAGGTGGGCCGGTGTTGATTAGATTGGTCTCGTTGGCTGGGCTCAGTCCGAGGGTATCAGTCCTTGGGTTTGTTGGGCTTGGACAAAGAGTACCGGGCCTTAGCCAGATGGATGGACAGTTTGCATGGTGGGGGCTATATACTCTTCCATCAAATGTTTCATTTAATGAAAGACTGGGGGGCAATGTTGGGGCGCGAATATTTGAAGACCCAGGTTGGGCCAGGCCTCGATTAAGGCTATGGTTGGGCCGTGGGGGGTCTGATTTGTCCATGGTTAGGGGACACTCCTGACTGTATGGAGATTCTATTTATAGGAGGAAGAATCATGCATTGATTGAACTTCCTATATCTTGGGAGATTTGGTATTATCCTATTATGAAAAGGATACACGGGGGAACCCTAATCCTATGTGGAAGTGGATTCAAGTAGGGATGTGAGAACCTATAAATATATGGCTCGACCCTCATAAGGTACACAACACTTTATTATTCCAGCAATAGAGTAATTTATACCTCCATTGTTAAACCTTGTCAGCCTGTACTTACTCTCACACCGGAGCTATCCCCCGGCGGCCCAAGCCGTCAAGCTTTGGTGTTTACCCGTTTTTGTGCAGGATTGGACGCGCTTAGTGATTGGAGCGCGTGGACGAATCTTGGCGTTAACACGTAATTTTATCTATTTAGCCAACTCTAAAAAATTGTAAGAGTACTAACTTTTACTTAAAAAATTAGAGGGGAGGTGAGTGTCATTATAGTTGTTGATCTAGAGTGAGAGTCACTGAGTTTAACTTTTACTTAAAAGAATGACATTTACACTTTAGACAATAGTTGGGACAATCGATTTGAATTCCTATTCAAAGACAAGAAAACTAAACAACATTTTCATAGAAGCAAATCATAATTTGTACATATCAAGGCATTATTCATATATACACATCGATCATATATAGAGGAGAACTCTTACTGTAAGCGAGTTCTTAATTTAGGAATAACCGAGAGTGATTCTTCTTTTTGCATAATAATGTCTATCATGTCCTTCATATCTATTTTAGAAGGCTTCGTGTCTTTAGGAAGAAACCAATCATAATTGTGGATCAAAGAAGCCACCATTAAGGGAACTGTCCTGGAAGCAAAAGGTTGTCCTGGGCACATTCTCCTTCCTGAACCAAACGGTATGTACTCAAAAGTTTGCCCCTTGTAATCCACCCCCGATCCAATAAAACGCTCCGGCTTGAAGCTCAGCGGATCATCCCAGATATTCGAGTCTCGTGCAATCGCCCACATGTTTACCAAAACTTGGGCGTCTTTTGGAATTTTGTAACCCATAACTTCACACGTTTGAACAGCGCGGTGAGGTAAGAGCAATGGGCCTAGAGGGTGCAATCGAAGAGTTTCTTTCACACAAGCATCAAGGTAGGGTAAATTTGGGAAGTAGGATTCTCTTACAGTGTCGAAACCAATTACTTTTTCAAGTTCATCGCGAAGTTTACTCATGGCTTGTTGATTTTTTAGTAGTTCTACCATTAGCCACTCGGATGTTGCGCTTGTGGTTTCTATACCAGCACCAAATAGCTCCTAAAAAATAAATGGAGGGAACAAAGTTAAGTCAATAAAAGCTCATGATATATAAACTCTCTCCATCCTTAAACTTGTATCTTCAAGTAACATATTGTGTCCCAAAAAATGTCTAAAAGTAGAGTCCTATAAAAGAAGAGTAAATACTAGTTTATTCACAAAAGTATACTTAAATGGGGTTTACTAAAATAAAAAATGACAAATTTTTTAGTGAACTCATATTTTGTCCCACTCTGGGTAAAAAATGACACTTATTTTACTCTCTTGTACTTTAGTTTTCTTAATTTATATAAAACTTCTACTTTAAACTATCTTTTTAAGAATAGAGACATCTACAATTTATGTAAGAGTAATGCTATAAACACAAATTATTTTATAAATATTTTATAAACTGTTGATGTGACCTCCACCTCAGCATATTGATCAACAAATTGCTTCAATGTAATCTTCAGCCCCACATAAAAAGCTGAGATGAAGTATATACCACATCAACAGTTTGTAAAATATTTGTAGAATAGTTTGTGTTTGTAACATTATTCTTTATATAAATATACATCAACTAAATTTAACTCAACAACACTGTTTACTCCAAAGTAGATGCGATAACCGAAAAATAAATACCTCAATAATGGGGTTGATCTGATCATCAGTAAACCCCTTTCCAATCAAAGCATCCATAAAATCTTCATGATTTTGATCAATTTTTCCTTCCCTTCTTTCCTTTACAATACTTCCCCAACAAGAACACGTTTTCTCATATAAATTCGTCAACATCAACTTCTTGTACATACTTTGAACATCAAAAACACCAAATAATAGTGGATTCAAATATTCTAATTGTGGAGTAGAAGCAACCTCCCCAAATCTCCTAATATATCCCCTCAAATCTTTACCCAACCCCACACCTTCAAAATCTTCAAAATCCACAGAAAAAAGCATGTTGCTAATTATGTTCATTACAGTAAGAAATATTATCTCTTTGATCTGCAAAATCTCCCCTTCTTTAGAACCCAAATAGGAAACCATTTCCATGGCTTTCTTTTCTCTTATTTTCACTTGGGACTCCATTGCTTTGGCCGAGAAAAGCTCACACCTATAAAGACCTCGTATGTTCTTCCAACCATCGCCACACTCCTCGGAAAGCCCTGATGAAAAATTATGAAGCTTTGAGCCTCGAAGCCGACGAGACACGCACCGACCTTGTAGAAAATAAAAAAAAAAGTAAATATATAATATTCCTCCACGATTACCAAAGATAATTGTGTTTATACTGTCAGGATCTTTAACTTGCTTACCTCTTTTAGAAACCGATCGGGAGACAATTCGGTCAGTCGCGTCGTTATAATTTTTTGTGACAGACAATATATAGCGACGGTTGTATATATAACGACGGACTGAACTGTCGCTCGATCCGTCGTTAAAAAAAAATAAACAAAATATATTGGATAAAGAATAAACTTAAGATTCGAAAAGCGTCTTTATATACCAGACAACTTAATTAATGATCAAGCCAAGACCAAATATAAAATATATCAAATCTAATACTATATGGATGGATCCATTCAAACGTACAGGGATAGGGGGAGTATAGGGTCAGGGATCTTACGGTTGTCTCAGCCCCTCGTAATCCTTACTAGCATACCTGAAAGTAAACGATCATGGACTTTGAGAATTTCTTCGGCAGCTGCAGGTGAGGACCCGACGACGACGAGTTGTGCGCCGAGGCGCAGAGACATGAGTGGCCCATGGATTTTGGCAAGGTTGGCGAGGAGGAGATGTGGAGGTTGTTTTCCTCTCATTTGGAAGAGGTTGCCTACGAGCGGCCATGCATATGGGCCTGGCGGAAGGGGTAGTAGTGTTTTGGCTTTGGAAGTACGTCTGAAAATGATCAAAGAGATGAGGGACAGCAGTAGTATAGCAACAAGGAACAAAGTATTCATATCTCCTAAATCTTGTGTTGTTAGATTCATGGTGAGATAGTTTGGGTAGCTAATGGCTAATGGCTAATGGCTAATGGCTAATGGACTATGGACTATGTTTATTATATAGAAGGGGGGACTCTATTAATATTTTTGTTATTGGCATGATTGGTGTACTTTTGTCTTGTTAGTGGTTGGGTTCAACTAGATTAATTAATCTCAACCGTCCATGTCATGTATTGGGTCCAACTGGATTAATCTCAGCCGTCCATGTCATATATTTCTGTTGTTGATAAATAGATTACTTTTTTTCAAGTCAAGAAAATGTTAAATGTTTATGTCAGCACCCATGTGAAAGCCCCCACGTGATTACCCATGGGGCAGGACGCTGCACAACCAAATTATTGATCAACTTAGCAAATTCAATAGCCCCGATGCAACCATCATCATCAGGGACCCACACTCAAAAGACAGATCCCAATGACTGCTCCGCCGAAACAGTCAACGGCGGAATCAGCACAATTTCAGAGGGGGTCAAAATATATCATTAAAAAAAATTAATTATTGACGTTTAAAGTGCTTATTTCGAATGTACGATTTAGAGGAGACAACTGTATCCTAAGACTTTGCATAATTTGAAAACGTCTCAAAATTTAGGCGTTGGCTGTTAAAACTTAGAAGGGAAAGTCACAATTACCATTAAATTGTATTTACATTACATTAAGATGTTAATATTACCATAACAAAAAAAAATGTCTGAATAAACGATACTTTTATATTTATTTTAACGGTTTACATCTTTATACATTTTAACAGCTCAACTCTTAATGCATCTTAACAATTCACATCTTTATATTAAGAGGTCTGAATAGTTTAGACTCATATTTGTATCTTAACTATTCAAATGACCTCATAATATAAAAATGTGTGTTGTTAAAATGCATTAAAAGGTGGGTTGTTAAGATGGATTAAGGTACAATCAAACATCACCTTAACATATTAAATGATATATCAATTTAAGAATTTTGTTACCTATTGTGAAATTTTTAAAACAAATTATAACTGCGAAAAATATCAATACATATGATTGGATGAAATTATAAGGGTGATCCATCATATTATATATTTATTTAAAAAATTACTATTTATATCAATTTACATATATAATTGATAATGAAAAATTAACATATAAAATTACAAAATATATTAACATTCTCTTAATTAATATTATTAATTTTAGTTTGACAACATCAATCATAGCAATGCGATTCAAACCAAATGCATTCCTACAAATATGAAAAGGACATGGATAAGGTTGTTAGACATAAAGTAAGAGAGAATTAAGACAGAAGCTCTCCTACCATAGGAAGAAAAGGGCAGGAGAGAGATGGAGTTATATATAATTGAATATATCTGTAACGCTCTCAAAATAGGTTCAATCCATCTAATTTATTCTGGGTCGTCAGAAATACACTCAACAAAAATTCAAATACAAATCTTCAAATTCTAACTTTTAAACTGTCTTACAAAATACGATCACACATAAAGTGTGAGTTTCAATACAAATACCACTTATACCAACTGTGACCCTCATGGTCCAACCTTGGACAACACCTCATCCTATTTGCGCCACCAAAATCAACGGTTAAATGGCGTATACAATACGACACATACATTTAAAGTTCTCAATACAATTATATATTGTCATGCTGTTTTATAATGTATTGAGAAACTCAACAGTCACCAACCATTACTCTATTCCTTTGTTATCCCCGCTCGACCCAGCTACACTCTTATTACCTGAAAGAAATTGTGAAGCAAAAGTGTAAGACCCCAACTTTTATGAATAAAGATTTAATTTTCTTTATATATTATTTCGAAATAGTAAGGTGTTGATTTGATAAATATGAAAGTTATGGGTGAAATGTGCAAACATTTTTAATATGAGCAAGTGGTTATAAAATATTCTTGTTGTCGGAGAATATTCGTTTGGTCGTGGAATATTCTTGTTGTCGGGGAATATTCGTACGACGGCGCAGCTATTTGTGGGCCCCCACAACTGAATAACTGTCGGATATAAAAAGCGACAGAAATAATTTTTTTACAAGATAACGGCGTGGTTGTTACCGTTAGTACTGTTGAAATACCCGGTGGTTAAAATACAGTGATACACGGTGTTGCATAGTAGCACACGGTATTGCACAGTATTTCAAATTATTGAGTCTTACGTGAGAAGCCATTACTCAATTATTGTTACAGTAATTACTGTTCAATATTTTATATTATTGACTCAATAATTGCTACGTTGATATTTTATATTATTGACTCAATAATTGTTACATTGATATTTTATTGACTCAATAATTGCTACGTTGCCATTTTATATGATTGATTCAATAATGGCTACAGTTGATATTTTATAGTATTGATTCAATAATTGTCGTTGCACAGTATTTCACGTTATCAACTCAATAATTCATATTATTTGAATAATATTATTAGATAGCATTATTGACAATGTCTAAGGAAGTTCTGTCTAGGAGGGGTTATTTATTTGCGCGCCAGTAAGGAGAAGTCCTTATCGGAAGGCCCCCTCTGTCTTGGGAACGACCTGGTTGTTAATATTGTAATTCTATAATATTATTTGTGAATAACTAATTATTGATTTATATGATAAGGAAATATTTATTTTGTGGATATTAAAGAAGGAATTGGCGCTGATGAGTTTTTATCAATATTTTGGTGTGATAAATCATCTGTTTATGGATTTCGGATAATTTATGTTTGGAATTTGGAAAAACTTCCTTCTACAAAGTTGTAGAGAATTAAATTTCCTATGGAAGGACATAGAATTTGTATTTTTCTGATGAAGGGGCTATTTATTATGAATTATTGAAGTTTCGGAAAAAAAAAAAATTATGGGCGGGCCCCACTTTTGGTGGAAATTTTTTTAGCCGCCAGGCGGCGGAAATTTTAAAAAAAAATATTATTTTATTATTTTAGTCTCCTTTGGCATCCTAAGCTTTTCCTATAAATAGGGTGCTTAGGTTAGAATTGAAAATCACACCAGAATCAGAAGTTTTCTCTCTCTATAATATCGAGCGTATTTTTGTGAGTATTTTTATACTTTGAGTATTAGTATTCAGTGCAAGTTTCCTTCGGTATTATATCCGATATTCCAGTCAGAGGTACTATCTTTTTGAGGTAAGGGATGTTATTTTTTTCGTAAATTATATTATTCTTTTCAATATCATTATACAGAAATATTGTCATGGATTTTATGTTGAAATTCTTTTTGAGGTAAGGGATGTTATTTTTTTCGTAAATTATATTATTCTTTTCAATATCATTATACAGAAATATTGTCATGGATTTTATGTTGAAATTCTTACTTTTTCCGTCGGGGTTACTATTCACGTATACGGCACTATTCACGGAAAAATTAAATTTTCTTCTATTTGTCCAAATTACTTGTTAAGGTTACTATCTTTGATTGTATCCAAGTTTTGAGCTCTATTCTTGAATTTTGCTCCATAATTGATTATTACGAGGTATTTTTGAATTGGATATACTAAAATACGAATACTTAGTCTTTGTCTTTTATCTCACTGGATTCGTTTTTTTTAAATATTTTTCATCATTCTCAGTCCTAAAAGGTGATGTAACTGAATATCTTTGGCCTGTAGAGCAAAGATGAATGATTACTTGATGAATATCTTTGGCCTGTAGAGCAAAGATGAATGATTACCTGATGAATATCTTTGGCCTGTAGTGCAAAGATGACAGGTGTTGAGATGAATATGACCACTGATGATACAAATGAATATCTTTGGCCTGTAGTGCAAAGATGAATATTTGATTCGAGATGTATATTGATTGATGTTACAGGGATAAAATATTAATGATGGACTTTTAAATCATAGAAGATAGTAGACTTGATTCTCTGCTTAACTCTTCTAATGAATTGTTATTTCCGCTGCGAATATTGATCTAAGATTATATTTTATCTGATTTATTGAAGGCTAACGATGATTTATTTCCCATTATCTTAGTCATAATATTCTTTACTGAGCTAGTTGAGCTCACCCTTTTTATCTGTTGTCCTCTTCAGGAAATGAGAATGTTGCGGGAACTAGTCGGGGGACAGAGTGATGGTCCGAGTTAGAGCAGTAGTAGTCCTCACTATTTTTGATAAATAGTGTGATAATAATTGTAATGAGAACTTAGTTTGAATCTTAATATTTTCTACATATTTGTATTGACACTCACAGTTGTGTGGTCGTATTTTGCACGACCGTATGATATAAAGTTTGTATTTGAATTCTGTACCATGTATTTGGCGACTCAGAATAGGTTGGGTTGACTGGACCAATTCTGGGGGCGTCGCAGTTGGTATCAGAGCGTAGGGATATGATCTCTGGCGGAGATCGGGGAATAGAACTAGGAGGGGAGAGACGAGTAAATCCTTCGCTAGTGTGTCCTACCTAAGCTTATGTGGTATTTAATTGGTCAGTCGGAGCATAGGGTTAATATGTGATATGTTAATTTGTTTAATTAACCCTTGTTTTATGGCAGTATTTGAGAATGGCAGCTGAGAATGTTAACAACGAAGTGAATGAGACCATGGAGACACCTTTAATCGTTAACCAGGAGAACGTGCAACAAGAAGGCAATGTTCATCCTGAAAATAACGCTGGTCAGACGATAAACGATGAGATGTTTAGAAGTTTTTTGCAGTTTATGCAAAATCAGACGAGGGAGACTCGTGTGCAACATACAGGTGGAGATAATAACAACACACGAGCTGTCACTGCTAAGCAGTTCAAAGAATTGGGACCACCAGAGTTTCTGGGAAAGCCAGATCCGATCAAGGCGGAGACGTGGATTAAACAAATTACCAAGATATTTGATGTCTTGGGATGTACAGAGGAACAGAAGGTTCCATTCGCCACGTTTATATTCTGTGGAGAGGCAGATTACTGGTGGGAACCTGTGAAACGTACCCAGCTTGCCGCACTTAAGATGTCTTGGGAAGCGTTCCAGAAACTGTTCAATGACAAGTACTTTCCTGAAAGTATTCGTCATATGAAGGAAGTAGAGTTTATCCGACTGGAACAAAACAACATGACGGTATCCCTAGTACGAGGCTAAGTTCGCGGAGCTGTCCAGGTTTGCACCTCATTTGGTGGAGAATGAGGAACGTATGACGCGGATGTTTCTAAGAGGTTTGAAACCCGAAATACGTCAATACCTCATTTCTCATAAATTTTCTTTATATTCGGATGTAGTAAACAGGGCCCAGTTATTAGAACGAGATAATGATTATGTTCAACCGAGGGACCACAACCAAGGTCGTACCGGTGGCAGCAGTCATCGGAGCAATGACAACCAGCGAGGAGGAAAGTATGACAGAAGCAGTAACCACTCCGGTGGTTATCGTGGCCATGATAGTAGAAGAAGCGAATCGGGAGGAGATTTCAAAAAGAGAAGGTATAACAATGAGAACGTGAAGACGTCGACATCAGCACCAGCATCAACTGTTTCGAGGGGAGGAGAACGACCACCGGTCGTATGCTTTAAATGCGGGAAAGAGGGACATATCAGCCCAAACTGCCCACAACAATTCAAAGGATGCTATAACTGTGGAAAAGAAGGACATATAGGTCGAGATTGTCCTGTTGCGAAACCAAGTTCAGCGGGGGTGGTGATTCCAAAGGCGGTTGCAGACAAGTCAAAGTCGGTGATTCTTGGAAGAGCGTTTGTCGTGACAGCCCAAAACGCGAGGAATCCACACGAGGTGATTACGGGTAAGCTGATCATAAACTCTTGCGAAGTTTACACCTTGTTAGATACCGGTGCTACCCATTCTTTTATTTCACCTGCTTGTGCTCAACGTTTGAACTTGACTTCTGATAAATTAGACTTTGACTTATCTGTTGAAACTCCGTTAGGAGAAACCTTTGTTACATCTACAGTTTACAAATCTTGCTTGATTCAGATTGGTACCCTTACCTTACCTGTTGATCTTATATCTTTGAAAATACTTGCATTTGACGTGATTTTAGGAATTGACTGGTTAACCACTTACCATGCCAAAATTGATTGTTTTCGTAAGGTTGTTAGTTTTCATATTCCTAATCAACCTGTTGTGCGAATTCAAACCACCAAACCACTAAAATCAGTCAATATCATTTCAAATCCCAAGGCTATTCGTTTATTAAAAAATGGATGTCAAGCTTTCTTAGCTCATGTCACTGATCTAATCCAGAATACATCAGATTTGAATGATATTTCCGTTGTTAATGAGTTTCCTGATGTATTTCCCGAAGAACTTCCCGGTCTACTCCCAGAACGTGAAGTTGAATTCTTTATTGACCTTGAGCCCGGTACAAAGCCCATTTCTAAAACCCCATATCGAATGGCTCCTATTGAACTTCAGGAGTTAAAGATTCAATTACAAGAATTGTTAGACATCGGTTTTATTCGTCCTAGTACGTCTCCTTGGGGTGCTCCTGTTTTATTCGTAAAGAAGAAAGACGGGAGTATGCGACTTTGTATTGACTATCGGGAGTTGAACCATGTCACCATCAAGAATAGGTATCCGTTACCTCGTATTGATGACCTGTTCGACCAGTTACAAGGAGCGCAATTCTTTTCAAAGATCGATCTTCATTCTGGATATCATCAGTTGAAGATTAAAACTGAGGATATTCCAAAGACTGCTTTTAGAACACGGTACGGGCATTATGAGTTCTTAGTCATGTCTTTTGGATTGACTAATGCTCTTGCTGCTTTCATGGATATGATGAACCGTGTATTTAAGGAGTATTTAGATCAATTCGTTGTTGTCTTTATTGATGACATTCTCATCTATTCTAAAACCCGTGAAGATCATGAACACCATTTGAAGTTGGTACTTCAAAAGCTTCGTGAGAACAAGCTATATGCCATGTTAAAGAAATGCGAGTTCTGGCTTGAGGAAGTAGCATTTCTTGGGCACGTGGTATCGAAACGTGGAGTATCTGTTGACCCGACGAAGATTGAAGCAATACAAAGCTGGGAGCAACCTAAGTCGGTGACTGAAGTACGAAGCTTTCTGGGCTTAGCTGGTTACTATCGGAGGTTCGTAGAGGGGTTTTCTCGAATCGCTACTCCATTAACTCAGTTGACTCGAAAAGATACGAAATTCGTTTGGAGAGAGGAATGCGAGAAGAGCTTCCAAGAGCTCAAGAGGAGACTTATCTCGGCACCTGTTCTGACAATACCATCTGGTTCGGATGGATTTGTTATTTACAGCGATGCTTCGGGCAAAGGGTTAGGATGTGTTCTCATGCAACTTGGGAAAGTCATAGCCTATGCCTCGCGACAACTCAAAGAATATGAGAGGAATTATCCTACTCATGATCTAGAGTTGGCAGCAGTCGTTTTCGCGTTGAAGATCTGGAGACATTACTTGTACGGAGAGAAAGTGGAGATTTATACGGATCATAAGAGCCTTAAATATTTCTTCACTCAGAAGGAACTCAACATGCGGCAACGACGTTGGCTTGAGCTGTTGAAAGATTACGATCATACTATCCAATACCATCCTGGAAAAGCGAACGTGGTAGCTGACGCGTTGAGTAGAAGATCATATGTGGGAACGAGTGTGATGATGTCAAGTATACGCGTAGAACCAGCTTTGATTGATAAAGTTAAAGCTGCTCAAGCTACGGATGCGGAGCTAATGAAGATGAAGAAGAAGGTGCAAGAAGGTGCAATTCCAGAAGCGAGAATCGATGAAGATGGAATACTTCGAGTCAACTCCAGACTTTGTGTTCCTAACGATTCTGACTTGAAGTATAGAATCATGATGGAGGCACACAACACACCGTTTGCAATCCATCCTGGGAGTACTAAAATGTATCGTGATCTTCGACATACATTTTGGTGGAGCAATATGAAGAGAGAGATCGCGGAGTTCATTTCGAGATGTTTAATTTGTCAATGTGTAAAGGCGGAGCATCAAGTGCCGAAGGGTCCATTGCAACCACTGGAGATTCCAAAATGGAAGTGGGAACACATTACGATGGATTTCGTTACGGGTCTTCCCAAGGTTTCTCAAGGCTTAGATGCGATTTGGGTTATTGTTGATAGATTAACCAAGTCTGCTCATTTCTTGCCGATACGAGAGACTTATTCCCTTGAACGTCTTGCTCATATGTACGTGAATGAGATTTTTAGATTGCATGGCATGCCAGTATCCATAGTTTCGGATCGTGATCCCAGATTTACCTCACGATTTTGGATCAGTTTGCAGAAAGCTATGGGTACGGATTTACGATTCAGTTCGGCTTATCATCCTCAAACAGACGGACAATCGGAAAGGACTATCCAAACTCTTGAAGATCTATTGAGACTCTGTGTTCTAGACTTCAAAGGGAGTTGGGATAAGTATTTACCATTGGTGGAATTCTCCTACAACAGCAGTTATCAGGCAAGTATAGGCGTAGCTCCATTCGAGGCATTATATGGGAGAAAGTGTCGCTCTCCAGTATGTTGGAACGAGGTGGGTGAAACAACATTGTTGGGACCGGAGTTGGTACGTATGACTTCAGAAAAAATTCAAATAATCCGACAACGTATACAAACCGCACAAGATCGACAAAAGAGTTATGCGGATCTTCATCGAAAGGACGTGAAATTTAATGTTGGAGACCATATGTTATTACGTATTGCTCCGTGGAAAGGAGTTACAAGGTTTGGGAAGAGAGGAAAGCTTAACCCACGATTCATTGGTCCATTTGAGATTCTTGACCGAGTAGGAAATGTGGCTTATAGACTCGCTTTACCTCCAAGCATGTCTCGTGTTCATAACGTGTTTCACATATCCGTGTTACGTAAATATGTGAAGGATCCAAACCGCATTATTGAGTTAGAACCAGACGAGATAGCCGAAGATTTAACGTACGAGGAGGTACCTGTCAAGATCTTGGATAAGAAGGAGCATGTCCTACGCTCGAAAATTATACCTCAAGTTAAAGTTTTGTGGAGAAACCATGCAATTGAGGAAATGACCTGGGAGTTGGAATCGGAAATGAAAGCGAGGTATCCTCACCTTTTCGACATACCAGGTACGTACGTCAATTTCGAGGACGAAATTTCATAAAGAGGGGAGGTTGTAAGACCCCAACTTTTATGAATAAAGATTTAATTTTCTTTATATATTATTTCGAAATAGTAAGGTGTTGATTTGATAAATATGAAAGTTATGGGTGAAATGTGCAAACATTTTTAATATGAGCAAGTGGTTATAAAATATTCTTGTTGTCGGGGAATATTCGTTTGGTCGTGGAATATTCTTGTTGTCGGGGAATATTCGTACGACGGCGCAGCTATTTGTGGGCCCCCACAACGGAATAACTGTCGGATATAGAAAGCGACAGAAATAATTTTTTTACAAGATAACGGCGTGGTTGTTACCGTTAGTACTGTTGAAATACCCGGTGGTTAAAATACAGTGATACACGGTGTTGCATAGTAGCACACGGTATTGCACAGTATTTTGAATTATTGAGTCTTACGTGAGAAGCCATTACTCAATTATTGTTACAGTAATTACTGTTCAATATTTTATATTATTGACTCAATAATTGCTACGTTGATATTTTATATTATTGACTCAATAATTGTTACATTGATATTTTATTGACTCAATAATTGCTACGTTGCCATTTTATATGATTGATTCAATAATGGCTACAGTTGATATTTTGTAGTATTGATTCAATAATTGTCGTTGCACAGTATTTCACGTTATCAACTCAATAATTCATATTATTTGAATAATATTATTAGATAGCATTATTGACAATGTCTAAGGAAGTTCTGTCTAGGAGGGGTTATTTAATTGCGCGCCAGTAAGGAGAAGTCCTTATCGGAAGGCCCCCTCTGTCTTGGGAACGACCTGGTTGTTAATATTGTAGTTCTATAATATTATTTGTGAATAATTAATTATTGATTTATATGATAAGAAAATATTTATTTTGTGGATATTAAAGAAGGAATTGGCGCTGATGAGTTTTTATCAATATTTTGGTGTGATAAATCATCTGTTTATGGATTTCGGATAATTTATGTTTGGAATTTGGAAAAACTTCCTTCTACAAAGTTGTAGAGAATTAAATTTCCTATGGAAGGACATAGAATTTGTATTTTTCTGATGAAGGGGCTATTTATTATGAATTATTGAAGTTTCGAGAAAAAAAAAAATTATGGGCGGGCCCCACTTTTGGTGGAATTTTTTTTAGCTGCCAGGCGGCGGAAATTTTTAAAAAAAAATATTATTTTATTATTTTAGTCTCCTTTGGCATCCTAAGCTTTTCCTATAAATAGGGTGCTTAGGTTAGAATTGAAAATCACACCAGAATCAGAAGTTTTCTCTCTCTATAATATCGAGCGTATTTTTGTGAGTATTTTTATACTTTGAGTATTAGTATTCAGTGCAAGTTTCCTTCGGTATTATATCCGATATTCCAGTCAGAGGTACTATCTTTTTGAGGTAAGGGATGTTATTTTTTTTCGTAAATTATATTATTCTTTTCAATATCATTATACAGAAATATTGTCATGGATTTTATGTTGAAATTCTTACTTTTTTCGTCGGGGTTACTATTCACGTATACGGCACTATTCACGGAAAAATTAAATTTTCTTCTATTTGTCCAAATTACTTGTTAAGGTTACTATCTTTGATTGTATCCAAGTTTTGAGCTCTATTCTTGAATTTTGCTCCATAATTAATTATTACGAGGTATTTTTGAATTGGATATACTAAAATACGAATCCTTAGTCTTTGTCTTTTATCTCACTGGATTCGTTTTTTTTAAATATTTTTCATCATTCTCAGTCCTAAAAGGTGATGTAACTGAATATCTTTGGCCTGTAGAGCAAAGATGAATGATTACTTGATGAATATCTTTGGCCTGTAGAGCAAAGATGAATGATTACCTGATGAATATCTTTGGCCTGTAGTGCAAAGATGACAGGTGTTGAGATGAATATGACCACTGATGATACAAATGAATATCTTTGGCCTGTAGTGCAAAGATGAATATTTGATTCGAGATGTATATTGATTGATGTTACAGGGATAAAATATTGATGATGGACTTTTAAATCATAGAAGATAGTAGACTTGATTCTCTGCTTAACTCTTCTAATGAATTGTTATTTCCGCTGCGAATATTGATCTAAGATTGGTTGTCCATTATATTTTATCTGATTTATTGAAGGCTAACGATAATTTATTTCCCATTATCTTAGTCATAATATTCTTTACTGAGCTAGTTGAGCTCACCCTTTTCATCTGTTGTCCTCTTCAGGAAATGAGAATGTTGCGGGAACTAGTCGGGGGACAGAGTGATGGTCCGAGTTAGAGCAGTAGTAGTCCTCACTATTTCTGATAAATAGTGTGATAATAATTGTAATGAGGACTTAGTTTGAATCTTAATATTTTCTACATATTTGTATTGACACTCACAGTTGTGTGGTCGCATTTTGCACGACCGTATGATATAAAGTTTGTATTTGAATTCTGTACCATGTATTTGGCGACTCAGAATAGGTTGGGTTGACTGGACCTATTCTGGGGGCGTCACAAAAAGGGTGAGCACAAATAGCCCAGTAAAGAATATCATTACTAAAGATAATTAAATTATCAATAGTTTTCATCAGTAATAAATCAGATATGCATAACATATCGTAGATGATAAAACTTTTCAATCATAGTTGTAGCGGAACGAACAATCCATTAGAAGAGTTAAATAGACCATAATGTCTATTATTTTCTCCATTTTAAAAGTCCACCAACAATATTGTATCCCTGTAACATCAATCAACAATTCATGTCCACAATCATGTAAATAGTTCATGATCATAGTTATATCGACAAATTCCTCTTCGCACCCAGGACGAAGATAATTTTCATCACCTGTTTTTACTTGAAACATCAAAGATCATGGTTACACCAAATCACAGTTCCTGTTCATAATCATGCTAATCAATTCATCTTTGCACTACGGGCCAAAGATATTTCACAGTAACATCAATTGTAAGACCCCAACTTTTATGAATAAAGATTTAATTTCCTCTATATATTATTTTGAAATAGTAAGGTGTTAATTTGATAAATGTGGTAAGTTATGAGTGGAATGTGCAAATTTTACAAAATAAGCAAGTGGTCATAACATATTCGTTGTGTCAGAGAATATTCTTTTGTCAGAGAATATTCGTACGATGGCGCAGTCATTGGTGGACCCCACAACGGAATAATTGTCGGATATAGAAAGCGACAGAAATAACATTTTTACGGCAAAACTTTTACCGTTAAACTGTTAAAATACCCGGTGAAAAAAATATAGTAATACGCGTTGTTGCAAAGTAGCACACGGTATTGCACAATATCTTTGATTATTGATGCTTACGTAAGAAGTCACTCAGTATTTAATAATTGCTACAGTAGTTGTTGCACAGTATATCATATTATTGATTCAATTATTGTCACAGTATCATCTGCACAATATTTTATATTATTAAATCAATAATGGTCTGTCATATTATTTAAATGATATTATTAGATAGCAAAGTTCTGTCTAGGAAAGGGGTTAGTTAATTGCGCGCTAGTAAGAAAAAATCTTTATCGGAAGGCCCCCTCTTTCCTGGGAACGACCTAGTTATCATTATTGTGATTCTGTAATATTAATTTAAATAATAATTGATGAATGGTTGATAAAAATATTTTTATTGTGTTGGAAATATTAATGTTAGTAGAAATCGACGTTTATTTAGATAATAGTTGATTTTCGGATGTTAAATTGACTAAACGGAGAATTAATCAGATAAATGAGCAATTAATGGGTGGTTAACATGTGGGACCCACTTATTAGTGGATAATAAATAGTTGGTGGGTAGTTGTAGGGGTGGAGGTGCAAGATTTATAAACTTGAGGGACTAAATTAAACATTTAGGCAAAGATGGAGGTACTAAAGTGTAATTAACCAACTTTTTTCTAGCCTATAAATAGCAAGCTAATTTCATTCATTTCTCACCATTCTTGATGAGCAAAGTTATAATAGTGAGAAAAATTATAGAGAGAGAAAGAAGAAGAGTATTCTGCTACTACACTATTCCAGTATCCAATCTTCTACTGAGGCAAGGGGTATTATTTTTTTTATATTCATAAAGGATGCTATTTTCTTTCAATACTCGTAAGGGTTGTTACTCTATTCTTTATTGATTTGTGGGAGTAACCTGTCTACGCGGATTACCGCATGCCTTGTGAAAACCTTTTGTATTCATTCAATTCCTTAATAATTTGTGGGAATAACCTGTCTACGCGGATTACCGCATGCGTGGTGAATCACCCTTCGTATTCATTTCTATTAAATTGTGAAAATGATCTGTCTACGCGGATTACCTCATGACGGGTGAAAATCCAATTACAGTTTCGTATATTCATTCATATTCGTACGAAATATTATTTCACTGGAATATTGGTCTGAACTTGTTGTGAAATTTTCATCTTTTCATGACAAGTTAGTATTCACGAGTTACTATTCACGGTAAAAAAAATAATATTTTTTTTTATCTTTGATTGGATCCAAGTTTTGAACTTCATTCTTGAATTTTGCTCCACAATTGATTATTACGGAGTATTCACGAACTTGGATAAACTAAATTACGAATCCCTAATTTTTGTCCTTTATTTCACTGGATTCGTTTTTATATTATTTTTCATCATCCTCAGTCTTAAATGATGATACAAATGAATATCTTTGTCCTGTAGTGCAAAGATGAATGATTATTTGATGAATATCTTTGGCCTGTAATCCAAAGATGATTAACAGATGAATATCTTTGGCCCGTAGTGCAAAGATGGACAGGTGTTGAGATGAACATGATCATTGGTGATACAAATAAATATCTTTAGCCTGTAGTGCAAAGATGAATATTTGATTCGAGATATATATTGATAAAATATTGATGATGAACTTTAAATCATAGAAGATAGTAGACATCATTCTCTACTTAACTCTTCTAATGAATTGTTATTTTCGCTGCAGTTGTTGATCTAAAACTTGTTGTCCATAATATTTTATCTGATTTATTGAAGACTAACGATAATTTATTCTTCAATATCTTAGTCATAATATTCTTTACTGGGCTAGTTGAGCTCACCCTTTTCTTCCATTGTTCTCTTCAGGAAATGAGAATATTGCGGGTACTAGTCGGGGAATGGAGTGATGGTCCGAGTTAGAGCTGTAGAAGTCCTCACTATATATATATATTTTAAATAGTGTGATAATAAATATAATGAGGACTTAGTTTGAATGTTAATATTTTGTACATGTCTGTATTGACACTCACAGTTGTGTGGTCGTATTTTGCACGACTGTTTGATATAAAAGAATGTATTTGGTTTCTGTACTATGTATTTGGCGACTCAGAATGGGTTGGGTTGATTGGACCAATTCTGGGGGCGTCACAATTGGTATCAGAGCTTAGAGATATGATCTCTGGCGGAGATCTGGGAATAGAACTAGGAGGGGAGAGACGAGTAAATCATTTGCTAGTGTGTCCTACCTAAGCTTAATTGTTATTTAATTGGTCGGTTGGAATATAGGGTTAATATGTGATATGTTAATTTGTTTGATTAACCCTTGTTTTGTGGCAGTACTTCAGAATGGCAGCTGAAAATTTAAACAATGGAGTGAATGAGACCGTTGAGACACCTTTAATCACCAACCAAGAGAACGTGCAACAGGAAGGCAACAATTCTCCTGTAAACAACCCTACCGAAGAAATGATAACTGACGGGATGTTCAGAAGTTTTTTGCAGTTCATGCAAAACCAGGCGAGGGAGACTCGTGTTCATAATACAGGTGGAAATAATAACTCGCGTCTTGTCACTGCCAAGCAATTTAAAGAGTTGGGACCACCAGAGTTTTAGGGAAAGCCAGATCTAATAAAGGCAGAAAATTAGATTAAGCAAATTACCAAGATATTTGATGTCTTGGGATGCACGGAGGAACAGAAGGTTTCATTCGCCACGTTTATGTTCCGTGGAGAGGCAGATTACTGGTGAGAATCTGTGAAGCGTACCCAGCCTGCCGCACTCAAGATGTCTTGGGGGCATTTCAGAAACTGTTCAATGACAAGTACTTTTCAGAAAGTATTCGTTACATGAAAGAGGTAGAGTTTATCAGACTGGAACAGATCAACATGACTGTGTCCCAGTACGAATCTAAGTTTGCGGAGTTATCCCAGTTTGCACCTCATTTGGTGGAGAATGAGGAACGTATGACGCGGATGTTTTTGAGAGGTTTGAAACCCGAGATTCGTCAATACCTCATTTCTCACAAATTTTCTCTATATTCGGATGTAGTGAACAGGGCCCAGTTATTAGAACGAGATAGTGATTACGTTCAACCAAGGGACAACAACCAAGGTTGTACCGGTGGCAGCAGTCATCGAAACAATGACAACCAGCAAGGAGAAAAGTATCATAACAGAAGCGGTAACCACTCCGGTGATAATCGTGGCCATGATAATAGAAGAAGTGAGTCAGGGGAGATTTTAAGAAGAGAAGGTACAACAATGAGAACGTGAAGACGTCGACAGTAGCACCAACTGTTTCTAGGGGAGGAGAACGACCGCCAGTCGTATGCTATAAATGCGGGCAAGAGGGACACATCAGTCCCAACTGCACACAACAATCTAAGGTGTGTTATAATTGTGGAAAGGAAGGACATATAACTCGAGTGTGTCCTATAACAAAACCAAGTCTAGCGGGGGTGGTGATTCCTAAGGCTGTTCCGGACAAGTCAAAGTCGGTAGTTCCTAGAAGAGCTTTTGTCGTGACTGCCCAACAAGTAAGGAACCCGAAAGAGGTTATTACGGGTAAGATAATCATAAACTCTTGCGAAGTTTACACCTTGTTAGATACTGGTGCTACCCATTCAGTTATTTCACCTGCTTGTGCTCAACGTTTGAACTTGACACCTGAAAAGTTAAACTTTAACTTATCTGTTGAAACTCCGTTAGGAGAAACTTTTGTTACATCTACAGTTTACAAATCTTGCTTGATTCAGATTGGTACCCTTACCTTACCTGTTGATCTTATATCTTTGAAAATACTTGCATTTGACGTGATTTTAGGAATTGACTGGTTAACCACTTATCATGCCAAAATTGATTATTTTCTTAAGGTTGTTAGTTTTCATATTCCTAACCAACCTGTTGTGCGAATTCAAACAACCAAACCACTAAAATCAATCAATGTCATTTCAAGTCATAAGGCTATTCGTTTATTGAAAAACGGATGTCAAGCTTTCTTAGCCCATGCCACTGATTTAAATCGGAATATGTCAGATTTGAATGATATTTTTGTTGTTAATGAGTTTCCTAATGTATTTCCCGAAGAACTTCCCGGTCTACCCCCAGAACGTGAAGTTGAATTCTTTATTGACCTTGAATCCGGTACAAAACCCATTTCTAAAACCCCATATCGAATGGCTCCTATTGAACTTCAGGAGTTAAAGGTCCAACTACAGGAGTTGTTAGACATTGGTTTTATTCGTCCTAGTACATCTCCTTGGGGTGCTATTGTTTTATTTGTAAAGAAGAAAGACGGGAGTATGCGACTTTATATTGACTATCGAGAGTTGAACCATGTCACCATCAAAAATAGGTATCCGCTACCTCTTATTGATGACTTGTTCGACCAGTTGCAAGGAGCACAATTCTTTTCAAAGATCGATCTTCATTTTGGATATCATCAGCTAAAGATTAAAAATGAGGATATTCCATAGACTGTCTTCAGAACTCGATACGGGCATTATAAATTCCTAGTCATATCTTTTGGATTGACTAATGCTCCTGCTGCTTTCATGGATATGACTCAAGGAATATTTGGATCAGTTCGTGGTTGTTGTTATTGATGACATCCTCATCTATTCCAAAAGCCGTGAAGATCATGAGCACCACTTGAAGCTGGTACTTCAAAGGCTTCGTGATAACAAGCTTTATGCCAAGTTGAAGAAATGCGAGTTCTGGCTTGAGGAAGTAGCATTCCTTGGGCATGTGGTATCAAAACATGGGGTATCTGTTGACCCGGCGAAGATTAAAGCAATACAAAGTTGGGAGCAACCTAAATCGGTGACTGAAGTACGTAGCTTTCTGGGCTTAGCTGGTTATTATCTGAGATTCGTGGAAGAATTTTCTCGAATCGCTACTCCATTAACTCAGCTGACTCGGAAAGATACAAAATTCGTATGGAACGAGGAATGCGAGAAGAGTTTTTAAGAGCTCAAAAGGAGACTCATTTCGGCACCTGTTCTGACGATACCATCTAGTTCGGATGGATTTGTCATTTACAGCGATACTTCGGGCAAAGGATTAGGATGTGTTCTCATGCAACATGGGAAAGTCATAGCCTATGCCTCACGACAACTCAAAGAATATGAGAGGAATTATCCTACTCATGATCTAGAGTTGGCAGCAGTCGTTTTTGCGTTAAAGATATGGAAACACTACCTGTATGGGGAGAAAGTGGAGATCTATACGGATCATAAGAGCCTCAAATATTTCTTTACCCAAAAGGAACTCAATATGTGGCAACGACGTTGGCTTGAGCTGTTGAAAGATTACGACCATACCATCCAATACCATCCTGGAAAAGCGAACGTGGTAGCAGACGCGTTAAGTAGAAGATCATATGCGGGAATGAGTGCGATGCTATCAACACAAAGGCCCATTTTGTGTGACTTACAAAGGATGGAGATAGAGTTCAAGACTCCGGGGACCCACATGATGATGTCAAGTTTACGCGTAGAACCAGCTTTGATTGATAAAGTTAAAGCTGCTCAATCTACAGACTCGGAGCTGATAAAGATGAAGAAAAAGGTGCAAAAAGGTGTTATTCCAGAAGCAAGAATAGATGAAGAAGGAATACTTTGAGTCAACTCCAGACTTTGTGTTCCTAATGATTCTGATTTGAAGTATAGAATCATGATGGAGGCACACAACACACCGTTTGCAATCCATTCTGGAAGTACCAAAATGTATCGTGATCTTCGACATAAATTTTGGTGGAGCAATATGAAGAGAGAGATCGCGGAGTTTATCTCGAGGTGTTTAACGTGTCAACGTGTTAAGGCGGAGCATCAAGTGCCAAAGGGTCCATTGCAACCACTTGAGATTCCAAAATGGAAGTGGGAACACATTACCATGGATTTCGTTACGGGTCTTCCCAAGGTTTCTCATGGCATAGATGCAATTTGGGTTATTGTCGATAGATTAACCAAGTCTGCTCATTTCTTGCCTATACGAGAGACTTATTCAGTGGAACGTTTTACTCATATGTACATAAATGAGATTGTGAGATTGCATGGCATGCCAGTATCCATAGTTTCGGATCGTGACCCAAGATTCACTTCACGATTTTGGGTCAGCTTGCAGAAAGCTATGGGCACGGATTTACGATTCAGTTCGGCATATCATCCACAAACGGACGGGCAATCGAAAAGGACTATTCAAACTCTTGAAGATCTATTGAGACTCTGTGTTCTAGACTTCAAAGGGAGTTGGGACAAGTACTTACCATTGGTGGAATTCTCCTACAATAATAGTTATCAGGCAAGTATAGGCATGGCTCCATTCGAGGCGTTGTATGGACGAAAGTGTCGTTCTCCAGTATGCTGGGACGAGGTGGGTGAAGCAACATTGTTGAGACCGGAGTTAGTACGTATGACTACGAAAAAGATTCAAATAATCCGATAACGTATACAAATGGCACAAGATCGACAAAAGAGTTATGCGGATCTTCATCGAAGAGACGTAGAATTTAATGTCGGAGATCATGTACTGTTACGTATTGCTCCATGGAAAGGAGTTACGAGATTCGGGAAGAGAGGAAAGCTCAATCCACGATTCATTGGTCCATATGAAATCCTTGACCGAGTAGGAAAGGTGGCCTATAGACTCGCTTTACCTCCAAGCATGTTTCGTGTTCATATCTTTTTTCACATATCCATGTTACGTAAATATGTGAAAGACCCAAACCACATTATTGAGTTAGAACCAGACGAGATAGCCGAAGATTTAACGTACGAGGAGGTATCTGTCAAGATCTTGGATAAGAAGGAACATGTCCTACGCTCGAAGATTATACCTCAAGTTAAAATTTTGTGGAGGAACCATGATATCGAGGAAATGACCTGGGAGGTAGAATCGGAAATGAAAGTGAGGTATCCTCACCTTTTCGACATACCAGGTACGTACGTCAATTTCGAGGACAAAATTTCATAAGGAGGGGAGGTTGTAAGACCCCAACTTTTATGAATAAAGATTTAATTTCCTCTATATATTATTTTGAAATAGTAAGGTGTTGATTTGATAAATGTGGTAAGTTATGAGTGGAATGTGCAAATTTTACAAAGTAAGCAAGTGGTCATAACATATTCGTTGTGTCGGGGAATATTCTTTTATCGGAGAATATTCGTACGACGGCGCAGTCATTGGTGGACCCCACAATGAAATAATTATCGGATATAGAAAGCGACAGAAATAACATTTTCAAGGCAAAACTTTTACCGTTAAACTGTTAAAATACCCGGTAATAAAAATACAGTAATACGCGTTGTTGCAAAGTAGCACACGGTATTGCACAATATCTTTGATTATTGATGCTTACGTAAGAAGTCACTCAGTATTTAATAATTGCTACAGTAGTTGTTGCACAGTATATCATATTATTGATTCAATTATTATCACAATATCATCTGCACAATATTTTATATTATTAAATTAATAATGGTCAGTCATATTATTTAAATGATACTATTAGATAGCATTATTGGCAATGTCTAGAAAGTTCTGTCTAGAAAAGGGGTTAGTTAATTGCGCGCCAGTAAGAAAAAATCTTTATCGGAAGGCCCCCTCTTTCCTTGGAACAACCTGGTTGTCATTATTGTGATTGTGTAATATTAATTTAAATAATAATTGATGAATGGTTGATAAAAATATTTTCATTATGTTGGAAATATTAATGTTAGTAGAAATCGACGTTTATTTCGATAATAGTTGATTTTCGAATGCTAAATTGACCAAACGGAGAATTAATCGGATAAATGAGCAATTAATGGGTGGTTAACATGTGGGACCCACTTATTGGTGGATAATAAATAGTTGGTGGGTAGTTGCAGGGGTGGAGGTGCAAGATTTATAAACTTGAGGGACTAAATTAAAAATTTAGGCAAAGATGGAGGTACTAAAGTGTAATTAACCAACTTTTTTCTAGCCTATAAATAGCAAGCTAATTTCATTCATTTCTCACCATTCTTGAAGAGCAAAGTTATAATAGTGAGAAAAATTATAAAGAGAGAAAGAAGAAGAGTATTCTGCTACTACACTATTCCAGTATCCAATCTTCTACTGAGGTAAGGGGTATTATTTTTTTTATATTCATAAAGGATGTTATTTTCATTCAATACTCGTAAGAGTTGTTACTCCATTCTTTATTGATCTGTGGGAGTAACCTGTCTACGCGGATTACCGCATGCATGGTGAATAACCCTTTGTATTCATTCTTTATTGATCTGTGGGAGTAACCTGTCTACGCAGATTACCGCATGCCTGGTGAAAACCTTTTGTATTCATTCAATTCCTTAATAATCTGTGGGAATAACCTGTCTACGCAGATTACCGCATGCGTGGTGAATCACCCTTCGTATTCATTTTTATTAAATTGTGGAAATGATCTGTCTACGCGGATTACCGCATGACGGGTGAAAATCCAATTACAATTTCGTATATTCATTCATACTTGTACGAAATATTATTTTACTGGAATATTGGTCTGAACTTGTTATGAAATTTTCATCGTTTCATGACAAGTTACTATTCATGAGTTACTATTCACGATAAAAAAATAATATTTTTTTTTATCTTTGATTGAATCCAAGTTTTGAACTTCATTCTTGAATTTTGCTCCACAATTGATTATTACGGAGTATTTATGAACTTGGATAAACTAAATTACGAATTCCTAATTTTTGCCCTTTATTTCACTGGATTCGTTTTTATATTATTTTTCATCATCCTCAGTCTTAAATGATGATACAAATGAATATCTTTGTCCTGTAGTGCAAAGATGAATGATTATTTGATGAATATCTTTGGCCTGTAATGCAAAGATGATTACCTGATGAATATCTTTGGCCCGTAGTGCAAAGATGAACAGATGTTGAGATGAACATGACCACTGGCGATACAAATGAATATCTTTAGCCTGTAGTGCAAAGATGAATATTTGATTCGAGATATATATTGATTGATGTTACAGGGATAAATATTGATGATGGACTTTAAATCATAGAAGATAGTAGACATCATTCTCTACTTAACTCTTCTAATGAATTGTTATTTTCGCTGCAGTTGTTGATCTAAAACTTGTTGTCCATAATATTTTATCTGATTTGTTGAAGACTAACGATAATTTATTCTTCATTATCTTAGTCATAATATTCTTTACTGGGCTAGTTGAGCTCACCCTTTTCTTCCATTGTTTTCTTCAGAAAATGAGAATATTGCGGGTACTAGTCGGGGAATGGAGTGATGGTCCGAGTTAGAGCTGTAGAAGTCCTCACTATATATATATTTTTTAAATAGTGTGATAATAAATGTAATGAGGACTTAGTTTGAATGTTAATATTTTGTACATGTCTGTATTGACACTCACAGTTGTGTGGTCGTATTTTGCACGACTGTTTGATATAAAAGATTGTATTTAGTTTCTGTACTATGTATTTGGCGAATCAGAATGGGTTGGGTTGATAGGACTAATTCTGGGGGCGTCACATCAATGGTCATGATCATGCCAAACACTTGTCCATCTTTGCACTACGGGCTAAAGATATTCAACACTAACATCAATTATCATGATCATGCCAAATATATGTCCATTTTTGTACTACTGGCCAAAGAGAATCCATAGTCATGGTCATATACCAATAATCTACCCATCTTTACACCCAAGTCAAAGAGAACTTTCATCACTATAATTATAACAATGTTATATATGACAATAACAACAATATAATCAAAACATGAATCTAATTTCAAGAGTAAGATTCATAAATCAAAGATAATTTGGACAGAAAAAAAATATATTATATATTTTTTTATCGTAAATAGTGCCTCGTGAATAGTAACTTATGAATAGTAACTCATGAATAGTAACTCGTGAATAGTAACTCCGACATGAAAAGGTAAAATTTTTATAATAAAGTTCAGACCAATATTCCAGTGAAATGATATTTGATGAAGCGCAAAACTCAAGGAATTTTTAATCATTTCAGGAATTATAGAAGCAATACTTACCACAATAAGTTTAAATTTAAGAATCTGAAATAAAATATTATTACTTACATACTATAGAGTATGGAAGAAAATAATATTCCTTACGAATATTGAATGAAAACAACATCTTTTACGAGAAAAATAATATCATTTACAAGAAAAATAATATCCCTTACAAATACGAAAGTAATAATACCCCTTACGAGTATAAAATCACATTCTTTATCAAAATATCCTTTACGCCAAATAATATTATTTACGAAAAATAACCTCCTTTACGAAACATAATAACATCCCTTATAATCCCTTACGAATACGAAAGCAATAATACCCTTTACGAGTATAAAATCACGTCTTTTACCAAAATACCCTTTCACAAAAATAATATCATTTACGAAAAAATAATATCATTTACGACAAATAACCTCCTTTACTAAACATAATAACATCCCTTACGAATACGAAAGCAATAAATACCCCGTACGAGTATAAAATCACGTCCTTTACCAAAATACTATTTCACAAAAATAATATCATTTATGAAAAAATAATATCATTTACGGCAAATAACCTCCTTTACGAAATATAATAACATCCCTTACCTCAGTAGAATACTGAAATTGACTAGAATATCGGATATTATGCTGACGGAAACTTGCACTGTTATCAACACTCAAAATACTCTTATACTCACAAGAAATACGCTCAACATTATAGAGAGAAAATTTTCTTATTCTGGTGTGATTTTCATTTCAAAACTAAGCACCCTATTTATAGGAAAATGCCAAAACACCAATTCTAACCAAACCTGCAACCGGAGGCTTCCCATATATTCTTCCCGCACCACCAAGTTGACCAACATTTCAGCAACAAAGAAAGAAAAAGACATGTGGGGCCCACCGATGTTTTAAACATTTTTTTTATAACAAAACAATTTAGATCCAATATTCAGAAACTTCAATAATTCATAATAAATACTTTTGTCAAAAAAATATGAACCTTATGTCCATTCCATATGAAATTTAATTCTCAACAACTTTATAGAAGAAAAATTTTCCAAATTTCGAACGAAAAATGACCCAAATTTACATACGTATGATTTTTTCACACCCCCATTCTGAACAACCAACAACGGAGCAACCCAACTTTGAAAAAAATCAACATCAGCACATTTCACACATAAGTGGGGCTCACTCAATTAGAAAAATCCTGCACCAAATATTTTACACGTTTTATTCACCAAAAATACCATTCAGACCCAATTTGCTCTCTTTCTCCTCATTTTATTCATATATCATGAATTATTTGCAAAAATTTCACCATTATTATATTATTATATTATCACATTATAAACTTATAATGTAATATTATAACAATATATTTGAATAAATTATTTTATCAGAAAAAATAAAATATCAATTTTCAACAATTGTCTCTTTTGCTAAAAATTCATCCATTTATATCCACATTGAATAAATATTTTCTTATTATTTTTTATCAATAATTAATTATTCACAAATAATATTACAGAACCACAATATTGACAACCAGGTCGTTCCCAGGAAAGAGGGGGCTTTCCAATAAGAATTTCTCTTCATTGGCGCGCAATTATATAACCTAACCACTTTTCTCGACAGAACTTTCTAGACATTATCAATAATGCTATCTAATAATATCATTCCAATAATATATGTGACAATTATTGATTTAATAATGTGAAATACTGTGCAGTGGTTACTGTGATAATTATTGAATCAATAATATAAAATAATATGCAATTATCAATGTAGTAATTATTGAATCAATAATATAAAATACTAAACAGTAATTACTGTAATAATTATTGAATGAGTGACTTCTTACGTAATAATCAATAATTAGAAATTACCGTGCAATACCGTGTGCTACTGTGCAACAATGCGTATTATTGTATTTTTAACCACCGGGTATTTCAACAGTTTAACGGTAAAAGTTTTGCAGTTATTTTTAAAAATATTATTTCTGTCGCTTTCTATATCTGACAGTTATTCCGTTGTAGGGTCCACCAATGACTGCGCCGTCGTACGAATATTCTCCGATCAAACGAATATTTCCCGACACAACGAATATTTTATGCTAACTGGCTTACTTTGTAAAATTTGCACATATCACCCTTAACTTTAATCTTTTATCAATTAAACCATTTACTTAATAGAATAATAATTATAAGAAAATTGAATACTTTTATTTCATAAAATTCGGGGTCTTACAGTACCTACCCCCAACCTATATGCCCCCCTCTCGCCCCCCTCCTTCTGCCTCTGGAAACAGTCCCACCAGAGAACCTCGACGATGATATATCCCAATGACAGATCCGGCAGCAACCAACTTCCGGCATAAACCCCCTAGCAAATCGACTAAGAAACACAGTGGAGAGCCAACCAGAACAGCATAGACCCTCAATTTGGCCATGCCAACCGGCTAAGGCACCAGAAAAACATCAAATCAGAACCAGAGTAACACCCTCCGGCTAAGAATAACACCCCTATAACAGAGAACAACATTAAGTCAAGGAAAAAATGGGTGTTGGAATCGGATCACATACACGCACACGACAGTAATGTGGTTCTCCAATTTGGGTACGTCCACGGGAGCGACTTTTTATTTCTTATTTGAATACATAAGGTTTTCCAATAAAGAGTATATATAAGTGCTACTTCTATTACAATCATAATTCACGTTATAGTCTAAATACTCATAATGCCCTTATAACATCATACCATACCCCACACCCCCAAACCTTTGGTCCAAAATCCAATGGGTCAGTGCGTCGCTCCATTCAGTCGCTTCGCTTCTCTCAGTGCGCTCCGCTTCACTTCGCACTAAACTTTTTCAAGAACTTCTAAGTTATGAGCCACAAGTTCCAACAAGGTGGAATTCAGATTAGACCAAATCGGACACAGATAAGGAACTGACCATCATTGAAACATCCAATCTGAACAATAAATAAAATAAGCAATAAAAAAACCATAAAGTCAGATAGAAAAACCACCGAAAAAAGACCAGACCCAGTTTCTGACAAGAAACTGGTCCATAATTACATGGTTTTAACTCATACAACTCATATTAAAAATAGGTAATGTGGTTTTAGTTTTTAAATGGAACCATAATCAAATTTTATAAACCAAAACTAACCCATAACTATATTTTGTCGGGACGTAAAAGTATTTTTCTTTTTAAACTTATGAATAAGTTCAGATAATAATTTCATTTATAAGTTTTGGATTTGGAAACTATTACTGTCTTATGTCATATTTGCTATAAAAATAAAAACCAAAAATAAAAATTATTCTTAGAATTAAAGAACTTGCTTTCAATATAAAGTAACTCGATGTTCTCAAAAATGTCATCATAGTTTCATTATTATGCCATCATTGCTTATTTTTAAAAGTAAACATTAAAAAAAACATAGTTCCTTAATATTTTCAAATTTTACAACAAAATTAAAAAAGGATTTATTTTTATGAAAATTGATGGAGTATTTAAATATTATTTTGTCTTTTACCTATTTTAATTAATTTAGATTTATCATAGAGCATTGGCAACAAGGGAGGTGAGCGTGAAGTAGTCCTCTACCGAAAAACACATATCTCCGGCGTTGTGACCGAATTCATTCCGTCGAAATAAGAATACATTTAAACTAAAAAGTGTATTAGTAGGTTTATAGATTCAGTATTGGTTGATTGGAGAGAAATCACTGCTACTTTATACTCACCGACTTGCTTGAAGTAGATTTCGTCTCTTTTCTTGAGGTTTTCAAGAATTATCTTGATAAGCTCATCTAATTTACCGCCAAACTCTTTGGAATTTTCTCCAGGCACTTTGGAGGTCGTCTCAGCAATATGGGTTAGACCTTTCTGAATACTAGTAGCAGTGGTTTGTGCCCTCCGGCCTCCACATCGAGTTATACCGTTCTAATGTCCTACTGTTTCTCAGCATTTTAATAGGACTCGAGAGGGGCTTCCGAGGAATACAAATAACCTCCAATTTTTTTCCAGATTTGGCAAGTATATGGAATAACTAATGAATTACAACTCTATTGTACTACAATTAATGCATTGATCTTTGCAACATTAATGCTTTTTACTGGTTGGTTTCATTATCAAAAAGCTGCTCCAAAATTGCTCTCCTCATTCTTTCGTTAGGGCGACTGCTGCCTTCGTATAACGACTCTTTTGTCAACGCTAGAACTTTTTCATAAATGATGCCATTCCCGACTCGCGAAGTGAAGCTCAATCTCTATTCATTAGTTCAGCGCTAAGATGTAGAACTGGATCGTATATGGGTCAAGAGATCTTCAATCTGGAATTCTCTTTTTTATATTGCAATCCTTCTTAGTGAGAAATTACTCTAAAGACTATGTAGGGGAATGCACTATGGGGACTCAATAAATTAAAAAAAGGATTTGAGACTTAGGAAATGAAACTTCCATTCAACCATAGTTTTGATGTGGATGAGAGGGAGAGCATCTTTTTTAGATATCCCCACAATTAGAGCTATTAGATGAGAAGAGACTTCGCGCCATGGAACATGTCCAGGTCTACCAGAAATTTCCCGTGCATTCCAAAATCAGGTAATATAGATAAAGTAAGGTCTGAATGATTGGCTTGTCTTGTCTAAGGCTGACCGTACCTAGTGCTTTACTTAGTTGTTTACCCTAGGTTTGCACTCATCAGCAATGATGTCCAACAGTCGCTCGAGCTGGATCTTGGAAGGTATTACTAAAACTTCTTGTTCGTTCAATATAATGACAATTACGCGCAAATATACACGGTCAATCAAGTAATATAGAAGTAAAAAAGGTTGTCGAACCCACAGAGAATGAATACTAATAGCTATTCCACTACAAAAAAATTGGTCATTGGCGACGGCACTAATAGCGACGGCGTGAAGCCCGTCGAGAAAGACCTCACTGCCGACAGCATATCTGTCGCCAATGGGACCAGTCGAGAATGACCTTTCCCGGGCCAGAATCTGGTGGGAATTTTTTCGCGCCCGAGGGAAAGACATTGGCGACGGGGTAAAAAACTAGTACCGACGGGATCGCCGTTGAGAATGACTCACTGGCGACGGGCTTAAGATCGACGGTCCCTACCGTCGAGAATGACTTTTTATTTAATCCCCAAATTTTAGTTTCTGATCTACGCTCTCTTTATTTTTCTCTCTCTCGCTCTGTTCCTTCCCTCTCTTTCTCTGGTTCGTTGTCGTGCACTGCCGTCGCCAGCTCCTCGTCGTCGTCGATCTCGTCGCCGTCCGTCACTGTCTTCTCTCCCGCCCAACCTTTCCTTTTCTTCCTCCCCTTTTCTGGCCACTGTCTTCTTTCCTACTCCCACGATTCTGTACTCTTCTTTTCATCCCATATCCTCTTTGGTTCTCGAGGTATGTTTACTTAATTCAATCAGTAAGTTAAATTTACTTATTCTTAGGCTTTAATTTATAAGTTCCAATGTTATTAGGTTAGGGTTTAATTTGTATGTGTTTATATAATTTGTGTTTTCATTTGGGCTATTGACATTCATTCGGGCTACTGACAAAGAAGCTAAGTTCTAAGTTCTAATGTGATTACATATAATTTATAAGTTAAATTTGTTATGGATATGTTAAGTTTGTATGTGTTTATATAAGTTATAAGTTCTAAGTTCTAATATTTTATTTAATTTGTGTTATATCTAATTTATACTTTTTGAATGTTAGACACATTTTTTCATACACCTCAGTGTTAGTTCTATTATATAAATTGGTAATGCAATCGGTGGTACTATAGTTGGGGCTTGTTATTATACATTACAAAAAAAGGGTCACTGCCTACAGGGTCACTGCCGACTGCAGTTTTACAGTCGATAATATGGTCAATGTCGACGGGATAGCCGTCGTGAATGTGTCCAGTCGGCAATGAGGTATTATTTGGTGGGAAAATTTTGCGGTGGAGGGAAAAGTCACTGGCGACGGCGCCTAGAATTAATGGCGACAGGGATGCCGTCACCAATGAGTCATTATCGACGGGGTTAATGGCGACGGCTTTGCCGTCGAGAATGACATTCTATTTTTAGCCCTACCCACGACGGCTTAGTGTTTATCATTTGTTTCGAATTCAAGGCCGGCAATCGAATGTTTTGTTAGAAGAAGTATTATTGTTCTTAGTCTTTTATTTATCCACTGACATTTTTATTTTGTTTATATATATATAGCATTGCATTTCTATGGTTCCTCTCTTTATTAGCATGTGGTCTTCTGATGTTCACTAATGGATAAAATTCTTTAATCAGACACAATTTGGTTAATATATTTTCGTAGGTTATTTTTTAATCATACACCACTTATGTTCCTTCAAGTTTTCTCTCTAAATCATAAACAATCTCTCAACCGTAATTCATAGGTTCAAATCCATAATTCTTTATAACGGCTTGATCATGCTATTGTATCTTGGATGTTATGAAGCCATCATAGTTGACAGTAAATTAATATACTTCTTGCAGATGTAGAAAGAGGTAACTCTTTTGTACAAAATTTGGTCTTTGAGCATTTGGACTTGCTTCAATTTCAGGTTTCTATTCTTTTGATATATATCTTTCCTATATTGTGTGTTTGCTTGTCTTAATATAGGAACAAAAGTAGAAGTCAAAACGTTTTAATTTATATCCAATGTTGATTTACCTTTGCTATTTGTATTTTTTAATGAACAAAAAAGGAAAGAAAATAGATGGAGTTTTTGTAATCTCTCACACCCTCTACATTACTAACATAATGAAACTTATTTTGCTTCACATTGTTGGCATTAATGGTTTGAAAGGTGAATGTGTAGTTATATAGAATAATCCTTACTTTCACATGCACATATATTTTCATATAGTTTAGGAAGCTTAGAAACCCGTTTGAGATTCACTTAGTATGAGTGAATCTCAAATAGTCCCCGTTTTGGGACTGTTCTTGTATGTTTCGATCTCACTTAGGTTGGTGTTAACGACTTGAGCACGTCTTTATATTTTTTGAATTTTTGATTAGTATATATCTCTTGATGTTCTTCGGGTGCATATTTAGACTACGATGTGTTAGTCTATTTCGTGTACTTGAAGACCATGGGGAGGTGCTGCCGAAATTTCTAAAAAATTTAAAGATGTGTTCAAGTTGTTGGCATCAGTGAGGCGACACATCCGGGAATGGGATAAAAGCCTGACCTGTTAAAGTGGGAGATGAAGTTAGGAAACTCATAAGCTTGCATATACATTAACTTGGAGACTTGATTGTGTTTGTCTAACTTTCTATATATATAGCAGACAGTTGTCCAAGATGTCTGTTGATCGAAGTTGGATGGAACGTAGGGTAGTCACTGATAAGAGTGGGCTTAGCTCTGAGTACCGTAGTGGGGTTGAACAGTTTCTCAATTTCGCGTTTGAGCAAGTCAGCGGCGATGAGATCAGATGTCCTTGTAAGAGGTGTGTGAATGAAGTGTGGAAGGAAAGGAGTGATGTCATGTGCAACTTATTTGCGTAGGGGTTCAAGCAGGGTTATACGACATAGATCTATCATGGGGAAACCTGGTTGGATGAACATGAATTAGAACCGAAATCTAGAGGTGACGAAACCTCTGACTGTACTAATATGATAGTTGAAGCTGCTAGTTCATACTTCCAGTGGAATACAGACAGGGATGACAGTAGCGTCAAGCAAGAGCCGAATGACGGGGCTTAGGGTTTCTATGAGTTATTGCATGAAGCAGCGACGCCATTGTATGACGGGCAAGAAAAGCACACCGTTTTATCTGTCGTGACTAAGTTTTTACACTTCAAGAACGAGCATGACTGTAGCGAGAGAGGTTTTAATGAACTGCTAAACATTGTGAAAGAGTGCTTACCTGCAGGCAATAAGTTACCGGAGTCGTACTATGATGTGAAGAAAATGGTCAAAAGGCTCAATCTAGGGTATGAGAAGATTGATGCTTGTGAGAATGATTGTATGTTGTATTATGGTGATGTCAATAAAGATAAGAGGTCATGTGATATTTGTGGTACAAGTAGATACTGTGAACAGCCCAAGAAAAAGGGAAAAGACGTGCCGAGAAAGATCTTACGTTACTTTTCCATTGCACCGAGGCTTCAGCGGTTGTTTAGGTCAACACATACTGCCGAGTATATGAGATGGCACTCTACACGGGACATAGTTGAAGGTCAACTGACGCACCCGACAGATGGGCTTGAGTGGAAAAATTTTGATAAAAATCACCCCTCGTTTGCTGAAGAGGTTCGCAATGTTAGGCTTGGACTTGCTACTGATGGGTTTAATCCGTTTAATGGGCCTTACACCAAGCCCTACTCTACTTGGCCGGTGATTATTGTTGTGTATAACCTCCCGCCTTCGATGTGCATGAAAGATCCCTACATGTTCATGTGACGAACAAGATTTTTATAATTTAATTTGAATATTTATTGAATTAAATAAATATTTTTCGATGATTTAATTATTGAGTTAAATAATTAATTGATAAAATTGTGGTAGATTAATTTAATTATATGTGTCACATTAGTTAAATTAATGTGGTGAATTTTTATATTTAAAGTATGTATTCAATTGAGCTTATTTGATTAATATATTAATTTATAAGCATAATGTTATTCTAATTAATTTAAATAATTAATTAGAGATTTAATGATTTGGCATAATTAATGAATGAGAATTTTAATTATGTGGCTATGTGATTTAGTATGGATTTATGCTATTTTATTTAAGTGATTTAAATAACATTATTTGATTTAATTGGGTGTGACATTAAAACTATATTATAAAGCTTTAATTAAATTAATTAGAAAGGAGATTATAAGGGGCAAGCAAACAAGGCCTTAGTGGGGGTTGGAGCCAGTTAACCCATTATGGGATTAACTGACGACCCATAACCCACGACCATTAACTATACGTATAATATATTCACTTATATATCTGCGTCAGTTCATATTATATCATATATCGTATACTTTAGAGAGAAAAAAAAACTCAAAGAAAGAAACACAGAGAATTGAGAGATTGGAACTAGAATCCATATCATCTTCACAGAGTTTACAAGGGGTAATTCATTTGTCCCAGTTTTATTTCACGTACTATGTTTCCTTCATGAACATATATTCTGAGTTCTTTGTGTATGGAAAAAATTAGCAATTTTTGATTATATGCTTATATATGTGTTATTATATCATTATGACATGTTTTGTATTTGGTATGAATGAATTAAAATAATCGAATTCATGTAATTAGGCCTTAATTAGGTTTTTAAAATTTTACAGAGTTTTTCCATTTACGTGCTTTAAAAATTCTCTGTGAATGGGAAAATTGATATTTGTTCATTATATGGCTATATGTGTGTTCATATGTGTTTATAACATATTATATGCCATATATGCATAACTTCAGTGATCAAACCATCGGAATTTTGTTTATACTTGGGTTTTCAAAATTACAGAGTCGTATATATGGCCATACGACCCTTACGTACAAATTTTATACCATGAATCGATGGTTTAACTTTAAATTGACACTTGCATATAATTGTGTACGTTTAAACGAGCAAAATGGAAGTTAAACGAACGGATTCGGTGTTATAACGAATCCGTAACGTTAAATTTCTTGTTTTCTTTCAAAACTTTACAAAGTATGAAGAATAGTGAAATTGAGTGCTGTAATTTATATAATTACGTGATTTAAAACCTTAGAATCATGATAGGAACGTTGTAAAATGTTTCTATGAAGTTTTTACATTATGGATAGCCTTATAATTCATTACGTTAGTTTAATTTGGATTTATTTGGGCTGTTCTATGTTCTTTGCGAACTGCCAAAATCTGGGTCTGCGTAGCCGTGCGACCGCGCCGCTTCAAGGCATACTTGGAGCGCGCCCGCGCCGTGCCTCGCGCCCGCGCCAATCCAAAGGGTAACTGGGGCGCAGCCGCGCCGCCTGCAGAATTCTGAAAATTTTCTAAGTATTCAAAATTTCAAAGATGTGTTTTAAAAACCTAATGTGATGAACATGAAGACATGTTAAGCATATAATAGATGTTAATAACTTATATTACATGAGTAATTAATAAGTTAATTGCATGACTTAAATCGTTAATCGTAAAGTCTAATAACGTGTTCGAAGACCAATGTTGTAATTCGATAAGTATATCGAATTTATTATTAATCTATGTTGTGAATGGATGGTTATGTAGGACTAAGTAAAGGACGTGAATTATAACTTGTAGCTTGTGCGAGAGGCAAGTATCTTATCCCTAACTTATTGTTATTAAGCAAGTTCCTAACTTTACTTTCATTGAACAAACTTTCTAAATTCAAGGTTATCGATTGAACAAGTTCTTATCCTTGTTTATTCAAGTTAAGATTTTCATATGAGATATTGTTATTCCTTTAAGTATTACTTCAGTTATACAATACTTATTCGATTGTATACTCTTGAGATTTATTGTTCAAGTTGAATATCGATGTTATTGTTGAACCTTATAGGACTAGTGAACCCTTATTGATTCGACTAGTCCATAGTTGATGAATGTTTTAAATTCTAGAATACTTATTGAGCTTATCCAAACCAAACTTCCTTTGGTGCGGACTCTGATGTCAAAACTGAGATGAACAACCCTGTAAAGGGGATTATTTACGCTTTAGCGTTGAGATATTGTGCACAGTATGGTACTAAGGGCTGATCCCCTAAGTACGAGAAGTAGAGTCCATAGTCTTATGACTGTTAAAGGTTTGAGGTTTAACACTTTACAACCTAGGACATAGTTCGAGGTCTTATGACCCTCAGATGTTCTTTTGATTCCTGTTATTTATCCTCGAGTCAAAAGTTAAGTTTCTTTATTCAGATGTCTTTGATTCACTCGCATGTTATTATATTGTTGTCATATTATTATACTTGTGGGCAATCGTGCTCACTCTTGCGTAATAATAATATTGCAGTTAAGAACGAAAGGTCCGACGAGCCATCTACTAGCAAAGGCAAGGGCAAAGTCAACAAGTGATAAAAACTTGTTGTTTAATTTATATGTTTATGTTTCAAACTTGTATTAAGTTGTGTAAGACTTATTTATTTGTTTATGTTCCGCACAGATGTTTAAGGTTAGTATGACCTGGGATTGTATTTATTTTCAGATGTTGTAACCCCATAAGGGGAGGATTATTTCTATTTATTTTATGGTTTGCATTTATTATGGGTAGATAGATAGATGATATTTGTACAGTGAACACCAAGTCCCGTGGAAATTGAAGTACCCGAATTTGGGGGTGTCACAGTTCATGCCTTTACTGATTCCTGGTGATAAGAGTCCGAGTAAAGACATCAATGTATACCTCAGTCCGTTAGTTGATGAGTTGAAGATGTTGTGGGATAAAGGGGTTCAAACTTATGATGTATCTCTTAAACAGAATTTTGACATGAGGGCAGCTTTATTTTGGACCATAAATGACTTCCCGGCGTTAGGAATGATCAGTGGATGGTCGACTCACGGGGCCTTGTCATGTCCCGTGTGCATAGGGTCAGTTAAAGCTATGCGGCTCAAACATGGGGGGGAAATGAGTTTTTTTGCAACATCCAGACAGTTTTTGCCGATTGAACATCGTTATCTACGAATGAGTAGTCAATTCAATCGAAAAACAGAGAAACGTCAAGTACCTGGACGTCTTTCTGGGACATCAGTGTTGAGTTGGATTACTCACTTGAAATTTCCACCTCCAGGGAAGAATCACAGATTAGAGCGAGCTTATGGTTACGGCAAGGTTCACAACTGGACACACAGATCCATGTTCTTTGACCTTCCTTATTGGGCTACACTATGCATCCGTCATTGTTTAGATCCGATGCATACTGAGAAGAACGTATTTGATAATATTTTTTATACAGTCCTAAATGCAAGTGGTAGAACAAAGGACAACAACAAGTCGAGGCTTGATTTGGTAGAAATGAACATTAGGGAACATCTGTGGCTGTATCAGGAGGGTAGTAAGATGGTAACGCCTAAAGCTGATTATACTTTGACTAGGGAACAATTGCTATTGATATATGATTGGATCAGTGAACTGAAGTTCCCAGATGGATATTCTTTGAATATAGCAAGGTGTTGTAAAGTCGAAGAGCTAAAGTTTCGGGGTCTCAAAAGTCATGATTGTCATGTATTCATGCAGAAGTTGATCCCCGTGGCATTTATCGACTTGTTACCGAAACGTGTGGTTGAAGCACTGACAGAGCTTTCTAATTTCTTCAGAGATCTATGCTTAACGGAGCTCCAACTCAAAGACATAGATAAAATGAAAATGCAGATAGTGGAAATAATGTGCAAGTTAGAAATGATCTTCCCTCCATCGTTTTTTGATTCAATGGAGCATTTGTCTATTCACTTGCCATACGAAGCTAAGTTTGGCGGTCCCGTGCAATATAGATGGATGCATCCATTCGAGAGGTAATGACATTAATGTTTTTAATACGCTGAAATGTGCATTCTTGTTTACTAATTTATACATGCATATATAACACATAGGTATATGCGACGTCTAAAACAAAAGGTGAAGAATAGAGCCCGTGTAGAGGGGTCAATTGCTGAGAGTTATGTTATAGAGGAACTTGTTAATTTCTGCTCGTTGTACTTTGAGCCGAATGTTCAGACGAGGCACAATCGCTTACGTCGGAATGAGGCTGTCACGCACGAGGAAAGTGGAGAATTAATGGCCTTTAGTCATCCTGTACAACCATTTGGCGGGAAAAAAAGGCGATTCTTGACCGATAGTGAGTATGCAGCTGCCACATTGTATGCACTTGTCAACATAAATGAAGTAGCGCCATACATTAAGTAAGTAGCCATAACTATATATGTCTTGTGTCACTGCGCCTATAAGTTCCTTCCATACAAATTAAGTATATAACTGTATTGCAGTCAATATGATGCTGAGATACGTGAAGCGAATTCGATTATATCGGATGGGGATTTGCAAAATTTGAGGAATAGAGAATTTGTTCAATGGTTTAAAGATCATGTAAGTTTAACCGATTTGCAGTTCAATGAATCTACCATCATAGACATAATCTTATGGCGTAGTTAACTTTATAATATGTTGTGTTCATGTACATTAGGTCCTCACAGATGAGTTAGCTGACATTCGGCTAAAGCTTATAGCCGACGGCCCTGAAAGATCTGTAGATACTTATACATGCTGCATTGTCAATGGTTACAGATTTAAGTGCTGCGATATTGGGGAAGTCGCTTCTTCTGATTCTGGTGTTGTGGTTAAAGGTAGCTGCTACGATAATCTTTGGGATAACTGGTATGGACGATTGCTAGAAGTTGTCGTTCTCAAATATTGGGGTCAGAAAGAGTTAGTTTGCTTCAATTGTCATTGGTTTGATGTTGAGAATGGAGTTAGAGTAGATAAAAATTCAGGACTGGTGACTGTGAATGTTAAGTCAAAACTAAACTCAAACGAGCCTTTTATTTTAGCAAGTCAAGCAACACAGGTGTACTACACACGGAGTGTTAAGACTCTTGCAAGCCCATGATATGCTAACCACCAAAGCCCGTGGTTTTCACGGCACAACTCCTCGTCCAGACGATGAACCTTTACAAGTCGAGTCTACTAGTGTCACACCTGCTGATGTGACAATTATTAATGAGTCTAGTGAAGAAGAAGATGATGTCATCGCTGTCGAAAGTGAAGACGATGTTCTTGAAGAGGTAGATATAATTGAAGAAATCGTTGAGGATGATGAAGATGGTGATGACAACGATATTGAAGATCTACTGCTCGAAGATGATGATTCTGATATTGATGGCTTTGACGATATAAATGATTAGGAGTATGTACTCTTTGTGTCCCTTTAGTTGTATTCAAATGTAATAGTTTGTAGTAGTGCAATCATTATTTTCAACTTATATTAATCTACTAAATCTGGTGTTAGTTGTTTTAGGTTACTATTTATGTTGTATCCTTTTAGGATGACTATTTATGTTGTATTCTTTTAGTTGTAACTGTATGTTATCCTCTTTGTTACTGTTCAAAAATATTGTGCTTACAAATGTCTAATAATGTTTTTTTGATGATTTGATAGTATATATAAGCGTGCAGGTTGTGGGGGCCGTGGAGGTAGTGGGGGTGATGATCAGGCCGGATCGTCAGGTATAATTACATATTTTATTGGGATACAGCTAATTATTTTTTACTTTATATAGTATTGACATTATATTCGTTTATATAAATAATGATGTATTTCACTACATAGGTGATCGAGGTAGGCCTCCGCGGGGACTAGCACGTGGCTTGCTAGGGAATCCCCCCCAGGCGCCGATTATTTGTCGTGTTGGGACTAATAGGTAAATTTCATAGTCCGTTTTAGTATTAATATTCTTTCTAATTTGCAAATGTATTAATTTCAATTGTAGTATCCTTGACCCGACGCCGAGGAACACGTTGCTTGAGATCGTCCGCAACAGATTCTCAAGCCCGTGGATGAGGTGGGCGGATGTGGGTCGCACACGCCAGCTGATTATTGCTGAGTTCAGGGTAAGATGTCATTCATTCATATATATGTTAGTTTTATATTCATTCATATGTTAGTTTGATTTATATTGTCTACTAAGTTTTATATTCATTCATATGTTAGTTTTATATTCATTCATTCATTCATTTTATATTCATTCATATGTTAGTTTTATATTCATTCGATCATTCATATGTTAGTTTGATTTATGTTGTCTACTAAGATTCTTAATGTGTAATGTGCAGAGATATTACCTCTTTGAGGACGGGAAGGAAGCCCATGGCATGACTGTTCTACATAAATACTTGGAGATGAATTGGCACAAGTGGGTCCACGACTGGAAGAAGAAGGCCCTAGACGAAGATGGCTGATGGACAGACACTTAAGGATGTCCGGCCAGATTTCATCTCTGCTGCGGTGTGGAACCAGATGTGCATCATTTGGGACGGCGAGGCCTTCAAGAAGATGTCGGCACAGCATACAGCTGCCCGACAGCAAAGTCGTCTCTTGCATTGCATAGGGTCTCAGTCGTACGACCTCTACCGGGAGAGACTCGAGGTGAGTCTAAAGCATGCACCCTCCTGCTTGGAGTTTTGGTGGCACGCCCACCAGAAGAAAGGTGAAGGTGGTTATATCTCACCTGAGGCAGAACGCATTGTTGTAAGTTATTTAATAATCTTATTTAGAATGTATTTAAAATTCGGACATTCTTTTGTATTTTTTTGTTTTATATTTTGCATATCATCTATTAATGTGTTTTTTCAGGAACGATTCGAGGACCTTGCTGTGGCCCGAAGCAGCTAGAGAGGTGACACTCCAGTCGATGATTCTACGCGTGTGGATGAGGAGATGGAGGACTGGCTGCAGGTTACAGGGGGACCGAAGAAGGGTAGAGTTGTGGGCATTCCCCATGTCCCAGCCTACACCCTAGTCCCTGCTGCGAGATCACGGCGCCGCCCACCCACTGGAGGTAGTGGTGCGAGTGGATCGGGCGCCGGCCCTTCATTATCCGACGATTTCTTCCGGCAGATTATAGAGGGGTGCATGGCGAGCAGTGTTGTGCAGTTAGGCGCACCATCACGCGAGCGGATCTACCACCTGGCTCAGGAGGTTGTCCATCGCTCCATAGATCGTACAGCTGCCGCTGACGACCTCATGGGTGTAGTACGGGAGGAGGCCATCCATGTATGTGTGGTTGTCTTGGCCAACATCTTCCCACCACATATTCGACAGGTAAAAATAATTATTGATGTATTTCCTTATTTAATTTATGAAATTTGTAATTATATTGCTTATATAAAGTTGCGTATCAAACAGTTATTCGACAGATATGAAAACCCATAAGATAAACTTAAGATAAAACCCTGAAATCCAAAATGAAAACCCTGAAATCCACAGACATAGCACCGCATAGGTATTAGGCACGCGTTACAAGTTACGGGACTCGATTCTGATATACGGAGGCCGAGTTATCAGCCCGTTTCCCAAACTTGCCATCACTTAGGTAAAAAACCAAAAAAGAGACCGAAACCCGCCTCGGTGGTCAAAATGACACGCAAACACAGATATAACACCGCATAGGTATTAGGCACGCATTACAACTTACGGGACTCGATTCCGATATACGGAGGCCGAGTTATCAGCCCGTTTTCCAAACTTGCCATCACTTAGGCAAAAAGCCAAAAAAGAGATCGAAACCCGCCTCGGTGGTCAAAACGATACGCAAACTCAGACATAGCACCGCATAGGTATTAGGCACGCGTTACAACTTACGGGACTCGATTCCGATATACGGAGGCCGAGTTATCAGCCTGTTTTTCAAACTTGCCATCACTTAGGCAAAAAGCCGAAAAAGAAATCGAAACCCGCCTCGGTCGTCGAAACGACACGCAAACACAGACATAGCACCGCATAGGTATTAGGCACGCGTTATAACTTACGAGACTCGATTTCGATATACGGAGGCCGAGTTATCAGCCCGTTTCCCAAACTTGCCATCACTTAGGCAAAAAGCCGAAAAAGAGACCGAAACCCACCTCAGTGGTCGAAACGACACGCAAACTCAGATATAACACCGCATAGGTATTAGGCACGCGTTATAACTTACGGGACTCGATTCCGATATACGGAGGTCGAGTTATCAGCCCGTTTTCCAAACTTGCCATCACTTAGGCAAAAAGTCGAAAAAGAGACCAAAACCCGCCTCGGTGGTCGAAACGACACACAAACACAGACATAGCACCGTATAGGTATTAGGCACGCGTTACAACTTACGGGACTCGATTTCGATATACGGAGGCCGAGTTTTCAGCCCATTTTCCAAACTTGCCATCACTTAGGCAAAAAGCCGAAAAAGAGACCGACGGTACGCCTCGGTCGTTGAAATGACACGCAAACATAGCCATAGCACCACATAGGTATTAGGCACGCGTTACAACTTACGGGACTCGATTCCGATATACGGAGGCCAAGTTATCAGTCCATTTTCCAAACTTGCCAATACTTATACTACACAAACTAAAATAATTTAAATATGCTCTATTTTCGACTCGTTATTAATATTTTCCTTTTGTAGGGACTTGTTGATGAGACTCGTGGGGGTGGAGGCTGCGGCACAGGCAATGCCCGTAGAGGAGACGGTGATGATCGCCAAGCTGATGCTGATGAGACTATGGAGGGTGGGATCGGCGATGGGACCGGCGGTCGTACGATAGATGGCGATGATGATAGCACTGACATTCCTGATCTTAGGTTATAGTTAGTTTATGTTATATTTTGACTTTCAGTATATATTTATATAGCTTTTGAGTTGTACAGACATAGAGTTTTGTATCTAACTATATTGATTGTTGATAGTAAAAGATATGATTGTTATTGATATGCGTGCATTGTCATTATTTGTTTTTCTTTAATTTATAACAAGTACAATTATATATATGTAAATGAACAGAGGAATTTTGTAATTTTTATATATATATTTTTTAAACAGGTCATTGGTGATGAGGGCATTGGCGACAGGGTGCCGTCGGCTATGACCTATTGGTCATTGGCGACGGGGTAATGCACTCATTGGCGACGGCAGTGCCGTTGGTAATGACTGTATAGGTAAAATTTAAAACCAACGCTAGTGCCGTCGGCAATTACTCATGGCCGACGGCACGCCGTCGGCAATGACCCCGTCGGTAATGACTTAATTCCCGACGGCGAGCGACGAGAGCCAGGGGCGATGACCTCTGGGGCGACAGGAGGGGCGACGGGGACTGCCGTCGCGAATGACCTCATTGCCGACAGCTAGAGGGTCATTGGCGATGGCATGGCCCGTCGGCAATGACCTTTTTTTTGTAGTGTTCTAATTACTAATTTGTTACCAATTCAATTCCATTTAAACAGTCACCAATGTTGATTTTGAGCTTTTTTTAAATTAAAACTAAAATTAAACTAAATTATAAAGAGTTGATTACCAGATGATTAAAATCTAGGAATACAATTTTTCCAATTATGCTACAATAATCACCTTGCCCTATTTTCACTTACTTAGTCCAATGAATTGTTAACTAGGATTGTCTATCAATTTATTAACATTTGTCAATGATTAATAAAAAGACCTATTCTAGTTATTTTGCTATTTTCATGCAAGACACTTAAAATAGATTCATTAAGTAGACAATCATAATCAAGTTACACATGGCATACAAATATTTTCATCTCATACACTATTATGTTATTCTAAGAAGAATCAACAAATTCATGCGTTATTATATTCAGATACTATCTTAGATTTTCTCTTTCAAGTCCATCTAAGATATTAGATTAACTATTGGTCACACAATCAATAAATTAAGCACAAAATATAATAAACTCCAAAGAATCAATAAATGAAAATAATAGTAATTGAATTATTGCATGGTAAAAGGTTTCATTGTATCCCTAATAGAAAATTAGTTCATCATTCATCTCAATAGAAACCATAATTGCAAAAATAGATAACATCCCGAGTACAGAATAATGAATTAAAGAAGAGAAAGAAAAAATCTAATGTAAATCTCCAGCCTCTGTAGTTTCAATGTCTGTCTCTTCGTGTCTCCAACTAAGTTTCCAAGCTTAAACCTTCTTTTTTCTAATTAGGGTTTAGAACTAACGATCCTCTTTAAGTTCATGACATAACAAACTATATATTGCCTGCTGACTTAATTCCTATTACAAATATAAATCCCAAATTAAATTACAAATAAATTGCAGTTCTTAATGAAAAGTCAAAGTTTTGGTAAACTACGTCGCGGCGCGATCGCGTTGGAAATGACTTGAAATTGGGTGCAGCCACGCTAGAGTGGTAGAGAAAGTTTTTTGGGTTTTCAGACCTGCGCGGTCGCGCTGGCCTTTTTTTCGTACTTTGTGCTCTGCTTGCATGGTGCTTCCCTCCAATGGCTTTCAATCCAACTCCCATGCACATGACCTACAAAAACAACACAAAATGTATGAATCCTACTCATCAAAACCCCTAAACTTGAACCGTTGTTTGTCCCTAAGCATAACAACATAATGCAATGCAACGCAATGCAATGCAAAACAAAAAATGCAAATGCAACCTACTAAATAAAATTTCTATGAATCCTGTAATAAGTCAGTATGAAGTCTAACATCAAGCCTCAAAGATATCACCAATGGTATCAAAAAATATATCCAATCAATTCAAAGCAATAACTTAAACTAATCTAGCAATCCAAACGTATCATCAACCATGTAGTGTGTGTGTGTGTACTTCCTAACTAGTCCAAACATTTACAGATCAATATGAATCACATAATTTACTTTTTAGAAGAAAAAAAATCAGTTCTCATTCAAGTATTTCTGTAAATATGACATTTCCGGCTAAAACCACATAATTACCAAGTCACAAGGTCTCTGTGAACTCTATTTCTAGTTTTATTCTATCATGAGTTCATTTTACGCTCCATCTCGCATTTACCCTTGACTGTGCAATGCCTGGTCCTATTAGGCTTTTTAGTGCTACCCCCTTTAGCGAACTTTCATCCAACGACTCCCAAACCAGTTGGTTTTAGGGCACTGGGTGTTGAGACACCCTTAGGGCTTACTTGTCCGAGCAACAAAGGCCACAGAACCAAACAAGTCAATATTCTTATTCATATATATATATTTTCTCTGTTTCTGGATTTAATATTTTTTTTATATACCCCGTAGATTCTCCCCAAACATAAGTTTTATCTCCTTTTAGCCTTCACTACCAAATTACAGATATCCTTAAATGAACCACGGTTTTTTCCCCAGAAGACAATTATAAAACCCTTTTTATCCAAGTCAGTCAAAACAAGCCAATCCTAAGTGTTGACCGATTACATGAGCTTCAGACAGGTTTAGATTAACCTCATAACTAAAATTAGAGCTAAGCATGAATTATCAAATACTGCTCAAGTTAACATGCAATACCCATCTTATCATTGGCCAAGCTAAGCTCACACCAACCTAATGTTCATATTCATGCAAATGCAAATATAATACATGCACACATTCAATGCAAACAGATACGAATATGCAAATAACTCCCACATACTAATAAATACTATGTATACTATGCAAAACTAATATAAATGCTAAATGCAACACATCACCACATGCAACACAAAATGATCATAAACATATAAAACCAATACCCCCAAACTTATATATAGGCAATCCCCTCATTGGATAAAAGATTTAAATAAAATTAGAGAAGAAACTTCCCTAGTCCGAGGCAGAATCGTCGTTGTCCTCCTCCTCATCCGCGGAAGGTGTGTCTGGAGGAAGATAAGCTGGAGTGGCTCCATACGTTAGGAATTGGACTGGTGCACCAAGTTGAGTGAAGGCCTGCGAGAGAGTCTCCAAAAATTGAGCAGTAAAAGTTCGGATCTCTGCTACACTGTTGTGGATAGCGTCCATTCTCCTCTGCATCCTCCGCTCCATGCGTTCTAGTCTAGCATGGTAAACATCCATTGGCATCTCTGGAGCTGTAGCTGACTGTTGTGGAACCTCTTCTTGCTGCTGCTCTAATATTAACCCAGCTCCTCTTGGCTGGGACTCAGCACCGTCGCACACTTTATATTTCTTAATAGTGAATTGGTTAATATCGAGCATGGGCAGCATTAGAGGCTCACTCTCATCCCAACGGACTCGGCCGCACAACATAGTCTAATAATGATTGAAGCATGAGGAAATGCCACCCGAAGAGCCACATTGTAGATACCTCAGATAGATGCTTATATGACCAGGCCCATGTCGATCTTCTTACCCAAAATAATACCGAATAAAAGAATTGCCCTATCTTTAGTGATACCGTTTTGATTGGCACAGATAAAGTTGTACCACGCCTTCCCGTATCTACTTAAGGCTGTGTGGGGGAAATGCAATTTCTGGTCAGTGCCCTGCTTTATAGCCCATACAGTACCAGACTTACATAAGGTCCGACAGACGTCTAATTATTCCTCCCACGTTATGTATAAAGCTACTCATTTGGAACAATTCATTAATGTTTTGGTTGGAGTATGAGACCGTAAAACCCCTCACAAAGGCTGTCCCATCTCGGATCATCTTCGCATTGGCATAAAATTCTTGAAAAATTGAAATCGGGGTTGCAGGGGGTGTCTCAATGAACAAAAACCACCCTTTTTGCCAAATCATAGACATCATCTGTCCATCCAATCTGCTATCTGGCTTTAGGCCTCTCTCTAGCACGAAAATCTTCCCCCTCAGTACAGTGTGGAAATAATGCTCAGATTTAGCACTCACAAATCTAGAGTTATCGAACTTGTCAGGCTTATCATGGTCACGGGATTGAGAGGACTCTTCCCTTTACCTTTTGGATGCTATACTAACCTCTATAACAGTCCTTAAACACTAGCAGTCGATCAACCCTATTTGCCTTCCCCAAACTGGCTGGACAACCCAATAACTCTTTCAGGAATTATCACAAACAACTGGTAAGCACTTCGTGTTTGGCCCAAAATTAATGCTCTGTTTCTACTCAAGCCAACCCAAGACAGTGGACTTACTCCCAAAGCAATCACAACGAAGCACAATGATAATCTTTGATGTTATTCTAGTGCAAGTGAACCCAAACGCAATGTACACGGTAATGATTGAACTTCCTTCCTAGAAAATATCACAAACATAAATGGCTTACCTATAGAAGGAATTACTCCTTTTGTAAGTCTCTGCTAGAGCTCCTGCTGATGCTCTACTCTTCTGCAATCCTAGCCGTAACTCACCTCGAATCTCTTGATTGCGGGTGTAGAGAAAGTGTATATGAGTGATTAGAGGTTAGGTGTTACGTATAGTGGGACTTGGTAGTGGAGATGACAACTGAGGATAATGGGGGTTTTACGCTCAGTCGTGGGATTAGGGTTTGAATGACGGGGGGTGGATTTTTTGTCGTGGGTGAATGGTAAGTTGATTTGGAAGAGGGAATTTGAGAAGTAGTGGTCGGTTAGAGGGAGGATAGTTGTAATAGCCCTGAATTTTATAAATAATAATAATATTGAAAATAAATTGTTTGAATATTTATGTTGAAATACATATATATTTATGTGTGTTATGGAAAGTGAGAATTCAATTTAAATTGAGTTAAATATGTGATGAGTAAGTAATGCAGTGGAAATAATGAAAAGCTTAATTTAAGCTTATGTGATATGCCTAGGATGGCATAATGATGGACTAAGTAATTGTTTAATTAAAAATAATGAAGGAATGATTTAATAATTTGATGGATTAATCATTATTATTTTAGCTAATTATTTGTTATGTATGGTCTGGGATTTTGCAGATGTAAAACCTGGTTTAGAACTGTCCTAGAGTGGCGCCGCTGCGCCACTTCTGCATTACAAACCAGCGCAGCTACACCAGTGATCAATCCTTGAAAAATTATTTTTGTTGCTTCATGTATAAGATACAATGTGGAATATCAAGAATAATAATATGATGTGAATAATTAATGTATAAGACTATATGGTAAAAGTAAGTTGAATTATATAATTTAATAAGTTGTATAAAGGAGCTTATGTGACATTATGATGTATGGTGAATCAATTAAATGTGTATTTTAAAAGTATGGAAAAAAGTTAATTTTTAGAAAATAAATGTTTGATATTAATTTTCATTATGATATTTGGGTATAATTGAAATAATAAGTCTTACAAAAAATATGGGGTTGTTAGTACCCAACTGAATTAGATTCTAGCTCAATTTAAATATTATTTGGACTAACACAATGTACATGGATTATATGATTATGTGTATATATGCCCATAACTTATCACTAGGTAATAATGTTAACTCATTTAAAATTGCACTTGTGAGCCCAAAAGGGAAATAACCTTAGTATATTGGTAGCCTTTTTGCTAATGCAGTATACTTAATAACTAGTCCCAAAATCATAGTCCCATTAGCTTTCTATCAGCTGCATCATAGGCCATTGGCCTAGACCTTCTTCCTTGCTTAATCACAGATATTTCAAATGATAAATGGGGAGTGGCTTGAATAGTAGCAGTGAAATACTTTTCACCAAGTATTCATTATCCATCATCTTCTTCTTTTTCCCGTTAGTTTAATTCAATGAGAAAAATCCAACTTTGGACAATAGCTCCTCTATAAATTGAAACTCCCCTCCTCAATGATCAAGTTGCTAAATTTCTGAGTTATAGTCCTGGGTTATTGAGAGAGTTGGTGAGATTGAGTGTTAAGGAGAAAACTCCAAGGGAACTCTTGCATTTGATTTTTATAGTAAGAAGGAGAAGCGATATCCTAATATCATCAAAGGTACTTAATTCTAATTACTCTACATTTCTGTAATCATAAATTAAGTGTAAAATGGTGGAAGCATGATGATTATGTGGTTATATTGCAAGAATGTATACTTTTGCAAGTTTGAGGATTTCTTGAAATTATCATGAACTACTTGTTAATTAAACTATAAATTAATATTGAGATGTTAACAGAGATTATACGTACATATGGAATCAATATGGTTGGCTTAAGCATGTTAAATGAAGAATTTTGTGTATGGGTTCTGAGTTCTGTAAAAGCAGAGCCGTTCCTGGAACTGTCCAGGAAGGGCGCAGCTGCGCCCCTTCTGGAGTTCAAAACTGCGCAGCTGCGCCGGGCACCAGAACTTGATAGCGACTTTTTGCTGTAATATGATACCTCTAGCATGTTAGCTGACTTAGTTATGCATGAAAATAGGTCTGACATGTGGTCTAGAGTTCCTTTGCATGCTATGGGTTTTTTTAGTTGCTTTAATGTATATTTTCTAAAGGAAACTTGAAACTTTTAAAATGAAATTGATGGAACTTGTGTACTTTAAGTTCTGGCCTTTTTAACGTGTGTATATGGCTTAGTTATGTAGGAAATATGATTCAAAGTTGCCTTGCATGTACTAAGTTGCTTTAACATGGTTTAGAATGACTTCTAAAGATGAACTTGGACGTTTTGCAAACATTATATCCATGAGCATTCCGTTACTTATATACTGAACTTATGAGGTTGCATGTTAGTACTCTTTATGTCACTAAACATGACCTACATGTGCACTCATCTAGTTAGACACAATATAAGTTATTTAAGCATGATTTTAAACACGTTTTCAAAAGATGAACTACACTAGATATGTGTAAATAAGTTGAATACATGTGAGCATGCGTATATGATATGTGTTAGTATCCATGAATGCTAGAAGTAAGCTGTAACTAGGAAAAACTCAAATTTGGTATAGACAGGGAGCTGCGCAGCTATGCCCCTCCCAGGCCAAACTGCAGCGCAGCTGCGCCGCAAGGCAGTGCTGCTTGACTATTTTAACTGTGATATGCACCTGGAAGCATGTTTACATTGTTATCCTAAGTTCTAAAATAGAGTTTGAATGATGTTTTAAGTGTTCAATTGTGTAGTGGTTACATAACATGAAGATTTCAAAAGTTGTAAAAGGTTTCTAAATGAAGTTTTCAAAAAGTAAAGACAACGTTGATTTCAATACTACGTGGTTTGATAGTGTGCTAATATGTGGCCTGATTTTATAACAAAGATATAGTTCGTACTTATCACACGTACTTTAATATGTGTATAATATGTTTGTAGGCTTGTTTACATATCGAGCTTGTATAACTAATGAATGTGTATATATACGTAACTATGATATAATAGGACATTGAAGTGACGTTAAGCTTTAGAACTGTAATCTACGCTAAAGGGAAGTTTCCTAACTTACACAACTATGGATATTGTGCAAGTTTTGAATTATTGTTATATTAATCATATCTATATTGAGCAAATATTTGTACTCGTACAAATCGCTATTCATATTCTGAAATTTGATTTAAATTATATTCTTGAATCATGACGTAAGCATTGAGCTTGTAAATTGCTATCAAATGCATTGTGAAAGCTTTCTAAGCCATTTGATTCGGCTAGACTAATATCATGTGTTAGAAAGCGATCCAAACTAATTGTTTGGTGCAGAATCTTATAAATCTACTGAGATGAACAACCCTCATAGAAGGAGATATATATTATGTTGGGAAACCAACACACGCGTGAACATATTAAAATTTTATGCATAACGTAGATTACTTCAGGCTGAACACCTATTGTACTTATTTATATTGAATTTTCAGTATAATACTGTTAATTCTGGCAGGAGTTCGTAGTACATATTGACTACTCAGTGTTTAATCTCTTTTATCTATAAAGTGTTGAAACCTTTGAATTCTGTTAAAAAAAATCTTTTGGTCCATAGTGACTCTTATTTCGATTCAAAGGATAAGATTTAGAACAATTGATATTTCTTTGCTTCCAACATTATTCTTGTAATTCTTGAGCTATTAATTACCATTATACCCTTGAGCTTTACGAACTTTATATTATACTTGTTCACCCTTCTTGTTATATTACTTGTTGGGCAAATTTGTTGCTCATTCTTGCTTTCCTTAAACATTTCAGTTAAGGCAAAGTCATGTGGACCCTCAGGCAAATATAAGGGAAAGGGCAAGGCTATGGATTAACTTTAATCCTCTATGGTAGAAGTTTATTATTATGTTGTAATAAGACTTATTTAGTACTATGTATTAAGTTATGTTTAGATTTAAGTTATGTACTATATTAAGTTAGTCATGGTTGCGAGACTTTAGGACGAGAATATTTATATTATAACAATGTAAATTAATCTATTATTCAGTTGTTTGAGATTTTAGTGTTATTAGAATTAGATCGTGAAGCATCGAATTCGAGGTATAAGTACCTGAATTTGGGGCGTCACAATAGTGAAGGAAGTGGGTATTGTTCAAAATAGAGAAGGAAAAAGGAAGGGGGGAAGTAAGTTGGGTTGATTGCTGAGAGGTTTAAAAAAACTCAAATTCGGGTCGGGCGTGACCGCGCTAGATTTTAGGCTTGTTTGGGCGCTGCTGCGCTACTTTTGCAGAGAGTATTTTTTCAAATTCTGATACAGAGCGTGGCCTCGCTGCTTTGCATCCTGGTAAAAATTTTCCTTTTTTTTATACTTGACACTCATAACTGCAACAATAAGGTGTAACCTATAAGAACATCAAATAATATATTAGTGTACTATAAAATAATTTAGATAACTACATAACTATAAAAAAAACTAAAAATTAAAATACACAAAAGTAAATGTATGAGTTGCATCCCATCAAGCGCTTAAATTAAAGTCTTTCAGCCTGACTTTTCCTGATTTATTATTCGGTGGAATCCTCGAGACTGATCGAGGTCTTTTCACGGTCCACAGCTTCTCCCATGTAATGCTTTAGTCTTTCCCTATTGACTTTGAATGACTGATGAGTGTTCGAGTCGTGGACCTCTATGGCTCCCATACGAGAATACTTTGGTAATTATAAACGGTCAGGACCACCTTGATTTTAATTTTCCCAGAAATAACTTTAAGTCTTGAATTAAACAGCAGTACAGATTGACCCAGTTCAAAAGAGCGCTTGATGATTCGCTTGGCACGCCATTTTTTGGTATTTTCTTTTTATAACTAGGCATTTTCATATGCTTGCTCGCGGATTTCATCGAGTTCGTTCAACTGTAAGAGACTCTTTTCCCCTGCTGCGACTGAATCAAGATTATATTTCTTCACCGCCCAATAGGCTTTATGTTCTAACTCGACTGGCAGATGACATGTTTTCCATAGACCAAACGATAAGGGGACATGCCTATTAGGGTTTTGTAGGCGGTACGATACGCCCATAAAGCTTCGTTAAGCTTGCTTGACCAATCTTTTCGTGATGGATTCACAATTAATAATTTTTAAGATCCTTTTAGGGTGGTAGCCTGTAGCAACCTTGTGTCGAACTTCATATTTAGCAAGAAAAGTCGCGAAGAACTTGTTATAGAATTGGGTCGCTTCATTGCTGATTATGGCTCTTGGTGCTCCAAATCTTGTAAAAATATTCATTAGGAGAAACTTTAGAACCACCTTGGCATCATTAGTTGGTAGAGCCACTGCCTCCACCCATTTGGAGACATAATCCACAACAACTAGAATGTATTATTGTTATAGGATGACGAAAACGGCCCCATAAAGTCGATACCCAATACATCGAATATCTCTACTTCAAGCATGGTATTTAGTGGCATCTTATGTCAACCGGTTATGTTCCCAACCCGTTGGCATCTATCACATCTTTTGATGAATTCATGAGCATCTTTGAAGAGTGTAGGCCATAATCCAGATTGGAGGATCTTAGTAGCTGTCCGACCACCTCGACAGTGTACGCCATATAAAGAAGAGTGACAATGTTATAATATTCCTTCCATTTCTTCCCTAGCTACGTATCGTTCAATCATCTGGCCGACACACTATTTGAAGAGGAACATGTCATCTCACATGTACTCTTTAACCTAATGTAAGAATCTCTACTTTTGCTAAAAATTTATGTCATATGGCAATATCCCACTAACAATGCAGTTCACATAATCGGCATACCAAGGGGCTTCGGTTTCCAAATAGAATAACTGTTCGATCGAAAAAGATTCATTAATGACGACCCTATCTTCTCTCTGTTGTTGTGAATTCTCCAATCTAGATAGGTGGTCAACTACTTGATTTTCGATTCCTTTCCTACCTTGAATCTCCAACTCAAATTATTGTAGCAGAAGGATCTAACGAATGAGCCTTGGTTTGGCATCCTTCTTAGAAATGAGATATTTAATTACCGAGTGATCTATAAATACAACCACTTTCGTTCCAATCAAGTAAGCTCTGAACTTATCAAAAGCAAACACCACTGGAAGTAGCTCTTTCTCCATTGTGGTGTAGTTCACTTGTGCATCCATCAAAGTCTTGTTGGCATAGTAAATCGTATGAAACACTTTGTCCTTTCTCTGCCCTAAAATTTCTCCCACTGTGTAATCGCTTGCATCGCACATAAGTTCAAACGGTAGATGCCAATCTGGTGCAATGATTACAGGGGCTGTAATAAGCTTTGTTTTCAGAATTTGGAAAGCCTCAAGACACTCTACATCAAATTTAAATGGGACATCTTTTTCAAGTAATGTACACATTGGCTTACTGATCTTTGAAAAATCCTTAATGAAGCGTCGGTAGAATCCTATATGGCCCACAAAACTGTGAATACATTTTACAGAAGTCAGAGGTGGCAGATGTTCAATTATTTCGATTTTCGCTTTGTCGACCTCTAAGCCATTTTTTGATACTCTATGGCTTAATATGATCCCTTCTCGTATCATAAAATGATAATTTTCCCAGTTAAGAACCAAATTAGTCTCCACACATCGTTGAAGCACTAATATCAGATTTTCCAAACAGAGATCGAAATTATTGCCAAATATTGAGAAATCATCTATACACACCTCTAAGTTTTGCTCCACCATATCAGGAAAAAACTGTCATCATACAACGTTAAAAAGTTGTTGGTGCATTGCATAACCCGAAAGACATCCTTCGAAACGTAAATGTCTCATATGGGCACGTAAAAGTTGTCTTTTCTTGGTCTTCGGGTGCGATAGATATTTGGTTGTATCCCAAGTATCCATCCAAAAAGAAGTAGAATTGATGCCCTGCTAACCTGTCAAGCATCTGATCTATAAACGACAAGGGAAAATGATCCTTAGGAGTTGCTTTATTCAATTTCATGTAATCCATGTAGACCCGCCATCAGGTCACTGTTCTCATCGGGATCAATTCGTTGTTCTCATTAGCTATCACTGTCATGCCACCCTTCTTAGGTACACACTGCACCGGAATGACCCATGAACTACCTGATATGAGGTAAATGATACCCACATCCAGCCATTTAATGATTTCTTTTTTTACTACCTCCTTCATTATAGGATTCAATCTACGTTGTTGTTCTATCACAGGTCGAGCATCTCCTTCCAACAAAATTTTAAGCATACAAAATGAGGGGCTGACTCCCTTGATAACCGCTATAGACCAGCCAATTACAGCTTTAAATTCCCTTAGCACTCTCAATAATTTTTTCTCTTGTGATTCATTAAGTGATGCTGAGATGATGACTGTTAAAGTAGAGGACTCGCCTAGATAAGCATACCTCAAATGATTTGGTAGTTATTTGAGCTCCAAGACAGTGGTTCCTCTATAGATGTTTTCATAGGGGAGGCTGACTTCTCTGATCAATCTAAATATTCAAATCGTCTTCCAAGCGAAAAATGTGGGGGGAAAGCATTTAACATGTTCAAATACTCAAGTGAAGCTGGAAAATCTGCTGCTTATGAACTCACCAAAGTCGTTTCAAGGGGATCCTTATGTAAATTTATATCAAAAACCTCATTCATTGCTAACTCAACCAAGTCAATTCTAAAGCATTCTTTCGCCACTTTCGGGAATTTCATTGCTTTGAACACGCTGAACGTGACCTCTTGATCTTGAACTCTCATCGTGAGTTCCTGATACAATCTTGATCAGGCTTGCATCAAATGTTAGGGAATCAGTTCAAGTTTCAGGGGTTCATCAAATGATTTCAAGCAATTAGGCTAAAATTTATTCAAGGAAATTCAATAAAAGAGTTGTGCCTCAATTAATGAGTTTGACCCAAGCATTATTAGACCAATGGAGCGCAATTTATGCATTATTGGGCTGACCCAATTAGCTAATTTAATTCAGCTCATTCCTAGCAGCCAATTGATTCAACATAAATTCCTAGCAGCCCATGGATTACATATTACATTGAAAGATAATTTGCTAGCCAATTCAGAAATTAGAAAAGATTTTGTTTCTTAAAATATTAGGCAGATTATATTGTATTTTGTTTCCTTTTATTTATGTAATTTAGCATGATTCTAGGGGGGTTTTGATTTATTTAGATTGCAATTCTAGAGAATTTTATTAGGGTAAAATTATAACAACAATTTTAGGGTTTTTTTTACCATAATAAGTTTCTAATTTCTTTATAGAAATAAGGATTTTTATTCCAAATTGGTTTGTAATTCGTATTAGGATTAAGATTTTTGTAACTAGTATAAATAAGGGTTACATATATTGTAATTAACACACATTATTCAATATTCAATATACTTGTGAGGTTATTATCTTCTTTGGTTCTTTGAAGAATTCCTGAGTTAATTCTTAGTTTTCTTTGAGATTCAACTTTGACTTATCATACAACAATTCATAGTTGTGTGTGGCGTCTTCTACTTCATCAATTGTCGATTTTTCCAAGATTAACGCTTACATATAAGCGAGGGGTTAAGGTGTTGTAGGCGATTCACCTTCATAGCTTGCTAGAAACGATCCAGGCGACGAAAAACTCATACAAGCGTGTCGTGGAGTCCATCAGTTCCTTTTTCTTCACATTTATTAAGGTCCTTCCCATAGCTAAGAATGGACACCCAAGTATGATTGTAATTTCTTTATCCTCCTCAAAGTCTAGCACTATGAAATCAGCTGAAAAAATAAACTTGTCGACTTTTACCAGAATGTCCTCCACTAATCCTCGTGGATAAGTTAACGATTGATCTGCTAACTAAAGAGTTGCATTGGTGTGTTTCACTTCCGATAGACCCAATTGTGAATAAATGGGTAATGACATCAATTTTATACTTGCCCCCAAATCACACAATGTTTTCTCGGAAAACTTATCCTCGATGGTGCAAGGTAAGGTGAAATTGCCTAAGTCCCTTAGCTTCGGTGGTAGTTTTTTCTGTAAGATTGCACGACACTCCTCCATAAATACAACTATCTCAAAGTCTTCCAGCTTCCGTTTTCTAGACAAGATTTCATTCATAAACTTCGCATAACTTAGCATTTGTTCAATAACATCTGCAAACGGGATATTAATCTATAATTTTTTGAACACATCAAAAAAATTTGAAAACTTCTTCTCTTCCTTAGCCTTAGGTAGTTTCTATGAAAAGGGAATTGGTGGTACATATGAACTTGGTTTGATCCCTTCAATTTTCTCAGCAAATTTATCCTTACTCTTTTTCTTTTCAATTTCCTCTTCCCCTTGAACTATTTATTCCACCTGTGCCTTCCTCACTATGCAGTTGTTCTGATTTTTCCTCATTAGGATTTTCTATCTCTTTTCCACTCCTCTAGGTAATAACTTACATTGTTCCTTACCATCTCGTGGATTTGTTTCTGAGGCCAAGTGTTCAATGCAGATGCAATCTGACCTATCTGATTCTTTAAATTTCTTATTGCCACATCATGATTGTTTTTCCATGTCTCATTATCTTTAATGTATTTCATTATCACTTCCTCCAAGTCTGGCTTCCTTTCCTGTTGAGGGGGTGGTGGTTGGCATGCCTGAAATCCTGGTGGAGGTGCTGCTCGTGATGCTTGAGGTTGAGATTGATTGTCTCTCCACGAGAAGTTTGGGTGATTTCTCTACCCTAGATTATAAGTGTTTGAGTTAACACCAAAATTTTGTTGCTTGTTAAAATTCCCCACAAAATGAGTCGAAACTAATGGCATATTGATATGATGGGTGGTTCTCGGCACATAACTCATATAAGACTTCCACTTCATGAGCATTTCGTACCCCAAGTGCATCAATCTTCTTCGTTAAAGAGGAAATCTGAGCCATTACTTGTGCAAAAAGTGTTTTTATCGTATCCAATTATAATACCCCTGCAGTTCTTGGTTGACTCAATCATGTTGTAGGCTACTGATAGTTATTGGCAGCCATATTTTCCAACAAATCGTATGCCTCCTCACAGCTTTTAGCCATCAATGCTCTACCTGTTGATGCATTTATATTTATCCTTTTCTGACTTTAAGACTATTATAGAAGGTTTGGACTTGTCACACGGGAATCCCATGATGTGGACATTTTTGTAATAGATCTTTGAACCTCTCTCAGGCCTCATACAAAAATTCTGAATCCAACTGACTGAACGAAGTGATATCGTTCCTCATTTTTTCTGTCTTTGCTGGTGGAAAGAATTTGAAAAGGAATTTCTACGCCAAATCATTCCATGTACTGATGGACTCTGGCAGCAAAGAATGTAACCAGCTTTTTGCTTTATCCCTCAATGTAAATGGGAATAGCCTCAACCCTATTGTATCCTCTGACACCCCACTATATCTGAATGTATTGCATATTTCCAAAAAGTCGAAAGATGGTCATTGGGATCATCAATTGGTAATCCTGCGAACTGAACCGAGTTTTGGATCATTTGGATTGTGCATGGTATGATCTCAAAACTAGTGGCTTGAATTGCAGGCTTAGTAATAATAGACTGAATCTCCGTTACTCGTGACATAGCATAATCCTGCCGTGATTTCTGTTCTTCCTCAACCATTTTCCCTGATTTTCTACAGTAACCTGATTGAAGTTTAGTTTCCTTCGGAATGAACTTTCAATTTCGCTGTCGTAAGGAACTAATTCCAGACCCTTGGATCGCGTGTGCATACACAACTGAAATTACTCCAATGCACACAGAATACTCGAATCACCACTTAAACAGACTCGAACAGATGGAAGCCTGTAAAAGCAAATTAATAGAAACTTAAAAAGTTTTAAATAAACTAAACTGATAAAAACTAACAATAAAATAATCATTAGAACCGTTCCCCAGCAATGAAGCCAAAAACTTGTTTGCCTAAATCTATACTAGCAAAATACGCAAGTATACGCAGTCCACAAGTAATAAAATGATAAGAGAGTGTCGAACCCACAGAGAATTATTTAATAATAATTACCAATTACTAACTCATAATCAAATTAATTTTATTTAAATATTTTGATAAAAGTTGTTGAATTTTGAAAATAAAGTACTAAACTAACTAATAACTAACTACCAAGAATTACATTCAGACAAAAAGGCTTAAGATTACAATTCCCTTGATGTTTCGCTTCAATTAATTACTTCCTGTTAAGTTGTGCTAATTACATTGGATTTTTAATCGAGAACTCATTAATATTTATGACCATCTCTCGACGTATCATAAACGAATCAACGTAAATTCACAGATGATAGAATTAAGGTGAACATCCTAGTTAACTTATTCACAATATCTCTGTGTGGATTACAATTAAAGAGGATTTAAAGCACAGGTTCCCTATCAGATTACATGCAGCATATAGGTATATCTCTATCCTAGGCACAAATTATGAGTTACATCACAATGTAGAAAACGCAATCACGTGCTATTATGATCAGATCTAAACATATAATCCATCTCTCGAGTTCATATAGATGATCACAGTAATTGTTGGTCATGCAATTAATCAATTAAATGCAAATCATAATAGACAATCCCAATACAATCAACAATAACCAACAAGGAAGAAATTTAGTTTACCTACACATTGAGTTCCATTGTAATCTTAAATAGAAATTAGTCCATGACTGAATTAATAACCACAATCCACAAGTAAACCATCTTCCAAGAATTACAAAATAAAAAGATAAAAGAAGAAAGGAAAAACTCTTTTGAAACAATCCTTGATATCCTCCTTAGCCTTCTATCTTGATCTTCCTTCGTGATAATCTCTTGCTTCAAGCCTCCAATCTTTCTTTAATTCTAGGGTTAGCAAAAACTAGAAAGTTTCCCTTCTAATGGTCTACAAACATCAATTTATAGCCTCCAGTTAAAGTCCTAAACCAATTAGAAGTTACAAAACCAAGTTCCATTCGAATTGGACAAAAATCAACCTTTTCAGCATTCCAGCGTGGCTGCAAACAAAATATACTAAGAACTGGTGCAACCGCGCCAGTCAATTTTTTGTTGCAACGTCCTTTGGTAAAATGACCATAACTCTCTCGTCCAAACTCCGATTGAGACGATTCAAGATGTTCCGGAAAGCTAAGAAATAGACCTACAACTTTTATTTTTGAGAATTGAGAGATTCTGCCTGGATCAAGGTCGAAATTGGGCTTCAAGTGGCTGTTATGTCAATGACAACTCCGAACTTTGAGGTTCAACGTCCGTTGGTAAAAAGATCATATTTTGATCCGGGAAGAGTTACGGGACGTGTCACCTATCAAATTGAAGCTCTCGACAAGATCTAATATAAAATCCAAATTCCAAGCCAAGAACATACATCCAAGTTAGCATTAAAAGCCATGCAATCTCTCCTTCTTGCATTTGTTTATATATTGTACTCCAAAAGATGTCCGGATTCTTTTCTTGCTTCTTCATGCCAATGTCGTGTCATAGCCTACTTTTACCTTGCTTTGACGTGCCTAGCTCGAACCGCTTAGTTCCACTTTGACACCACTTTTGCCAAGTAGCTTCATTTTTCATATCTTTGTTCTATTTTCCTTTTTCCTACACAAGATTAATTAAACACATAAAAATGAACGGAAAATACCTGAAAACTCATAATTCATCAAACTAAAGATATCCAATTCATAAGTATAAAATCATTAATCAATTGGCTTAAAGCCTCTCCCTCCCTCAGCGATGATCATTTTTTCTAGTAGCATTGTAAAGGAGTTAATTTGCAATACTACCAATCGACTATAAATCCAAGGTTACAAACCCTGTTCAAACCTCCTTGCTTTTCTTTCATCCGTATCTACCTGATGTGGAGCGAGCATAGACAATTTGTTGAATTTGGGGTCATATTGAGGTATTGTCAAGTCCCCCTATTTCAACTCTAGAAATCGCATCTCTATGCGACTCTGTAAGCTACGAGGGAAGTAGTTCTCAAAAAATAATTTTTGAACCTATCCATGTTGGGAAAAAAATTCGAAAATAGACTTTTTTAAAAAAAATAAATAAAATCAGAATCATCTTTATGATTTTATGCGAAACAACACATATATATACCATGTATCTAAAGTACGAATTTGTTACCTAATGTTTTGTTGGATTAGCACATTTTGAAAATTCGTACAGTCTCATTTATCCTCAAGATCTTCTTTCCTATGACCATATGTTGAACATGGAGTGTAGCCTCCAAAGCACCCTTCTAGAAAAAAAACTCTAGTTTTTTTTTTCCTAGGCTGAAAGAGAGAATACGAAATTTAGTATTTTCTTCTGATAGGAAAAATTCCAAAATACGTTTCTGATCAATAATATATATATATATATATATATATATATATATATATATATATATATATATTAACATTATTCATTACCATCTCCTAAGAATCTAGTCCATATTAGGCTAGGAATGGGATCATAAAGGGTTCCTCTTTTGACTCTAATACTTATCTAAATATTATTATCTAATAATAATATTCAAAATAAATATTAATTACAATTGATTCTACTAAATAATTGTAATTGCACTTCAGTTCAGAAATTAATTAAATAAACCATTTCCTAATAAACTGTAAATATTTCATCTGTAAATGTACATAAATATTTTAGAATCAATTAATATAATTTCGATACATTTAAACTAATTTCAGAAGTCTATAACTTATCTCTATTTGGTCATAAAATGATTTGACAATTAAATCAATCATTTTTATAATAAATATTAAAAGACTCGGTCAAGATTCTATAATCAATGATAAATTATATTATGAAAAATCTTTTAGATGTTTTGACAATAATAATGTTCCTAATTTTAATTAAATATATTAATCGACATTCCGATGTATTAATTAACACGATGTAATCTCACTCATTGGAACATACAATTAATATATATATATATATATATATATATATATATATATATATATTAATATATATAACAATATTAAGTCTTTTATTATTTTAAATTTAAAAAATTTCACAAACTAGTATTTACATGAAAATATTTTATAAATAAAATATTATCACATGATTCGTTTAATGCACACCGTTAATGCACTTTTACTTTAATTAGAAGTCCAACTTCCATAATCAAGATAATTTTCGATTCGATGACTGGTTCAAGTCTGAAAACATTTCTTCCTACAACCACTCGTGTGTGTGCATGTGTGTGTCTCCATTTCCTTTCAACTAAGTCATGCTCCATGAGGGTTATGACTCTAATTCTGAGACCTGAGAATATGCCGAAGCTGATAAAATAAGAATAATGTTAAGGATACAAACTATACACAAAAAAATTGTGCATAAACAGTATAAATAAAAGAAAGAAAATAAGAAATGAGACATATGATTAGATGATTTACACATTTTCATTGGTAAACATGCAATACATGAGTCCTAGTCTTTGTACACAACTTTGTGTACATAATATTATTCATGAAAAAAATGTCCCTTTTGAATTGGCTTTAACACTTGTATAGTGTTATTGTTACTTTTCTTGTTTTATGCAATTTATAAATATTAAGAGTACATGAGTACTTCTTTTTATGTTTATCTTTAAAATTATAAGTTGTTAGTTAAGTAGTGATGATGACATGATGGTGAATTATGTGACAAACTTGAGAAATATTTTATCATTTTTTATATATAACTGCTAATAAAATTAAGGAGTACTCCATTAATTCTAAAATTAGAGATATATTTGTAAAATAACGACTTTTAAGGATACTTTTATATTCTCAAATATAGCTTTAGTATTAGCAATGAATTCGGTTGTGGTGGTGTGATATTAAAAATGATAGTATAAAAGTAATGAAAAATTAAGAATATCATGTCACTTTATAATTTTAAAATAAAAATTTTAAGATTCTCAAATATAGTCTTAGTATTAGTAATGAATTCGATTGTGATGGTGTAATATTAAAAAAGATAGTATAAAAGTGGAAAATTAAAAATATCATGTCACTCACTTTATAATCTTGTACAGTGTTATTGTTACTTTTCTTGTTTTATGCAATTTATAAATATTAAGAGTACAATACTTCTTTTTATATTTATCTTTTAAATTATAAGTTGTTAGTTAAGTAGTGATGATGACATGATGGTGAATTATGCTACAAACTTGAAGAAATATTTTATCATTTTCTATATATTACAGCTAATAAAATTAAGTAGTACTCCATTCGTTCTAAAATTAGAGATATATTTGTAAAACGAAGATTTTTAAGGATAATTTTATATTTGCAATGAATTCGATTGTGGTGGTGTGATATTAAAAATGATAGTATAAAAGTAATGGAAAATTAAGAATATCATGTCACTTTATAATCTTAAAATAAAAATGTATTTCTAATTTCTAATTTCTAATTTCTAATTTCTAATTTTGGAACAAAAAAAAAAAATGTATCTCTAATTTTAAAATTGAGGGAGTACTCTTTTTTTTTGGTACATGGAACAAGCTTTATTGTTTTCAAATAAACAAGTTTGGAACACGTGCGAGACACGAGCTACAAGCTACCTTTCTAATATATTTTTTGTTGGTTTATCAAAATACTTCAATTGTAAGTTACTTTTTAGATTATTGTTATTATATATATATATATATATATATATATATATATGACAATAATGATTTTTATGATATTTCTTTTACTTTATTGTGAAGTTCATGCATGCATGCATGTGTATATATATATATATGGTCAGGTTCTCCAGCGAATCATAGGGAGCGAACTAAAAACGAACTGGCTATAACGACGATTTTTTCCGTCGCTATAGCATAAAAATTGGCTTTTTATGCTATAGTGACAGAAAAAATCGTCGCTATAGCCGATTCGTTTTTAGTTCGCTCCCTATGGTTCGCTGGAGAGACGGACCCTATATATATATATATATATCAAATTATAATTATATTCATTGAGTTTAAAAATGTATTATTATAATTATGTAATTTGTATTATATATATATGACATTAATGTTTTTTATGATTTTTCTTTTACTTTATTGTGAGATTCATACATGCATTTATATATCAAATTATAATTATATTCATTCAATTTGAACATGTATTATTATAATTATGTAGTTTGAATTTGAGAATTATAAGTTAATGTCCAAATTATCCTTAAAATGACCGGCCAAATTAATTTGAATAAGATCTTCTCTTGACTTATTATATAGTTATATTGATAAAACTTTTTTTTTGTATAAAAATATATGTTTTGAAGTGTTAATCAAGGACTTTTATAAAGAACTTTATACAAGATTGTGAAAGGTGTTAGCTCCTACAAAACTGAAGGAGAAGGAGAAGGAGAAGGAGAAGGAGAAGGAGAAGGAGAAGAAGATGAAAGCTTTAAAAATTAAATTACAGCCAACTTTGTCATATGAAAAATCCTTGAAGCTTCTAACATGGAAAATTACGTACTTCAACCGAGATTATATCTCAAATTTAAGAAAAATTCTATGCGATAATTAAATACGAAAATTAGACATGAGTTATTTATAATTTTATTTATTTATATTTTTACCCCCAACAGAGGGTAAAAATACAAATAGGTATAATGAAAACTATATGCGGACATGATAATTAGACAAGAAAATTAGACATGAGTTTTTTATAATTTAACTTATTTATATTTTATAATCATACAAATAGATGAAATTGTAAAGAACACATGTCCAATTTTCATGTACGCGTAGAAGAGTTCCAAATTTAATTATAGTGTATCTATCTACTCTTTTTTTTTTGCTAAATTTTGTTTGTATATAAATATGTAAAAAAACTAAGGATATTCAGTCCTTCTACTACTGACCGTACTTCTCCAAAATTTATTTATTTATTTATTTTTGCTATTGCCTTCTAAAAAATGTATAGTATTTTTTCTAACTGTAATTTTTACAATATTTAGTGATTTAGGTATAATTTAGATACATATAAAAAGTAATGTTGTACAGACTGTACAACACTATTTTTTGTATGTATCTAAATTATATCAAAATCACTGAATTTTATAAAAATTTCAGTTAAAAAAAATACTATATATTTTTTAAAAGACAATAACAAAAAAATAAATTTGAACCACGATCCCTCTAGGATAATCGAAGGATATTATATTGAAGATAAGAACATAGCTCTCTTCTTCCGAGAGGACTAAAACACCTCGATAAAGATTAAGGTGCTGTTTGTTTACATCTGATTGCCTCTTAATGGACTGCCTCTTATTCGCTAAGAGGCATGATGCTGTTTGTTTTTTTTTGTTACCTCTAAATGCCTCTTAATCGGTAAGACATAAAATAAAATCTTAATAATTAAGAGGTACCTCTTAATGAAATTTTTTTGATAATTTTTTTTTATATAAATATATTCAACAATATTATTCACTCATTTTTATTAAATTGAATATTTAAAATTATTAAATAAAAATTTACCCTTTAAAATAGTAAAATAGTGTCATTAAGAAACAACTTACTTTTTAGTTATCAAACAGTTTTTTAGATTCAGACCTCATAACCATTCAGATAATCTAATTTATTAAGTCATTCACATCTTAATCGCCAGATTTATCAAACACAACCTAATAAACCATTTGCCTAATCTAATTAAAATTATCCTCACAACCCCAGGCTAGGCAAAAGTCATCAACTAAATAAACACTGACAACTTAATGAAATATTCTTTCCGTTCTTAAAAGATTGTCGTTTTAAAAGAAAAAGTTTATTTCAAAATGGTTGTCATTTACAACTTCCTAGAAGAATAAATTATTTATTTTTCTATATTACCCCTATTTTCTCTTATTGTTCTAATAAATTCTATTTTTTATGTTAATAATTTTTAATTTTTCATAAAGGGGTAGTAATGAAATTTCAAATAAATTTTATTAATATTAAATAATTTTTTTAATCTATGTGCTAAAATCTTAAACGATAATATTTTAAGAACGGAGGGAGTAATTTGCAATAACAAAGGACCACAAAGTGGGGACCCGAAAACAATTCAAAATCATCAGCTATAATCAAGTCATCAGCTGAAATTTCAAAGGCATCAGCCATGTGGGACCTCAAGTCAGTAACTGCACAGCCCACTTGAGGCTTACCGAAACCAGCTGCAAAACAGGGACAGCTGTATATATTGTACTATGTGGAGTTCATAAATATGCATATGTGTGTATGTGAGATTTATGTGATACTCTCTCTGTTTCTAAAAAATTATCGTTTTAGAAGGAAAAAAATTATTTCAAAATATTTGTTGTTTACAACTTTTTAAAAGAATATATTATTTACTTTTCTATATTATCCTTATCTTCTCTCATTTTTCCAATAAATTCTCTCTGTTGTATTAATAATTTTCAATTTCCCATAAAAGGGTAGTGATGAAATTTCAAATAAATTTTACTAGTATTAAATGAATTTCTTAATTCATATGACAAAACTTTAAATGACAATCTTTTAGAAAGGGAGTGAGTGGTAGCATTTTTTTATTGCACAAGTGAGACCAGGCCCACATGGAAGAAAAGCAACACCACTTTTCGAAATGTTTGTGAAAGTTTTTAAATTTGGTGCCACTTAAATTTTCTAGCATTAATTTCAGTCGTTGTTTGTTGCATGGTGGTTATAGTAGTGTCGGTGGATGGGGGGGGGGGGGGGGGGGGGGGGGGAGCTATATTTTAAATACTACCTCTGTCTCATAATAAGTATTTTTTTAAATTTAATATTTTTTTTTAAAATAAGTAATGTGTTAGAATTCTAATACAATTTTTATAATATTTTTTCATATGTGCCCTTATGCAACCAATGGTATTATTGGGAAGTTAAAAGGTTGAAGAAAGAGAAAGAGAGACCAAAAAACAATAAAAAAAAGTCTCAAATAAAATAAAGAAAGTATATTAAGGGTATTTTTGTCATTTTGACTTGTGTATTGATATGTGTGATTTAAACTAAAAAAGTACTTATTATGAGACGGAGGTAGTATTTTATTTATTTTTTTACTTGGATTTATTATCTTTTATATTGAATGTAGTGAGATTCAGATTTGAAGTTTTTTCTTTTGTATTGAATGTACTGTCGGTGGTTATGCATTATGAAACATAGTTCTTAAATCATGTTGGATTTCATAGGATTAGTTCTGCTTCTTTTCCTTCTCACTGTAGTTTAGGAAAGGCCTGTACAACATTTGATCGACTCTATTGGCCTTAAGCTCGACAGTCTTACTCTTTAGCACAATGGACTACATTAAGTCACTTGATTTGGAGAGATATTGAGTAGATAGTTCAAGAATTAATGCTCGGTAACATCAACTTAATAACAGCATCTTCAAGAGCAGTAGCAAAAAAAAGTCTTTAAATTGAAATTTGTTGACCTACGTGGCAATTTGAAGAGTATTATTTGCTACTTTCATAGTTTATGTCTCATTAGTCTCTTCAATTCAATTAATGTAGTATTTGATTTAAAACAATAATAAATGATAATCCCTCCATCCCATAATAACTGTCGTTTTAGAAGAAATTTTTTTTCTCAATTTATTTGTCGTCTACAACTTTCTAGGAGAATCAATTATTTACTTTCCTATATCACCCCTACCTTCTCTCGTTGTCCCAAGAAATTCTCTCCCTTGTATTAATAGTTTTCAACTTCCCATAAAGGGGTAGTGATGGAATTTTACACAAATTTTAATTAATAAATGATAGCATTAAATGATTTTTTTAATCCATGTGCATGAAACTAAAACGACAGTTATTATGGGACGGAGGAGTAACATTTGAAATAATTAATAGACCAAGAATTAATGCTTGGAAACATCAACTTCTTAGCCTTTTTACTCATTAATAAAGAAGGTAAAATATTCAATGTTAGTTTGTAGATAGCTAGTCAATTAAATGCTCATATAAACTACTCACTCATCTCTTAATATATGTCGTTTTAAAGTTATGCACAAAAATTATCGAAATAATTCTACAGCATTAAATATAATATCAGTTGTCTATAATTGTAACGATAGAGATCGTAGAATATATTTGTAATAAGATTTTTAATATTTATTAAACAAAATATATATTTTACTAGAATAAATTGTTTGTTATGAGTTTTTAGGTCGATTAATGACCTAGTATACGTGTCGTGACTAAATGTCAGTGTTTAGATTTTTTGGGAGAAAATAAATTTTTACGAGAAAAACGAAAAATCACTATTCATAAAATGAAAAAAGTTTTCATTTTTTGAACTTTTCGAATTACGGCATAGCGTTTAATTGAAAAATGGAGACGAAATCTCCAATAAAAATATTTTTATCAAAAAAGACGTATAATCAATATTCATGCTCAAACGCAGCTTCATTTTTTCGACTTTTCGAAGAGCGACATAGCGTTTATTCGAAAAAGGGGGAACAGTGGCAAAATCGATTTTTCGAAAATCAAAAGTCGATGTTTTAGCTAACCGAACGTGTTACGAAAACGTAACCGAAAAAGTTAAAAAAATCTAACTAGAAAAAAATCGAGTAACTGACTTAGTTCTGGAAGTAAACCCTAATCAATTGTACAAAAGGGCAAAATGGACTTTTTGCTAACTAAATGAAGGCTTAAATATGTTTCACTACCCTAAACTATCTGACATATTCCACTTTGGTGATTCACCTTTAAATTTTTTCAATTAGATGATTGAACTATTTATTTTTTTCAATTTCATTTAATTGGGTTTGCCACATCAAAAATTGCTGACGTGGCCTGCTGACTAGGCTGCTAACTGTCTACATGTAATTAAAAATTATTATTTTAAATAAATTTTTACATTTATTAAATGTCCAAGGGTAAAAAGGTCAAATCTCATTTAAAAGGTCACCCTAAATCGATTTATGCTTTCTTCTATATCCAGATCTGAAATCCCAGATCTATCACCAAAAATCCCAAACCCAGGTCTATCATCAAAAATCCGTTCCAAACAAATAGAAATAATCCTGATAAAATCGATTTAAGCTTGCCGTCAAAGATCAAATCTCAAATCGTCGCCCGTCGAGCCTCCACGGCACAGCCCAGATTCGTGGCGAACTACGACATCGGAAGGCTGGTACTACCGCTGCATCGGCGTCGACCCCTGAGTTTTCTAAGCCCAATTTTTTCAATCGGCAACCGATTTTGTTCTCTTTATCTCATTTTAAAGCAAACAAACAAACCTTTAAATTTTTGATCACTTCTTTTTCACATTTTTGGATCTCTTTTTTTCAAAGAAATTGATTTTGTTAAAGATGTTGCTTTCCAAGCAGAGGAAGAATCATGTTCTATTATTGCTCAATCTTTTCATGTTCAGTTTATTGATGGTAGTGATTTTGGCTGCTGTTCGAACCACGAATTTTGAGTCCTTTGTTGTCCGAGTGTTTCCAGATCTGTGATTCATGTTTACTTGTTTATTTTTCATGCTCAGATCTGGTTTATTGTCTGTTTGTACTGATTTTTCGGCCTGACTTTATGGGGTTTATTGTTTATCTATTTTATTATTCAGAGTCGGATGTTTGTGATGGTTCTGTTATGTCCATCGCCGGTCATTTCGTGTTATTAGATCTGGGTTAAATTTGGGGATTTATTATTGTTTAAATGTTTATTTTGACTGATTTGGTGCTTCATTTTTTGTTGGGTTTGATATGTTGTAGTCTGTTTGTCCATATTTGTCCAGATTTGTTTCTAATTCCATTTTTCTCTCGATCTGCTCGGATAATGGATGTTTAGAGGTTTCTCTATGCACCGGGTTTTATGGAGTTTACTGGTTTTCGGCGATTACCTTGAAACATTGCTGATTGAATATGCCTGGGATTCACGACTGTGACCATTTTACCCTTCAATGTATCAATAATGTTTAATCCCAAAATAAAAAATAAAAAAATCGACACATCAGCTACTTTATGCCCCACCAAAATAGCCACGTCAGCAAATTCTGACGTGGCAGTCTCAATTTGATCAAATTGAAAAAAATTAATAGTTCAATCATCTAATTGAAAAAATTTAAAGGTGAATCACCAAAGTGGAATATGTCATATAGTTTAGGATAGTGAAACGTATTTAAGCCCTAAATGAATTATGAAAGTAAACTAAAAAGAAAATAAAAAATCAAATTAATTTTTGGTCTAGCCAAGCCAAGGGTTTGAATGGTTTGACTAGGAAATGAAAGGGCTTGGCTAGGTTAGGGAGGCTTAAGCCTTGAAGCCATGTCTTGAAGACTTAAGCCAACTCTTGCAAGACTTGGAGCCAAATAGTAAGCTAAGCTTAGAGCCAAAGTTTTGTAATTTCATGTGTCACTTGATTAAATAAGTTGATAACCAAGTGTCTTGCAAACATAATTTAGCACGTGGGATAAGAAATGATTAAAAGGTTAAAGGGTGAGTCACAAAGTGAGTCATTGTGCTAGGAGAGGCATGTGTCACTTGCTAGGTAATTGACATGAGGTTAATTGAATTTGGAAAAGGCAAGGAAGAGAGGAAGTGGGCGGATGGAGAGATGAAAAGAGATAGAGTTGGATGGAAACTTTTCATATTTGGTAAGTTTTGGTCTAAAAGAAGCAAACCATTTAATGTTGGTTCCTTTCCTTCAATTTATTTCAACCAAACATGACCTTAATGTTATTATTTTGTCTAGCTTAAGTTAATTGATCATGGGTGTTTAACCTTTGGTAGCATGGTTGAGTTAGTTGGCGGGGAATTTAATTAAGTCAAAACATCTAACATTTGGCCATTTGTTCATTCATTTTATCTTATGAGCTGAGTAAGGAAGAGAGAGAAAGCAAGAGAAAAAAGGTAGAGAGAGGGATCGCAGGGATAGAAAGAGGGAGAAGAATCAAACTATAGCTTTTATCATTCATCATCCTAAGAAAGAAGAAGCAAGAACAAGAGGTAAAACATAAAACCCCAACTCTTCATCTATTTTATTTTTAAGCTTATAGATTTCTTTATTGGTGGTTGTTGTAAGATCATTAATGATCTTGAAGTTATAAGGTGGTTATTGATTATATATATGTTAAATTGTTAATTTCATGAAAAGTGGAACCAAAAATAAAAATACAAACCTATGCGTAAAGTAATACAAGAACGAACTATTAGTGGATTGTTATGAGCTGTTTTGATGGCCTTTTTAGGTAGCTTATGAACTGTAAAAATTAAGTTCTAGGGTGTCATATTATACTCTTATGAGTCATGAACATCACCCAATTGTAACGGAAGCAAAAGTTTCTATAACAAAGCCATGACGAATTTTTAAGTAAAACTAGTTAAAAAGTTAAAAACGAAATTAGTGCAACCCCTAACCCTTGAGCAATTTTCTGTTCGAAATGGTTTGCTGGAAAAAATTTCCGTTTTAGGGGTTATGTAGTACATTAAGTAACGAGTACATGGATGTAATAATGACCTCATTTCGAGTCCGGAGGTGGGAGATATGCCCTTCGGAAGGAGACTAGTCAAAACTGCCAAAACTGAAAAACTGTTTCGGGTAGGGACTTTTGTGCAATTGTTTTGGCCAGAGAATGAACCTAGAAAAAAATTTCAACCCAGGGGAATTTTTAGTAGATGTAACAAGGAAGAAAATTTTGCGAGAACAGACTCATTCCGATAACGGAGGGTCAAGTTATGCGCTGCAAAGTGGGTACATCAATAAGGAGGAAAAACCACATGTTTCGTTTTCATCCATGGGGTTTTGAACTAATGCAGACGGGCTAAAACAGATAGGTTAACTTGTCTGGATTGACAAACAGGGATTTTAAAGCCAAAGGAGACACTCCGCTCAAGAGTTAACCTATCCGGATTGACAGACATAGAGTTTAAAGCTAAAGCAGACAGATTAAGCTGTCTGATTTATACCTGAAACATAAAATGGAGAGTAAAGGTTGGGTATATTGATTAAATCATAAAACGTGAACAACGTGAAATAATAATCTAAAGTTAATGTAAGCTATAATTAGCATCAATATATGTCTAATTGGTATGTGTATATGAACTTAAATAGTATTCCGAGTTTAATGAAACGAACATTATAAAACATGGAATATGGTTAAAGTAAACTATGTGTGGCGTTTATACTTGGCTAATTGGGATGTCTATGTGCACTAAATGTGTAGGACTTTCTAAGGGCAATTAACGTCAAAGTATAGAAGATGCTTGAGGCAAGTTTCCTAAACTTACTAAAATTTTGTTGAGTAAGTATTTCAAATCGATAGAGCTTCCACAAGATAATGAAGAATATTTTTGGGTCAATATAGTTGTAAGCATCAACAAGGATGAAGCAGATGGGAAAAGTTCAGTGCAACTGAACGAGACAAAGCAGTTCAAGTTTGGGGGATCTCAACCTTGCAAGAAAGTTAAGCAAAAGTGCAAATCTAAATGTAGGATGGTGAAGTAGTTCGTCAAGCAAAAATTTGATCCGGGTTAAGAATTGAGCCGAAGGGCAAAGTCGGGCTGACGACTCTAAACCAAGCGCTTATTGGGAGGCAAACCAATTTCTATTTGTTTCTCTAGTTCATTTTTTTATTTATTTCATTTAGTTCAATTATAGATTGTTCTTTTAGTCAATTTTGGAGGTTAATGAATTATTTGTTTAATGCAGTTTAGGTAGCACCAAGGAAAGCAAAAGGAAAGACAAGCTATTCAAGGAATCAGATAAGCGCGGACCGCGCCATGCATACAAGGTCCCAAGCACGGAACGCGCTAACCCATCAGATCTTTCAGTCCCAACTTGTCCAGAAGAGCGCGGGGAGCGCTAGAAAGAGTATGGGGTGCGTCAGTCAGACTAAAACATATGCACCATCAGAGCGGAGCGCACCATGACATAAAGAAATACGGTACGGGTCGCGCCGTTCGGTTGGATTTATTTTCAAGGGTTTAAGTCCCTTACTTCTTCCAAAACCTCAACACTCCAATACACAACCCCATTCCATCTCTCACTCGGATTACCATACCGCATCATCCTCCTCTACCCTCACAACCTCCAATTCCTACACCATCTCGAGCACACGCCTTCACCAATAATCCCTGTCCATCTCGAATTCACTACCCCCACCTCATCCAAACCCCAAATTCTTTCAAGACCTAGTTAATTGAATTACCTCTCTTGTGACGCCCCCAAAACAGGTTCAATACCAACCCATTCTGAGTCACCAAATACATGGTACAGTATTCCAAATATAAATCTTTTATAACAAAAGGTCATGAGAAATATAACCATACAACCGTGAGTTTCAATACAAATCGTATATAATACGAAATATAAACACTCAAATTCAGTCCTCAATAATTACAATTATTATCACACTATTTTACAAAAATAGTGAGGATTACTACTGCTCTACTCTGACCATCACCCTGTTCCCCGACTAGTTTCCACAACATTCTCATTCCCTGAAGAGGACAATAGATGAAAAGAGTGAGCTGAACTAACCCAGTAAAGAATATTATGACTAAATAATGAAAAATAAATTATCGTTAGCCTTCAATAAATCAGATAAAATATTATGGACAACAAGTTTTAGATCAATATTCGTAGCGAAAATAACAATTCATTAGAAGAGTTAAGTAGAGAATGAAGTCTACTATCTTCTATGATTTAAAAGTCCATCATCAATATTTTATCCCTGTAACATCAATCAATATACATCTTGAATCAAATATTCATCTTTGCATTACGGGCCAAAGATATTCATTTATATCACCAGTTGGTCATAGTCATCTCAACACCTGTCCATCTTTACAATACGGGCCAAAAATATTCATCAGATAATCATTCATCTTTGCTCTACAGGCCAAAAATATTCAGTTATATCATCATTTAGGATTGAGGATGATGAAAAATAATATAAATAACGAATTCAGTGAGATAAAGGACAAAGATTAGAGATTCGTAATTTAGTTTATCCAAGTTCAAGAATACTCCATAATAATCAATTGTGGAGGAAAATTCAAGAATGAAGTTCAAAACATGGATATAATCAAAGATAGTAACCATAACAGACAACTTGGACAAATAAAAGAAAATTTAATTTTTTTGTGAATACTGCCCTATACGTGAATATTGCCATATACATGAATAGTAACCCCGACATAAAAAAGTAAAAATTTTATGATAAAATTCATACCAACATTCCAATGAAATGATACTAGATGAAACACAAAATTTAAAGAATTTTTGATCATTTCAGGAATTATAGAAGTAATACTTACTGTAGTAAGTTTTAATTTGGGTATATGAAATGAAATATTATCGCTTTCATAATATGGAATATGAAAGAAAATAATATTCTTTATGAATATTGAAAGAAATTAACACCATTTACGAGAAAAATAATATCCCTTACAAGAAGAATAACATCCCTTACCTTAAAAGGAGATTATTTCTAACTAGTATGGCGGGGATATTCTTGAAGAAAACTTATACTGTTTTTTGCACTCAAAGTTTCCTTAAACTCAAAAGAAATACGCTCAATATTATAGAAAAAGAATTCTTTGATTTTGGTGTGATTTTCATTTCTAAACTAAGCATCCTATTTATAGGAGAATGGAATGATACTATTTAGAAAATAAAATCACGAACCAACAGTAATGATTCACGGGCGAACAAATTCGTCTGAAATTTTGATTTTCACTATTCATTACTGTGTAATAAAATATTCTAATAAAACAAAAATTTTAAATAAAATATAATATATTCTATTTATAATCTAATAAAACAAAACTTATATAATATATATATATATACTGACATACTTTATACATACTTTATATATATATATATATATATATATAACTTATATATATATATAAGTAATAAAATAAAACTGAGATAACTTTCTACCGACGATTTTGAAAAATTAGTCAGTAGGGGTCCATATAATAAGCCAAATTTACAACAAATACTTCAATAAAACCCCCTCTATTTATCTCAACTCACTTGGCTTCACAAAACACATTTTTAACAATATTTATTCATCATTAATATTATAACTCGCAATATTAACAACCAGATCATTCCCAGGAAAGAGGGGGCTTTTAGATAAGGACTTCTCCTTATTGGCGCGCAATTAGATGACCAAACCCCTTTCCTCGACAGAACTTTTTAGACATTGTCAATAATGCCAATAATAATATGAATAACTTTGTCGTCTCAATTATTGATTTAAAAATATAAAATATTGTGCAGATGATACTGTGACAATAATTGAATAAAATTGAGTGACTTCTCACGTAAGCATCTATAATCAAAGATACTGTACAATACCGTGTGCTACTGTACAACCACGCGTATTACTGTTCTTTTATCACCGGGTATTTCAACAGTTTTAACGGTAAAAGTTTTGTCGTTATTTATAGAAAACTTATTCTTGTCGTTTTCTTCATTCAAAAATTTTTCGTTATGGGGCCCACAAATGATTGCGCCGTCGTACGAATATTCCCCGACAAAAAGAATATTCTCCGACCAAACGAATATTTTCCAACACAGTGAATATTTTATGACCACTTGCTTACTTTGTACAATTTGCACATTTCACCCATAACTAAAGCATTATATCAAATCAACACCTTACTATTTCAAAATAACATATAAAAAAAATTAAATCTTTATTCATAAAAGTTGGGGTCTTACATCTCTTCTCACACCAACGAGCTACAAACACAGAAGATCGACTCATCACAGATTGCAACTCAAAGTGTTCGAATGAGGTAACAAAATAGTAGCCATGAGCAGGTAAAAATTATAATTTCATTCAAGGTTCAATTTTGTTCATCTCCTATTGTATTCTGCTATTGTTGGGAAACCTTGGGTTACTGATGGCCCAAAGGGGATATTGCATTGTTCTATATTTGGGGAAAACTGGTTGATCAAAAAGAATTAAGTTTGGGGGAATCCTAGTACTAGCACACCAAGTGTTTGACAAAAGTACTGAACCAACTTTGCTAGTTTTTGATTGTAAAGCTTGGTCATACACCTCCATCATGGCATCCAAAAGACAACGAGCCTCTACCTCTAGTGTTAGGCAACAATTTGATGGGTCTAAGTTTGTCAGTGAAGTCGCGGAGACAAGGTTCAACACTATACTTGACAAGAAGACATTGGTGTTGGAGCGAGGTTTGAAACCGGATGCAAACTTGGATGGAGATATGGCCTTAACGATTGCTGAGCATAACTTGTTTCAATTTGTAGAGCAACCACAACATGCCGTGATTTCTATAGTCAAGGAATTCTACGCCAATGCTATCGAGCGCGTGGGCCATATGGTGATGGTAAGGGGTAAGCCATTTTCATTTCATGCATCTACAATCAATGAATACTTTAGGCTGGACACACCTACCACTGATCGGTATGAGGACAATCTTCATGACCTAGACGATTTGATTGCATGCAAACCTGGCACACAATGGACAATGAAGGAAGGGACAAATATAAAGATTATTTTCCCCCACGTTGAACTCAGTAAAATCGGTAAGGCATGGTACTCGTTCATCTGTGCCAAATTAATACCCACACGCCATAAAAATGATGTAACAAAGGAAAGGGCACGACAACTGTATGACATTGTGCACCATCACATAAACCATCGAAACGAAATTGAAATCCTTGAAGTGGATGTGGGCTCGACTATCCAAGAGTCTATTAAGCGGTTGTTAAGAGGCGGTACTACGGGTGGCCTGTTGCACGATTTTCTTATCACAGATTTATGCCGAAAGGCGGGAGTGCAATGGCATGTTTCGGAGCAAGTACAACAACCAATGGCTATTATTGATCATTCTACCATTGAGAAATACAGAGCATGGTATGGGGCAATTTCACATCCACGTGGCGAAGGATACATCATGATTCCACAACCGACACCTCCTGCCATGGATGAGCCAATAGGCGAAGAGGCAGCGGCCGAACCATCGTCGTCAGGTACCTTTTGAAGTTGGTGATTTTGTTTGGGCAGTGTTGACTCTTGACCGATTTCCTGTTGGCGAATATACCAAGCTTAAGGATCGGAAGATTGATCCTTGTGATATTCTGCAGAAAATCAATGATAATGCTTATCGATTGCGCATTCCGAATAATTTATGGACTTCAAAATTTTCCAACGTGAAGCACCTGAGCCCTTGTTTTGCGGAGTGTGATGATAATGTTGTGAACTCGAGGACGATCTGAGTCCACCTATGTTGATGATGCTGACTTGTCAGATAGTACATTGATGGCGCTCAAATACCATGAGTTAATGGATCAGCACAAGAATAATAAAAGGGATTGTTATAGATAAAGGTTGGTAATAAGAAAAGATAAGTTAACCGTGTACTATGAGTTTGGGTTTGGGATAATGATGAATTATTAAAGAATTAAATGATTAATTTTGTTAAGTGTAAACAGATAATGGAAGAGTTCATTTAATTATGAACCAAGTCTCATGGAAAGATGGAATGATTTAATTGTGAAATTAATGGGCTACTATAAGTGTTTATTTAGGTAATGAGTCCAGTAGAGTAACTAAACTTAGCCCAACTGATATGTATTACTAATGTGCTAATGAACCATAGGGAATAAAGGCAAACCGAGCCCAAGGTTAGTCTATGACCACACTGGTAATGCGTTTAGTAAAAAGGCCCAAACAAGGGCCCAATCATTTGACCCGAATAAACCAGTGGAGTCCAGAAGAATCTATTGTCTAGCTTACACCAGTTCTTTCTTCTTTGTTGGTATATAGAAGAAGAGCATCAATAAGGTACACAAATTCAATGACTCTAAATCTTTAACTTAATCTAGTACGAGTCAGTTATAGTGTAACTTTGCATGCTTAGTTGTGGAAGGATTCTGTGCGGGAATCATGGTGGAATCCCAAGTTATAAGGTGACTTTTGACGGAGATTACATACTGTTATAAAATGTGTATCAACTTAAAAACTGAATGAAAAGTATGACATTAAAAAATAGAACAGAAGCCTTAGATGAACCCATGCTTGTATGTTCATCATTTTGCAGTCTATAAGTGTTGACTGTTAAACTTACGAACCAATCCTTGTAAAACAAATGAAAATGTTAACCTTGTCATGTGTAGTAATTTTTGTCAAAATAGTCCAACTGACCATCAATCTGTTGGTAATTTAAGCTGTTAGCAGGGACCTAATTAATGAGTTAAGTTCCAGCTAGCCCTTAGTTCTGTAGAATGTGAGTTATGATCAGGTTTCATAAACATAAAATGGTGAATCAAAGTTGGTTTCCTAGAGAAATATCCATAAACTGTGGTAGCCTCTCTTAATCTCAATTCCTTAGACCAGCGAACAAATGTTCAAAGTCAGACCCAATCCCATAATTCATAAATAAGTCAAGAGTGTTTCTTAACCGAAAACAATAAACCTAGTTAAGTTATAATATTGAGTATTATAATTGTTCCAAAAATAAAAGTAATCCGACATTTTTACATTATTTGATGAACATGTGTATTTTATATCAAAATTTCAATTGTTGAATATTATTTTAAAATTTTAATGTTAAAGATACTTTTAATGATTCTAAGTTTTGGTAGGATAGAACTTAATATTTTCAAAGATCTATTAACTTATTTAGATCATTACTAACAAAATTATTAAGATGAAATTATTGATGTATTAGATAGAATTAAAGAAAAAATGTAATGGAGGGTCTTCGCTCGTCGCCCTTGCGTTGAACTACAGCAAGGGCCAGGCAAACCCCACTAAAAAAATCGCCAATTACCTCAGTGGTTTAAGAAAAAATTTAAAATTAGTCGCAAGTTTAAGTCTATTTCGAAAACCTTGTTCGAAGAAGGGTTCTCTTATACTATATGTTGGGCCCCGAATATTTGAGGCCAAGGACCCGGTTTGGGCCTGACCATGATTGGGCCAATATGAGTCCAAGTAGGAGATGACTTGGAGATGATTCCTAATTATATGGGAATTCTAATTATGGAAAGAGGAGTTGGTTATTGATTTAACTTTTTATATTCTAGGAGATTTGATACAATCCTAAATATGGAGGGATATACGGGAGAACCCTAATCCAATTTAGAGATGAATTCTAGCAAGTATGTGAGAACACTATAATACATGGCTTGACCCTGATTCTAAGGTACACACAAATAATATCATTACTTTTCAGCACTAGAGCATATTGCCTCCATTGTTAACCTTGTTCAGCCTGTACTTATTCTCACACCGGAGCTATCCCACGGCGGTCCAAGCCATCAAGCTTTTGGTGTTTACCCACTTTTGTGCAAGATTGGACACGCTTTGGTGATTGGAACGCATGGACGGATTTTGGCGTTAACATTGGCGCTAGAAGGAAGGGTTTTCTAGTGTTGTTCATTCAATCACAACCAGCAGATCACTGTATCGGAAAGCATAGTGAACAACAGAACTATTTCTGGCATGGGACAGCCGACGGTTGAAGTGTCTTCCTAGAAGAAGGGATCGGTGAAGGATAGATTGGGGCCATCCAAGAGCATCCATGAGCGACTTGGCCCCCGGACCACCTCGGCAGGATCCAAAGTGGGGGTGGGGAATCAAGAGGATGTGCGGCGAAAGCCGTTCTCTACGGCCAGCAAAGGTGTAAGAGATCGGAGGGGGGTAGGAGGCACACCGCCTCGAACCCAGCTCCGAGAAGACAAGAAGACGGCTCTGGCCCAGAAAGCAAAAGAGACAGAAGAGGCGCTAAAGATCCTTCTGCTGTAGAAGGAGGAGATTGCCAGGCAGATGGTGCACATGGCCGAGTAGGAGAATGAGTCCTCCAGCCACAGTCGCACCCGAGGATGGGGAAGAACCCCAGAGAGGCATCCCAGAGGAAAGCATGCAGAAGGTACGAGGGGAACCGAGATCAGGTTTCGGAGTCGTTCTCGTGACAGGAGCAGATCTGAAGGTCGCAGACCCGGGGGACGTTCGAAGGTACACCACCCTAACAGCCCTCGGTACAGCGAAGGAAGGTGCTGAAGCTACTCTCGGGAGGATAGTTTGGAAGGTGCCAACCGGAGAGACCAAAGACAGATGGTTCCCCATGGGAAAGTGGCTCATCCGAAATTAGAGCCATCAGGTCAAAAACCAAAGGGCAATCGTTACGACAGCCCTCGGCGCAACGGGGATAGATGTTATAGAAGCCCTTCTCGACCTGGCAGTACAGAGGACAAGGATCATAGGAATCACAAAGATCACAGGGATCAGAGGGATCGAAGGTACAAAAATTCTCCGAAAAAGGATGCGGACCCGACCTTAGCAGGAATAGAGTTGTTGACTAAAAAGCTAGAGGAGATGTAGAAACAGCTGGCGGATGCCCAGCAAATAAAAGCGAGTTCGGGTAAGAAAGCTTCACCATTCTCTGCCGAGATCATCTGGGAGAAGGCAGACCCCACCAAAAATTTGCATTACATAGAGAGTTATGATGGTTCGAGCGATCCATACGAGTATAGTCAGGCGTATGACAGACTGATGGATTACTACGACTACACAGATGAGGCGAAGTGCCACACCTTCATGACAACCCTGAGGAAGGATGTCAGGCAATGGATGATGACATTGGCCCCGAACTCGGTCTCATCATGGGAAGAGTTATGCGATAAATTTTATGCTCGGTTCGAGAGCAACAAAAAGAGAGGAAGGCCGACTGGATTGTTGTCCCAGGTCAGGAAGTATTCCAACGAGACGCTGGGATAGTATGTGAAAAGATTCAGAAAAGCAGTAGGACAGGTGACAGACCTCAATGACCTGCAAGCGGTAGGGCTTTTTCAGAACGGGCTGGATCTGGTGAGGTCAGAGAAGCTGGTGAAGAAACTAATGTTCAACCACTCGAAGAGTCAAGCCGAAGCATTCGAGAAAGCAGAAGGCTTCATAGTGATGGAAGAGGCCATGGATAGTCTGAAACGAGGATCTACTGAGAAGCCGAAGGACAAAGATAAGGAAAAGAGCAAAACTGATGGGAATCAGAAGCGCTATGAGAATGATAGGTCAGACAACAATCAGAAGAGGTATAACGACAACAACAGGGGTTCTAGAGTGTACACCCAGCTTAACACGGAGTCAGAAGGTGAACTGAATGTACACCCAGCTTAACACCGGTCGGTCAGCCATTCTGGAACACATGAAGAAACAACTTGGCTACCAGATGCCTCGGGACAGTCTTATGCCCAGTTCGGGTAACCCCAATAGATATTGCGACTATCATGAGGCGGCAGGGAACCATACGGACGACTGCTGGGGACTAATGGAGCTGATTGAGAAGAATATGCAGCATGGTGGGTTGGTTCAGTTTGTGACAGGATGGGAGGCTCTAAGGACGCAGCAGACAAATAGTGCCCCGCCCAGGATGACCAACAACCGCAGCAGAATCAGAATCAAGGCGTTCGCCAGGTAGTGGACATTATCACTGGCGGTACGATGGGGAAGGTCGCGGGCTAAAAGCGACGTGGATACCTGGATACAGTAATGACAATGGCCAACCAACCCGCGAGATGGGAGAGATCATACCCGGGTTCGGTCATCTCTTTCACTGATGAAGACTTCCCCACAGAACCGATCAAACCACATGAAGGAGCACTGGTGATTACAGCACAGGTGGGTTCGGTAGATATGAAGAGTTTGATGATAGACAAACGGTCTTCAGTGGATATACTGTATGCGCACGCCTATCAGAGGATGAACCTAGATGGAAGAAAGATGGAGATCGGGCAGGAGTCTCTGTTGTATGGGTTCAGCAACGAGCCAGTCAAAGTTACTGGGACTATTGAGCTGCCAGTGGTCTTCTAAACAGCCCCACAGCAGGTGGAAATCATGTGCAGGTTTTTTGTGGTACACGTGGATTCGGCGTACAACGCAATCCTGGGAAGGCCTACTCTGACAGATCTATAGGCAGTAACATCAATCCCCCATTTCAAGATCAAATTTTCTACACCACATGGGGTCGGAGAAGTAGCAAGGGACCTTAATCTAGCGAGAAGGTGCTATCGGAATTCACTGATCACTTCGAGAGTAGAGGTCAGCAAGCAGAAGCAGACTATGGCAATAGATATCGAGCCTTTCACAGAGAGTAGTACAGAGCCACTAGTCATGTCGGTAGGAGAGACCGAATAGATAAAGCTGATACCCGGGAAGAAGAACAAGACAGTGAGGATCGGGTCGGGCTTGCCAAAACCTTTTCGGACCCACCTGATGGAAATTATTGCAGAGTTACGCAGATATCTTTGCATGGGTCCCCAATGACATGCTCGGGGTAGATTTGAAGGTTGCTGAGCACATGCTACACGTAGACCCGGCGAAAAAGCCAGTTCGGCAAAAGAGGAGGATCTTCTCTCTAGAGAGGCAGAAGATAATTGACGAGCAGATAGTGAAGCTGTTGGCAGCAGACTTCATTTTTGAGACAGATTACCCAGAGTGGATGGCCAACGTGGTACTGGTCCAGAAGTAGAACAGTAAATGGAGGGTATGCATTGATTACACTGATCTGAATAAGGCGTGACCAAAGGATTTCTACCCTCTGCCACATATAGATCAGCTTATCGATGCGACTTCGGGGTATGCCTTGCTTAGTTTTATGGATGCGTTTTTGGGATATCATCATATTTCGATGTGTAAAGAGGACATCCCCAAAACGGTCTTCATAATGCATCGATCAGTCTATGCCTATAAGAAGATGACCTTTGGGCCACTGAACGCTGGGGCCACATATCAGGGAATGATGAATTATGTGTTCGGCAGACAGCTGGGGAAGAGTATGGAGGTTTACGTGGATGATATGATCGTCAAGAGTATGTTGGTTCGAGGACACCTAGACGACTTGGAGGATTGTTTCTAGACAGTTCAACATTACAACTTAAGGTTGAATCCAACCAAGTGTACCTTCAGACTAGGAGCAGAGAAATTCTTGGGGTACATGATCAGCCAGAGAGGAATAGAGGCAAATCCCAAGAAGATAAAGGTTATTCTGGACATGAAGTCACCACAGTCGTACAAAGATGTTCAGCGTCTGACGGGTCGGATAACAGCTTTTAGGAGGTTCATGTCCAAATCAGCAGAGAAATATTTGCCGTTTTTTGATACTTTGAAAGGGCCGAAGAATGCGAAGAGCTTTCATTGGACATCAGAATGTGAAGATGCTTTTCAGGGGATAAAGAGATATTTGTCTTCGGCGCCTTTGTTGGTGAAACTCGTTCCCACCGAGCCGTTGTACATGTATTTAGCGGCAAGTTCGTTGGCTGTGGGAGCAGTTTTGGTGCGGGAGATTGGGGGTAAGCAGCACCCGGTTTACTATGTAAACCATTCCTTAAGGGATGAAGAAATAAGGTACCTGAACCTAAAAAAATTTGCTTATGCTTTGGTGATAGCCAGTTGAAAGCTTCGGCAATACTTCCAGGGTCAGATGATAGTGGTATACACAGATCAGCCTTTAAAGAAGGTTTAGGGCAGACCAGAGGTTTCGGGAAGGCTGGCAGCATGGACTATGGAGTTGTCACAGTTCATATTGGAGTACCGCTCACGAACGGCTATTAAAGGGCAGGCATTGGCTGACTTTGTGGTGGAGTGTTTGTTCTCTAAAACGGACGACAGTTTGGATCAGGCCAAAGATATCGGGCGGTCAGTGGCAGTAGTTCAGCTAGGGCAGAATTTTTGGACCTTATATATAGATAGATCAACCACTTCAGATGTCAGTGGGGCTAGCATCATCTTAACCAGTCCGGAGGGGGTCAAAGTGCAGCAGGCGATCAGGTTTGGGTTCAAGGCGACGAACAACGAGGCTAAGTACGAAGCGGTTTTGGCAGGGCTGAGATTAGCAAAGAGTCTTGAGGTGCAGAGGTTGATCATCTTCAGTGACTCCTAGTTAGTCGTCAAGCAGATTTCAGGAGAGTATGAAGCTCGGGGAACCAGGAAAGTGAGGTATTTAGCAGAAGCAAAGGATCGGCTGCAGCTATTTGAATTATATGAGTTTCAAGGGGTAGATCGGTCAAATAACACCATAGCTAACGCATTGGCAAGGTTGGCCACGACTGAGGCGAGCACATTCAGCGGATTGGTCTACTTAGAGGCTTTATATTAGCCAAGCATTCAACACACTGAGGTGATGTGTGTTGAACGATCAACCTTCGGATCGGTTGTTAGCAAAAAAGGTAAAGCATAGAAGCTCGAACTTTCTGTTGATAGATGGAGATCTGTATCGGAGGGCTTACTTTTCCCCGTTTTTGAAGTGTATGATTCTGTCCGAGGCGGAATATGCTCTCCGGGAAGTTCATGAGGGGATATGTGAAGATCACATGGCGGCGAAATCTTTGGCATATAAGGTGTTTCGGCAAGGATACTACTGGCCTACAATATTCAAAGAAGCGACTGAGTATGTGAAGAAGTGTCCAAAGTGCCAACTAAACAGTCCTATTACTCATCAGCCGCCAAAAGAATTATACTCGGTATTATCACCTATTCCGTTCGCATTTTGGGGGTGGATATACTGGGTCCATTGCCGAAGGCCAAGGAGCAAGTTAGTTTTGTCATAGTTGCCATCGACTATATGACCAAGTGGGTGGAGGCCAAGCCCCTTCGTTTGATCTCAGAGCAGGAATATCTGAAGTTTTTGAAGGAATGTGTTGGGAAGAAGCATGAGAATGCTATTCCTGTTTATATAAGATTTTATTATAATCTTAATGAATGAATATCCATACATTGATATAAGCTATAAAGTCCTTGAATAGATAATAAGAATATATGTACAAGGACTTAGACTAAAATGATCAAATATGTTAGGTTAATCCTACATTAACAAAACAAATTTGTAAAGTCCTTCAAAAGAACATGATGTACAAGGACTAAAAATAGAAAGATCAAACTTATTAGGTTGATCTTATACAATGTAATAGATAGGACTGTCTGATCGTCGAGCACTTCACCAGCCTTCGTAGTCTGCCAAGAGAGACAAGGAAGACTCGGAGTCTATCAAGGCAGAATCGTAGTCGGTAAGGATAGTAGCTCTCGGAGTTCGTAGTCTGCCAGGAGAGACAAGGCATGATCGTAGTGTGTCGAGAAGGACTTTCTCGAAGCCGTAGTCTGTTGAGGAAGCCATGTTCAGAATCGTAGAGACAACCTGTCTAAGAGCTGACCGAGTTCCTGCCGAGCCATGTCAAGAATCGTAGGCCACACTTGAAGTAGTGGAGTCTACTGATCATATCAGAGGCAAAAATCGCCAGATCAGACAAGGACAACAAGTGTTAAAACAGAAATCGTAGTCTGTCGGTTGATCTGATCTCAGAGTCGAAGTGTCTGCAGAACCAATGCAAAATCGTAGTCTGCAGAACAAAGGCTTCGGCAAAGCCAAGCAAATGCTCACAACGCCAAGGAAGAATCGTAGAGACAATACGATTCTCAACATATGAGCACTCCCAAAGTATCCAAAGATATAGTCTCTGGTCAGATCTGTAAAGATGTAACTACCTGAAGAAAAGCCAGAGAGCACTCAACGAATGGCATGCAAGCAAACAGAAGATTTAAGCACCAACTCAATCAGCATCCTGATTGAGTAGTGAAACCATTCAGGAGAAGTCTTCCCCAAGCAATAGTAAGAAGACTTCAGATGAAGTGACTGACAAGAGGAAGTCAGCAATGCAGTAGTTGTCAAGATAAACAGAAGACAACTATCTTGGGTGTGACCATGATCGTAGTGCTTGCCAAATGAGAAGCAGGAACTGATGTTGTTTATACAGAGATACTGGCCAACCTATAAAGAATAGACGAAGAAGATGAAGCATGGGTCAGACCATTGATGATATATGAACGGGAGATCACAAGAATAAAGAGAGCTAAATATGCCTAATCAGATGAGTCAATACAATTCAGAAGGGCAAGAGCATTCAGATAAGTTATCAGTTCCTGAGATAAGTTAAGGCAAGCAGAAATGTTGAAGCACTGCACAAGTGGAGGAAGAGATGTTCTAAATTGCAAATCCAAAGAACACTCTTCAGAATCGTAGTGTTGTCTCAACCAGTCAACGAGCAACATTCATCAGACAAACTTCGATCAAGTTCAAGGTCATCTGCATCAGAATCGTAGAGTTCGGTCATCTGAATATTGAAGCCTTGGCAACGTCTCAATATGAAGACTGACATTCGAACGTTGCTGATTGAGAGCATCAATGCAGAAGGACAACTCCTGATGTTCTGATCGAGGAGTCAGAAAGAAGAAATAAAGGTGACTACCAGCCTGACGCGTTAAAGTGACATCTCTGATGTGGTAGGTGAAATAGTAGACTGCTATGTCAGAAAAGTCAAAAAGGGGCTGTCACGTCACATCAGCAGTCTGCACCAAATAACTCTAAATCTGCGAAGCAATTCAAATAGCTTCTAACAGCTATATTCCAACGGGAAGCTTATGGAAGGGTATTTAACAGCAAAAGCTTTAAAGATGAAAGGTTGCTGAGTTGAGGAGTTATTGGGCTGATAAGTTGTTTACTCTACGAGTTCTACAGAGCTGAACAAAATACGTCTCAATGGCAGTGAGACTACAAAAGTAGAAGTGAAGCAAGTTAAGAGAAGAGCTTGAACATATAAAGGCTTCACTCAACAACAATGAGAATGCCAATCAAATTGGTAGCTAAGCTCAGAGCCGAGAAGGCCAACAAGATAGCATTCAAAAAGGTGGCAGACCAGAAAGAAGATTCAAAAAGCCACACTACGAATCACCATGAATTACTAAGAGCTAAAGAAGAACAGATGCAGAATCAGATGAAGAATCAGATTTACACACCAGTCAAGCAAGGTTCAGGGGATGCTAAGTGCCAGACAAAGTCTACCAAAAGCTCAAAGACTTAGCAGACCCCAAGTGGTGAAAGGATACAAGCTGAGATCAGATGAAGACAAGCATCAACCAAAAGTTTAGCTGCACCAAAGAAGAAGTGATGGATTGCTAAGTACTCAACGATGTTAAGCTTCATGAACATCTTAGCAGTCTGTCCAATGGTGATCCATTCTAGATGCAGAATCCAAAGAGGATCACACCAAGCTGCTAAGTACCAAAGGATGAACAAAGCTTCAAGTCATCTTAGCAGCTCAGCACCAACAACAACAACATTAACAAAGCTAGGGCCTGAGGGGTCCTTGTCTGAGGGACTAAATGAAGTTTCAAGGCTGCTGGCCTTGAAGAGTTCTTAGTGAACTAGAGTTCCAAGTCTGCTGGAATTGAAGAGTTCTTAAAGAACTGAAGTTCCAAGGCTGCTGGCTTTGAAGGAATCTTAGTGATTCAGATGTAAAGACTTTCTTAGTGGAATCCCTGCTTGTTGAAGCAGAAGAGTGGATTAGGAGCTTGAGTCTCTGAACCACTTAAAATCCCTTGTGTCTTTTACATTATGTCATTTACATTATGTATCTATAACTGCTACAACTACTATGAATGTAATGATCACTTACTCATAAACTAACTCTAGAACAATGGTTAACAAATTATCTATGAAGGGGATCTTTAACATATTCCGCTGTGCTTAAAATGATTCTTATGTTTGTCATATGCTAATTACTTAGCAATACAAAACAAAATAGAAAAGATTTTTGAAAATGAAAAGAATCTATTCAACCCCTCTTCTAGATCTATTGTGTGCCCTCTGGGAATTAATAATTGGTATCAGAGCAGGTTCTCAGGCTATACCCTAAAGATAACGCTTTGAGTCTGATCCTAGGCACAAACCATGTTCTAAACTTAGTTTAGTAGTAAGTCACTTGTGAATGCAGATGAGCTCACACGTTGGAAATTATGTGTTCAGATAAATGTGTATATTCATTTGAAGCTGCTCAGATTGGTTCCTATTTTTAAATGTTGTAATAACAAGACCAATCTATGTCCAAAGTCAAATCAGCAATATGCAGACAAGTGATGGGAAGTCAAGAGGCATCAAAAGACTCTAGTCCTGAGGAAGAAATGCCAGAAGATTTTCATATCCCTTGTCCTGTTCATCGTAAGAGAAGAATAGTGGTGGAATTTGATGATGAACCACCAGCTGTACTTCCAGTAAAATGGGTTGACCTTGGAAATGAAAAGCTGAATGTGCTGAAGATGACCGCAACATATCTGCTTAACAATCTCGAAGCTATGAAGCTGGACACTTTAACTCTGATATATGAGCCTGAATTTAAGGACCATGCAATAAGGTGGTTTTATCCTCATATGTCATGGGTAAAGGCATCCATTACTGTTGATAACAGCTACTTCACATAGTGCTTCTCTCATCTTCCCAACCTAGAGCTAGTGGCACAGAACTTTCCAAGGGTGAAGAAATTTGCAACACAGCTGATCAAGGACCAATCTCACTTCAAGATCTATCGACATGCTGGAAATCACTACATTCACTACAATTGTAGATTAGGTTCAGATGGCAGAAGGATCATACCTAAGTTAATGATCGTAGAGTCCCTTCACTCTACCATTGAAGTTGCTCAAACTCAGTACGAGAAGCTGTATTATGTCCAAGCATTATTGTCTGAAATTCTTTCATCTTCCAATAGTGATTGGTACTCAATGATCTATCAGATTCTCACTACCTTTGAAAGCTTGTCCAAAAGTGAGAATCGTGGAGTCCAACCAACTGTTCAGCACGAGTTTGCTCAACTGAATATCCATACTCTTCAGGAGCAAGAGCTAATGAAGAACTCTGAAGAATTAGTTAAGAAGATATCTCTCATTACCGCAGAAGCTAAGATCCTGTCAGAAGAAGGAAACAGTGAGCTTCACAACAAATTTCAGGACACACTATCAGATATAGCTCTCAAGTTCAAAGAGAGAGATCAAATCTATCTGAAGGCTATGAATGATCAGAAGGAAGAAGCTCTACGAGCTCAGAAGGCTAGTGCAGATCAAATCCTCTCTCTCTGACAAAATTGACTCTCTAAATCAGAATCTGTCCCTGCAGCTGGAGCTAAGCCAACAAGAACTGGCAACTCATCTTATCTGATGGAGCAGCTTATGACAAATGTCCAACAACTTTCTCAAGAGATTAAGACAAAAAGGGGGAGAAAAAGAGACACTCAAGGGAGAGTAAAGAGAGAAAAATGAAGAAGACTGAAGAGAAGAGCAAAAGCAGAAAAGCAAATAAGAAGAAGAAGAAGATCCAGGCAGCAGCAGCAGCAAGTGTGTCATCATCTGAGGGGGAGCCAAAGGATGATGACACTATGAAGACAGAATCTAAGGGGGAGCCAGATCAAGAAAAAGATAAAGCAAAAGACAAAGAAGAAAAGCATGCATCTGAGCCAGAGCAAGACAAAGATGAAACAATGGAGCATGCATTTGAGGGGGAGCAGACTGAAGAAGAAAAGAAAAGTGAGTAGCTGATCAACAGACATCCTGGAGACATACATGGAGCAGAAACGGTACATTTCTAGCTAAATAGGTATGTTCTGGATCCAGGATATAGAGTGTCATATTTTGTGTAATTCCATATTATCATCAATGACATTCATGATTATCTATTTTAGAAATATAGCTGCTCACTTTATATTAAGATTCATTCATCTCATACATATGCACTTATTGTTTTTGTCATAATCAAATAGGGGGAGATTGTTGGGAAGAAGCATGAGAATGTTATTCCTATTTATATAAGATTTGATTATGATCTTAATGAATGAATATACAAATATGTCTGCATTGATATAAGCTGTAAAGTCCTTGAATAGATAATAGGAATATATGTACAAGGACTTAGACTAAAATGATCAAATATGTTAGGTTGATCCTACATGAACAAAACAAATTTGTAAAGTCCTTCAAAAGAACATGATGTACAAGGACTAAAAATAGAAAGATCAAACTTATTAGGTTGATCTTATACAATGTAATAGATAGGACTATCTGATCGTCGAGCACTTCACCAGCCTTCGTAGTCTGCCAGGAGAGACAAGGAAGACTCAGAGTCTATCAAGGCAGAATCGTAGTCAGTAAGGATAGTAGCTCTCGGAATTCGTAGTCTTCCAGGAGAGACAAGGCAGGATCGTAGTGTGTCGAGAAGGACTTTCTCGAAGCCGTAGTCTTTCGAGGAAGCCATGTTCAGAATCGTAGAGACAACATGTCTAAGAGCCGACCGAGTGCCTGCCGAGCCATATCAAGAATCGTAGGCCACACTTGAAGTAGTGGAGTCTACTGATCATATCAGAGGCAAAAATCGCCAGATCAGACAAGGACAGCAAGTGTTAAAATAGAAATCGTAGTCTGTCGGTTGATCTGATCTCAGAGTCGAAGTGTCTGCAGAACCAATGCAAGATCGTAGTCTGCAGAACAAAGGCTTCGGCAAAGACAAGCAAATGCTCACAACGCCAAGGAAGAATCGTAGAGACAATACGATTCTCAACATATAAGCACTCCCAAAGTATCCAAAGATATAGTCTCTGGTTAGATCTGTAAAGATGTAACTACCTGAATAAAAGCCAGAGAGCACTCAACGAATGGCATGCAAGCAAATAGAAGATCTAAGCACCAACTCAATCAACATCCTGATTGAGTAGTGAAACCATTCAGGAGAAGTCTTCCTCAAGCAATAGTAAGAAGACTTCAGATGAAGTGACTGACAAGAGGAAGTCAGCAATGCAGTAGCTGTCAAGATAAACAGAAGACAACGATCTTAGGTGTGACCATGATTGTAGTGCTTGCCAAATGAGAAGCAGGAACTGATGCTGTTTATACAGAGATACTGGCCAACCTATAAAGAATAGACGAAGAAGATGAAGCATGGGTCAGACCATTGATGATATATGAACAAGAGATCACAAGAATAAAGAGAGTTAAGTATGCCTAATCAGATGAGTTATACAATTCAGAAGGGCCAGAGCATTCAAACAAGTTATTAGTTTCTGAGATAAGTCAAGGCAAGCAGAAGTGTTGAAGAACTGCACAAGTGGAGGAAGAAATGTTCTAAATTGAAAATCCAAAGAACACTCTTCATAATCGTAGTGTTGTCTCAACCAGTCAACGAGCAACATTCATCAAACAAACTACGATCAAGTTCAAGGTCATCTGCATCAGAATCGTAGAGTTCGGTCATCTGAATATTGAAGCCTTGGCAACGTCTCAATATGAAGACTGACATTCGAACGTTGCTGATTGAGAGCATCGATGCAGAAGGACAACTCCTGATGTTCTGATCGAGGAGTCAGAAAGAAGAAATAAAGGTGACTACCAGCCTGACGCGTTAAAGTGACATCTCTGATGTGGTAGGTGAAATAGTAGACTGCTGTGTCAGAAAAGTCAAAAAGGGGCTGTCACGTCACATCAGCAGTCTACACCAAATAACTCAAAATCTGCGAAGCAATTCAAATAGCTTCCAACGGCTATATTCCAACGGGAAGCTTATGGAAGGGTATTTAACAGCTAAAGCTTCAAAGATGAAAGGTTGCTGAGTTGAAGAGTTATTGGGCTAATAAGTTGTTGACTCTACGAGTTCTACAGAGCTGAACAGAATACGTCTCAGTGGCAGTGAGACTACGAAAGTAGAAGTGAAGCAAGTTAAGAGAAAATCTTGAACAGACAAAGGCTTCACTCAACAACAATGAGAATGTCAATCAAAATGGCAGCTAAGCTAAGAGCCGAGAAGGACAACAAGATAGCATTCAAAAAGGTGGCAGACTAGAAAGAAGATTCAAAGAGCCACACTACGAATCACCATGAATTACCAAAAGCTGAAGAAGAACAGATGCATAATCAGATGAAGAATCAGATCTGCACACCAGTCAAGCAAGGTTCAGGGGATGCTAAGTGCCAGACAAAGTCTACCAAAAGCTCAAAGACTTAGCAGACCCCAAGTGGTGAAAGGACGCAAGATGAGATCAGATGAAGACAAGCATCAACCAAAAGTTCAGCTGCACCAAAGAAGAAGTGATGGACTGCTAAGTACTCAACGATGTTAAGCTTCATGAACATCTTAGCAGTCTGTCCAATGGTGATCCATTCTAGATGCAGAATCCAAAGAGGATCACACCAAGCTGCTAAGTACCAAAGGATGAACAAAGCTTCAAGTCATCTTAGCAGTTCAGCACCAACAACAACAACATCAACAAAGCCAGGGCCTAAGGGGTCCTTGTCTGAGGGACTAAATGAAGTTCCAAGGCTGCTGGCCTTGAAGAGTTCTTAGTGAACTGGAGTTCCAAGTCTGCTGGACTTGAAGAGTTCGTAGAGAACTGAAGTTCCAAGGCTGCTGGCGTTGAAGGAATCTTAGTGATTCAGATGTAAAGACTTCCTTAGTGGAATCCCTGCTTGTTGAAGCAGAAGAGTGGATTAGGAGCTTGAGTCTTTGAACCACTTAAAATCCCTTGTGTCTTTTACATTATGTCATTTACATTATGTATCTATAACTGTTAAAACTACTATGAATGTAATGATCACTTACTCATAAACTAACTCTAGAACAATGGTTAACAAGTTATCTATGAAGAGGATCTTTAACATATTCCGCTGTGCTTAAAATGATTCTTATGTTTGTCATATGCTAATTACTGAGCAATACAAAACAAAATAGAAAAGATTTTTGAAAATGAAAAGAATCTATTCAACCCCCCTTCTAGATCTATTGTGTGCCCTCTGGGAACTAACAGAATGTGTCGTATTTTGGTTCGGCATACCAATAGCGGTAGTTTTGGATAATGGTCGATAGTTCGTGGGATCTAAGTTCGAGGCATTTTTGAAAGATTTGGGCATACAGCAAAGAAAGACTTCGGTTGCTCATCCTCAGTTGAACGACCAAGTGGAGGTAACTAACAGAACTTTGCTGAATGGGATCAAGAGGAGACTTGATGAGGCGAAGGGAAGGTGGCCTGAGGAATTTCTTAGTGTCCTGTGGGCATATCGGACCACACCTCGATCTACCACAAGGGATTCTCCGTTCAAATTGGCTTACGGCACAGACACTTTGGTACCAGTAGAAATTGGGTCTACTTCTCTTTGGATCAGTCAGTTCAAAGAGATATTCAACGAAGATGGACTTCGGGCCAACTTGGACTTGTTAGAAAAGGTCAGAGAAGCAGCCTTGGTAAAACTTACTGCATACCAGCGAAGGGTGACCAAATACTATAACAAGGGAGTAAAACTCAGAAGGTTCGAAGTAGGGGATTTTGTCCTTCGGGAAGTGGAAGCTTCTATGCCTCAGAATCAGGGGCAGTTGATGCCGAATTGGGAAGGCCCATATGAGATTGTTGAGGTACCGAAGCCTAGCACCTATCGACTTTGAGTGATGGATGGGACAAAAATTAAGAACACTTAGCATACAGGAAACCTGAGGAAGTACTTTCGGTAGGACAGAAGTCAGAGTCTCGGGTCTGTAATAGTTCCAAGGATTATTATCAATAAAAGAAGCATTTTTTGACCTCCAACAATTTTGTTCTATGTGTTTGTTCTACACCTGCCCAACTCCAGGGAGCGGGCGAGGTCTTAGGTATAAGGTTGGATTCATTCGGCTCTTGGGAGCGAATACTTTTGGTTGAACCTGTTCTGCTCTCGTAAAGAATGAGGTTTCCACTTATAAGCTTGGATTCTTTCGGCTCTTTTGGGAGCGAATTGAATATTTTTGGTTGAACCTGTTCGTCTCACAGAGAGAACGAGGTTGGCAGTTATAAGGTTGGGTTGATTCGGCTCTGGGAGCGAATACTGTTGGTTGAACCTGTTCGGCTCTCGGAGAGAACGAGGTTGCCAGTTATAAGGTTGGGTTGATTAGGCTCTTAGGAGCGAATACTTTTGGTTGAACCTGTTCGGCTTTCGGAGAGAACGAGGTTGCCAGTTATAAGGTTGGATTCATTCTGCTCTTGGGAGCGAATATCTTTGGTTGAACCTGTTCGGCTCATGGAGAGAACGAGGTTTCCAGTTATAAGGTTAGATTAATTCGGTTCTGGGAAGCGAATAATATTTTTATGTTAATAATGCTTTGATTGTTTATAACTCTTTCTTGGAATGAATGTTATATGTGCTTATGACGTAAATGCAGTTCGGGAAATTATATGAAAAGATAGGTATTTTTTCATTGATAACTAACATTTATAGAGAGTTAGACGGTTACAAAGAGATTCCTAATCTGAAGTGGGGTCATCATTATTATCTTCTTCGGAGTCCGAAGTGTCAAGAAAAGCGGGGTTCACAAAGCGTTCAGCCATTTTAGTTTTGCTCTTGCTTCGATAAGCTTCATATCCTTCAGAGAATATCTTGGCTATTTTCGCGTTCAGCTCGGCCGATTCTTGATACTCCTAAATGATCTGAAGCCGAAGATCAGAGGTAAGACCCGATGCTTTGTACTCAGAAAGTTGTTTCTCCAGAGTAGTGCACACCTGGCGAGTGTCTTCTTCTTGTGTCTTCAAGTCAGAGTTTTGCTGTTGAAGTGCACGGTTGCTCTGCTTCAGCTGGTAGATCTCTGCTTGGTCAGCTTCAGACTTCTCCAAGAGGATTTTGCATTTGGTATCGGTTCGGGCGATATATTCTTTCAGGCTTGTGTTCTCATTCTGAAGGTTGAAGATTTTGCTTTGAAGGAACTTGTTGGTTTGTTCGATTTTGGCGTGTGAAGTTTGCTCGTGGAGGAGGGCGGCCTGAAGAGCTTCTATTTCATGTTTAAGTCATTTTTCTTCGGCTTCGCGCTTGCTCCACCTCCCGGTGACACGACCCCATATAGCATTGGCCTGAAAGGTACGTATGAAGTTAAGAAAAAAAAAACAGTATAATAGCAATATCAGATGATAAGAATATAAGAGAAATACCTTGCTCTGCTACATAATACCGGTTAGTACAAGGTCGTGGTATGGTATGTGGTTTAACTTGTCATCGTCGGCAGGAAGAACGAAGCTTTCAAAAGCATCGATAGGGTAGCTTTGGGGGTGGCTGGAGAAGAATAATCTTCGATCTGGTTCTTCTTCTTCTTGTAGAGGGGGAGAAAGTTGTGATGAAGAGGGTGGGGGTTCGGTATGTGGCTTTTTGAGGGGTGGTTCGGAGGTAGTATCTTCAGTGTTTTTTATTTCTGGTTTTGGTTCGTGGTAAGGTTCGGGTTGGCTTCGGAGGATGGAATAGGGGTTTCAAAGGAAGAAACTCTCAGGTCTTCTGTAGTCAGAGGATTTATCTTGGCACGTCTCTTTTTGAGGCGCAGAATTTGTGCTCGTTCTTCCATCGACAGGTCTAAGAGATTCTTTGGAATAACCGGAAGAGGGGCGGCTTTTCTTTGGAGCCCTTTGGAGGCTCTCCTCTTATGCCAAACCTTTGATGATGCTTCCGGGTTGGTGGTTTCGGCAGGAATGGGTTCGGTAGTTGGTGTGCTGGAAATTTGGGCTTCGACAGGAGAGTTTGTAGGGGCTTCGGCAGCTTTGGCAGAATGTTTGCCCGAAAGGTATTCGTCCAAGTCACGTCGCTCGATTGTTGTAGGTTTGATGAGGGACACTGCAGAATTAAAAGGATTAGCAATGGTTATGAAATATTTGGTAATTAAGTGATAATAGTTCAAAGACTTACATTGGTGGTCATAAAGCCATGCCTGCTTGGTCAGAAGGACGTAGCTTCATTCAGTCTTGGGTAGCTTTTCAATTAGCTGGGTCATCTCCTTTATCCGTTCAGGAGCAATGTCGCCTAGGGAGACGTTCGATCGCTTGTGGGAGGCCCAGTTCGGCAGTTTATGGGTTTCTGGCCCTCGGACGAAAAACCAATCCTTGTGCCACCCTTTATTGCTAGAATGGGCATCCATTAGAGCACGTCTCTCTACTTTGCTATTTGGTTTGTTCAGGAATTTGCTAAAGGCTTTGAAGCCTGGTTCGCGGGAGCTGGTCAGTTGGAATAGAGTGAAAGAACAAGTCAATGGAAGGGGACACTTCGGCTTCACAGCAGAAGGCGATGATGTTGATGTACGAGTTCGGCACCAACTGGCTGAAGCCGATGCCAATGAACCCAATGAGGGTTAGGATGAACGCGTGGAGGGGGAACCGAACCCCTTTCTCCATCAGGGTTAGGGGTACGGCGGTCCAGCCGTTGGCTGTGTGATACATCCGATCAATGGCTGTGGGGGATTTCAGTGAATGGGTGGCCAGAATCTGGTAGTGCTCGCGAACGACGTCCATATCTTCGTCAATGAGTCGCGATAGGGTGTTGGCGTGTGGGAATTTTGATGCGTCGGAGTATTCTCATTGTGCTTTTTGGTGGTCTGTTTTCGGTAAGACGGGGGTAGGAGTTTGACTGGTGGTGGCCACGGTGGTAGAGTCGGTGGTGATGGCATTGGGGATAGCAGCCTGAGCAGCAGAGGAGGTGGTGTTGGAGGATACAGTGGGGGCTGGGATGGTGGAAAGAGGGATGGCGACGATGGGCTCGGTGGAGGAAGGAGAAAGTTCAGAGGAAACTGCCATTGCTTGAGTTTGAGAGTTGCAGGCATGAAAATTTTTGCTGGAAGGAGAGTTGCAGAGAAAGCTTTTTTGAATTTGGTAGCGAAATGATTGTAAGGGGGGAGGGTTTTGATATGCAATTTTTGGGGGTTGTCCCATAGATCGAGAAACGACTCATTAATAGGGGAAATGATGGGGCGCGTGGAGAGGTGAAAGGTTTTGGTGGCAGGGAGGCCTGTATGGATGTGTCTATTGGACTGTGCAGATTGGGCTAGAGCCGGTTGGGTCGCTTCTTGGGCTCGGCTAATGGGCTGCAGTGGCTGGTTCAGTTCGGCCTAATGGCCGGTGGGATGGACAGTTTATTTTGTATGGTTGGGCTATAATTTATATACTCTTCCATCAAATGTTCCATTTGATGGAAGACTGGGGGGCAATGTTGGGCCCCGAATATTGGGCCGATGTGAGTCCAAGTAGGAGATGACTTGGAGATGATTCCTAATTATATGGGAATTCTAATTATGGAAAGAGCAGTTGGTTATTGATTTAATTTTCTATATTCTAGGAGATTTGATACAATCCTAAATATGGAAGGATATACGGGAGAACCCTAATCCAATTTAGAGATGGATTCTAGCAAGGATGTGAGAACACTATAAATACATGGCTTGACCCCGATTCTAAGGTACACACAAATAATATCATTACTTTTCAGCACTAGAGCATATTGTCTCCATTGTTAACCTTGTTCAGCCTGTACTTATTCTCACACCGGAGCTATCCCCCGGCGGTCCAAGCCGTCAAGCTTTTAGTGTTTACCCGTTTTTGTGTAGGATTGGACGCGCTTTGATGATTGAAGCGCGTGGACGGATCTTGGCGTTAACACTATATAATTTCCTCCTGTAGTACGTAGAGAGAGAGAGCTGGGAGGTGGGTTGAGCCACCTGTTTGTGACAGTTAGACCTGGCAAAATCGGTTCAGGTCCGCGAGGTCAAAAAGCGGGCTTTGGGCTTCACTTTTTCAGCCGATCAAAACATGCGCCGATTTGGCCCGACCAGTTTGGGCCAAGCCCAAAAATGTGTCAAAATGTGGTCAGAAATCAGTCCAGACCCGTGGTTCAGGTCAGTCCGACTGTCAAAAAGCGAATTTTGAGCTTCACTTTTTCAGCCAATTAAAACCTGGACCGTTTTAACCCCGCCGGCCAATAGACCGACCCGTTTGCCAGGTCTAATGATGGTGTATTAAAGACAGTTAGAAATAACTATCGTGTCCCAAATATTTTTCTCATCTTCATACTATTACTTGCTTGCTAATCAACCTTAATTTTATCAAGTTTTGCACGTAAACTTAATAAAATTAGAAAATGTGACATACCTCTTAAATTTTCGATTCCAAAAACTCTACAAGAGAATGAGTAATAAAGAAAAAACAAAAGCCTATTTAAAGTTTTTAGATTTATAATTACTAAATACAATATGCCAAAATACGTCTAGATCAAAGAAGTCAACACAATTAATTACTAAATGTTTATCAAAAAAACTACTCTCTTCATTTCTTAAAGAGTGTAATTTTAATTAAAAGCACACAAATCAATAAGTGTGATAAAATGATAAAGTTAACTCTTTTCTTCCTTTAGTCCATTAACTTTCCCATTTAGTGCATTAATTAAAACAAGAGCATATTTGAAAAAAGAAGCTTTGGGTTCCTAAAACTGCATTCTTTAAGGAATAATTTTTTTGGACTAAAACTGCACTCTTTAAGGAACGAAGAGAGTATTAGAAAAAATACTCAATAAAATAAATTTATTAATGTAAATATATATATATATATATATATATATATACACGATTCGGATCTTAAGCTTACCTTTTATTCAACATATCTTGCTTATACCCCCCTTTAACGACGGACCGGACGACGGTTCGGTACGTCGCTATATATACAATCGTCGCTATATGTTTTTAGGGACGAACAACATATAGCGACAGACAACATATAACTGCGATTGTATATATAGCGATGGACCGAACCGTCGCTCGGTCCGTCTCTAAAAGGAGATAAACAAGATATGTTAGATAAAGAATAAACTTAAGATCCGAACTATATATATATATATATATATATATATATATATATATATATATATATATATATATATATAGTATTTCTATGCGTTTGTTAAGTGACATTATTGTCAACAAATGTTTTAGTTTTATAAATACATCAAACATCAGATATACTTCTTTCGTCCCTCTTTAAATGTCGTTTTAAAGACGTATTTTTGTTTGTTAATATTTGTCGTTTAAAAATTTTAATTAAATAGTTATTGCTTAATTTTTAATTTTATTCTAAGTAGTTCAATAAATAACACCTGTTTTTTTAATATAAAAATAATATAAGTAATTGATATTATATTTATTATATAATTATTATTTTTAATATTTATATACAAATTTTAAACCACGAGGAAAGGAGTATAGGGAATACTTTTTCGTGAATCTTTTTCCATGTTTAGTCATAGGAGTGTCGACTTCAGGTCCGAAAATTTGTAAACGTCAGAGCACCCAAGTCAAGACGAAGCTTTTACACGACTGCTTCTAGAAGCTCATACCAATTAGTACAAATTACCAAAAACAAATAAGTCAATGGGACATGTTAAATATTTTGACTTTTTTATAAAATTATAATTGTGAAAAATATTAATACTTGAGAAAAGATAAATTTATAAAAATGGCTCTTCAAATAAATATTACTTATATTTATTTATATAATTAACAATAAAAAATTGATTCATAAAGTCATAACATATATTATTTTCACAAGTTAAACAGACACTCTTGAGCTTTTTTATAATTATAAATTTCATTATTCTAAGCCAACTCCCATGAGTTTTGCATAATTGTAAACAGAATAAGTTTTCCTTCATCTAAAAATTTAAATAACCACTATCTTTTCGTTTGCCTTAACTGCACTTCAACTTTCCAATACTTACTTTGCATTCCATGAATAAAATCATTTATTTATTTCAAAATCTTATATTGTTAAAAAAAATCTATTATAAGAAAATAGTGTTACTCCCTCCATTCTTAAAAGATTGTCGTTTTAGAAGAAAAAATTTATTCCAAAATATTTATCGTTTACAACTTCCTAGAAAAATAAATTATTTACTTTTCTATATTACCCCTATCTTCCTCATTGTCCCTATAAATTCTCTCCCTTGTATTAATAGTTTTTAATTTTTCATAAAGGGGTAGTGATGAAATTTCAAATAAATTTACTAGTATTAAATGACTTTCTTAATTCATCTGCCAAAACTTTAAACGACAATCTTTTAGGAACGGGGGTAGTATATTGTTATCCTTACAAACTTAATAACCCGTGTGATGTACGATAAACTTAAAAACAATTTATCAGGTAATTGAACACCTTCTAAAAGCTCATACCTACAAAGTACTTCCTCTGTCATTTAATATAGGGTCCTCTTAACATGTGCCCTAAGGGCACATGCTAAGCACACAGTTCAAGAGAATATTCTCTTGAATTGTGTGCATATTCTCTTAATTTTTGTATATGTACCAAGTTCAAGTACTTCCTCTGTCATTTAATATAAGTCGTTTTAGATTTGTACACAAGTATTAAGGAAATGATTGTATAACATTAATATAATATCAATTGTCTATATTGTTCTTGTATTAGAAAAAAAAAAGAGTGTTATTTATTGGACAAAAAAAAGTAAGAGAACCAAAGTTATACTACTATTGTAAGACCCCAACTTTTATGAATAAAGATTTAATTTTCTTTATATTATTTCGAAATAGTAAGGTGTTGATTTGATAAATATGAAAGTTATGGGTGAAATGTGCAAATATTTTTAAAATGAGCAAGTGGTTATAAAATATTCTTGTTGTCGGGGAATATTCGTTTGGTCGTGGAATATTCTTGTTGTCGGGGAATATTCGTACGACGGCGCAGCTATTTGTGGGCCCCCACAACGGAATAACTGTCGGATATAGAAAGCGACAGAAATAACTTTTTTACAAGATAACAGCGTAGTTGTTACCGTTAGTACTGTTGAAATACCCGGTGGTTAAAATACAGTATGCGGTGTTGCGCAGTAGCACACGGTATTGCACAGTATTTCGAATTATTGAGTCTTACGTGAGAAGGAACCTACTCAATTATTGTTACAGTATTTACTGTTCAATATTTTATATTATTGACTCAATAATTGCTACGTTGATATTTTATATTATTGACTCAATAATTGCTGCATTGATATTTTATTGACTCAATAATTGCTACGTTGCTATTTTTTATGATTGATTCAATAATGGCTGCAGTTGATATTTTGTAGTATTGATTCAATAATTGTCGTTGCACAGTATTTCACGTTATCAACTCAATAATTCATATTATTTGAATAATATTATTAGATAGCATTATTGACAATGTCTAAGGAAGTTCTGTCTAGGAGGGGTTATTTAATTGCACGCCAGTAAGGAGAAGTCCTTATCGGAAGGCCCCCTCTGTCCTGGGAACGACCTGGTTGTTAATATTGTAGTTCTATAATATTATTTGTGAATAATTAATTATTGATTTATATGATAAGGAAATATTTATTTTGTGGATATTAAAGAAGGAATTAGTGCTGATGTGTTTTTATTAGTATTTTGGTATGAAAAATCATCTGTTTATGGATTTCGGATAATTTATGTTTGGAATTTGGAAAAACTTTCTTCTGCAAAGTTGTAGAGAATTAAATTTCCTATAGAAGGACATCGAATTTGTATTTTTCTGACAAAGGGGCTATTTATTATGAATTATTGAAGTTGCGGAAAATAAATATTTTTTTAATGGAAGGTGGGTCCCACTTATGGTGGCTGATGGCTTTTGAATTTTTGGCAGGCGGCTGGAGGATTTTTTAAAAAATAATATTATTTTATTATTTTAGTCTCCTTTCGCATCCTAAGTTTTTCCTATAAATAGGGTGCTTAGGTTAGAATTGAAAATCACACCAGAATCAGAAGTTTTCTCTCTCTATAATATCGAGCGTATTTTTGTGAGTATTTCAATACTTTGAGTATTACTATTCAGTACAAGCTTTCGTCGGTATTATATCCGATATTCCAGTCAGAGATACTGTTCTTTTGAGGTAAGGGATGTTATTTTTTTCGTAAATGATGTTATTCTTTTCACTATCATTATACAGAAATATTGTCATGGATTTTATGTTGAAATTCTTACTGTTTCCGTCGGAATTACTATTCACGTATACGACACTATTCACGTATACGGCACTATTCACGGAAAAATTAAATTTTCTTCTATTTGTCCAAATTGCTTGTTAAGGTTACTATCTTTGATTGTATCCAAGTTTTGAGCTCTATTCTTGAATTTTGCTCCATAATTGATTATTACGAGGTATTTTTGAATTGGATATACTAAAATACGAATCCTTAGTTTTTGTCTTTTATCTCGCTGGATTCATTTTTTAAAATATTTTTCATCATCCTCAGTCCTAAAAGGTGATGTAACTGAATATCTTTGGCCTGTAGAGCAAAGATGAATGATTACCTGATGAATATCTTTGGCCTGTAGTGCAAAGATGACAGGTGTTGAGATGAACATGACCACTGATGATACAAATGAATATCTTTGGCCTGTAGTGCAAAGATGAATATTTGATGAGATGGATATTGATTGATGTTACAGGGATAAAATATTGATGATGAACGGTTATTTCCGCTGCGAATATTGATCTAAAACATGTTGTCAATAATATTTTATCTGAACTGTTGAAGGCTAACGATAATTTATTTTCCATTATCTTAGTCATAATATTCTTTACTGAGCTAGTTGAGCTCACCCTTTTCATCTGTTGTCCTCTTCAGGAAATGAGAATGTTGCGGGGACTAGTCGGGGGATAGAGTGATGGTCCGAGTTAGAGCAGTAGTAGTCTTCACTATTTCTGATAAATAGTGTGATAATAATTGTAATGAGGACTTAGTTTGAATCTTAATATTTTCTACATATTTGTATTGAGACTCACAGTTGTGTGGTCGTATTTTGCACGACCGTATGATATAAAGTTTGTATTTGAATTCTGTACCATGTATTTGGCGACTCAGAATGGGTTGGGTTGAATGGACCTATTCTGGGGGCGCCACAGTTGGTATCAGAGCTTAGGGATATGATCTCTGGCGGAGATCGGGGAATAGAACTAGGAGGGGAGAGACGAGTAAATCCTTCGCTAGTGTGTCCTACCTAAGCTTATGTGGTATTTAATTGGTCAGTCGGAGCATAGGGTTAATATGTGATATGTTGACTTGTTTAATCAACCCTTGTTTTATGGTAGTATTTGAGAATGGCAGCTGAGAATGTTAACAACGAAGTGAATGAGACCGTGGAGACACCTTTAATCGTTAACCAGGAGAACGTGCAACAAGAAGGCAATGTTCATCCTGAAAATAACGCTGGTCAGACGATAAACGATGAGATGTTTAGAAGTTTTTTGCAGTTTATGCAAAATCAGACGAGGGAGACTCGTGTGCAACATACAGGTAGAGATAATAACAACACGCGAGCTGTCACTGCCAAGCAGTTCAAAGAATTGGGACCACCAGAGTTTCTGGGAAAGCCAGATCCGATCAAGGCGGAGACGTGGATTAAACAAATTACCAAGATATTTGATGTCTTGGGATGTACAGAGGAACAGAAGGTTCCATTCGCCACGTTTATGTTCCGTGGAGAGGCAGATTACTGGTGGGAATCCGTGAAGCGTACCCAGCCTGCCGCACTCCAGATGTCTTGGGAAGCGTTCCAGAAACTGTTTAATGACAAGTACTTTCCTGAAAGTATTCGTCATATGAAGGAAGTAGAGTTTATCAGACTCGAGCAAAACAACATGACGGTATCCCAGTACGAGGCTAAGTTCGCAGAGCTGTCCAGGTTTGCACCTCATTTGGTGGAGAATGAGGAACGTATGACGCGGATGTTTCTAAGAGGTTTGAAACCCGAAATACGTTAATACCTCATTTCTCATAAGTTTTCTTTATATTCGGATGTAGTAAACAGGGCCCAGTTATTAGAACGAGATAATGATTATGTTCAACCGAGGGACCACAACCAAGGTCGTACTGGTGGCAGCAGTCATCGGAGCAATGACAACCAGCGAGGAGGAAAGTATGACAGAAGCGATAACCACTCCGGTGGTTATCGTGGCCATGATAGTAGAAGAAGCGAATCGGGGGAAGATTTCAAGAAGAGAAGGTACAACAATGAGAACACGAAGATGTCAACATCAGCACCAGCATCAGCTATTTCGAGGGGAGGAGAACGACCACCGGTCGTATGCTTTAAATGCGGGAAAGAGGGACATATCAGCCCAAACTGCCCACAACAGTTCAAAGGATGCTATAACTGTGGAAAAGAAGGACATATAGCTCGAGATTGTCCTGTTGCGAAACCAAGTTCAGCGGGGGTGGTGATTTCAAAGGCGGTTGCAGACAAGTCAAAGTCGGTGATTCCTGGAAGAGCGTTTGTCATGACAGCCCAAAACGCGAGGAATCCACACGAGGTGATTACGGGTAAGCTGATCATAAACTCTTGCGAAGTTTACACCTTGTTAGATACCGGTGCTACCCATTCCTTTATTTCACCTGCTTGTGCTCAACGTTTGAACTTGACTTCTGATAAATTAGACTTTGACTTATCTGTTGAAACTCCGTTAGGAGAAACCTTTGTTACATCTACAGTTTACAAATCTTGCTTGATTCAGATTGGTACCCTTACCTTACCTGTTGATCTTATATCTTTGAAAATACTTGCATTTGACGTGATTTTAGGAATTGACTGGTTAACCACTTACCATGCCAAAATTGATTATTTTCGTAAGGTTGTTAGTTTTCATATTCCTAATCAACCTGTTGTGCGAATCCAAATCACCAAACCACTAAAATCAGTCAATATCATTTCAAGTCATAAAGCTATTCGTTTATTGAAAAACGGATGTCAAGCTTTCTTAGCTCATGTCACTGATCTAAATCAGAATACATCAGATTTGAATGATATTTCCTTTGTTAATGAGTTTCCTGATGTATTTCCCGAAGAACTTCCCGGTCTACCCCCAGAACGTGAAGTTGAATTCTTTATTGACCTTGAGCCCGGTACAAAGCCCATTTCTAAAACCCCATATCGAATGGCTCCTATTGAACTTCAGGAGTTAAAGATCCAATTACAAGAATTGTTAGACATCGGTTTTATTCGTCCTAGTACGTCTCCTTGGGGTGCTCCTGTTTTATTCGTAAAGAAGAAAGACGGGAGTATGCGACTTTGCATTGACTATCGGGAGTTGAACCATGTCACCATCAAGAATAGGTATCCGTTACCTCGTATTGATGACCTGTTCGACCAGTTGCAAGGAGCGCAATTCTTTTCAAAGATCGATCTTCGTTCTGGATATCATCAGTTGAAGATTAAAACTGAGGATATTCCAAAGACTGCTTTCAGAACACGGTACGGGCATTATGAGTTCTTAGTCATGTCTTTTGGATTGACTAATGCTCCTGCTGCTTTCATGGATATGATGAACCGTGTATTTAAGGAGTATTTAGATCAATTCGTTGTTGTCTTTATTGATGACATTCTCATATATTCTAAAAGCCGTGGAAATCATGAACACCATTTGAAGTTGGTACTTCAAAAGCTTCATGAGAACAAGCTATATGCTAAGCTGAAGAAATGCGAGTTTTGGCTTGAGGAAGTAGCATTCCTTGGGCACGTGGTATCGAAACGTGGAGTATCTGTGGACCCGGCGAAGATTGAAGCAATACAAAGCTGGGAGCAACCTAAGTCGGTGACCGAAGTACGAAGCTTTCTGGGCTTAGCTGGTTACTATCGGAGGTTCGTAGAGGGATTTTCTCGAATCCCTACTCCATTAACTCAGTTGACTCGGAAAGATACAAAATTCGTTTGGAGCGAGGAATGCGAGAAGAGCTTCCAAGAGCTCAAGAGGAGACTTATTTCGGCACATGTTCTAACAATACCATCTGGTTCGGATGGATTTGTTATTTACAGCGATGCTTCGGGCAAAGGGTTAGGATGTGTTCTCATGCAACATGGGAAAGTCATAGCCTATGCCTCGCGACAACTCAAAGAATATGAGAGGAATTATCCTACTCATGATCTAGAGTTGGCAGCAGTCGTATTCGCGTTGAAGATCTGGAGACATTACTTGTACGGAGAGAAAGTGGAGATTTATACGGATCATAAGAGCCTTAAATATTTCTTCACTCAGAAGGAACTCAACATGCGGCAACGACGTTGGCTTGAGCTGTTGAAAGATTACGATCATACTATCCAATACCATCCTGGAAAAGCGAACGTGGTAGCTGACGCGTTGAGTAGAAGATCATATGTGGGAACGAGTGCGATGATGTCAAGTATACGCGTAGAACCAGCTTTGATTGATAAAGTTAAAGCTGCTCAAGCTACGGATGCGGAACTGATGAAGATGAAGAAGAAGGTGCAATTCCAGAAGCAAGAATCGATGAAGAGGGAATACTTCGAGTCAACTCCAGACTTTGTGTTCCTAACGATTTTGACTTGAAGTATAGAATCATGATGGAGGCACACAACACACCGTTTGCAATCCATCCTGGGAGTACTAAAATGTATCGTGATCTTCGACATACATTTTGGTGGAGCAATATGAAGAGAGAGATCGCGGAGTTCATTTCGAGATGTTTAATTTGTCAGCGTGTAAAGGCGGAGCATCAAGTACCGAAGGGTCCATTGCAACCACTAGAGATTCTGAAATGGAAGTGGGAACACATTACGATGGATTTCGTTACGGGTCTTCCCAAGGTTTCTCAAGGCTTAGATGCGATTTGGGTTATTGTTGATAGATTAACCAAGTCTGCTCATTTCTTGCCGATACGAGAGACTTATTCCCTTGAACGTCTTGCTCATATGTACGTGAATGAGATTGTGAGGTTGCATGGCATACCAGTATCCATAGTTTCGGATCGTGATCCCAGATTTACTTCACGATTTTGGATCAGTTTGCAGAAAGCTATGGGCACGGATTTACGATTCAGTTCGGCTTATCATCCTCAAACAGACGGACAATCAGAAAGGACTATCCAAACTCTTGAAGATCTATCGAGACTCAGTGTTCTAGACTTCAAAGGGAGTTGGGATAAATATTTACCATTGGTGGAATTCTCCTACAACAACAGTTATCAGGCAAGTATAGGCGTAGCTCCATTCGAGGCATTGTATGGGAGAAAGTGTCGCTCTCCAGTATGTTGGAACGAGGTGGGTGAAACAACATTGTTGGGACCGGAGTTAGTACGTATGACCACGGAAAAGATCCAAATAATCCGACAACGTATACAAACAGCACAAGATCGACAAAAGAGTTATGCGGATCTTCATCGAAAGGACGTGGAATTTAACGTTGGGGACCATGTATTGTTACGTATTGCTCCATGGAAAGGAGTTACAAGGTTTGGGAAGAGAGGAAAGCTCAACCCACGATTCATTGGTCCATTTGAGATTCTTGACCGAGTAGGAAATGTGGCCTATAGACTTGCTTTACCTCCAAGCATGTCTCGTGTTCATAATGTGTTTCACATATCCGTGTTACGTAAATATGTGAAGGATCCAAACCGCATTATTGAGTTAGAACCAGACGAGATAGCTGAAGATTTAACGTACGAGGAGGTACCTGTCAAGATCTTGGATAGGAAGGAGCATGTCCTACGCTCGAAAATTATACCTCAAGTTAAAGTTTTGTGGAGAAACCATGCAATTGAGGAAATGACGTGGGAGTTGGAATCGGAAATGAAAGCGAGGTATCCTCACCTTTTCGACATACCAGGTACGTACGTCAATTTCGAGGACGAAATTTCATAAGGAGGGGAGGTTGTAAGACCCCAACTTTTATGAATAAAGATTTAATTTTCTTTATATTATTTCGAAATAGTAAGGTGTTGATTTGATAAATATGAAAGTTATGGGTGAAATGTGCAAACATTTTTAAAATGAGCAAGTGGTTATAAAATATTCTTGTTGTCGGGGAATATTCGTTTGGTCGTGGAATATTCTTGTTGTCGGGGAATATTCGTACGACGGCGCAGCTATTTGTGGGCCCCCACAACGGAATAACTGTCGGATATAGAAAGCGACAGAAATAACTTTTTTACAAGATAACAGCGTAGTTGTTACCGTTAGTACTGTTGAAATACCTGGTGGTTAAAATACAGTACGCGGTGTTGCGCAGTAGCACACGGTATTGCACAGTATTTCGAATTATTGAGTCTTACGTGAGAAGGAACCTACTCAATTATTGTTACAGTATTTACTGTTCAATATTTTATATTATTGACTCAATAATTGCTACGTTGATATTTTATATTATTGACTCAATAATTGCTGCATTGATATTTTATTGACTCAATAATTGCTACGTTGCTATTTTTTATGATTGATTCAATAATGGCTACAGTTGATATTTTGTAGTATTGATTCAATAATTGTCGTTGCATAGTATTTCACGTTATCAACTCAATAATTCATATTATTTGAATAATATTATTAGATAGCATTATTGACAATGTCTAAGGAAGTTCTGTCTAGGAGGGGTTATTTAATTGCGCGCCAGTAAGGAGAAGTCCTTATCGGAAGGTCCCCTCTGTCCTGGGAACGACCTGGTTGTTAATATTGTAGTTCTATAATATTATTTGTGAATAATTAATTATTGATTTATATGATAAGGAAATATTTATTTTGTGGATATTAAAGAAGGAATTAGTGCTGATGTGTTTTTATTATTATTTTGGTGTGAAAAATCATCTGTTTATGGATTTCGGATAATTTATGTTTGAAATTTGGAAAAACTTTCTTCTGCAAAGTTGTAGAGAATTAAATTTCCTATAGAAGGATATCGAATTTGTATTTTTCTGACAAATGGGCTATTTATTATGAATTATTGAAGTTGCGGAAAATAAATATTTTTTAATGGAAGGTGGGTCCCACTTATGGTGGCTGATGGCTTTTGAATTTTTGGCAGGCGGCTGGAGGATTTTTAAAAAAATAATATTATTTTATTATTTTAGTCTCCTTTCGCATCCTAAGTTTTTCCTATAAATAGGGTGCTTAGGTTAGAATTGAAAATCACACCAGAATCAGAAGTTTTCTCTCTCTATAATATCGAGCGTATTTTTGTGAGTATTTCAATACTTTGAGTATTACTATTCAGTACAAGCTTTCGTCGGTATTATATCCGATATTCCAGTCAGAGATACTGTTCTTTTGAGGTAAGGGATGTTATTTTTTTCGTAAATGATGTTATTCTTTTCACTATCATTATACAAAAATATTGTCATGGATTTTATGTTGAAATTCTTACTGTTTTCGTCGGAATTACTATTCACGTATACGACACTATTCACGTATACGGCACTATTCACGGAAAAATTAAATTTTCTTCTATTTGTCCAAATTGCTTGTTAAGGTTACTATCTTTGATTGTATCCAAGTTTTGAGCTCTATTCTTGAATTTTGCTCCATAATTGATTATTACGAGGTATTTTTGAATTGGATATACTAAAATACGAATCCTTAGTTTTTGTCTTTTATCTCGCTGGATTCATTTTTTAAAATATTTTTCATCATCCTCAGTCCTAAAAGGTGATGTAACTGAATATCTTTGGCCTGTAGAGCAAAGATGAATGATTACCTGATGAATATCTTTGGCCTGTAGTGCAAAGATGACAGGTGTTGAGATGAACATGACCACTGATGATACAAATGAATATCTTTGGCCTGTAGTGCAAAGATGAATATTTGATGAGATGTATATTGATTGATGTTACAGGGATAAAATATTGATGATGAACGGTTATTTCCGCTGCGAATATTGATCTAAAACATGTTGTCAATAATATTTTATCTGAACTGTTGAAGGCTAACGATAATTTATTTTCCATTATCTTAGTCATAATATTCTTTACTGAGCTAGTTGAGCTCACCCTTTTCATCTGTTGTCCTCTTCAGGAAATGAGAATGTTGCGGGGACTAGTCGGGGGACAGAGTGATGGTCCGAGTTAGAGCAGTAGTAGTCCTCACTATTTCTGATAAATAGTGTGATAATAATTGTAATGAGGACTTAGTTTGAATCTTAATATTTTCTACATATTTGTATTGAGACTCACAGTTGTGTGGTCGTATTTTGCACGACCGTATGATATAAAGTTTGTATTTGAATTCTGTACCATGTATTTGGCGACTCAGAATGGGTTGGGTTGAATGGACCTATTCTGGGGGCGTCACAACTATTTAATACTTAGAGTAATATTGAAAACTAAGAAATTAATTAATATTTATTTAAAATTCTCAAACGACTTATATTAAGAGATTTACACTTTTCTAAAACGATTTATATATTAAAGGACGGAGGGAGTACAAATTATTAAAACAAATAAGTCAAGGAGTCATGTTAAATATTTCAAAAGTTTTTTGTTAAATTATAATTGTGAAAAAACATTAATACTTGAGAATGGATAGATTTATAAAAATGGCTTTTTAAAAAATTGTTATTTATATTTATTTACATAATTGACAATTAAAAAAATTAATACACAAAATCGTAAAATATATTATTTCTCATAAGTTAATAGACTCTCTTGAGATTTTTCATAATTATAAAGTGACACCCCATTACTTTTTTATAATTTCAAGTCAACTCCCATGATGTTTTACATAATTATAATTTGACATCCCATAAGTTTTTTTTTCTTACACACAATGGACCTGCATCTAAAAATTTGAATTACCACTATCTTTTCCTCTGCCCAAGTGCACTTCTACTTTCAAATACTTAACTTTGCATTCCATTAATAAAATCATTTATTTATTTTGAAATTTTATATTGTTAAAAAAATTATTTAAAAAATAGCATTATATTGTTATCTTTACAAGTTTAATAACCCGTGTAAAACACTGAATAACCTTAGGATAAGTTTTAAATATAACATATTTGAGTGACATTTTAGTTGATCTTTCAATAGTCCAAGTTTGTTGACTTAGTAACCCAATTTTATTTATTTTTTATTTTTATATTTGTTCAATTTTTAATGACAAATGGTATATATATTATCGTTAATGGTAAATGTGAGCTAAAATTGTGAAAAAATTGACTAATTTTGTTAATTATTGGGTCATCGGGTAATAGAAAATTACTATGTCAATTAATTGGACTTTGAAAGTGAAAGTGGTAGAACTAATTTTCAAAACATCGGCTTCATTTAAAAGGATTTTAGATTTTAAATTAAAAATATATATACTTTTTAATTTGTTTTTAAAAATAAAAATTATTTTATTTTAAAATTATAAAATAACATAATATTTTTATCATTATTTTTTTTATCTTTTCAAACATTACATAAGTACCCCTACCAAATACCTATATTGATTTGAAAATATTAGAGATATGGCAATCATTTCGGGAATTGAGATTAATTAAGAGTTCATTTCAAAAATGTCAAATTATAAAAATTAGAGGGAGTTGATATTAACCAATAAAAATATTAGAGATGTGGCAATCATTTTATTTGGACAATTTTGCTTTTAATAATTATTGTATGATATTTATACCTTTTTAACAATAAACTAGCTAGATAACATTTGTTACAAGATATATTATTTTTAACAATTAAATAAATTATATTAAATTTAAATTGAAAAATAATTTTCTAAATTAATTTTAAAAAAACAAACTTAAGTTTATATATATGGATCTTCTTAACATGTGCCCTAAATGTTAAGCACATAATTCAAGATAATATTCTCTTGAATTGTGTGCATATTTTCTTGAACTTGGTGTAAATATAGAAATCAAGAAATATGTATACAGTTCAAGAAAATATTCTCTTAAATTATGGACTTAGTATGTGTCTTAAATGCACATGTTAAGAAATTCTTATATTTATATGTTAAAATGAACCGTGTTAAAATTATAATATATTATAAATAAAATTATTTTTATTTTAATAATGTATTATAATTCTAATAATACACGTTTATTTATATTATACTATAAGCGTATACAATATCGGTGTATTTTTCTCTTCCTCTCCCACTTTCTCTCTCTCTCTTTCCCCGCCCCTCTGAAAAATTAGGCGGCTCTGCATATATCTGAGTTTTCTCTCTCTACTTTCTTCTACAGTCCATATATATATATATATATCGTTACACTCTTTTCTGTCGAGAAAATTCCCCTCCCTCTAATTTGCTCCCATAAGACCAATAAAAAATGACCCAAATGTATAGTACCTCTCTAATTTGCAGCCAAACTAACAAGCAAAATAAATGACCATGGACCGTTCAAATTCATCACATCGTTCAAATTCATCAGTTGGTTCAAATTCATCAGTTGGATCGTCTAGAAGAAATAGTGGTAATTCAAATCACACAGTAGTTTTATCCGTTGAATGCTTAAAAGGCAGCTCCAAAGCCGACGAATGGACGGACGACACGTTGCAGACCGGAGACATTGTCGAGGAAATCGTCGTCGGGAACCTCATCGTCCGATCTCCGTTCAAGAAAGGAAAGTCCGGCGTCCAGAAGATTCTGCACGACTGCTACAAATCGAAGGATACGTCGATTCGTGTCCGTGTCCGGCGCGGCTCGGACGAGTTTACCGAGTTGCAGGCTTGTATTGTGCCGAACGAGTCGGCAGGGAGGAAGCAGTACATGCTGAGGGCGATTGGGGATCCGAATTACGCCGTTGGATTTTTCGATCGGACGGAGGCGGAGTGCCAGGCTTTGCAAGGTACGGATATTGTTGACTTTTCTTTGGATTCTAGTTTGACCATTTGAATTGCAATTTGAACAATACTGTTTGTTTTTGGTCCGTTTCACACGTGGGTGACTTGTTGAAGCGCGTGTGGGGTTGTTGGGTGTGTTTACTCCATTTTTGGGACTTGGGAGGTTGAAAACTGAAGCAGTTAAATACTGTCCTTTTCCGCTTGGAAACATGTGAAAGCATTAATGAAAATGGTTTCATTTGGAAGAGAACTAACACATAACTTATTTTACATTTACAATTTCATAGTTCATCCCTTGTGGGGCCGAAGAATGAATACTAAATGTGATTACCGATTATAACTATTGGATGTACGGTAGATTTTTAACGAGTAAACCCATCATTTTTGTGAGATCTAGGAAGCAGAGATTCTCGAGAATTCTTGGGAATTCTCTCCTTTATAGCATGTGTTTTAAATTATCTATTAAGTATTATCTTCTGTTATTATGTACAACTCCATGTTTATAGAAACATGAAACTTATGTTGTGTGTTATTTTTCTGTTGTGGTATCTATTTTATTAAATGTTTTATCATATATATATATATATATATATATATATATATATATATATATATGTGTGTGTGTGTATGTATTATCATACACATAAATATATACATATTCAACAATAAAATATGTGCTGAATCCTCCCGCACCCGAACTCCATCTTTTAAGATTTTATGAACGTATAACGCACATGTATCTCTGCACCTCTAACCACGCTTCGTAATGTGATATATTTTTGTAGAGTACGGCTAGAGACACAACTTATTCTATAACGATTTTACAATTTGCTGATGTGGCATACTCCACCTCAGTATATTGATGAACAAATTTCTTCAATGTAGTCTTCGGCCCCACGTAAAAGCTGAGGTGGACTTATTCTATAACGATTTTACAATTTGCTGATGTGGCATACTCCACCTCAGTATATTGATGAACAAATTGCTTCAATGTAGTCTTCGGCCCCACGTAAAAGCTGAAGTGGAGTATTCCACATCAGCAAATTGTAAAATAGTTGTAGAATAAGTTGTGTCTCTAGCATTATTCATTTTTGTAAGAGTCTTTTGTAAGTGTATAATTACTCTTGGAAAGAGTAACTTAACCATAGAAAGTAAAAGATATGTTTGTCTTTGTAACAAAATGTGGCGTGTTAATAACAAGTTGTGGGGTGCAAAGAATTGATAGGAAAAATAATATAGTTTCATCTAACTTTGATCCCAGTTAATTTTGTGAAATTCTATAATTTAAATTGTGATTTGAACTTATGTTCTTTTTAGATCAATAGTTTTGTACTTAATTGTACCTTTTAAGTAGCTTACAATATTAACTATTGCATAAATCAAAATCAAATAAACTCACGTCAATTTTAAATTTTGAGATTTCGCGAATTAATTACAAAAAAAATAAAATAAAACTCTTTCTGTGGAATGGAGGGTGTACTGCCTACTGCCTACTATTGTTGTGATTAATGGAAGATAGAAGGGGAACCCCACCCTAGTAGTATCTTACACTGGATACTAATGGTAATAAATATTTAGCTATTTTTTGGTGGTATATTAAATTAAATTATATATTTTGGCTGCTTTATTGGTCCACCCTTGTTACCGTTTCTTTTTTCTTTATCTAGAATTAATAATTCTTTTGTGATGAGTCTTCCTTATACTGTTCATGATGAAATTTTAGTTGACTTTGACAAGTTCAATCCTTTGCATCTGCCAACTCTTCTTCAGTCTCAATTGTCTATTCCAACATGTTTCCCCTAACCACCAACCCACCCATTCCAAGAATATATTACTGCCATGTTTATCATGTTGATATAGATATATTCATGTGGATTTCAGAATTGAAGTAAGGACCATAAATGTTATGTACAGTTTCAAATTTATCTTTTACTAATTACATTTCATTTCTTTCTCAAAAAAAAAGAAGAAGAATAAAAAGGATAGTACATAAAAACTAAGGCTATATTTGTTTGCGCATGAGTTACAATCCCATGGAATATTGTTCTGGGAATTGGGATTAGTTTTCCTATGCACTATTTTATCCTACAATTAGTCCGGATAAAAATTCCCTTGACTAATTTTTTATTCCTAAGGTCATGGGATGAGGGATGCTATACTATTAGGGGGGAGGTGATATTATATAGTCCCTCATCAAATTGGCCTTGGGGTATTATGTTATGCTACTAATAGTTTGTATTGTAAATTTAAAACCACTCATGAGGCTAGAGTTATTAAGAAAAGTATAAATAATACTGTCAATAATTATTACAAGCAAAAATAGCCTAAAGGTATAAAATTTTAGAAAAATTGGGAAAAAGGAAGTAAGAAAAAGGGGGTATTCCCACTATCATGGGGATTCTAGCTAGAAATATCATGCTGCTACTTCCAACCTAACTATAATTTTATGGAAGAATATATTGGTACTTACCCACTATTTGTTTCTGATAAGGATTGCCTTATTGAGCCACTTTTAGTTGGTGTTGGCTTTTTGGTGGGTGTCAATATCAGGTTGATGACTTCCTATTTGAAACCCAATGGTTCCTACATATATAGTCATCATGATATGACTTTAGTTTCCTTCTTTCAAATATACACTCAAATGCTTTTTTGATTGCTGATCAATTCTTTGTGGGGTGCAGTTGTAATCCTTGAAATGATTTCACACCATCATTGGGGAATTTGTTTGACCATTCACCAAACCTTCTTCTATACTTGGGTGTCTTAGGTTACCAAATTCCTGGACTGGGCTTATCATACATCAGTACTAAAAAAACTTTTTTCGAAATGCATTATTCTTCTTTTCTTTCATGTTTGCTAATTTACACTAATTTAGTTACTTAAGGATATAATAAAGAGCATAGCTTTATTAGTGTTTAATCTTGGTTGTAGAGCTTCAACTTATGCCAAATTTGCTCGACTTTTCTATCTTAATTTGTGTCAGAACAAAATTATCTAAACATGTAATGTTTATCATTTGTCTTGATTATTGTTCCACACTCCCTAAGAGATAATATGTAATAAATGACATGCAGCTTCAAGGACCTCTAGGATGGTGGATGCATTAGCCAGGACTCCACTTCAAGATGGTCAGGTCTCGTATCCATGGGAGAAGAGAATGCAGGAGCTTTTATCAGTTCCTAATTCGAGCTTCTTTCTTTCAATGCTCTTCCTTCCAAAAGTCTCGGATAAAAGTCCTCGCTACAATGATTTGGAAGACACTCTTGCTAGAGCAAATGTGTGGCTTACTGCCTCTCAGGCATCGGGGGTTCCTATTGTTTTTATGAATATCCAGACTGAATCCTTACTTACCAAGGTAAATTCCCAATAAAAACATTTCAAGATTTATCCCTCTAAGAGATTGTCTTCTTATACCGTTTGAAACCATGAATTAAATGGTGTTTTATGCTATTTTTTAGTAGTTAGGGCATGAAGTAGTAATGAGTATAGCTAATTATGGTTTGAAACTATATGATACATTGACTTGATCAAGCATCTCTTTTCTTCTTCCCTTTTTTAGCCTATACTACGAAATATACCTTTGCAATCATTTTAGTGCCCATAAAGCATTCATCTTCCTTGCTCCTTGGTAAGTTAATAATTAAAATTAAAACTCACGCTTAAAATTTTCGTATAATATAATGTGGTACATGAGGAATATTGTCTTCCATTTCATGGATATGATAGATTGGCCACTCCGTATAAAATTTAAATAAAAAAAAATTGCAAATGAGCACGTGCTATATTTTACAGAATGCTTGTATTCGTAAGTATCATCTAGCTGGAGAATGTTAGTTTTTTTCTTTTTTACCTTCCCCTTTTCTGCATTCTTGTATTGTTCAAGAATTGTACAATGTGCTTATTGTTATGTTTTTGGGATAGATATCCGGAGAGACTGCTTCTTCTACTGTAAGTGCTGGGTCATTGTCTGATTTATCAAATCTTGCTAATGCAAGCTTGTATGGCTTTGAGGATTACCATGGGGTGGACATTGGTGTTGTTAGAGCAGTTCGTCTATGGTATTCTCCTCTCGAAGGAGAACTCCCAGTTGAAATCAGAATAAAAGATAGCGACACAAAGCTTGGTTTTGCAATTAGTCGCACAGAAGAGGTTAGTAGCTTATTCTTCCATATCTTGTTTATAAACAACATTCAAACCCTCTCATATCAAAGCATCATACGAAATGCTGTTGATTGAGAATGTTTTAAAGTTCGTATATGTACTTTTCCCTCTTGTCGTTAAGATTTATGATTACTTAGTTTCTACTAGTAAAATTGAAGCAATTATGGAAAATAGTTCATTGTTAGGACTGTATTTTGGAATTAGCTTTAGCATTTTATGACCATTGACTATTACAGTCAATATTGACTGTTTTTGCTTGTTGTTTCTGAGATTGGTGGTTATAGAAATAAGTTACATTACTATTTGTCATGAAGTTACTTGTGGGTTTCTTTTATTTAGAGTTGCCATATAATTTTTTAACCTAGTGAACCGTGTATTGGTACTTGTATTTCTAAACATGGTACGATTACATATCAATCCTCTAAATTTAGAGTAGTGATATATTTCGTTAATGTTTTTCTGATATTTGCAGATATTTTAACTTATGTAGTGTTTGATTGCAACTTAATGCATCTTAACAACACATCTCTTAATGCATTTTAATGTTTGAAATTGGGATACAAATTTTCCGTTTGAATTCCTCTAAATCATTAAGATACAAATACGAGTCTAAACTATTCAGACGACCACATTAACATGCATTAAGAGGTGGACTATTAAGATGCAATCAAACACACTCTTAGTATTAGATGCTAAAACATCACATTGTACTCAATTATTTGGAGACACCATCTTTGCTATCAGAAGAATTCTTTCCCACGATCCTATACGAGGACAACAACATTCCGGCCGAGCTTTTCCCCACATATAGTACTGTAGAATACAATTTGGGTACCAAGTCAAATTGAATTCGAATCATAACTGGGGGATTCATGTGGGTTCATCTCAGAATAAGTCATCCTTGTTGCCTCTTTGAGTCCATTTTCATCAGCTTCTTGGAGATTCTAATAGATTCCTAACTACAAGAACTCATATAAAACTACCCAAGTGTACCGCGTTTTAGCCTCACGTATCCTATTGGTTCCACAAACCAAAACGAACTGCGCTCCAAATAACACTGCATTTATTCAACTCTTAGTTCATTTGCTATGTCTGTTGCATGCTGTTTTCCTCCCGCAGTTCTGCTCATCTTTTGTTTTTAATTTACAGGGATTTATATACATTTCTTCTGTTGCTGAAGGTGATGAAAATGCACCTTCAACGCGGTCAGGACTCTGCAATCTATACGAAGAAGCAAACAGAGCAGGGAAACTCCTAGTGGTTTCAAGAGTCTCTAACCAGAAAGTCCTGCCTTGGATAGTTTCTCCAACAGGAGCCATTCGGTGCTTTGACACCGTATCCCTAAGCCAGAAACTCTCGTTGCACCGCCATGCAAGGGTACCTATACTCGTTCACGTGCTCTCGTGGGATCGAAGACTAGCTTCCCTAATAAGTGGAGTTAGCACCACCACGGCTCCAACCGCGTCGCCTTTGCCACCTGATATTCAAATGGCTCGGTTTGCAAATGAGAATCAGGTACTTCCCTTTCCATATGAAGAAGATTCAATTGAGAGCACCCGGAGTAGCGTTCGCAGTGATGACGGACCAGAGCTTAGACTCGACAGAGAGACTGCAGCAGCAGATTCCTCCTTTCGATTCCAAGATTTTGCACTTCCAAACAATTGGGTTTAATTTTTATTTTTTTTTGGTTCTTTTTTAAAATCATTTTGGTTTCAGTTGCTTTTAATGACCTGTATATATAGAGATGTACATTAACTACTAGAGTTAGTTCCTCATCGTCTAATTAAGAACATAAAAGAATTGTTTTTTTTGTCCCACTCACTTGTATTCACAGAACTCCGTATAAATGTTAGTTTGGTCTGTCATGTAGGATTTTAAGTTTGAACTTGTGGAACTGTTTTGCATTTTTGTCATAAGCTTATTATCAGTTGCAAACATTTGGTGCAGATTTTGTTTTCTGTTTCTCTGTATGATGCAGAATTTGTTATCACATGATAATTTTTCCTAATTAAAAGAAAGAAGAAAAGAAAAAAGAATCCAAATTACCTGCAATTAGTTTTCATAAATTAACTCCTTTTTTTTTAAATAGTGGTTATGGACTAGAGGCGGATGAATGTCTTAGATTTTAAGTGTTGTTTGTTTACCTCTTAATATCTACATCTGATTCGATAAGAGAGTAAAATTATTTGGTAAAATTTTGTTTGTCTTTTATTGTTTTTTAATCAGTAAAAAGAAGATATAAATCTAAATAATTAAAAGTTGTCAAAAAAGAAAATATATGGACGGAAAATTTAAGTTTTCTTTTCAATTTCTATGTTTGTGAGTTTTTTAATAAACGGAAAAGAAAGAAATAGATAGAAAAATTGACCTGCAATTAGTTTTCATAAATTAACTCCTTATTTTAAAAATAGTTTTCATTCCTTCTCTTTTTTTTTAATTTTTAATTTAAAGAGACTATAAATTGTTCTCCCTTCGTCCTAGACCTGGCAAAAAGAGATCCGGGCCCGCCCGTAAAAACGTGGACCACGGGCTTAAGAATTGCAGCCCATGAAAAGTTGAATCTTTTTTATCCGGCCCAGTTTTTGGCACGGCCCGCCCGTACTTTTTTTTTGGTTTTTTAGCAAAAATAATATTGCAAAGTTATGCTACAAAAAGTTATGCACTTAATTATTAATGAAGCATCTGTGTTTTACTTTATTTGTTTTTGTATTACCTCATTTTTTATAGACTTGCTCATGTAAGCCATGGCTGTTTTTGAACGCATGATCTGATGTGCATCCCTTTTCTCAAAATGGTGCTTTAGAGTTAGTAATACTCTTTCTGGTATAAGCACCGTGGGGCATCCTGATGAAAATAATAATAATAAATAAATTGAAATAAATTAATTAAAAAGGTCGTCGATATATTATGATTATGATCATAACAAAAAGAAATAATATATATACTAGCTTACCATAACATTCCTCTATTTTTACGTAGAGGCGAAAGTGAAAATTTACTGGATTAGTAATGCAGTAATGCTAATGCATGCTAGCTAGGAGTTCTTGAAGCCATGCATGCATGTTGGTTAGATTACTCAAAGTCTCAAACCATAATATATAATCTGTTTACAACCAATCGTAATTATCTATGTTATTTACTTATTTTGTTGTTGAGAACTCTTGGATAATTGACTTCCATCTGGCCTATCTGCAAGGGTAGATACCGTCTGACTACTCAATTTTAGGAGAACAAAGATGTTTCACTACAATCTTTATAAAAAAAAAATAAGGCAAAAGCCCGCGGCCCGGCCCGGGTTGGGCCACGGGCCGCAATATTTCAGCTCAGAAAAATACGGGCCATTTTGGCCCGGCTCATTTTTGGCCCGGCTCGCCTGTTTGTCAGGTCTACTCCATCCCATAAAAGATGAATCAAATACTTTAAAGTGTTAGGTGGTATTTGATAAAATTGAGTGTTAAGATCTGAACACTTTAGATATCTGAATAATTTAGAGCATCTGTTTAAAATTGTGTCTGAATGAAAAAATATTGTTTGATAACTAATTTTTAAAAATATTTGAATAACAGTAATTTACCAATTTAACCCTAAGAACATTTTAAGCAAAACCTGTCTGCTTATTTGAAGGGAAATAAGGAGGAGTGAGAGGAGCAATTGAGAAGACACAGTGTGACGGCCTCAGAATAGGTCCAGTCAACCCAACCCATTCTGAGTCGTCAAATGCATGGTACAGAATTCAAATACAAAACTTTATATCACACGGTCGTGCAAAATACGACCACACAACTGTGAGTGTCAATGCAAATATGTAAAAAATATTAACATTCAAACTAAGTCCTCATTATAATTATTATCATACTATTTATTAGAAATAGTGAGGACTACTACTGGTCTAACTCGGACCATCACTCTGTCCCCCGACTAGTTCCTGCGACATTCTCATTTTCTGAAGAGGACAATAGATGAAAAGGGTTAGCTCAACTAGCCCAGTAAAGAATATTATGACTAAGATAATGAAAAATAAATTATCGTTAGTCTTCAACAATTCAGATAAAATATTATGGACGACAAGTTTTAAATCAATATTCGCAGCGAAAATAACAATTCATTAAAAGAGTTAAGTAGAGAATAAAGTCTACTATCTTCTATGATTTAAAAGTCCATCATCAATATTTTATCCATGTAACATCAATCAATATACATCTCGAATCAAATATTCATCTTTGCACTACGGCCAAAGATATTCATTTGTGTTATCAGTTGGTCATATTCATCTCAACACCAATTCATCTTTGCACTACGGGCCAAAGATATTCATCAGGTAATCATTCATCTTTGCTCTACAAGCCAAAGATATTCAGTTATATCACTATTTAGAACTGAGGATGATGAAAAATAATATAATTAACGAATCCAGTAAGATAAAGGACAAAGATTAAGGATTCACAATTTAATTTATCCAAGTTCAAAAATACTCCATAATAATACTTTGTGAAACAAAATTTAAGAATAAAGCTCAAAACTTGGATCCAATTAAAGATAGGAACCTTAACAAGCAACTTGGACAAATAAAAGAAAATTTAATTTTTCTGTGAATAGTATCGTATACGTGAATAGTGCCGTACACGTGAATAGTAACTCCGATGAAAAAAGTAATAATGTCATAATAAAATCATGACAATATTTTGTTATAATGATATTGAAAAGAATAACATCGTTTACGAAAGAAAATAACATCCCTTACAAATACGAAAGAAATAATACCCCTTATGAAAAAAATAATATCCTTTACCTCAAAAGAACAGTACTTCTGACTGAAATTTTAGGTATAATGCTGAAGGAAACTTGCACTGAATAGCAACACTCAAAGTATCTAAATACTCACAAAAATACGCTCGACATTATAGAGAGAGGAAACTTCTGATTCTGGTGTGATTTTCAATTCTAAACTAAGCATCCTATTTATAGAAGAATGGAAGGGTACTATTTGAATAAAAATCACGGACTGCACAATGAAAAATTTCGGACAAATTCACGGGAACGCACAGGCGAAAAAAATTTAATTTTACTATTCATTACTATGCAATAAAATATTCTAATAAAATAAAACTTTAAATAAAATATAATATAATATATAATAATAATAATAATAATAATAATAATACACCCTCCCCCATACGTTTTCTCCCCCCATCCCATTTTCATTTTATCTCACATGTGGGCCCCACCCCACATGTCACTTTCACACACATATATAATATATATATATATATATATACTGAATAATTTTATATCGATTATTTTAAAAAATGAGTAAGTGGGAGTACATATAATAAGCCAAATTTATAACAAATACTTCAATAAAAATTCTTCTATTTATCTCAATTCACTTGGATTCACAAAACACATTTTTAATAACATTTTTTTCATCATTAATATTATAATTCACAATATTAACATCCAATACTGATAAAAACACCTCAGCCCTAATTTCTTCTTTGATATCAACCAAAAATAATTATTTTCTTATCATATAAATCAATAATTAATCATTCACAAATAATATTACAGAACTACAAAATTGACAACCAGGTCGTTCCCAGGAAAGAGGGGGCCTTCCGATAAGGATTTTTCTTTACTGGCGCGCAATTAAATAACCCTTCCTAGACAGAACTTTCTTAGACATTGCCAATAATGCTATCTAATAATATTATTCAAATAATGTGAATTATTTATTTGATAATTTGAAATACTGTGCAATGACAATTATTAATCAATAAAATATTATGCAATTATCAATGTAGCAATTATTGAATCAATAATATAAAATATTGAACAGTAAATACTGTAACAATTATTGAGTAGTGACTTCTTAAGTAAGAATCAATAAATAGAATTACTGTGCAACACCGCGTATTACTGTATTTTAACCACCGGGTATTTCAACAGTTTTAACAGGTAACAACCCTGCCGTTATTTTAAAAAAACTTATTCTTGTCGTTTTCTTGATCCGATAGTTATTCTGTTGTGGGGCCCACAAATGATTGTGCCGTTGTACGAATATTCCCCGACAACAAGAATATTCCACGACCAAACGAATAATCCCCGACAACAATGAGTATTTTATTCCCACTTGCTAACTTTAAAAAATTTGCACATATTTCTCATAACTCACCACATTTATCAAAATAACACCTTACTATTTACAAACAATATATAAAAAATTAAATTTTTATTCATAAAATCTGGGGTCTTACACACAGCACATGAACTGAAGTCTTGGCCTAAGGTTTCGAATTTTGTAAAAGAAATACGAGGAGAGAGAGTGACTGTATGAGAAGCCATTGGAGGAGCTCCGAATAACAGTGACGCCATTGCTGCTATTAATTAGGCTTTTTTGGTTGTCTCGCAGTGAGTGAAAGCGGATAAGGTCTCTGCTCCAAACCGAGGGAGAGAAAGAGGAGAGCCGTGAAATTGAAGATTCACACCCAAATCAAGGATTGTTCAGCAACGAAAAAGAGCAGCAACGAAATTGAAGAGGTTATTTTTGTTCCTAATTTTTTTTTTTCGCTCAGACATATCTCTGAATGCTATAAACTAATTTTTGTGTTTAATCCTTTAAGAGCCATTAAGAGGTAAATTTTTTTTTGCCAAATAACATTTGCCTCTGACCGAATCAGAGGTAAGTCCATTCAAAGCTATTCAGAGACAATCAAACAGCACCTTATATAAAAATTATGAGCAATACTACTATCACATAAATTATTTCACATAATTGTGGATTCTCGCCTGACATGCGGAATTCACAATATGTATGTGAGTGTATGCAAAAATTATGTAAAATAATTTATGTGATAGTAACATTATTTAAAAACTATTTTGTCTTAAAAATCTTCAGGCGGAATCAACTAATTTAAAGAAAAGGAAAAGATGTTCTGTACTATATGTAAGGTCCACCAATCACCATGAATAAAAATAAAACTTATTTAATACTCTCTTCTATTTTAGTTTTTTTTTAAAAATTTTAGTTCTTAACTCGCAACCGTGCAAACATCAGATTATCCAACTGTCCAAACTTACTGCTCTACAGTCTACAAATAGCATCAACTAAACTGATTGGCCATTGAGTGTACACACGGATTATAATTCTTACCACATTAATTACAAATCATTCACCGTCAATTACAACACCAATCCAACGGTTCAAACTCATCCGCCTAAAAAAATTTCACGAGACCCAAAAACATTCAAACTTTGCCGCTCTTCAAAAATTTTCAATTCCAATTTATAAAAACCCACCAAAACCCTACATTTCAATTCACTCCTCCTCCCAAATCTCTCATATCCAATCAATTTCATCCCATTTTCTCTCTCTAAAAGTGCAAAAATGGCACGTACCAAGCAAACAGCACGAAAATCCACCGGCGGCAAGGCTCCACGGAAGCAACTAGCAACAAAGGCGGCGAGGAAATCGGCGCCGGCGACCGGAGGAGTGAAGAAGCCACACAGATTCAGGCCCGGAACCGTAGCTCTAAGGGAAATCAGAAAGTACCAGAAAAGCACAGAGCTTTTGATCCGTAAGCTTCCATTTCAGAGGCTTGTAAGAGAAATTGCGCAGGATTTCAAGACGGATCTCCGGTTCCAGAGCTCCGCCGTGGCTGCTCTTCAGGAAGCGGCGGAAGCCTACCTCGTGGGTCTGTTTGAGGATACTAATCTCTGTGCTATTCACGCCAAGAGGGTTACGATTATGCCCAAAGATATTCAGCTTGCTCGCCGGATCCGTGGAGAGAGGGCTTAGAGGAGGTGGTTTAAATGTTAGATCTCTGTTCTACTTGTAGTAGATTTATATTAGTCTTTTTTGATTTCTGTCTCTAGAGCTTAGATGATTACCTAGATCTTCTGTTTTGTGATCTGCGTTTATGTAAATCGGCCCAAGTTTAATGAAAATGAAATTTATTTAATTTTGTGTTATATCCGTTTGTTTAAACTTGTGATTCATGTTTCTGCAAGTTCATTAGTTTTTTAGCCTTCATTGGGTATATTTTTCAATAATTTCCCCCCCTATTTTTTGGGTATTTTTAATTTATTATTATCTTCGTTCTTAAAAATTGTCGTTTAAAGTTGTTGTATATGGATTAAAAAAGTCATTTAATACTAGTAAAATTTATTTGAAATTTCATTACTATCGCTTTATGGGAAATTAAAAATTATTAATTCAAGGGAGAGAATTTATTGGGATAATAAGAGAAGACAGACGTAATATAGAAAAGAATTTATTTGGACAATGAGAGAAGACAGAAGTAATATAAAAAAGTAAATAATTTATTTTTCTAGAAAATTGTAAACCATAAACATTTTAGAATAAATTTTTTCCTTTTAAAACGACAATTTTTTAAGAACGGAGGGAGTACTATATTACATTGGGTCCTCTTAACATGTGTCATAAGGGCACATGTTAAGCACACATTTCAAGAAAATATTCTCTTGAATTGTGTGTATATTCTCTTGATTTCTACCTTTGCATCAAGTTCAAGAAAATAAACACATAATTTAAGAGGATATTCTCTTGAACTGTGTGCTTAGCATGTGCCATTTAGACACATGTTAAGAAATTCCTATTACATAATTTACATTATATTATCATTATCAGCACATTGCTCGACTAACGCTTGATTCCATAATATAAAATTTTAAGGGCATAATTTAAAGAAAACTCTAAAAATGTTTTGAGCTAAATCTATTTTTCTCACTCAAGCGAACCTCAAATTATATTTATATTATTGAACTACTTTTTTTTACAATTAACAAATTGCTGAATTTTTATAAATTTTCTAAATATATTTGTGGCATCACTTGGTTTGCTGACGAAGGAATGAAAAAAAAATATTGACTTTGATAATTAAAATCAAAATTAAACATATTCCATTAAATTAACATGTTGGACAATTTTGTTAACTCTTCCACCTCCACCTCCTAGGGTTGTGCAAAACAAGTGAGACAAAATAGTTTTTTTATTGAAAGCGGCTTAGTTGAATGGATCGGTTCAGTATTTTTTAATACCGCTTTGTAGGAGTGGACAAAATATTTGATAAAAACGGTATTATTCTAGAATCGATCATACCGAATCGGTGAGTTCAATAAAATTTTCAACCAATATAATTTCAATAAATTTTTCCATTACATATCGGCTCAATGGGATCAATTAACACTTTCTTAGAGTCGATAAATACAGCACCGGACCGATTTATCGGTTTAGAATATATATATATATGGACTGATATATTCATAATTAACGTTGTCAAATTAAAGTTATCCTTACAACAGATCGTGAGGCGTCCATCCAAGATTTTAATAGAGCTCACGTCCGCAGTTTAGTTTTTAATATTTCATAATTTAATACTGCGGATGGAATAGATGTCCAAAATACCCCTCCTTGTACAAATTTCCTGTTCATAATATTAAACTGCGGACGCTAGACATGACCAACTAGGAAGAAACATCACTTTTAAATATCTCTTTATGTTACAAGAAATATTTCTTACAAAGAAATACAATTCGATCTCGAGCATCTCACAAGTTACTCATGAATCAATCGAACTGAACCGAACTGTTTGCGAACAAAGTCGAACCAAACCACATGATTCGCGAACATGTTCGATCGAGTAATTGAACGTGATATCATGTGCGAAGTTCACTCAACAAATTAATCATCTCGAATCGAACTCGAACCGAACATGTTCACGAACGGGTCGATTTGTTTGTAGACCTATCAGGGAGGCTGGCTGAAAGATACTAGAAATTTGTGCAATGAGATGGTATTTTCGTTCAACAATATCATGTTTTCTTGTTTAGAGGTCTTAATAATAATTATAGGGGGACTCGAGCCATATTAACAAATTTGTGAATTATGAGAATTGTTAACGCCGTAATATTCCACAATGCCGTCATTGCAGTGTAATAAATCGGTGACCCGCACGATCGTAATCGTCGGGAGAATCCTCCGGTGTAGGAATCAGTACAGACATTTAGAGACATTAATAATATGTGAGGGACATTATATTCTAGAGTGTGAGCTCATGAGTCATGAGAGCCTTACCTTTATTGTTACTTTTTTGTTCCATATTTATAGAGGGAGGGAGAGAGAGAGGGAGGCACTTGGGCTTAGTAACTATGTGGGCTGCATGGTCTTTATAACCATACAAGAAATATGGGAATTATGTATTGGGTCAGCCCAAATGGTGATATTCTTTTAGGTTTTTTACAAATACTATACAACATTTATAATATTAGTGCATCCAAACAATAATTTTAAAAAGAGGGCAACAAATTTATAACATTCAATTTCACATTAATAAGGAAACCTAAAATCAAAGAAAAGTAACTCTGCCATATACGGCAGTTACCAAATCTTTGAGATCTAGCAACTAACTCAAATCTAGTATTAGTGTTTCAAATAGTTCTCCTCCTTCTCCATCTCTACCGTTTCCCTCTCCACCACTGTCGTCATCGGACTCCAATTGCCCACCGCCACCATCACCACCCACTTCCGGATATTACTACTACTCTCCGCCATCGCCACCCCATTCTCTATCCTCCTCCCCCATCTTCGCCGCTTCCTTCTCTGCCACCGCTGTCATCAGACTCCAATTGCTCAACGCCCCCATCACCACCCACTTCTGGATATTACTACTACTCTCCGCCACTGCCCCTGCAACCGTCGGTTCCCACCACTGCCCCCATCACCACCCAATAAAACTGTTCATGATTGCACATATTGAAAAAAAATAAATTCAGATAACACTTAGAACTTGTTCTTAAATTTTTTATAATTAATTGGTAACCCAGTAAAACTGATTTGGTTACCTTTGTATGAAGGTTTGGCTACCAACTGTACTTTAAAAAAAAATGTACCGACGGCGACCATTGCAGAACCCAATAAAACTGTTCATAGTTGCACATGTTGAAAAAAATAAATTCAGGTAACACTTGAAAACTGTTCTTAATTTTTTTTATAATTAATTGGTAATCCAATAAAACTGAATTGGTTACCTTTGTATGAAGGTTTAGCTACCAACTGCACTATGAAAAAAAAGTACCAACGGCGACCATTGTAGAACCCAATAAACTGAATTGGTTACCTTTATATGAATGTTTGACTACCAACTGCACTATGAAAAAAAATGTACCGACGACGACCATTTCATAACTCAATAAAACTAAATTAGTTACCTTTGTTCTTAAATTTTATATAATTAATTAGAAACACAATAAAACTGAATTGGTTACCTTTGTATGAAGGTTTGGCTACCAACTGTACTCTGAAAAAAAAAAACCAACATTAAAAGCCTATTCCATAACCATAGAAAAGTGATCAAATTCACATCCTTTTCATTCTAATTAGTTGCAGGTTTCAAATAGGAAAAAATATAAGAAAAGAAACAGAACATTGAAACCTTTGCAACTTTCCATGCAAAAGCAATGGAAACCTCAAGCTTCCCTACCTATCAAAACTCCCGTCTATCTTCATCTTCAACATTCCTTTCATCATTATTTCCTTCATTTTCTTCGCCTAAATCAAAGCCATGATCAAAATTTTGAGCGCGCTCATTGCCACAATCTTCATCCTCTCGTCTGTCATCATCATCAACTTCTTTTCCTTCCTCCTCATCCTCGTCAATAGTTTCATCTTCTTCTCCTTTGTATGAAGGTATGGAGGGTGAGGGAGAAGAGAGGATAGGAGGGGAGGAGGGGAGGAGAGGAGGGAGGCGAGACGACGGTGGTGGCGGTGGAAGAGGGAGGAAATGAAGGTGGTTAGATCTGAGAATTTGGGAGGAGTTAAGGAAGGAGGTGGTCAAATCAGTGGGAGGAGAAGGAAGTAGTTCACTTGACTGTGGTTTTTCATAATGGCCTAATTTTGTAAATAAAATATTAAAAATTTATTAATTCTGTAAATATTTTTTGGATGTATTTTTGTTGTAATTTTTTTTAAAAATGTACTAGGAAGTGTAATTGTCTCTATTCCTTTTCCTATTAGGAATTATATATTCAGGAAATCCAAAAAATATGTAAGAAATGGTAGGTTTGCCAACTAACTGAAATACATAGTGTTTGCAAGTCACTGCGGATGAAACTTTATAATTATTTTTATGAGCAATACTATTGGATTGGTTAAGAATATTGGTAACGACCAAATCTTGTTTTAATTATTAATTTTTGGTATAAATCCTGAAATAGATATATTAAACTGGCATTTGAAGTAAAGCCAGAAAATCTATCTGTATTTTTTGGGAAGGAGGGTTGTGGGCTTTACTTGGACAACAAGGACAGGGATTTTGAAATTGTTAACTGAAATTTCTGGAAATTTTTAAAAACATATTGTATTTGTTAATTATAGTACCCTTGGACCCAATATGAATTTACAAGTAACTAATCTCACAAGAGGAGTACAAATATCAGCCCCAAAATATAATTAAGTTACCAAAATAAACACTGAGCTAAAATTTGGTGAAAAAAGTACTGGTCGGAGTGAATGGTGATCACATACTCCTAACACGTGATTTAAATAAAAATTGACTGTATTTTATAATTGTTATATTGTATAAATATCTATTTATAAACTGGCTAAAACTAAAAAGGATTAAATTAACTTCAAACGCGACCGCAAACACACACACACACATATATATATATTATATTGTATTGTATGAATGTAAATTCTAGATAAACCAGCTAGATTCGCTAATCCTAAATAAACTAGAATTTTAATTAAATTTTGTACTTGGGTCAAAAGTAAGAGGTTTAATTACCATAAATATAAACGGATTCGGGTGAAGTTTTGTATATAAACACATACGTCTAAACCTTTTTTATGTTTTACTTACTACAAATTCCATAACCAACCAAACCTGAAACTCTCCTCCCATGCATTCCGTGGCATTAATGCCATCATTAATACTTAACATGCAAGCTCAACTATTCACTCTCTGAACAACTAGAGAAAGTCCAAGTCCTTGGCATTCACCATTTGTTGTCGGATTCCATGGAGCATTTTGATCAAGAGCCCTCGGGTGACGTTGCTATTCTAATGAACTTGATGGATTCCGGACACTCCACAGTATGGTCAAGACTCATGGTACTTTATCCGAAGCCATAATCGCTCACGTAGCCCGACAGACGCTTATGGGGCTCGACTATCTTCATAACACAAACAAGATTGTTCACTGCGATATCAAGCCATCCAATCTGGCTTGTAAATCAGAGCATGCAAGTCAAGATTGCCGATTTTGGCTTGTAAATCAGAGCATGCAAGTCAAGATTGCCGATTTTGGTGTTAGCAAGGTGATGACCATGAGTAGTACTAGTAATGATCCTCCACACTTGGTAGGAACTATTGCGTATATGAGTCCCGAACGATTTGACTCATCCGGTTACTCCATTAATGGTGCAGGTGATGTTTTTGCTGGAGATGTTTGGAGCTTGGGATTAACGCTGATGGAGATGTTTATTGGCTACCAGCCTTATTTCCCACCTAGCCAACAATTTACCACTGAGTTAAGTTTATAAATATCTAACATCAAAGTTCCATACCATGAATATCTTGCAACTAGGATCATAACATTAATGGGACACAAGTCCCATACCTTGCAACTAGGATCATAACATTCCACTACGCTCCGCAGTCCCGGCAGTCCCGATGCCCACGCGTACCGACGTCACCACCCGCGCCGCACGATTGCAATCGGGAGGTAGTGGACTGCTTTGATACCAATTGTTATAAACCATGGGAGAGCCACACCTTAAAAGCTAGCTATTAAGGCTGGAGAGCCCAAAGTTTATAAATATCTCACATTAAAGTCCCATACCATCGATGTGGGACACAAGTCTCATACCTTGCAACTAGGATCATAACATTGATCTCATCGCCGAAATATGTTTCGAAGACCCACCCAGATTGCCTCAAGATGCATATGAGGAATTTCAACACTTTATTCGGTGTTTCTTGCACAAGGAGACCACTAAAAGATGGACAGTGCCCCAGTTGCTTTCTCACCCTTTTCTCAACAATTAATTCAAGTCTTCATGCAAATTCTTTCCTTGTTTGTCTTGCAAATTCTTTCCTTGTTTGTCTTGTTAAGTCCTTGAGTAAGGTTTTTGTTGGGTGTGGGTCCTCACCCATGAGAATTATGAATTCCAAGTTGGACTTGGAATTGGATGTTTTGGACAAAACACGGTTTTGGTCTAAATAAAGAATCAATTGTGAAAAAGGATTTGATAAGGAGATGTGATCCCTAATTTGATTAGGAGAATAAATTGTTTCTAATCCATAATAGGAATGGATTAGAAAAAGTACTATAAATAAGGCTATGGGGGAGTCTTATTTGATATATGAGAGAAGCTTGGTAGCAAGAAGGTACCAAAAGAATAAAGAGAGAGAATTACAGTTTGTGGGTATCCGGCACCATCTCTATTCAATAGAAGCTTGAAGACTTTATTGTTTGGAGTGTTTTTGGGTGGTGAAGTTAATTAGGTTTCTTAACCTAATTAAAGGTAAATTTGTATTCTCTTGATTTATTGTGTAACCTCAAGTTTTAGGACATAAAACTTGGGAGGATTATTGTAAACCCATTATTAGTGATATAGTGGAGATTCGGAGTTTGACCCGTGGTTTTTACCTCTTAGTTTTAGAGGGTTTTTCCACGTTAATTATTGTGTCTTGCTTGTGGATGGTTATTTGTTATTTTTGTTCTCATAATTGGTTTTGTTGATTTCCTATTTAATTGCACAAAGACGGAAAAGTAATTCCTGGGATTGAGATTATTTTAGGCGTACTTTTCCCAACAGTGGTATCAAAGCTTGGTTATTTTTGTGATTTTCTTGTGCGAATTAAATGGAGGATTGGACAGCAGGTTGCATGATTAATCTCAAGGCTGCAAATTATGCAATTTGGAAGCCAAGAATGGAGAATTTGCTTTACTGCAAGAATTTGTACGAGCCACTTGAGAACGATGGAGTTAAGCCCGCAAACAAGAGTGACGCGCAGTGGAACAAGATGAACAAGAAGACTATTCGTCTAATTAGATCGTGGATTGATCAAAGTGTGTTTCATCATGTTGCCACGGAAACTGAAGCCTATGCTCTCTGGAAGAAATTGGAGTCCATGTATGAAAGGAAGACGACACATGTGAGAGGTGTTGAAGATGGGGGAGTTAAGCGAAAAAAGGTGTGGTATAAAGCCATGCGAGATGGGAGAAAAACCTTGCATGAGAACCACGAGAGGAAAGCTCTTCGCTTTAAATGGGTACCAATAGTGAAGAAGGAAAGTGACAGCTCGCAATCAGGTTACAAAGCGGTTGTGAATGAATTTGGCAAGCAAAAATCTGTCAAGTTTGAGTTAGATCCTCCCATCGAGAAGAACCATGCCGATGAGACAAAGCCGGTTATGAAGATAGTTGAAAATTTCAAGAAGCTTGAGTTGAGCCAAGACTTCGTTGGAATTAACTCCGAGTAAGGAGTTGTGGTTGGTGATCCCTCCTCTCATGGGTTTGGAGGGGGAGATTGTTGGGTGTGGGTCCTCACCCATGAGAATTAGAATCTAAGATAGAAAAGAATTTAATAAGGAGATGTGATCCCTAATTTGATTAGGAGAATAAATTGTTTCTAATCCATAATAGGAATGGATTAGAAAGAGTACTATAAATAAGGCTATGGGGGAGTCTTATTTGATATATGAGAGAAGCTTGGTAGCAAGAAGGTACCAAAAGAATAAAGAGAGAGAATTACAGTTTGTGGGTATCCGGCACCATCTCTATTCAATAGAAGCTTGAAGACTTTATTGTTTGGAGTGTTTTTGGGTGGTGAAGTTAATTAGGTTTCTTAACCTAATTAAAGGTAAATTTGTATTCTCTTGATTTATTGTGTAACCTCAAGTTTTAGGACATAAAACTTGGGAGGATTATTGTAAACCCATTATTAGTGATATAGTGGAGATTCGGAGTTTGACCCGTGGTTTTTACCTCTTAGTTTTAGAGGGTTTTTCCACGTTAAATATTGTGTCTTGCTTGTGGATGGTTATTTGTTATTTTTGTTCTCATAATTGGTTTTGTTGATTTCCTATTTAATTGCACAAAGACGGAAAAGTAATTCCTGGGATTGAGATTATTTTAGGCGTACTTTTCCCAACAGTGGTATCAGAGCTTGGTTATTTTTGTGATTTTCTTGTGCGAATTAAATGGAGGATTGGACAGCAGGTTGCATGATTAATCTCAAGGCTGCAAATTATGCAATTTGGAAGCCAAGAATGGAGGATTTGCTTTACTGCAAGGATTTGTACGAGCCACTTGAGAACGATGGAGTTAAGCCCACAAACAAGAGTGACGCGCAGTGGAACAAGATGAACAAGAAGACTATTCGTCTAATTAGATCGTGGATTGATCAAAGTGTGTTTCATCATGTTGCCACGGAAACTGAAGCCTATGCTCTCTGGAAGAAATTGGAGTCCATGTATGAAAGGAAGACGGCACATGTGAGAGGTGTTGAAGATGGGGGAGTTAAGCGAAAAAAGGTGTGGTACAAAGCCATGCGAGATGGGAGAAAAACCTTGCATGAGAACCACGAGAGAAAAGCTCTTCGCTTTAAATGGGTACCAAAAGTGAAGAAGGAAAGTGACAGCTCGCAATCAGGTTACAAAGCGGTTGTGAATGAATTTGGCAAGCAAAAATCTGTCAAGTTTGAGTTAGATCCTCCCATCGAGAAGAACCATGCCGATGAGACAAAGCCGGTTATGAAGATAGTTGAAAATTTCAAGAAGCTTGAGTTGAGCCAAGACTTCGTTGGAATTAACTCCGAGTAAGGAGTTGTGGTTGGTGATCCCTCCTCTCATGGGTTTGGAGGGGGAGATTGTTGGGTGTGGGTCCTCACCCATGAGAATTATGAATTCCAAGTTGGACTTGGAATTGGATGTTTTGGACAAAATACGGTTTTGGTCTAAATAAAGAATCAATTGTGAAAAAGGATTTGATAAGGAGATGTGATCCCTAATTTGATTAGGAGAATAAATTGTTTCTAATCCATAATAGGAATGGATTAGAAAGAGTACTATAAATAAGGCTATGGGGGAGTCTTATTTGATATATGAGAGAAGCTTGGTAGCAAGAAGGTACCAAAAGAATAAAGAGAGAGAATTACAGTTTGTGGGTATCCGGCACCATCTCTATTCAATAGAAGCTTGAAGACTTTATTGTTTGGAGTGTTTTTGGGTGGTGAAGTTAATTAGGTTTCTTAACCTAATTAAAGGTAAATTTGTATTCTCTTGATTTATTGTGTAACCTCAAGTTTTAGGACATAAAACTTGGGAGGATTATTGTAAACCCATTATTAGTGATATAGTGGAGATTCGGAGTTTGACCCGTGGTTTTTACCTCTTAGTTTTAGAGGATTTTTCCACGTTAATTATTGTGTCTTGCTTGTGGATGGTTATTTGTTATTTTTGTTCTCATAATTGGTTTTGTTGATTTCCTATTTAATTGCACAAAGACGGAAAAGTAATTCCTGGGATTGAGATTATTTTAGGCGTACTTTTCCCAACAGTTTTGACATTGTATATTTCTGTGTACGAACTTGAAAGATTTCAATACAATTTTCTTAATCATCCATTACGTACAATACGTTCTTCTTGATATATATTAAAGTTAATTTTATTTACATTTATTAAAGTAGTTTTTTTTTTTTTAAAAAAAAAAAAATTTGTAGCCATGGGAGAAATAGGATTTTGGATTGTGAAAGGTTCATGTTCATGCCGTCTCCGGTTATTCACATTATTATCCCAAATTACTATATAATAAAGGTAGTAATAGAGGGAAAACTCCTCATAAAAATGAATTAGAGCATTCTAATAGTCTCCAATATTTTTGAACATTTCCTTCCAATTAAAAGTAAAATTAATAAATATATATTCTTTATTTAATTAAAATTATAATAATTTTAAATTTTTTCTATAATTAAAAAAACAAATCCAAAATCTAATCGACTTATTTTTAATTTTGTTTAATTTTTTTCTTTTTAATTACCAATAAGCAGAATTATCATAGCATTACTACAATTTGCAAGGCACTGAAATAATTTTTTAGAATGCGCTCAATTTGCTTATCTATCTATAAAACATGAAAAGCAAAACGAGTACGGTAACATTACAATTTTATAGTAATTTATTTTCACAATTTTATAAATTCTACTTATTCTTAGTCGACTGATATAGTTATATATATAATTTAACAAGATTTAGCAAATACTTTCAAATAACAACATAAAGTGTTCAAGCTGAAATTTATCCATCAAACTGAATTGTTAGTGTAAGACTTCAAATCTCTATTTCGTTGTTTAATCGAATAATGATTTTTAAATATTATATAACTTTAATGTAATAATGATATACAAATATTATGTATGAGACAATGAATCTTAGACCACCATCACAATTTTGTTAATATTATATTGTTGTCATATATTTTATTTTTTATTATAATATTAGATTTTCAATGTTCATTTAAATTGATATTTTGTGACTAACTTTAATTTGCAGATAATTATATAATTTTAATATCGGAACGTAGACAAAAATTCAAATAGATAAGAGCACATCTATGAAGTATTATATACTCAAAAAGTCACATTGAACGGTTAGCGTTGTAATTCTCTGTGTATGTGCACAGCTATAAGGAGGGTTGCATAGGTTTTTATACTCAAATAATTTATCAATAACAATTTCAAAATTTTCTGCTACAGGATGAATTCAGACATGTAAATCAAGTGTGTTTTGGTGTCTGCTTTAAACTAAGTTCTATTTTAGATATAATTCAGACAGGTATGATCTTTCTACTAAGGTGTCCGAGTTAGTTCTCTAAAGTTATCAGCAGGACAATATTATGCAGATATATATGAACTTATTCAAATGCAGAGTAAAAACTTAAATGACAGAATTAAGCAAACCACACAAATTAGCAAACGAAAAACACCATGATTTTTAACGTGGTTTAGCCATTATCATTTAATCTAGTGTCTTAATCCAAGTCCAATTGTTATTGGAGACTCCTTTTATTAATGAATTGTTCAAACAAATACAAGTAGTCCTTGTACAAATAAGTTCTGTTATGTGTTGAACACGACTGCCTCTTTGCACCTCTGCAACCTTTATGAAGAGTACCTAAATTTTTAAGTACCTAAACTCAGCAGACAACTCTATGAAGATTTATTTTTAAGTTGGGCCTTCATGAACTCAGCAAATATATGACAAAATAAATGCACTTTCGGTAGACTATATATGATCAGTCCATTCTATGTAGTTCAAACATGCTCATTCAAAATCAAACCCATACAAAATATATTGTCATCATTAAAATAAAAAACATATAAATTAACAAGTGTAATTTATTTATTTTTGAAATATTAACATTTATTTATATTCTTATACAATTTATAATGTACTTTTAATCAATTGATGATTAATGAAAATTAATTTAGTGTAAGATATTTAATGTTATTATCATCCCTTTTAAAATAACATGTGTCTTGATAACTTTGTAGACACTTATGATATTATGTAGCAAAAATAAAATACTATACATTGACATTTATAATACAGGAAAAAAAAATCTAATATTGCACCTGAGCTAAGTTTGTTTAAGACTACTTTATAAAAACAACATAGTTTTAACTTTAAGGTTAAGATTTTTTTAAAAAAAAGATAAATTAATTATAATTTTTTTGTAAAATTTCGTCTTTTCATTGAAATTATTACGTAGTCTTAGCTAATTTGGCAAAAGCATACCTTAGATTTTTTTAATAATACAGTAGAACCTCTATAAATTAATAATCTCTCTAAAATAATATTTTTTTTCCCAGTCCCAACTTGGGCTAATGGGATAAATTAATAATTTTGATAAAATAATAATTTTTAAAAAGACCCTTATATAAATTTATGGTCCTGTCAAAATCATAAATTAATAATTCTTTTAAATTACAAATATATCTAGGGTAATCTTGTAAAATATGATTCTATTCTCGTTTGTTTTGTCTTGAAATTTAAATCTATCTTAATTTCATCCTTAATTTTTCTTGAAATTCAAATTTAATTGAATTTCATCCTTAATATATGGTCCCATCAAAATAAAGTTTTGCCTTGAAATTCAAATTTAATTGAATATAATTTTTTTTGAAATAAAATGTGACTGTAATTTGAAAAGTGGATACAATGAACATTATTTAATTATTAAAAATAATTAATATCACTTACAATGAATTCTATTATTACATTAATTTATAACTATGATACATTGTAAGACTCTAATTTTTATGAATAAAGATTTAATTTTCTCTATATATTATTTTTAAGGTGTTGATTTGATATAATGTTATAGTTATGGGTGATTTGTGCAAATTTTATAAAGTAAGCAAGTGGTCATAAAATATTCGTTGTGTCGGAGAATATTCGTTTAGTCGAGGAATATTCTTTTTATCGGGGAATATTCGTACGACAGCGCAATCATTGGTTGACCTCATAACGGAATAACTATCGGATGTAGAAAGCGACAGAAGTAATCTTTTTATAAATATAACGGCAAAACTTTTACCGTTAAACTGTTGAAATACCCAGTGATAAAGGTACAGTAATACGCGTTGTTGCACAGTAGTATACAATATTGCATAGTATCTTTAATTATTGATATTTACGTAAGAAGTTACTCAGTTTCATTCCATTATTGTCACAGTATCATCTGCATAATATTTTTATATTATTAAATCAATAATTGACACGACACAGTTATTCATCTTATTATTTGCATTATTGACAATGTGTAGAAAGTTTTGTCGATGAAAGGAGTTAGGTTATTTAATTGCGCGTCAATAAGAAGAAATCCTTATCGGAAAGCCTCCTCTATCTTGGGAACGATCTGTTTGTCAATATTGTAAATTATAATATTAATGATGAATAAAAATGTTTTGATAAGTGAATTGTGGTAAATATTTATTCAATTTTTGATATGATAAGAGGGGTTTGTCATGAGGAGTTTGTTGTAAGTTTGACTTATTATTTCGTGGGGAGACGTGCTAATTATATGAACTGTCGGTTGAAGCTTTAATAGTAAATCAATATGGATCGTCGATTGAAGCTTTAATAGTAAATCAATATGGACCGTCGCATTAAAGTTTTAATAATAAATCAATCTAGATCGTCCGTGAATCAGTTACTATTTAGTCCATTCTCTTATAAATAGAAGCTCATTTCTTAATTATTTCTCACCAATTCACAAAGCTATACAGAGAGAAACTATAATGAGAAAATAAGAGAGAAAGAAGAAGAGTATTTTGCTGCTACACTATTGCAGTATCCAAACTTCTAGTAAGGCAAGGGGTATTATTTCTTTCGTATTTGTGAAGAAGGTTATTTTCTTTCAATACTCATAAGATTGTCATTTTATTCCTTATTAAGCCGTGGGAATAATCTGTTTACGCGAATTACCGCATGCATGGTGAATAACCTTTCGTATTCATCTTTATTAATCTGTGAGAATAACCTGTCTACGCGGATTACCGCATGCCTAGTGAAGAATCCTTCGTATTCATTTTATTCTTTATTAATCTGCGGGAATAACCTGTCTACGCGGACTACCGCATGTCTGGTGAATAACCCTTCGTATACATTCTTTATTAAAGTTGTGAAAATGATCTGTCTACGCGAATTACCGCATGACGGGTGAAAATCCATTTGAAGTTTCGTATATTATTTCATTTCATATTCCTAAATCTAAAATTACTATGGTAAGTATTGCTTCTATAATTCCTAAAATGATTAGAAATTGCTTAAAGTTTTCACTTCATCTAATATCATTTCACTGGAATATTGATCTGAACGTTCTTGTGAAAATTTTAATTTTTTCATGTCGGGTTACTATTCACAAGATACTATTCGCGACTAAATTGATTTTTTTTTCCTGTCCAAATTACCTTTTATTCATACCAGAGTACTATTCATCTGGGGTACTATTCATGCTGGAGTACTATTCATCCGGTGTGCTATTCATGTCGGAGTACTATTCACGACGAAATTAAAAAAAAATTCTTTGTCCAAATTATTCTTTCTGTATCTTATTTTTGAAATTGGATCCATATTTTGATCTTCATGTGACAATTTGGACATTTTTGAACTTTAGATAAATTAAATTATAAATCTCTAATATTTATCCTTGATCTCACTGGATTCATTTCTTATATCATTGTCATAATTTTCAGACTTAAATTATGGTTAAAGTTATCTTTGACCCGTAGTACAAAGATGAACTGTTGATTGATGAATATCTTTGGCCCGTAATGCAAAGATGGACAGGTGTTTGGCATGATCATGACCACTGGTGATACAAACGATTATCTTTGGCCCGTAGTGCATAGATAATTCGTTGATTGGAAATAATAATTGATTAGTGTTACATGGATAAAATATTGATGATGAACTTTTAAATCATAGAAGACAGTAGACATCATTCTCTACTTGACTCTTCTAATGGATTGCTAATTTCGCTGCAGTTGTTGATCTAAAACTTGTTGTTTATTGTATTCTATCAGATTTTTCCCTGTTGAGGACTAAGGATAATTTGTTCTACATTATCTTAGTCATAATTTTTAGTTTCCAGAGGGCACACAATAGATCTAGAAGGGGGGTTGAATAGATCCTTTTTAATTTCAAACATCTTTTCCATTTAATTTTGTATTACTAAGTAATTAGCATATGACAAACATAATGTTAGTTTCCAAATGTATGTTAGTTATCTAGAAGGGGAGTTGAATAGATATTTTAAAAATTCTTTCTTTAAAATACTTTGTTAGTATTGATTATACTGACAGCATCGGAATATTTGTTTTGTTCCCCTTCAAGATATTGCAGTTAAGGTTTGATAAGCAGTTATGACAGTTATAGCAGATATAACAGTTATAGCAGTTAATGAGAGACAATGAGACACAAGGTTTTAATTGGTTCAAAGCACACAAAGCTCCTAATCCACTCTTCTACTCCACGAGTAGGAAATCCACTAAGAATTTCTCTTACAACTAAATCACTTAGATTCCTTCAAGGCTAGCAGCCCTGGAACTTCTCTTTGTTCACTTTTGAACTCTTCAAGTTCTCTGACTTGGATTTACTCTTAGTTCACTTTGAACTCTTCAAGTCCTCTAACTTGGATCTTCACTTAGTTCACTTTTGAACTCTTCAAGTCCTCTGACTTGGTTCCTCACTTGGATTGACAGTAGTTGTTGAGGAGTGTTACTCAGTTGTAATTAAGCATTCTTTCTGAAGAACTGAGTAATAAAGCAAGCTTTCCTCTTTCAGGATCGTAGAGTTGATCGTTGAGTGTTCTTGAGCTTTTCTCTTGATAATCTTTTTTTTGTATCTTGCTTTCTTGCGTAGTCTGAATCTTTGTCTGATGTCCTTATAAAAGAGCCATTCAAAATATGTCCGTTTGAATGGTCCCATTGCTGCATTTAATGCTTCAGACGTTTCTGTGCAGTTGATGTTGACATCTTGCTTTTTTACTGCACTACCGACTGGCCCACTGACACAGCAGACTACAACTTCACCTAACACCTAAAAAGGTGTTTTTGCAGGCAGTTTAGTCCTTTCCTTAGCTTCTTCAATACACTTCTTCGATTTGAACTAAGGATGAATATGGAATCATTGAGACTATCAAATTGTCAACGGCTATTAGCCTTTCTTTATTTGTTGCTCTTCCTCCCTTCATCAGAACTACGATCTTTGATGCTGACTGGAGGAACACTACGATTATGATCATTGTACCATAATCGTTGTGTAGGGGTGCTCATCAGTAAAAAACCGAACCCGTACCGAAAAAGTCGAACCGATACCAAACCAAAAATACCGAAAAACCAAGAACTGGTACCGGTACCGAAAAATTAATTTCAGTACCGGTTCGGTACAAAGTCGATTTTGGTTTTTTCGGTTCGGTTATACCGCAAAAATTAAATAATTAAATAAATTTTTTTATATTAATAAATTTTTTTAAAACTAAGAATTTTTTATATATATATTAATAGAATTTCATTTTATAATCTACCATTTCATTTTATAATCTACCATTTCTTTTTGTAATCTACCATTTCTTTTTATTATTATTATTATTATTGGTGTTAGTATTATTTATTTTATTTATTTAAAAATCTACACTATTACAATTTCATGCATGCTAGAAATTTTAGATAGCATACATTTTTAATAGTTGAGATTAATTGTATTAATTAAAATTGAATGATTTGTTTCAATTTTAAATTTTATTTTTTTTTGATTTTTCGATTTTACCGAATTCCAAAATTCAAGAACCGGTACTGGTACCGAAAAGTATAAAAAACTGAAAAAATCGGTACCGAAAAAGCAGTACAAAAAAAAATTGGTACCATCGGTACCGGTACCGCCCGGTTCGATAAAAAATCGAAAAAATTGAAAATTTTGAGCACCCCTAGTTGTGTGTTGGCTTGCACAGCTTGACTCAGACTTGATCGTAGAGAACACTACGATTTCTCTTAAGCTCTTTGGTAAACTACGATTCCTGCTTGCTTGTCTTTCAGACTCCACACTTCTGAGAGCACTCTGCGATTCTCAACTTGGCTCGGCAGACGCTCAAATCTTCTTCATGATTCTTAGTGTGGCTTCTAAGGCAGACTACGATTCTGATATAGTCACTCAAGCTCCACGAGTCTTGTCTTGGCCTCTGCAGACTTGATTCTCTTAGCAGACTACGATTCTGAACATCTTTGTTTAAGCTCCACGAGTCTTGTCTTAGCCTCTGCAGACTTGATTGTTTTGGCAGACTACGATTCTGGATATCTTCATTTAAACTCCACGATTCTACCTTATCTTCTGAATGCTACCTTTGATAGACTACGATTCTGTCAAGGCTTTAACTTTTACATCTCAAATAGATCAACCTAACAGATTTGATCTTTTCTTCTATACATTTATTTACATAAATGATAAACATTAAAGCTCAGATCAACCTAACATTTTGATCTATCATCTAAGTCCTTGTACATTGATTCTCTTAAGGACTGTACACTTAAGCATTTATATTTACTTTCAATATCAAATATGAATATGCAATTCCCAACACATAAGAATCATTTCAAGCACAGCTGAATAAGTTAAAGATCTCTTTCATAGATATATCTTGTTAACCATTGTTCTAGAGTTAGTTTAGTCATAAGTGGTTATTACAGTTATAGCAGTTATAGCAGTTAAAGGTACATAAGGTAAATGACTTAAAGTAAATGGCACAAGGGATTTTAAGTGGTTCAGAGACTCAAGCTCCTAATCCACTCTTCTGCTTCAACAAGCAGGGATTCCACTAAGGAAAGGGTAACTCTTGAATCACAAAGATTCCTTCAAGGCCAGTAGCCTTAGAACTTCAGTTCACTAAGAACTCTTCAAGTTCAGCAAACTTGGAATTTCTTGTACCCTCTGGTACAGTAAGTCCAGCAGACTTGACTTTGATTTAGTCCCTCGGACAAGGACCCCTCAGGCCCTGGCTACTTGTTAATATTGTTGTTGGTGCTGAGCTGCTAAGATGACTTGAAGCTTGTTCATCCTTTGGTACTTAGCAGCTTGGTGTGATCCTCCTTGGATTCTTCATCGAGACTAAATCACCTTTGATGAACTGCTAAGATGTTCATGAAGCTTGACATCTTTGAGTACTTAGCTGTCTATCACTTCTTCTTTGGTGCAGCTGATCTTGTGGTTGATGCTTATCTTCATAGAATCTCAACTTTGCACACTTTCACCATTTGTGGTCTGCTAAGTCTTTTTCGTTTCTCGTAGACTTCATCTGGTACTTAGCATCCCTTGAACATAGGTTGACTTGTGAATAGATTCGGTTCTGCATCTGTTTCACTTCAGCTCAGGTTGTTTATGGTGAATCGTTGAGAGGCCCTTTGAATCTGCTTTCTGATCTGCCACTCTTTTCCTTGTCTTCTTGGCCTTCTCGGCTCTCAGTTCAGATGCCAATCTGTTTGTCATTCTCATTGATTGTTAAATGAAGCTTTCATTAGTCAAAGCCCTTTCTTCAAATCAGCTTCATCTTTACTTTCGTAGTCTCACTGCCACTGAGACATGTTCTGTTAAGTTCTTTCAAACTCGTAGAGTCAACAACTCAACAACACTTTCATCTCTGAAGCTTCAACTGTTATATACTCTTCCATAAGCTTCCCGTTGGAATATAGCCGTTGAAAGCTATTTGAATTGCTTCACAGATCTTGAGTTATTTGGTGCAGATTGCTGATTTGACGTGACAGCCCCTTTTTGACTTTCCTGACACAGCAGTCTACTATTTCACCTACCACATCAGAGATATCACTTTTAAGTGTCAGGCTGGTAGTCACTTTTATTTCTCCTTTCTGATTCCTTAATTAGAACCACAGGAGTTGTCCTTCTGCATCGATGCTCTCAATCAGCAACGTTCAAATGTCAGTCTTTATATTGAGACGTTGCCAAAGCTTCAATAATCAGACGACCGAACTCTATGATTCTGATGTATATGACCATGAGCTTGATCGTAGTTTGTCTTTTTGAATGTTACTCGTTGACTGGTTAAGATAACACTACGATTCTGAGAGTGTTCTTTAGATTGACAATGTAGAACTTCTCTTCCTTCACTCGTGCAGTACTTCAATACTTCTTCTTGCCTTGACTTGCATTAGAAGCTGACAACTTGTCTGAATGCTTTGGCCCTTCTAGATTGCAAGACTCTTTTGATTAGTCATGCTCAGCTCTCTCTACATTTTGCCATGTGATCTTCCGTTCACTTTACATAGTGAGGCAGAGTCATACTTAATCCTTTTCGTCTATTCCTTATAGGTTGGCCAGTATCTCTGTATAAACTGCATCAGTTCCTGCTTTTCATCTGGCAAGCACCACGATCATGGTCACACCCAAGATCGTTGTCTTCTGTTATCTTGATAGACACTACACTTGCTGACTTCCTTTAGTCAGTCACTTCATCTGAAGTCTTCTTACGATTGCTTGCAGACCATTCGGTGAGTGCTCTCTGACTTTCTTCAGGTAGATTGCAACTTTATTGCTTTAACCAGAGGCTACATTCTTTGGATACTTTGGGAGTGCTCATTTGATGAGAATTGTATTGTCTATACGATTCTTCCTTAGCGTTGTGAGCACTTGATAGACTTTGTCGAAGTCTTTGTTCTGCAGACTACGTCTTGCTTTGGTTTTGTAGACACTACGACTCCGAGAGCAGATCATATGGCAGACTACGATTTCTGCCTTAACACTTGCTGTCCCTTGACTGATCTAGCTCGACTACGATTTCTGCCTCTGATATGATCAGTTAACTCCACGACTTCAAGTGTGGCCTACGATTCTTGACTTGGCTTTGGCAGGCGCTCGGACGGCGCTTAGACAGGCTGTCTCCATGATTCTGAACATGACTTCCTTGACAGACTACGGCTTCGAGAAAGTCCTTCTCGACACACCACGATCCTGTCTTGTCTCTCCTGACAGACTACGAACTTCGAGAGCTACTATCCTTACATACTACGATTCTGCCTTGATAGTCTCCGAGTCTTCCTTGTCTCTGCTGACAGACTACGAAGGCTGGTGCAGTGCTCGACGATCAGACAGGCCTATCTATTACATTACATAAGATCAACCTAACAAGCTTGATCTTTCTATATTAAGTCCTTGTACATCATACTCTTTTGAAGGACTTTACAAAGCTGTTTTGTTCATGTAGGATCAACATAACATATTTGATCATTTCATTCTAAGTCCTTGTACATATATTCCTATTATCTATTTATAGACTTTATAGCTTTCATCGATACAGACATATTTGCATATTCATTCATTAAGATCATAATTAAATCTCATAAAAATAGGAATAGCATTCTTATGCTTATTCCTAACAATAATATTATTTACTGGGCTAGTTGAGTTCAACTTTTTCTTTCATTGTTCTCTTCAAGAAATGAGAATATAGCTAGGACTAGTCGGAGAATGGAATGATGGTCCGAGATAGTGCTATAGTAGTCCTCACTTTTTTATAAAATAGTGTAATAAAAATTATAATGAAGACTTAATTTGAGCGTTAATATTTTCGTATTATATACGACATAATATCTGTATTGAATCTCACAGTCTGTGCGGTCGTATTTTGCACGACAGTTTAATATAATAAGATTTGTATTTGAATTATGTACCATGTATTTGGCGACTCAGAATGAGTTGTGTACTGGACCTATTTTGAGAACGTCACATACATTGCTTGATTGTATGTAGCTTGATTGTAATGATAAAAAACTTGAGAACATTATATATTTTATATTATCATTAGATTTTTTTTTAAAAATAAAATAATTTAACAATTTTTCTTTAAATAGTTCAAAAGGAATGAAATTTCTTCATTTCCACACAAAGGGGAAAAACTAGATTGGGTCTAATTAATCAAATCATGTACAACAATATTATCATCACGTAATCTCCTCAAATGAATTAGTGAATAGTTGACTATATCATCCATAATAAGCCCAAATAAAAAAACTCGAATAAAATTATACTTCCTCCATCCCATAATAATTGTCGTTTTAGAAGAAATTTTTTTTCTCAATATATTTGTCGTTTACAATTTTTTAGGAGAATAAATTATTTACTTTTCTATATCACTCCTACCTTCTCTCATTGTCCCAAGAAATTCTCTCTTGTATTAATAGTTTTCAACTTCCCATAAAGGGGTAGTGATGGAATTTTACACAAATTTTAATTAATAAATGATAGCATTAAATGACTTTCTTAATCCATATGCATGAAGCTAAAATGACAGTTATTATGGGATAGAAGGAGTATAAAGGAAGTACAAAAGAAAGAGCGATGCCTACATTAATCAATTGATTTATCAATGTATAACAGAAAAACAACACACAGACCGTATTCGAGCTTCACGTGACAAATGTGACTATTTTTTTGTTAATAACTCTATGCGGACAAGAATTTTGGACAATAAAATTGGACCGGGATAACAAAATGAATTCGTTCCAGTAAACAATTGGATAGTACAATTCATTTGTTCGCTGAAACAAATTCATTTTATTCTTCGGCTCCAAAATTCATTTCCGTCTAAAACACTCTTCTTCTTTTTTTTTTTTTTGCATTTTGTCGACTTATTTAACTTATTACGCTCCTAATTACTTAGGAATTTTAAAATAGGAATATTTAACATTGGAACCTGATTGTGAAGGCTTTCCCTTCCCTTTCGAGTTGCTTCACATGAACAGGCGGGAACTTCTTGCCAATGCTTTGGAAGCGTGTAACAAAGGCAACTCTGTCAAACATTTGCATTCTGTTCTCATAAAGTCCGGTTACGTCTGCGATAGCTTTCTTTGCCGCAAGGCTCATATCACTCTACGCTAAATACTCCCCACTCGAAACTGCACGGAAGCTGTTTGACGAAACGCCGCACCGAACTGTATTTACCTGGAACGCTACTCTAAGATGCTACTGCAGAGAGAAACGATATGAAGAAACTCTGTATCTATTTTCTAAAATGGTTCTTGCTGAAAAGCCTGACCATATTACAATACCTATTGCGTTAAAGGCGTGTGCTGGGTTGCGGGCAATTGAGCTTGGCAAAACAATTCATGGGTATGTTAAGAGAAAGGGTAACCTTGATTCAAATATGTTTGTTGGTTCTGGTTTAGTTGACTTGTATTCGAAATGTGGACTAATGGTTGATGCTTTAAGAGTCTTTGAGGAATATTCTCAGCCGGATATTGTATTGTGGACAACTATTGTTACAGGGTATGAGCAGAATGGTTGTCCAGAGAAAGCATTGACATTTTTCACCCGAATGGTGAGTGTGGAGCATGTTAGTCCGGATCCAGTCACGCTTGTTAGCGTTGTTTCGGCTTGTGCTCAGTTATTGAATTTGATGGCTGGAAGTAGTGTGCATGGATTCTTGACTAGGATGGGGTTTAATAGTGGTTTATCTCTGGTTAACACTTTGTTGAATTTATATGCAAAGACAGGATCTTTAAATGCTGCGGCTAGTTTGTTCAGGACAATGGAAGAAAAAGATGTGATTTCGTGGGGCTCTATTATTTCTTGTTATGCTCATAATGGGGCTGCTAAAGAAGCATTGGATCTTTTCAATGAGATGATACATGAAAACATTGAACCGAATTCAGTTACTGTTATTAGTGCTCTACAAGCATGTGAAGCGACTTGTAATTTGGAAGAGGGTAAGAAGATCCATGAATTTGCAGTTAAGAAAAGGTTTGAATTGGATATCTTAGTCTCTACAGCTCTAATTGATATGTACATGAACTGTTCTTCCCCTAACGAAGCAGTTGAGCTCTTCAAAAGAATGCCCAAGAAAGATGCGGTTGTTTGGGCTGCTTTGTTATGTGGATGTGTTCAAAATGGAATGGCATACAAGTCAATGGGTGTATTTTGCAATATGCTATCCAGTGAAGTCCAACCGGATGCTATTGCTATAGTGAAAATTCTCACAGCTTGTACAGAGTTGGGAATTCTGCAACAAGTTTTATGTCTTCATGGTTATGTTGTCAGAGGTGGCTTCGATAATAATTCTTTTGTTGGTTCTTCACTCATAGAATGTTACTCAAAATGTGGAAGCTTGGATGATGCTATTAAGGTTTTCGATAGTATAGTTGATAGAGACGTTGTTATTTGGAGTTCAATGGTTACAGGTTATGGAATTCATGGGCGAGGAAGGGAAGCATTAGAGTTGTTTTATCTGATGGTCAATAATTCAAAAGTAAGGCCTAATAACGTAACATTCCTTTCAGTTTTATCTGCTTGTAGTCATGCGGGCTTAATTGAAGAAGGGATTCAGTTATTTAATACGATGGCCAACGAATATCAAATAACACCCAATTCAAACCATTATGGAATAATGGTCGATCTTCTAGGCCGTACTGGAGAGTTGGATAAGGCAATGGACATTATCAACCAGATGCCAGATCAAGTCGGGCCACACGTTTGGGGAGCATTGCTTGGTGCTTGTAGGATTCATCATAAGACTGAATTAGGAGAGGTTGCCGCAAGGAATCTTTTACAGTTAGATTCTGATCATGCGGGCTATTACATCCTTCTATCAAATATTTATGCTGTTGACGGGAAATGGGATAATATGGCCGAGCTTAGAAATCTAATTAAACAGAAAAAAATGAAGAAGATGACTGGTGAAAGTACGCTTGAGGTTAAGAGTGGGGTCCACAGTTTCGTAGCTGGAGAATAGTGTGAACACATTTATGGGTTGATGAGGAAATTGGAGGTGAAGATGACAGAGGAGGGCTATGTTCTTAATATGGATTTTTTACTGCATGATGTGGAGGAATGTGTATCATTTTGAAGAATGGATGTCCCAAATCACCATGTCTACCCAAGTTATTGCCATATCTATTGGAGTGTACATCTCTGTCAAATTAGGTTACATATTCTTGATTTGAAAAAAATTAGTGCAATCAATACTTCTGAACTCTAGCTTCATATTAATATCAATATGATCTTGATCCTGGATCTGAAGGGGGTTTTTCAAAAGGCAGGGAGCTCACTTCCAGAAGGAATTAATCGGATAATTTCACTTCTTTGAAGATGGGTGGTGGAAACATGAATTCTTTCTTGATTATGGGCTTCTGATTGGAGATTACCTCATGTTTTCACTAAAATAACATGGATAGACTCATTTCACCAAAACTTTTGAACGAGAAGGATGCCGAAAGATTCCTTCAGCGATGCTGCAGGTTCAATAGATATATGCAACTTTTTTCGTCTCTAGTTCTGGACCAGAGCATGGCTTTGGTTTGACATTATGTAGCTTGAGGAGTCATTCCCCAAGTAACTTACATGCTATGTTATATAAAAGGGGAATCCAGCTCAAAGAGCACCGGATAAGCTGTGTCCGTGTTTATGGGAGCCCATGTCGGTTGTATACAGAAGAATCATGAGGATTTCGCTTTAGAGGAACCAAATTTCGGGGACAAATGCCTTCAGGTAAATGACTTCAATTTAGGGCTTTGAGTAATAATAATAAAGACAAAGTTCTATAATTTTCATGTTAAATTCTCTATTATACCTTTTAATATTGAACTCACTTCAATTATATATCAACGTTTCAGTTGTGTTCATTCTTTGCGATAATCTGACTCAATTTTGAAAGTATACCATGTTAACCAAACAACTAAGGTTACAAGACTAAAAACATGCATATTACAGATGAGCATTTGTTTGGTTTGATATTTTTATAGGACAAGAGTAGAGGCCATCTTACCTTTCAAGTTGTTGGACTAAGGGGAAGACGGTATGATATGGTTGCAGTTCATATATACATTTTAGAGAATATTATCTCTATTATCCTATATTGTGTAGTAGATTTTCTATCTGGTCATGATTACCAAAACATACCAAAGACGATTCCTCTATTTTATAGTAGACTTTCCATGTCTTGCTCGTTTTTGTATTTTTTTCAGAACTTTATATCGTCACAGATTTACTTGAGAGGTGGACAATCCCATGAATTATATTTAGTACATATGACATCAGCAGATATCCTTTAGCCTTCAATCCATCCAAGACTATTCTGTGGACTATAATATTAAAAGATTATATTATATTTAATAAATATAGTCCACCAATTATCCTTCCACCCTCCCATTTAAATGTATTTAAAATTATAGTCCACCAAATTCTAGTTAAATACTTTAGATCATAAAAAGACTGCATATGTACATTGAAGCACTGGGTCCTTAAGAAGGTCACTTATCATTCCAATGAGTCCTTGGATTACCTAAAATGCCAATTGTAAATACTCAAATCCTACAGCACTGCCTTGGATTTCCAATGCTTAATCCCCAACTGTAACGACCCCAAAATCGAGACTATTTCCCTTCCCAATCTTGTGCATTAAATACTATCTTGATTCAGCTTTACGTCATACTAAGATGAAATAATAGCTGAAGATCTGGATAATTTAAAACTTTTCTTTCTGTCCTTCCTTCATTCCCTGAATCGCAACCTTTACGATTACATACTTCAGAATCATAGTTACTTTATGATTCATTTTATCAGAGTTATTGCATAAGAATTCAAGTCTCAATACAACATCCTTTATATCTCGGATAATTCAATATTTACACAATTCTTATTTACACATCAAAAATCGTCATCACGATGTAATATAATTCCTACTTAAAGGAAACATCATTTCTGCACGTACGCTTCCATTCTTTATCATCCGGAAAGCAAGAAATCGTGTTGCATATCGTACCTGCAAAGATTATATTTTTGCAAGACTGAGCTCGATAGCCCAACAAATCTAACAGTTTTCATGCTTCATATAACACGTAATTTCATGCTCAACATATATCTCATATCCCTTTATACCATTCATGCATCATCACTTTAAACAATATATGTTTATATCATATATCACATATATATTGAGTTCCATAACTCAATCAGCTTAGTCATATATTAGCTTTCACAGTTTATAGCATGTAACATGTAATTCAACATATTCTTAAAGATTACAATAATCAATTCATAGAATCACAAAGAAACTGGAAGGCTTGCCTGGTTCGATGACTATTGATACAAACTTTAGTTTAACTTCGCTTCACGAATCCTACACAGTTTTGTTCACATGTATGCATACATTAGCTACATACTCCTGTATAGATATTAAACATTCATATACGGTATATCAATAACTGATATTCTCATTTCCAAGAAACTTCCATATTCTTTTTGAATATTTTAAGTTTCAGCTTAATATAATCATATTTCGCTCAACAGGTTCCAATATAGTTTTTAGAATGCCATTACCTTCCATTTACAAGCTTAATATTCATCTATATGTAAATTTATAGTCATATGGCACTTCTGTGCCTTTCTTTATGCATTTATAGCTTAACTTCGCTTTCGCGAGTAACTTGGACTCTGTTTTGCATGTATAGTAAATTTACATGCGTAACGCGTACCCATAACATTAATTTTCCTATTTCATGTATACATGAGGTATATATATGCTTTTGCATATACGTCTCTCTTATAATATCAAACCTTGCCTCATTTGCTTGACTTGTAGGTAGACATATGCTATTTATATGTCTTATACCTACACCTAGCTTATTTATGTCAAACGTTGAGTTTTCAACTCCGTTTGCATAATCCTCGCTTTGTATTTCGAAAACCGTTTAGTTTCAAGTGAAATTTTAAAATAGCTTTGCACATTGTCCACGTATTCCCAATATATGGATGTATTATCCATATATATATATATATGTAAACATATGTTTACATTTCGCTTTTATAGCTTCTAGTATGGTCCGAATGGATATATGAGTCATATAATTGCTAGACTGCGTTTTACATCTGTCTCGGTGCATCGGAATGTACTTAACTTTCTTTCACGACTCCTACCCAATTATATTCATAAACATATTAGTTTTACATCCATGCCATATAACCTGTATAGTTGCTTAATACATATCCATATTGGTCACCTCAATAGCTTTCCTTCTTGTTTTTGAAAAACTCCAATCTTCTTTCCAAAACTTTTATTTATTTACTTACAATAATCATTTATCTCTAATAGCCTTTGACATGGCTTTTAAATATGAATATTCTACACTTTCGGTTTATAAACCATTTGTAATTTATTACATGGTTTTCTCATACTTGTATACATTTTCTAAGTATACAAGATGCACTCGTAGTTCACTTTATACATTGAGCGTAGCTATAATTCATATAGATAAGTTATAGCTTCTTTACCATTTTATATCCGTAAGCTAACGCATTAAAAACCATCGCATTTCTTTAGAATGCTAAAACAGCCCCTTCAAGCACTAACCCCCCCTTGGCGTGGCGTGGCGTGGCTTGGCTTAACAGCCCCAATTGTAGCCTAACAGCCACTAATCTCATGGCACTTCATTTCGTTAGTGTTGTTATATAAATTACTAATTCATTTATATTGAATTGTAAGTACACTATCAAGTTTATAAATGGTTCGCCACCTCCGCTATAGCAGCTACATGCCGCTGTTAGCTACTAACTGTTGCTGCCTTTAAGCAGCAGCCCCCTCCTTGACCCTCGACTTGCTAAATCTTTTATTCCCCACATTCTTGATTTGTTTGTATTAGGTTTTGAAGCTAACATAGATGATACATTCATCTAATATTGAGACACATTAGCTAAGCAATTTGATTAACTAAAATGGGTTGACTGAGAGCTAAGGAAGCCCCCAGCCATCGCCCAACCATGAAAACTGCTACTGCCGTGGGCAGCAGCCCTGTTTCCTCATGCCCACTTCGCGGTTCTATTGCTCTTAACTAATATACCAGATTACAACGAATTTTAAATATTTTATACATAGCATACGAGACTGCAGTTTAGAAGTTATACACTCCATTTCGAACTCTTTACGCTGCCCAAAACAGTGGTCAAGAATGGCTTGACACACTAATTTTTAGCTCAAATTGCATTTCGTTCTAATTTACTTTACACAAAGTCTTTAATTATCTACATATAGCGTAATTATACATTGCCTTAGCCTCGGATTCGCTTAATATTTAGTTTTTTAACAAAACAGTCCATATAGGACTTTTATCAAGCACGTGGGGTGCGTTGTTTTAAAACACCGCTTTCATAGCCATTTACTTATGTTTTAACCCAAATTTTCCCACCTTCTTAATCCGCACAACCAATCCTATACTCCTTGGCTCTAATTTCAGTCTATAACAATCAATTTACAATAAAAACATGCATATATACATTATCGCATAAGTTAATTTACCAAATTTTATCATTTCAATTCAATTCCAATATATCCTTGTATAATTCATTTGCTAAACCATAGGGTCATATTCCATATCCAGTTCCAATCATAATCTCATAGTCATACTAATTACCAAATCTAGTTACTAGCGAAAATAAGCTAATTCATGGTGCTCATATAAACTGAATTCTCTTAATTCACAAAATTTTTAGAAAAGTCCTTCATTTGAACATTTTAGCAATTAGCTTGTGGGCATGGTGTAGAACTTCTAATTTCATGGAAGTTCAAATATGAGCTAACCAGATTTCCAATTCGCATTACCCAGCCAAGACAGGTAACCCAAAACAAATATCAATTCTGGCCCTTTTATTATTATCCGAAAACATGACTGCTCCGTCCCCATCCCAACCCCCTGCACTCTTTTATTAGACTTCTACACCCACTTGTATCATTATCTAGCACCATAGTTTGCCTAGATTCCTTGTTACAAAATTATTCATGTTCGCTTTTTGGTTATATTTCCCCCCATTATTTTGTCTCACCTCCCCCTTGCTAATATAAAAAGATGATATATATTGCAATAGTTTTGGTCAATTTTTTATTACCAATTATGTAAATAAGTATTAATAACTTTTTTGAAAAAATATATAATAAGTAAAATCTTTCTATAATTAATTTCTACCAATCTCATATATTAATAAATTTTACAATAATAATCTGACATAAATTTATCATAATACATGACACAACTTTATTACAAATTAAAACACTACAAACACTGAAAACATGTATATAAAAGATAATAAGTTTTGTATGCAATAACCACAAATTTCTGTCTTTAAATTATGCACTTAAAAAATTTATATTGAAAAAATAAACCGCATGAGAGGCTAAAAACCATAGATTTACACAATCATGAATCACAAAACCTTTAACAAACAAATAAAACACAAAATTTCATAAATTTGATTCTTCATTAAACTTGAGCAAATTTACATAAACACAGATCACAAAACAGAACTTCTAGATAACCATCTAAATTCTAGAGACAGAAATTATAAAAAAAATACTGATATTATGTCTACTACAAAGTAAAATAAAGCACAGATCTCAAATTTCAATCACCACCTCTAAGCCCTCTCTCCACGAATCCGGCGGGCAAGCTGAATATCTTTCGGCATAATGGTAACCCTCTTAGCGTGAATCGCACAAAGATTAGTATCCTCAAACAGACCCACCAAGTAAGCTTCCTGCCGCCTCCTGAAGAGCAGCCACGGCGGAGCTCTGGAACCGGAGATCCGTCTTGAAATCCTGAGCAATTTCTCTTACAAGCCTCTGAAATGGAAGCTTACGGATCAAAAGCTCTGTGCTTTTCTGGTACTTTCTGATTTCCCTTAGAGCTACGGTTCCGGGCCTGAACCTGTGTGGCTTCTTCACTCCTCCGGTCGCCGGCGCCGATTTCCTTGCCGCCTTTGTTGCTAGTTGCTTCCGTGGAGCCTTGCCGCCGGTGGATTTTCGTGCTGTTTGCTTGGTACGTGCCATTTCTACACTTTTAGAAAGAGAATGAGATGAGAAATTGATGGGATGTAAGAGCTTTGAGAGGATGAGTGAATTGAAATGTTGGGTTTTGGTGGGTATTTATAAACTGGAATTGAAAGTTTTTGAAGAGCGGCAAAGTTTGAAAATTTTTAGGTTTTTGATTAATTTTGAGGGTCACGGGTAAATACCGTTGGATTGGTACTGTATCGACGGCTACTGTTACTCTGGTGTATGACAAGTGTCCGGATCCGTGTGTAGTGTTAAAGACCAATGAGATTACTCTAGAGGCTTTAGATAGGGGTTAGTTTGGACCGTTGGATTTTCTTACGTTTTAATGATTTAGATTTTGGGTAATGAAAACTACATCCTCGAGGGCTTTAGTATGCATCTTGACTTCGGCTTGGGCTACGGCCCAAAAGTTTAATAGAATCGTATTCAAGTATTCATATACTCCCAAAACATTTTTCTAAGGCATATTCTTCACTAGTGATTTTTATATTTTATTTCACTATTAAGTTAAAAAAAATGCTTAAATTTAATTATTGCCTTGAGCGATAGACCTATTTCAGTTTCGATGATCCATTTTTCAATTTTATAATTAGATGATCAAACTTTTAATTTTTTCCGCTTACATTAATTGGACACGTCACGTCATATATTGATGATGTGATTGGTTGACTAAGTCAAACAATACTTATGTGTAATTGAAAATTCTTATTTTAAACGATTTTTCTACATTTATTAAATATCAAATTAAAAAAATTCATCAAATTTATGAATTTTTACCCTATTATGTTTAAATAAATGAGGAAAATCATTTAAATTAACTTTTTTTTAGTTACAGATAAACACTAATTGTCCTAGTCAGCAGTCCACATCATCAATTTAATTGTCATGTCTAATTGAATATAGGTGAAAAAAAAAAAGATTTGATAATCTAACTGTAAAAATTGAAATGTCGATCACTGAAGTAAAAAAAAAGTTAATAGTCTAGAGTAATAATTTATATTTATGTTTTAATTAAAAAATTATGAAAAAACTAGTATAGATCTTTCTGACTTGAGTGCTAAAATTTATGTTCTTTAAAATTCCTTTCTTATCTTTAAAACCTTTGATAGAATTAATCTTCACAAACTAACTAATTCACCACCAAAACTCACGACCAAATAAAAAAAGGACCTGTATCTATTATATCAATAGTGTTTTATTTATTTAAGAATAAATATTAAAAGTGGTTATTAAATAATGTGTAGCTTTGTGGTTGGTTATGATCATTGGATCTACCCATGTATAGTTGCTCTTTAGTTAATTACAAGTTGACACGGCATTACTCTTATTATATTCAAGGCTTAAATATAAATTATTACCCTAAATTATTGACATTTTTTCACTTCGGTGATTGACCTTTTAATTTTTTCAATCAGATCATTAAACTATCAATTTTTTCCATTTCAATAGAATTGAACATGTCATGTCATAAATTGATGACATGGCATGGCCACGTGGTAATACAGTGCTTATGTGTTAAAAGAAGACTAATCTTTAATTTATTTTATTGACTTGAAAGGGCAAAAGAGTAATATAACATTTTATATTAACTTAAATTAAATTTAAACAAAAATAAATCCCAAACTCAGATCTAGCAAACAATTTCAACAATGAAAATAGAACCTTAATTCCATACATCGCCACCCAAAGCCATAGACTATCAACACCTCTTACATACTCAATTTAAAAAAAACAAATCAAACAGACAAAAATGACTTTCAATACCTCAAATTGACGATACAAAACATATAATTAGACAAGCAAAATAACAGTGATCGCATATGGCGGAATAGAAGGTCAACTGCGACATCGGTACCTTGTTTCTTCTTCTTTTCTTCCTTTTTTCCTTTTCCCAATATGATATTATTTGATTTTCTGATATCACAAACATATATGTATATGTGTGTGTTGATGGGTTTGTTCTTCTCCATATTTCTTGCATTTTCGTTTAAAACTAAGGTTGAGAGATGTGATTTTATGGGTCATGGGTTTTTCAAGTGGTGGATGGTTGAGTTTTCAGAAGGTAATGGTAGTTGAGTTTTCAGATCGGTGGTGATAGTGGAGTTTTCTGATCGGTGTTGATCGTGGAGTTTTTCAATTGGTGGTGATGGTCCATTTCTGGGTCGATGGTGATTGAAATAAAGAAGCAATCTAATGTGGGGTGCTGAGGTCGGGTAGTAGGAGGAGGAGATCAGTGGTGGGGAATGGGAATTAAGATTGCCAACGCGTGACGGTGGAGGAATAAAATAGGATAACTAGGTTTCCATTGAATTAAGATAAAAAGTTACATATGATTTGAGATTTTTTGAAATAAAAACTTTAAATCCCATCTGTTGAACCTTCTTCTCCTCTTTTTTTTATATTGGAGATGGTAGATTTTGGCATGGAGATGGTAGGATTTTTTAATATCGGTGGCAGATGAAAGGTTTACTGATGATTTTAGCTTTTGTTGTTTTTTATTAGTATTAATGTATAATATAAAGTGGTTTGACGAATTTGCCCATTCATATATAATAAATGTGTGATCAAACATTAAAATACTTTTTTTAGTTACACATCAGCTAAACAATAGCTTGCCCAGAGAGCTACGTCAACAATTCCTGATGTGACAGACCCAATTGAATAGAAGTGAAAAAAAATTAATAGTTTAATCATTTAATTGACAAAATTGAAAGGTGGATCACCGAAATGAAATAAGACCCATAGTTTAGATTAGTAATTTATATTTAAGCCTATATTCAATTATTCTCTCACTTGTAAATTGTTGTTTATTTTCTCTCTCCACTTTGATGGGCGACAAAGGCGGTGGATGATTGTGGGCGATGGGGGTATGGTTGGTGGTGGGTGACTACGGTGGTAGTAGATTATGGTAGGTGATAATGGTTGTAACAATCTGAGTTAAATTTTGAATACGAATTAAATTACAGGATAATAAGGTTCAATATGCTTTCTCAATAATATCTTTTTGGGTTTTCTCAATAGTATCTTTTTAAGTTATTTTAACCAACCACATATTCATCCAAAAGGTCGTGATTGAATGTATTAGTAATAACACACTCCCCCACTTAAATATGTTACATCCTCGTCAAGCTAAACACAACCACACAAAGCCTAGAAACTGTCTTTATAGCTATTGTGCGATAATACCAACAACCTACTAGACTTGCCTTTGTATCCCCACCTTCGTCAACCCAATTGGATGACTCTACCCGAACTTTTGAGAGTCGACTCTGATTACCATATGTAACAACTTGTAGCAAGAAATTATAGTCTCTTGCAATAACTCTAGAAAAATGAGGGAGAAGAGAAGAAATCCAGAGAAGATAGAGAAAAGTTTGGTTAATTCATTGATACCTAATTCATTACAATGATAGACTTATATAGCAAAGATGAAAATTAATTTTATCCATTGATATATAAAAATTAATATCCACCCTTGAATCACTCTAATATATAGCTCCTAGTTTAACTTGACTACTAGACCCATTATACGTAACAATACTCCGCTCTTCAAAATTCACCTTGTCCTCAAGGTGGAAAAAAATGATGTCCACAATGGCTGGTGTATGTATCCTCTGTACCACCTAGGTGGCGAAATCATAAGCCCATTTTCTAGCCATGAAATATAAAGATAAAAGATTAACGTTGTAACCTTACTGGGTGATTTATCCAGAATGTTATTCTTGCTCTCAAAGACCTCTAGATGTAGATTGAAAATATCATCTTCTTCATGCACAATGCAAGATTCACTTGATTGGTCTGTCCCCTAATTGAAGTAACCACACTTTGTCTTGTTGTAGGGTCTTATTCATTATGATGCGCAGTAAAACATCTCCTGGTATGCACTCAATCACCATGAAGCCATATCCATCTTTAATGTAGTAGCTTGCCATTTCATAGTAACCCGCACCAAGCATCATTGTGTACTTTAAGCTAACACTGGAATTTGTACAAAATCGGATGCCAACAACATTGTGCTCAATGAAGCTGTCAGTTAAGAAACTACCGTGTGATACAACTGAATTTACAATCTTTCTGTTGCTGAAATTATTTGCACTTGGGAAACACTCAGTCGTCAAGTCCAACTTCTTCCTTGAGAACTCTTCAATAGAAAGTCCTTGAACAATTTTCCATTCTTCGTTGGCACACGTCCCTTGGAAATAATAAATAAGACCAGTAGACACATTGTATAAGCCATCAGAGTATACTTCCATAGAAATCCAAGTTGCAACTGGTGTTTCAAGGACCCAATCACATATGTGGTTACAAGCGGCACGTAGACCTGACAAACAGGCGGGACGGGCCTGGGCCGGGCCAGGCCGAGAGCAGGGCCAGGCCAAAATGGCCCGGGTTTTGGTGGGCTGCTATTGTGAGGCCCGTGGCCCGGATTGGGCCAGGACCGGCCAGCGGGCTTCTTTTTTTTTTCTTTTTTTTGCAAAATTGAATAATACTACTTCAATTTATTCTTAGTTCTCTTTTTAGAGGAGTGATTATAACATCTACGAACGGAGTAATAACATGTATGTACCTAGTTAGTCATATAATTTAATATAAATAGATGTATGTATACACACTAAAATCTTAACTTAGAAATTTAATATGAAAACATGTATATTTACCAAGTCATTTCAACTATTTCATATTTCTGGCAATTTCTTTATTTTATAATTCTAATATTTTCTAGCATGTTAAAAGTCATTTTGTTAATAAAATCTTGGTTTGAAGTATGTATGTACTGCAGTATTGCCACCACGGTTCCTAAACTTTTTGTTCAGGAGCAAGATTTATAAAATTTTTTTTGATAAAAGCATATTTATTATTACACCTAAAAAAGAAAAAAGAAAAAAGAAAAAAGAAAAAAGCAAAGCAAAGCAATGCAAATAGATAATGGATCCTAATTCAGTAGTCTAATAAGCCTAATTTAAAACAATTAAAATTAGTCCCCTGTTGACAAGGCCTGAGCTTCCGGCTATCTTGATGATCACCCCCACCTACTTAAACATAAGTTACACAACTGTTATGCCACAAGTTACTCAACTGTTATGCTACAGTAACGGGCCACAGGCCGGGTCACCTTACGCGCGGGGCCAAAAATGGCCCAGCTTTACTTGAGCTGCATAAACTAAGCCCATGGCCCATGTTTTTGCAGGGGGCCAGGCCGGCCCGCGAGCCTGGGCTTATTTTTCCAGGTTTAGCGGCACAAGTGAAATAAAATATTCCTCTTGGATCAAAACTAAATCCTAAAGATTTAGAGATTGTCGCTCTAACCGTGAAAAACTACATGATACTCCCACTCTTTTATAATAAAACAACTTCCCACATGTACATTATAGCCCAGATCACAAAGAAATGCACCAGCTATGACAAAAAGTACTCCCACTAGAAGTTTTCCAATCATTGTGCCATCCCCTTTGTTAATGATATGAACAATGAAGATCTCATCTCCAGTGATATAGTAATTGTCACTATGTCCTTTCATTCTTGTCACATAGTCCTTCAAGCTAGTCATCTCATCTTCACTTTTTGTGAAGTGGTATCTGAGCAATTCAGCAATCTTTGTCTTGTTCTGGGACTCCTCGAGTGCAAGGGAGAGGCTTCGAGTCAGGGTTAAAGAGTAAGATTGAGCTGAATCTAGTGCAGCATGAAATACCTCAAAATCTTCCATCCACTCCAAAGCAAACTGATGTTGTGCTACATCAGTCTTGTTAAAGGCCAGAACCAAGTGCAATCGTGTCTTGTACAGGATGCTATAAGCATAAAGCATATTGCTCATAAAAGTATTTGGACTCTCCAAACGTGGTGTGTCAACTACATACGTGACCACTATAGGAACAGTTGAAGCAAAAGCTTCAGTGATTATTGCTCCATAAGCTGACTAAGTGAAGATCTCAATTTGACCATGAGTGTTAACAAGAACATAGTTAATCTGATCTGCTCGCTTCTCAATGACTGATACAACCTCATCAAACTTTGCCGCAAACAAGTTAAGTAATGTGAGGATGCCACCATTGGGCCCGAGATTGTACTCCTTCATTACTTCCTTGTACCGAACAGTGTCTCATATATCAATATTTGCACCAAATGGAAGATTCATAACAGCAGGGTCAAGTGTCAAGACATAACCCCTGACGTTTGAAGCTTGGGTATGACAAACCAACCGATGAAGAAAAGTAGTTTTTCCGCTCCCTGCCATTCCTAACAAATTCACCTCGGAGAAGTATTGAGTGGCTGACTCAACCTCTTCCAAGTTGAACTTGAACCTATGTAGAAACTCATCAGAATCCTCACTGCCAATTTGATAACTAACCATTGGATCCCATTTATTACTATACTCGAGAGTTATAAGTGGAGAGGCACTTCTTGAGTAAAAATCCTTGGTCTCGTTAACACTAAGCCGATCATCAGAAGTACCACTACCATCAGATGTGATCCCAATTTTCTGTTTTCGCCTACGGTGCTGAAATACACACAGAAACCCAGCAACAATCAATATAATATTGGCTATAGTCACCCCAGCAACAATGGCAATATGAGGGAGTTTTGATGATTTTGGGCAATAGGTTTGGTTGCAATGTGTATTAAACTTAACACTTAAGGGGATATGTTTTGGAGCAGTACCATTTGCTATAGGTTGTGCAAAGGGTTCAATTTGGTTAATGCATGTATCATCCCAAAAACTACAAATTCTCAATGAAGTCAACCCAACTCCGCATAAACCAGGATTGTTTTCACAGTTGAATCCTCCATATAATTTCTTTAAAGTAGGAGGGACTAGTCCAGAGAGAGTGTTGTTTTGAACATCAAGAACAGTCAACTGAGGAGAATTAGCTAATTTAATTCCAGATAGCTGATTAAAGCTCAAATTGAGCCATTTTAGCATCCCCAGGTTCCCTATGCTGGAGGGAATTGGACCAGTTAATCTATTATGTTGAAATGTAACAACACTAAGCTTCTTTAAGTACCAAATATCCGTTGGTATGCTTCCATTCAACTGATTATAACATAGCTCCATAACTTGAAGACTAGCCATGTTTCCAATCTGAGCAGGTATAATCCCTTTAGAATTGATGTCGGCTGATTTCTCAATTTCCATTGGCATAGAGTTTGAATCAATATCCATCTTCTTTTTCAACCTTCTGCTGCCACTGTGCTGTGTGCGAAGAAATGTATAAGAAAGCTCCAATACATGCTGAACAAGACAATTCCCATACTGATCTTGGGCCAACATGCAAATAGACCGCAAAATCTCATCCATCACTATCTGTTGGGTTTTCGGGTCACTGCAATGCTCCAGAACTCTCTGTACGACACAACCACCATACGGCTTGGTAGACATTGTCACAACTTGATCATAAAATGTGGATACAATAAACAGAATAATATATTCAGGTATGCATTTAATGCACCGCGGAATAACATGATTCCCGTTCTGATCAACTACACAGTGCGTAACACGGCCATCAAGTTCTACAACCATTTTAGGTTGATGGTCCAGATTGACAACTTCTATAGCCTTTTGGATCACTCGGTAACCATACATTTGAAGGCTAATGGTCAGAACATGTCCATTGAGTTGATCATAATCATCAGGTGGCTCGGGGTTAAGTGTAGGAATGTATCCATCTCATTCAGGACTTTCATCAAACACCTTACCCTCAACACAAATCATTTTTTTATTTGCAAAGAACACACTCTCTACTGTGCTGGCTACCAATTTAGGAGATGAGAAATCATCTATTGGAAGAGAATTTACCTCAGGATGACCCAATTGGTTGAATACTTGATGACTTTGTGGGTTTAAATCTCCAATTTTCGTCAGTAAACTCTCATGATCTTCAGCCTCAAGAACAAATAGGTCAACATCTCGCTGGGTTTTCAATTGATTTTGATGGCCTTCTTCATCGTTAAAATCCTGAACCATATCATCTTCATAACTATCATCTTGGTATACTGATAGACTCCACGGCACGCTTGCGTGAGGTGGTCGTCGCCCTGATCGTTTCTAGCAAAGTTGTTGGGTGAATTGCTTGCAACACCTTAACCCCTCGCCTATATGTAGACGGTAATCTTGGTACAATTGCTTGCGTTCGAAAATTTGCGTTGAATGGACACCAACGACACCTTGACCCCTCGCTTATATTGAAGCGGTAATCTCGATACAATCGAGATTGATGCGGTAGAAGACGCCACACACAACTATGTATTGTTGTATGATAAGTCAAAGTTTAATCCCAAAGAAAAACTAAGAAAATAACTTAGGAATTCTTCAAAGAACCAAAAGTAGAGAATAACCTCACAAATATATTGAATAATGAATAATGTCTTTGATTACATCAATTTGTACCTATATTTATACTACTCAAAATAATCTAAATCCTAATAACAATAGGAACAAATTAGTCTAATCCCATTAATAAAAGGAATAACAATCTCATTTAAAATTGGAATAAAAATCCTAATTAAAATAAAATCCTAAAATATTATAATCATTGCCGCTTGAACTGCTGAACAAATCCGAATCCAACTATGACTTGTATGCTTCCTGAATAGATTGTTAAGCAGCCACGTGACCCACGCCATGTAATAATAAGGACATCCCACTTTGCATTTTTAATTAAATCCCACATGATATTTGAATTCCTTAACAAGTTGCTGACTAGAATTATAAATCCAAAAAGAAAACGGGCCCACGTAATTTTCATGTAATGAATATGTTAAGTTGAAAAAAACCTGCTGACAGCCCAGATGCATGAATATTAAATTAATCTTCCTTCCCCTTTTACATGTAATCCCGTGGGCTTTGTTAGGACAATTAGAATTGGGCTTGTATTAAATTAACCTAAATTTGTGTCTCATGTTCATTGGTCTTCTCTTTGGGTTTCCTTGCATTAGTTTCAGCCCAAACATCTTGGATCAATCCAGTGAGGCCTTGTTTGAACCTCTTAGTTCTAACTTTACTTGATCCCCACGTCTCTTTAGTCTTGTTTGAGTCCACGCATGCCATGTCCTCATCATATACCGACTTTATGGCATCAGTGGCTTCACACAAGCAATCCTCTTCTTCCGTATAGCCATAAATAAGTAATTTTCGATGAGGTTTTAGGTGAGCTTGATTCTTCAATCGATTATCAGTAGGCTCTGCAGGAGTGTTACGAGCTTGTTGCATATCCTCTTGTATGACCGCGACCATGGTAGCATAAAACTGATCTGCAAATTTGGCAAAAATTGCCTCGATAGAATTGAGATAAGTCATTGGAGCACTCTCAATGAAAGCACCAATGTAGCAAGAAATTATAGTCTCTTGCAATAACTCTAGAAAAATAAGGGAGAAGAGAAAAAATCCAGAGAAGATAGAGAAAAGTTTGGTTAATTCATTGATACCTAATTCATTACAATGATAGACTTATATGGCAAAGATAAAAATTAATCCTATCCATTGATATATAAAAACTAATATCCACCTTTGGATCACTCTAATATATAGCTCCTAGTTTAACTTGACTACTAGACCCATGATACGTAACACAACTTGAGTAAAATATTAAGTCCGAATCAAATCAGAACATAACATAATGAGACCCAATACTATTCTCAATAATATTTTATTGAGCCATCTTATCTAATCACATACTTACCTAAAAGGTTATGACTAAAATATTATTGATAGCAATTTGAGTATTTATATACATATCACATTATCCGAAATGTTATGATGTGAAACTAGGGTGGGATAGTGGTGGTGATGGTGAGAAATGGTGGCGATGTTTTATGGTGGATGTTAGGTGATTGCGGTGGTGGACGGTGATGCGTTATTGATGTATTAGCGTGGATCTAGGTTTGCTGGTGGTGGCAGCGACGGTGTGGATCTGGGTTTATTGGTGGTGGTGGTGGGCCTACCATTTTTCCTATTCCCTCTCTGCCGAAGGTGATGGTGGTAGTGGCATGGATTTGTGTTTGTTAGTGGTGGTGGTGGTTGCCAACCAATTTTCCTTCTCACTCCTTGTCCAAGGTGATAGTGGCTGGGTGGTTTAGTCGGCGAGAAATCTAACTTAAAAATTACATAATTAAAACATAATAATAATAATTTAAAATTTCTAATAAATTTAGACACGTGACACACTGATAATAGTGTCACGCGTAATGTGCCAAAAATATCAGGTATGAGGTAATGGAGGTTCATGAGGAGAGATTGAGGGGGTGGGGGTGGGGGTGGGGGTGGGGGTGGGGGGAGGGGGGGCAATAAGTGACCTTTTTTTATGTGATAGTAGCATTGTGGCGAGTGAATTGTAGTCCTGCTTTGATTCGTTTGTCACAATTTTGAAATATAATTAATGCAACACAGTATTTATATGAGATTTATCTGATTTTCTAGTTTACAAATTTAATGGAATTTTATTTAAAAAAATGTCAAATAACATTAAAAAATCGCTTGATTACCTTTTTTTTGTGCAAAAAATAAGAAGTAGATAAGTAATCCCCAACTCTCAGCATGACATATTGCGCTTATAACAACTACACACATTTGAAAGAATTCTCAATTATGACGAGGTCAAAATTCAAAGACCATTCCCAAGTAACGTATACGATATAGAGTTGCCACTAACCATCTGTTAATAATATTATATGCACAAAATGTACACAAAAAGTTATGAACAAAAAATAGAACTCATATATTACTTACTAATAGAAAAATGTGCATAGTAGGTCTCACTTGCGACATTCTCTCTCTTTTTATACTATTCGTGCATTATTATTTTTTTATGTATAATTTGTGTGCATAACATTACTTATTATTATATTTTTCTTATGAATTTATTTTACAATTGTGCTTATTCAAACGTGATGAAGCTATGAGCCTATCAAGAAAGTGTGAACTCAAACGGCCGAAAAGGGCCCAAAACTAGTGCCCCTACTCTTAAATTTAGGGACATTAGGTCACTCCTTTTCTTGTCCATTTCCATTATCTTCTTTAGCTATGCATGTGCCTTGTAGGCTTGTATGGCACCTCTACATTAATGTTGGGTCTATTCACAAGGGGTTGTCTACCCCCAAATCGGAACTGGTTAGCATGAAGTTTATTTTGAGTAAGTTGGTCAATTGACCAATAACATACTGACACGCAGTCGAGGCTGTATGTGTATCAGCATTATATTAGTCAATTGACCAATTTATCAAAAAAATAACTTCATGCTAACCGAATCCTCCCAAATCCATTAAAAGAGATAAGTCCAATGATTATTCCTCGTAATTGGTTTCAATTGAGACAATGGTTCAAAATTTTCTTTTTATCTCAATTTTAGGTCATTGATAACTACGCCGCATCAATAATTATTTTATCAGAACAATAAATATCGTTGAAAGTTTTAAGTGAGTTAAAATATGTATAAAAGTATCGTTACATACATATTTGCTCTGACAACATAAATATTACTACTATTATCAACCGTCCAATTTTACCTCATTTTGATGGGATTTGCTTGAACTTGATCTTAATGGGATCAGATTTTAAAATTTTATAGGTTAGAAATAAGATAGGAAATATGTTTTTTCCTATTTTTGACTTGATTATCCATAATATTTTTATAAAATGTTCAAATTATCCTTGTTTTATTTATCTAAATTTTTAATATTTTATTGCAATGTTTATGTTTATGGTAGTGTGAATATATATATATATATATAATGGAGCAATATTATTGGAAATTTTATTTTGTTGTGTGTATGAAAGTTACTTTTTTCAATACTTAATATGATGTGATTTATGAACGAAAAAATGTATCGGTTCTTTATAAGTTTCAAGGGCGGGACGGGGCGGGGTGGGGCGGAATTATTTTTTTTGACAAAAGACAATTTTTTTTATTTCTAAATTAAATTAAGCACTCTAATTTAAAAGACTTGGATTATAAACTTAACTTCAAAAAACTACCGAAAAAATCAATATTATTTGTGAAAATAATAATTTCCTAAATTAAAATTCATAAATTGGGTAATAAATTTTGTAGAATTTGAAACATAAAAGGAGTGATACAGCTCAACGAGTGGTTAGGGTGGAGGTGTTGATCAAATGGGGATGTGTGGTATGGTCACATACTGTGGGCATCCGCCTGATATATGGGGAACGCAATATGTATATGTGTATATGTGAGCATTATATAAGATTATTTATGTGATAGTAACATTATTTATCTTTATTTTATAACAATAAATGAACAAACAAACTAATCTCAATTGACTCTTTATCTCTTTCAACCTTTTTCAGATTTTCATTAGGATCATCAAATAAAGAAAGGGAAAAGCTTAAGTCCAGAAATGAATATTTTAGACTTTAAGAAGAATAAAATCATGACCTAATGGTGGGTTTGGTAGGAGGGTGGGAAATTTGGAGAATTACCATTTTAACCGCCTTTACATGAAATGCATACAAGTAAGTTTTTTTGTAATACCCAAATATGTAAATTGTGCATCATTCCCTTACCAAACAATAAACATATTAAAAGTGTATCTTTTTTCCCTCAAGTATTCCTCAAACTTCTGGAAGAATTGATGACTGGACACAAATTCTCCACTTTTCCCTTATGACTTAGATAGTGATGAAAAAATTATTAAACTCTTTAAAATATTTAAAAATATATAAATTATTTTATTTTTATTAAAATTAATGAACATTAAAATATGAGCATTGTTACACTTGCAAAGAATTAGTATAAAAAGAAGTTTATAAAATAATATGTCAGAATGTAATTAGTAGATGATTCATCGTACATGAACAAGTCCAATAGTTATAACTAATCACAAATATACACATAATTGTGTATCTCTTTTTTGTAACTATACTTTAATAATTATAGTATTATTATTAAAATATATGTAAAAAATATCCCTAAGTTGAAGCGCCTGCTGAAATGTATATATGGCCTCTTGGTGCAAAGAGAATTAAATTTTTGTTGTATATTTTTACGGTGACTTGACAAAAGTTGAGATATTTTGCTACGTGGCGTGGGTCGCACTAAATCGTCCAGGCCCATCAAATCACACTCCAACTTGGCCCCCACTCTCTTATTATAACAAACTTAAAATAAGAAAGTAAATCAATTAATCAACTGTCGTCGAACCAGACCCGACTGAACTCGTCACATCGAACACCAAACGCTAGATGAAAACGTCTTGCTCTAACATTGCCTCTAAGTCCTTTATTAAACCCGAAGCAAGGAAGTTTTATTGATGATGATTTCTGGTTGTTTACCCTCTTCGGGGACCGAAAGCTTACACCATTTTTTTGGCAAGAAATTTTTATCCTGGAGGATGTTACTCTCAGAGGACGTTAGTCCCGAAGGAAGTTTAGTCCGGAAGACGTTAGTCCTGGATGACAGCATCATAAAGGGTGTGTAGTCCCAGAAGATGTCAGTCCAAATGATGTGTAGTCCCGGAGGACGTTAGTCTGATTAATGTTTTAATTTCTGATGGATGTTTAGTCTGATGGATGTTTGTCCGATCATTAGTCAAACCTCCTATAACAACATCAATCACTCGACGAACGAGTAAATCTTAGTCGGGTAGTCGATAGTTCCCAACCACCAACCAAACCTCCAAACTCCTTGTCAACCGAAGCCATAAAGAAGTCGACCAAAATGATTTGTTTTTTGAAAATGGTAGATTATAATATTTGTGCAGGATAAGGAAAGCAAAGTCGTGGGAAGAACTGCTAAAATGGGTATCTGAAGCCTTGTAATAGAAATTATTCAGATGGTGCTGCCAAAGAAGAGATAATGGGTTCGCGTGAGTGGCAGTCGAAGTCCAAATTGAAGTGGATAGCAGCATCATTAGAGTTTCTTGTTCGAAGATGAAGGTCTATGTTCGGCGAAATTAAATTGCGAAGACGATAATTTGGACTAGCCGAAGACATAATAAAGACGATATGATATAGTCCGAAGTGAGCTGTTATCATCTTAAGTGGGTTGTTGCCCGAAGTGGGCTGTTGTTGTTCGAAGTGTCATAGATGAACATCGTGGACTGTTATTACAATAAAAAAGGTTATTTCCCACGAAATTATTTCGTCGGAAAGTAATCTAATCTTGACGAAAAAATCCGTCATAATTATTTCCGTTGTAAATAAAAACTTAATGAATTTCGGTTATAATTTTCCGTGTGACGGGCGCGAGCCTTCCCGGGGTTAGTCCTTATTCCTCGCAATTACTTCGGTCGGAAATAAAGCCCTATCTTTTAATTACACAGTTCGTGAACTTGGTTCTTATTTCATTTTCCCCTCTTCACAAATCAGTCTTGCAGAGCAAAAAAAGATTTTTTTTTGCAGCAGTGGAATCCAGATCGTGAGTTCCTTTCCTATATCGGCGAAAGCATCCCAACCCCTCTCTATTCCTCTCTCTGATCACAACCCTAACACTCATATCTCCTTCCTCCTCTCTCTCTGCTCCCTCTAACCCTAGCCCAAAAAATTAGTGCTGGCGGCGGCATAGTGGTGTTCTCATTCTCCTTCAACGTCCTCTTCCATTATTGTCCAATTGAAGGTACAAATTTCCTTCCTTTTGAATTTCCCCTAAAAATTAGGTTTTTGGTATAAATTGACTAGTTAGAATGTGTTTCAAAAATTAGTGGTGGCGGTGGCATAGTGGTGATGGCATAGTGGTGCTCTCTTTCTCCTTCAACCTCTTCCATTATTGTCAAATTGAATGTACACATTTCCTTCCTTTTGAATTTTCCCTAAAATCTAGGTTTTTGGTATAAATTAACTAGTTGACTTTTTTAAAATAATTAGGGTTTAGGATGTTGATGTTGCTTGTGTGTGATTGTGATTGTAGAGCTAGTACTTTTTTTTTTTTTTTTATCAAAGCTCCCTTTTCCTTCATGAAGTGGTTCACTAAGAAGATTTCCTATTGATTGATTAATTGATTCTTCCTCCTATCTCCAAGTAATTCTGTATTTTCTTTTAGTTTTATGGTAAATTCATGACGGAGTTAATTTATTAATTTGGTGGGGTTCTAGAGGAAATTTCTCCATTGTTATCTGATTGATTTTTTGGCGTAGACCATATTAGTTAATAAGTATTTTGTTTGATGATGATGAAATAAGTCTTAGAGGAGACTGAAATGTTCTTCACCTCTTGATAAATTTTACTCTGTTAATTAAAGTTTAGTCATCCGGCAATATGTCTCATTCCAAAATCCATCTTTGTTTATGCATCTTATACATGATTTGGACCTTAAGAACACTTAAATTTCGACATTATATAGCAAAAAAAAATAATTAAAAAAAATTAACATTCATATTTGAAGAACCGTGTCAATAATGTGAAGAATTGTGTCAATTGTATACTGATGTGTTTAATTTTCTTTTTCTGTTTTATAACATAGTGGAAAAAGAAGGGGAGAAACTAAGTACTGATCCTCTGTGTAAATTTATCAATTTAAATAGAACAGAGATGATTGACATTCATGCCCAATAAATCTAAAGTGTGCTATTTAATGACTTAATTCTGGGAAAGCTATTATGTAGTGAAAGTTTTGACACATGAAGACAACTTCAACAATGTATGTCTTCAGAACCTTAAAGACTTCTTGTGACAACTTCAACAATGTTCCTGTTCTGTTCTATGATACCTATTTAAGCGCAGAAGTTTATTTGAATTATACGTGTAGTTTCAAAATACTCGTATAACAAAAAGTAATAAAACCAAGAAAACAGATTTTGAAGTTCATTGCAAATGCGGTTGAAACTGTTAGCAATGAAGTGTTTTCGTTACGCTTTTGTTCTTATTGTATATCAATTAAAAATTATTAGAAAATCTAAATAGATTTCCATGAGAACACCACATGCAAAATATTTTCTTACTAGTCATATGATCAATGAAAGCAATTCATGTTTTTTTGCAGTGTACATTGTATATTTGTATCCTTCTATAGGTCACCAAATCTCATTCTATCATGCTGGGATCTCTTAGGACCAAATATACACAATTTTCATATTTTTATCGTCTCAAGAGTAAAGTCAATAGGTCAATTGACTACTACTTTCACAGTATTGATAGTTTTCAGTATGCTTTATTTGATGAACTTCATTTTTTTTCTATTTCTTTTGTTCTTTGTTTTCATTTTTTTTAAAGTTTTAGCATTAAAAAAAATAGGAATTGAAAATTTATGAATAGAAAATATTTTTTTCGTTCTTGTTGATAAGTTTAGTTATAAAATATACATATACTCTAGTTGAAAAGTGAAGCTTTGATAACATATATCATATGCCCAAGAAATTAACTGTGTTCTGGTTAAAAAATTAGTGAATAAACGATAGTTGCACAGAACTCACTATCTATTTGCTAACATAAAACTTATAAACCGCCTAACTAAAATTTGAATTTGTTTCGTTGATGCCGCTTCACGTGTAGTCTGATAGGCATCCAAATATGTAAATATGCGACAACTATATGCAAATGTGCGACAACTTCAACAATGTGTTGTTCAAAAACTTGCATATTTATGTAGTTAGACATGCATATTTATGTAGTTAGACTTATGCCAATATTGTCAAGAGATTTGTTGTCATTAATGGATTTGCTTCATTTCAGTTTGGAAACTTCCTATCCTAAACATCATGCTTACATTTTTCATATATTCTCTAAACAAGACAAGGCCAGCAGGACAAGTGAATTATTGTTAAGGCCAGCAGGACAAGTGAATTAGCACCAATTGGCATACATTTGGTGGGTGAAACATTAATAATTGTATGAATTACATTTTCATACCCGAATTCTTTATTTAATAAGTGTATGAACATTTTTCTTTACAGAAAGAAAGAAAGAAGAAGAGGGACGAGAAAAATCAGGAAGCGATAGCTGATGGTGTAAAGCAGCTTGATGAATTTGATCATCAAGTTATGTATGTGCCAGTAATTATAATCAAGTTGTGTTTGTGCCGGTAGTTATTTGTTGGCGTGAGTTGTCATCCGAGAGATTATCGGAGGAAATTTTAGGATACACTATATCAATTTAGTTAATTAAGCCTTAATATATGTATAGCCATATTTAGATGTTTAGGTTATATATACCTTTCAGTCTTGTAAAGGGAAAAGATACAGTTTTAATATATACATTTTTATCATGGTATCAGAGCCAACGATCCTCCTGTCAATTTCCTAACCAATCTCTCCATGGCTGATACAGACTTCCATGCTGATGAATCTTCATCTTCCTCCACCCTAGCCGAATTAACCATGAGAATGACTGAAGTTTTAAGCAAAACTTCAAACCCAACCCAGACCTCTGATATTACTATTGCACCGATCGGCATCAAGTTGGATGGCGCCAACTATACTCTTTGGTCCCAGATGGTCGAGATGTATATCTCGGGCAAAGACAAACTGGGATATATAAACGGGGATTTACCTCAACCATCTCAGAAGGACCCTACCTTTCGACAATGGTGCACCGACAACGCTATTGTTAAAGGATGGTTGATTAATTCCCTGGACTCCTCTCTTATCAGTAACTTCATTCGCTTCCCAACAGCCAAGTTGGTGTGGGATGCAATTGCTACTACATATTTTGATGGCAGCGACACCTCCCAGGTGTATGATCTTCGGCGACGTGTGACCCGTCTTAAACAGGCTGGTGGCTCTCTTGAAAAAATCTACAATGATCTCCAAGGCCTCTGGCGTGAAACCGACTTTCGTCGTCCAAACCCGATGGAATGCCCAACTGATATTCAACATTACAATACCCTAGTCCAAGAAGATCGGGTATATGTATTCTTGGATGGTCTCGATGATCGGTTAGACCACATCAGAAGTGATGTCCTGCAATTAAAGCCATTCCCAACAGTGGAACAAGCTTATGCACACGTCCGGAGGGAAGCTCTTCGTCAAGTGGTGATGACGACAAGTAACCCCGATGATATTCTAGGCGAAGGTCTGGCATCCAAGAGTTTCAAGCATGGCTGGCAACCTCAAGCATCCTCCGGGTCTCTTTCTTTGCATGGTGGCAAACCCGGCTTTAACTCCAAATCCCGAGCCACCTCTTATGGCACTAAATGCTCTCACTGTGGGAGTATAAAGCATACTCGTGAGACCTGCTTCAAGCTTCAAGGGTATCCTGATTGGTGGCATGAACTCCAGGCTCGAAAGCGCAATAATGGAGGTGAGAATAACACTGGCAAGGCTGCGGTTGCTGCAGCAGAACCACACCTTTCCCTCATTTTGACCTGATAGTTTAAACTCTAACCCAGGTAATGCTCTACTTGGTTCTAATCGGGAAGTTGATTGCAATGCTTGGATACTTGATTCCGGAGCAACGGATCATATGACTTTTGATGCAAATGATTTTTCTCAACACTCCCCTCCTCGGCGAACTAGCATTGCTGGTGCTAATGGAGGCATCTCTTCGGTAACAGGGGCTGGGACTGTGATGTTGTCACTAGCCCTACCACTATCTAATACTTTACTCGTGCCTTCTCTTTCTCACAAGTTGTTATCCGTGAGCCAAATTACTAAAGACTTGAATTGTGTTGTGCTCATTTATCTTGCGTTTTTTCTTATTCAGGATATTCTCACCAAGGAGATCATTGGTCGTGGTACTAAGAGGGGGGAGGGGGGAGGGGGGGGGGGGGGCTCTATTGTATGGAAGGTCTTAATGCTGGCCAAGCCCACCACATGCATCGCCCGAATAACCTCAAAGTGGAACAAATTTTTCTTTGGCATCATCGGTTAGGCCATCCTTCGTTTGGTTATCTGAAACATGTGTTTCCTAGTCTATTTTCGGAGTTGTCATTTTTGGATTTTAAATGTGAGACTTGCATTTTAGCTAAAAGTCATTGAGTCACTTATCCGTTGAGTATGAATAAGAACGATGTTCCTTTTGCTTTGATTCATTCTGATGTATGGGGTCCTTCCCCAAAACCTACTATATCTGGTTTTCGTTGGTTTGTGATATTTGTTGATGATTGTACCCGAATGACTTGGATTTACCTGTTGAAACATAAAAATGAGGTTTTACATGTATTTCAATCATTTCATAAAATGATTCAGACTCAGTTCTCTGCTAAAATACTGAATTCTTCGCTCTGATAATGGTAGAGAGTATGTGAACCAACCGTGTTGTGATTATTTCCAACACTATGGACTAATTCATGAGACCTCATGCCCTAAGACTCCGCAGCAAAATGGTATTGCAGAGCGCAAGAATCGCCACATCCTCGAAACTGCTCGAGCTCTGTTACTTGGAGCTCACGTACCTAGTCACCACTGGGCTGATGCTGTTGTCACGGTCGTCCATCTCATTAACCGCATGCCCTCAAAAGTTCTTGAGTTCAAGACTCCGCTACAGGCCTTGTCAAGCTATGTGCCCTTACCCACAGTAATGATTCTTCCGCCTCGTATCTTTGGTTGTGTTGCATTTGTTCACCTCCACAAGAACCAACGAACGAAACTTGATCCCAGTGCCATTCGTTGTCTTTTTTTGGGATATGTTGTACACCAGAAAGGGTACCGATGCTACGACCCAACGACTCGGCACACCTATGTAACTATGGATGTCACGTTCCTTGAATTCGAAACTTTCTACTCTCCTGGTGCATCCAATTCTTACCTACAGGGGGAGACACAAAAGAAGGACTGAATTGGCTGACATTTGATTGGTTCAAGGACATTAATACAACACTTAATCAGTCGATCATCAAGGAATCTAATCCAGAACCGACATCTCCAAAAGTTGAAGCAACTCTAGAAGCTGAAGTACCCCACCTCTCTTCAGTATCCAATGACCTATCTCCTGAGAATATCATTGAGGTAAGCTCCCCTATCACACCTCCTATCACACCTCACATTTCTAATGATGTGGATACTCCTGTTGGCTATAAGTTACCTTTCAGGCACAATCGGGGTAAACAACCAAACAGATATTCTCTAGAACTAGAGGACCAAAGATCGAGATATCCAATTGCCAATTATGTGTCTACAAAGGAGCTATATGAACCAATCAAGAACTTTGTGAATGAACTTTCCTCACATCATATTCCCACAAGTGTTGAAAAGGCTTTGGAAGACCCTAGGTGGATCCAAGCTATGAAGGAAGAAATGGAGGCATTACTAAAAAATGAGACGTGGACTCTTGTTTCCCTACCAGAGGGAAAAAAACAGTGGGGTGTAAGTGGGTTTTTTCCATCAAGTACAAAGTTGATGGATCAGTGGAAAGGTACAAAGCAAGATTAGTGGCAAAGGGTTATACACGGACCTATGGTGTAGACTATCAATAAACGTTCTCACCAGTGGCCAAGTTGAGTACTGTCAGGGTTCTACTATCTCTTGCAGCAAATCTTGATTGGCCATTGCATCAGTTTGACGTTATAAACGCTTTTCTCCATGGGGATCTTGAAGAGGAAATCTACATGGATGTCCCTCCAGGATATATGGCAAACTCTAAAACTAAGATTGTGTGCAAGCTACAACGCACTTTGTACGGCTTAAAACAATCTCCTAGAGCGTGGTTTGGGCGCTTGAACTCGGCAATGAGGAAATATGATTTTCAACAAAGTAACTCAGATCATACGTTATTCTTAAAGCATCACATGGGAAAGATGACAGCTTTGATAGTCTATGTAGACGATATGATCATTACAAGAGATGACCTAGAGGAAATAGCAAGACTTCAAGAGCAATTAGCAACAAAATTTGAGATGAAAAATCTAGGAGAGCTCAAATATTTTCTGGAAATTGAAGTTGCTAGGTCAAAGCAAGGCATATTTTTTTCCCAATGAAAATATATCCTAGATTTACTATCAGAAGTTGGATTACTGGATTGTAAGCCTACAGATACACCAATAATCCAAAATCACAAGCTTGGAGAATACCCAGACCAAGTGCCAACAGACAAAGGAAGGTGCCAAAGATTAGTTGGAAAACTTATTTATCTCTCTTATACACGGCCTGATATTGCGTATGCAGTGAGTGTAGTAAGCCAATTCATGCACTGTCCAAGCGAAGATCATATGAATGCTGTGATTCGGATTCTCAGATACCTAAAGTCCTGCCCCGGAAAAGGACTTATGTTTACAAGAAACAATCACCTACGGGTGGAAGGCTACACAGATGCTGATTGGGCAGGAAATATCTCTGATAGAAAATCTATCTCAGGCTATTGAACCTGGTTACATGGAGAAGTAAGAAGCAGAAGGTGGTAGCGTTATCAAGTGCTGAAGCCGAGTTTCGTAGGGATGGCTAAGGGTCTTTGTGAGCTTCTTTGGCTTCGAAGACTATTAACTGAAATTGGTTTTGCTCCTAGCTGCGAGATGAACTTATTTTGTGATAACAAGGCTGCTATCGACATTTCTCATAACCCAGTCCAACATGATCGGACCAGAAGTAGACCGACATTTCATCAAACAGAATCTTGAGTCTAAGATGATTCGGTTCCCATTCGTTAAATCCGAATAATAGTTGGCAGACATACTTACAAAAGATGTATGTAGCAAAAGCTTCTACAACTCACTTGACAAGTTGGGCATCCGGGATCTATATGCACCAACTTGAGGGGGAGTGTTGGCGTGCGTTGTCATCCGCGAGATTATAGGAGGAAATTTTGGGATACACTATATCAATTTAGTTAATTAAGCATGAATATATGTATAGCCAAATTTAGATGTTTAGGTTATATAAACTCTTCAGTCTTGTAAAGGGAAAAGATACAGTTTTAATATATACATTTTTATCATTATTTAAAATTTATTCTTTGTTTTTATACCATAACATACATTGTATGGATTCCATGAGCTTAAATGAGTTCTGCTTACTTCTATGATTTTTGGATTTCAAAATTTTACTTCCTTATTATTGTAATATCTGATTTTAAAAGATTAATACAAGACTATCTTTGTGATATTTGTTTGTGTTGGATATTGTAGGGCATGAATTGGTTTGAAAACATAGGGAAAAAATAAAACATAATTAAATTTTTTTTTAAAATTTTTAAAAGGTTATTTCCGACGAAATTTTTCGTGGGAAATAACTTAATTTCGTGGGTTATTTCCGATAGAATTCTCGACGACTTTAATTCGACTGAATATTCGACGGAATTTTTCGTCGGAATTAATATTATTTCGACGGAATAAGCTTAATTCTGACAGAAAATTTCTTCGGAATTAAACTTTTTTCTTGTAGTGCGTCAAAGCTCATATCAGGCTTATATATTCTACCTCCGAGCCAATTCAGCCATAATAAGAAAAAAAGTCTGAATCTAATATAGTGCCGAACAGATACCAGCCTTATATCTTGCTTAAAAATATTTTTTCCTCCATCAACTTTGTTGTTGTGCCAAAGAAAAAGAGACAATAAACACATACATTTGATCGCAGAAACATGACTAGTAAGAATACTTTTGTTGATGATTTTAAGTTTAGATCTACCATAGTCGAAGACCATAGAAAATTGCCAATGAGAGAGCTAAATGTGTTGTTGCTAGCTTATGATGATGGGGCGCAGGTGCGCATGAGGCAGGTGCAGGGGCAAGCGGGGGCGCAGTGTGGCTGTGCGAGAGCGCGGTGCGGCGCGCGAGGGTTGCGCTGCTGGTGAATCGATGATTATAATTCAACACTAGAACAAGGCCCTATTTCTAGAGCCAATGTTAACGCCAAAATCTGACCGCTCGCTGAATCACATGGCAACAGATGAAAACCTGCATATGGAACAAACGACCATACTTAGAAGATTTACGGTTGGGGCCGCCGTGAGATAGCTCCAGTGTGAGAATCAGTATAGGTCAGAAAAGGTCAACAATGAAAACATGTAATTAATTGCTCTAGTGAATAAGGATTAGTTGTGGAAGTTATACTTGAAACCTGAGTTATGGTCATGTATTTATAACTTAATCACACCTCCTCAATGTACTACGTCATTTCCTGAATAAAAATAAGAGTTCTTATGTAAAGATTCCTTATAACTGCAAACTTCATAACTGAATAGATTTGACTTCCTTAAAAATAAGAAGTCAAATAGAATATAAAATATAGATCCTTTAGCATATCAAACCCCTTACTGAGATATTTTGGCACGTGACGTGGGATCACACCGAATTAGTCCGGAACCATCAAAACACACTTCAACAATGATTAAGTTTTTCCATTTATTCATCAAAAAGTAATTTTATTCTCCTTTCAATTTGTCACCCTACTCTTTTCCAGCCGAACAAGAGGTCGTACCAACACGTACCAGGGCTATTAGAGCTATTAATTAAAATGAACTGGATACATCTATATACTCTATGGAAGGTTTGCTCTAATCGTGTCACGCCTTTTATTTTCTTCTTTTGTCCCTATAACTTTAATTATATTATTATTTTGTTTTTTTATTTAATTCTCTAAATTTTATAAAATTAGAATTTTATTTTATATAATTTACGCATATAGCACGTGTGCCAAAACAAGTGTCTCATAAACAACAAAATGAAAATATTTTTGTACCACTTAACCAAAGGCCGTGGATCAAGGGGTTTTGTAATATAACAGGGGTATTAATGTATTTTCTTTCCGTTCTTTAATATATTTTATTTTAAAGTTGTGTATATGAATTAATAAAATGATTATATAACATTAAATATAATATTAATTGTCTTATATAATACCATTAAATTTTTATAATTATTATACTTATTTCATACTCTCTTCATCTGTAATATTTTTCTATGAGGGGTTATAATACCCCGTCTCTCTCTTTCTCACTCTATTAATGAGATGTGAACTCTTTATATTTATTTTAAAAAGATTGGCATTATAATCAATTTACCCTTTGCAAAATTTATGCTAATTTTTTTCATAAATAAAATAAATTGAATTTAATAATGATAACGTAATACTCCTTCTATCCAAATTTACTTGCCCTAATTTTCTTTTTGAATTGTCCAAATCTATTCGTCTTCTTTCCTATTTAATGCTATTTTAATATTATTTTTCAAAATTATTCTCATTTAACTTTTTAAAAAAATCATTAAAAATAACATGATTGAAAAACGTAACAATATTAATGTATATCGTGTTATTTTCAATGATTTAATTTTGCAAATGGTAAATTGATTATAATTAAGTTGCCTACGTGGCGATCTTTTAAAACTTTTTTGAAAAAAAAGTACTACGCAGACCGAAAATTTGGACAGAAAAATTAAACCAGAAGAACAAAATAAATTTATTTTCACGAATAATTGGACACTACAATCCAATTATTCGCAGGAACAAATTTATTGTTGGAAAAATGGTAGGTGGACCCGTTTGGAAAGGCGAGAGTAAAATTGATGTGCGTACAGATTTATCCATAAAATTTAGCATTTTACATGTTGTTTGCTAGAGCTTGGTTGTATGCTACCACATGTTTTATTCCTTCTTGTGCATATAAATATGCACAAAAATACTTTCTTTTTCTCTTTAGGCCAACAAAGAACCGAAAGGGACCTTACCTTTTTTGGATGATTTTTTATCATGTTCCAAGTAGAAAAATAAATGAGATTATTGAAATAAAAATGTTTTTATTGATTCCATTGGAGTTCTTATTCTACATTAGTGGCCAAAATGAAATTCTAAATGACAATTGGCATGGTTTGTAAAGCATCTTTAGATGTTAGCCGGATGATTATTTAAATAATTTATAATATTTATCATTATATTATATTAAATAAAATAAAATTAATTTATATTAAATATAAATAAAAAATATCTCAAATTCACTTTCAAAAGGTCAATAATAATCTTATATATTAAAATGGGAAGAGTGGCCCACATACCTAGCATGTGTGTCAATGTATACTTCTTCTTCGATCACAAACTTTTATAATAAAATAAATAAGCGTTGAAATTTAAAATAACGCTTGCGAAAATTCAGCAGTCCTCTAACAAAAAAAAATGGTCGCCGCTTTTTATTTTCGGGTTTTGTTTTGTTGTACTATTAATTTCATTTTACACCTTATATAACTACACTATTGAACTTCATATTTTTAAGGAAATAGTGGATATCTTTATAAGGTAATAATTCACGCGCACACAAAAAAAAACATAATTCATCTTATATTCTCGAACAATATTATACATGACAAATCTCCCTACTTGGCTCAGTAGTTTAAGACAGAACTAAGATCCATAGATGTCACAAACCGCAGGCTTAAGTTCAAACCCCCTCTCCAAATTAGCCAATATATATATATATATATATATATATACGGTCTGAATCTTAAGCTTACCTTTTATCCAACATTCCTTACTTATTTATTTTTAGCGACGGATCGAGCGACGGTAGGGCTGTAAATAGTAACCGAAAAATTCGCATTTATCCGCATCCGTATTCGAAAAAAAACGGATATATCCGTATTCGGTTTAAAGGTATCCGCAAATAAACGGATACGAATATGGATATAGGCGTATTCGTATTCGTTTAACATCCGGCCGTAAATATATCCGGCAAATAGCGGATATCCGGATTCGTATCTGTATCCGGAATTCGTATTCAAATAACTTATATATATATATATATATATATATATATATATATTAATTATTATATAATAAGCAAAATAATTTTTTTAAAGTGGTCTTCTTTATTAAATAATTAGTTAATTTTTACTATCATACGAAAATTTTATTAAAAATATATCATTTCACTTTTAAAAAGTAAGAAATAACACTTTTATTATAATATCAATAAACTAAAATAAATTGATTTAAGTATAGTTAATGGATTTTTATTATTATAAAATTAAAATATCTAAAATGTGTCACTTAACAAAAAAATTATATACTAGAAGAACAAAACTATAACTATTAGCTTGTTATAAGTTTTTTACTTTGAAAACTTACTTGCAATGCTGGGAGGCGGGAATAATGAACAATATAATTTTATTGTTAAAATATGTTAAGTCCAAATTAATTTAGAATTAATCTAGAAGGGGCTGAATACTTAATTCACATTTATGAATTTTCGGGTGGAGGGAGTATTTATCACTTTCATTTGCCCAATTATTTAGAAATTAAAACTCCAAATATTTAAAGTAAGTCCAAAGTAAATTTTAGATCAAGTTAGATTAATTAGTTGTCAGTTGTCACATATACATTATAACTCGCACTCTCTATAAATATAATGAAATAAAATAAATTTTTTATAACTATGTAAATTTTAATTTATGTATTGAGGATAAATTATAAATAAAAGTTCTCATAAACATATTATTAAAGTTTTAATCAAGTATTTGAGAAAAAAATAATTAAATATTCAATGTAAACTTTTGAATATAATTATAAATTATAAATATTCATACACACTACAGTATTACTCCACACACATAAAATGAACATCTACTAATTAATGGACATCTAAACATTAATAAGTATAACATTCATTTTGAAATTTAGGATTTTAAAAATGATAAAAATTTATTTGAATTGTAATTTAGAACATTGATTATTGTATTTAAATATTTATTATAAATTAATTAATTAACATTCAATCATTAATAAACTATATTTTAAAACTCATTAATTTTTTATTCTAGTTATAGTTAGGACTGTAAATGGTAATCGAAAAATTAGTATCCGTCTGTATCCGTATTCGGAAAAAAGCGGATATTATTCGTATTCGGAAACAAGCGGATATTATCCGTATTCGGTTTAAAGTTATCCGCAAATAAACGGATACGGATACTGCTGTATTCGTATCCGTATATATCCGTTTACACCCCTAGGCGACAGTTTGGTCCGTCGCTATATATACAACAGTCGCTATAGTTTTTAGCGACAGACAACATATACCGACGATTGTATAAATAGCGACGGAACGAACCGTCACCTGCCCGTCGCTAAAAAGAGGTAAGCAAGGTATGTTGGATAAATAATAAATTTAAGATCCGGACCGTGTATATATATATATATATATATATATATATATATAGGATAAGGCTCTGGAACGAACAGTTCGTTTACGAACATATATAGGGCCAAGTGTTGAAGGTTGTTGATTGACCCAATTATTTACCATCATATATTCGTAATTAGTATTAAATATTTTCATCCAATCAACAACCTTCAACACTTGGCCCTACATATGTTCGTAAATGAACTGTTCGTTCAAGAGTCCTATCCTATATATATATATATATAACACAAGACATGCAATTTTGATGTTGGGTAATTATGCTTGAACTTAACTTTTACAAATTTTTGATAACTTAATTTTGAAAATTTTCTGAATCTGCAAATGAAAAAGTGACAAAGATGAGTCCTCCAGAATTTACTCAACCTAGCTATTGGCCGGCTGATTGTGCTATAAGGTTGCCTCTGAAGGGTTCCATATATAATGTGTTATCATTGTCCTTCCAACCAAAATATAGAAAGACAAAACCCTAATATTCTAGTCATAGTGGGTGTACCATATTTCTTTTTATAGGTTGATGTCACTTAATTTGATTTATATTTGGTTCAAATTTGATTCCCTGCTCGTACTGGCAAATATTAATCTAGTGTCAGTCAAACTGTATAAAGTTAGTTACCAAAACAGAACTAAATTAGCTGATGAAGGTTTTTTCTTTTTAGACTTTAATTTGAACCATCTAATTCAAAATTTTAATTTTTCTTTTTCGGGTGCATACTTTTTTATTTTACATACACTGTTTATCATCTTTAGCGACGGACCGGACAACGATTTGATCAGATAAACTGTAGATGTACAAGAAAGTGGCACCAGTAGTTGTATTTATAGAAAGGGTGAAAACTATCATTATAAAATCTATAACGACACATTTTAGTTGTCAAAATAATAATTTATGTTGTGAATTTAAAATTTTTACATTTTTATTGTCCGGTACATATAATTGTTGGTCCACACTCGTGGAGTTGTTGCTTTTGTGTAACCTAACCATTTTGTCTTTAAAAAAAATGAAACAAAACACACACTGTCATTTGTTATGATTCAAAGAGGGAAAATAACTTTTTGCATGTGGTGGTTGACAAACTCACTTGCTCCTGAAGAGGGGGGTTGGTTGATTTAGAAAGTTGTTTTTTCACTTTACAATAAATTAATGATATTTTTTTCAACAAAGTTGTTATAGGAAACACAAGTTTGGTAATATAAACATTCCATTAATCCTACGCCCCCCACCCCCAACCCCACCCCCACCCCCACCCCCACCCCACGCCGCCCCAACCCACGCCCCACCCCACCAGACCACACCACACCACACATGGAATTCCATACCTCTAATACTATACCTCTAGCTTCATCTTTGAAAACCACTACTTGACTGAATCATTTGTAGTCTTTTCATGGGCTTTTCTGTAATCTTAGTAGACAATTAGTGGCATGTTTGGTCCCCAAATAATGACAAATTATTACAAGATTCACTGTTGAAAGAGAAAAAAGAAACAGCGCCTATAGAAGGAATTGGATTTTTCTGTCCCCCACCTCATCTTCCTTGGGCCCCAAATATACAGCTCAGTATTTCCCAAAGGACGTAAATACCCTTCATATTTTCACTTCTTTTTTCAAAAAAAAAATTCTAAACCTAACCTCCATAATTTATTCCTTATTTTGGTATAAAATTAGTCACCTGTTCCTAGAAAAATTTATGGAAATTGATATTTTCATACGTTAAAATGATATGTTCACATGAGTCTCTCACATAAAGGTGAGATCTATTCACTATTCACGTGAGAAGGTTTATGTGAAAATATTAATTTTTTATGTAAAAATATCAATTTTCAAAATTTATATATTAATTACATAGAATGAAATCTACTTGGTGTCTCGTGTCGTTTTAAACATGTTTGAAGAACAAAAAATAAATATTTAAAAGAAATTAAAAAAAAACATGTGTACAACATATCTTAAAAGTTGTACCTTTCCTTGAGATTATCACAAAATAAAAATTGCATCTTATGAGAAATTAATATTTACTCCCTCTGTTTCTAAAAGATTATCGTTCTAGAAGAAAAAATTTATTTCAAAATATTTGTCGTTTACAACTTCCTAGAAAAATAAATTATTTACTTTCCTATATTACCTCTATCTTCTCTCATTGTCGCAATAAATTCTCTCCCTTGTATTAATAGTTTTCAATTTCCCATAAAAGGTAGGGATGGAATTTTAAATAAATTTTACTAGTATTAAATGATTTTATTAATTCATGTGCCAAAACCTTAAATAACAATCTTTTAGAAACGGAGAGAGTAAGTTTCTCTTACAATTTACAAGAAAGTACTAATAGGGTTTAGCGCCCTGCTTTCAAGAAGAAAAAAAAAACTAGATAGATTTTGGGGGTGGTTGATAAAAACTTAATGAATTTGAATCTGAATCTAAATGAGCTGAATCTGAATGCAAAAAATTATTTGATAGTTGACATATCTGAAACATCTAAATAACAAATTTTTATTATTTTACCCCTCTAAAAAAATTCAAAATTGTTATAAATTTATTTAATATTCTTAATATAATAGTTAATATTGTAAAAAAAAACTTTATTCAGCCCTCATTTAGCCTATTCAGCCAAAAAAAATGATACTCAATCATTCAACCCAAATCATCTGAATGATTGACCGATTAAGCCATTCAAACTATTTTCCCCCCCAAAATAAACGCACTGAATGACTGATCGATTTAGCCATTCAGTCTTAAATAAACAGTCCCTTTGTCATGTTTATGTTGTTCTCCTGGGGATCTGGATACCATATATTTAGGAAACATATATTTTTACATATATTTTTGATATTTTTATATAGTCATTTCTCACATAAGAAGAAAGTGAGTTCACCTTCATATGAGAAAGGATCATGCGAAAATATCAAAAACTCGTATAAAAATAATGTTCCCCTATATTTAAACTTTCTAATTCACGCTCATAAATATTTAATTTATTTTAATACATTAATGATGAATTCAAATTACTCCCTCCGTCCTTTAATATAAGACGTTTTAGAGAAATTTTTTTGTCCCTTAATATATGACGTTTTAGAATTCCAAGTAAACATTAATGGCTTAGTTTTCAATATTACCCCAAGTATTAAATATAATTTTGGTTTTCTCATTATTTTTTCCCAATAAATAACAATATCTTTTTTTCAATACAAGAACAATATAGACATTTGATATTATATTTAATATTATACAATTATTTTCTAAATACTTATGCACAACTATAAAAAGTCTTATATTAAAGAACGGAGGAAAGTAGTACATTTGTAGTTTTTGAATGCATTCAACGCGTGGTCCTTAATATCTGAGTTCAAATATTACTCGCGTTGTTGATGACGACTCTACCTATTATACAACACTCGGTGAAAATTTCTTAAACTTCGACCCAGATATAAATAAATACGATGGAAGTTCTTTCATATGCATGTAGTTATTATATGTGTAATTTGCCTTGTCTAGAGTTTAAAATACTCTATCTAGCTTCCATTGTAATAACTTTAATAATTAAATATTATTTTATTTTATTTTATAAAAATGAAATTGAATTGAAAAAAGTAAGTTATTAATTTTTTTATTTCGTTTATAAAGTTAAATTCTTTTAGTAAATAATTAAATAATTAATTTAATTAAAATTAAGGAGTCCATTAGAATTTTGAAAACTCATATAGGTAGTTAGAGTTATATTTAAAGGGCGTTAGATGTAACCCTAATTCTTTTTATATTCTCTGTTGAATTTCCGGCTAAAATTTCTTTGTGCACTATAGCACTTTTGAAAAATCATAGTTAATTAATCCGATGTCGAAAGTGAGTGAATTAAAACCCACTTCTCCAGTTTTTCGTCCTCTACAATTGTGAAGAAGGAAGAAAAGTTATTTGCGTTATTTTCATACCCTAAATTGCTGAAAACTGCAACCTGTCCCGAATTCCGTCACTGTTTTCAGCCCGAATTTTGAAAATTCGTAACTTAGTCATATTAACTCCGAATTGAAGGATTATTGAGCCTATTTCGTGTATCTTTTCGAGTGCTACAATTTTTGTAAAGACATGAACAAATTTGAAAACTCTAGAATACCCGAAATTTTGATTCTTTGTTGTTGCGATTTGTAAAAAGACGAACAAAAAAGATAAATATTATTTTGTATTTTGATTTTAAGTTTACTTATGTGGGTTTTTAAATTAGGGATTATTCTTAAGAAAAATATAGACATGAATTAAATATTATAATAATCAGAAAGAGAAGTTGAATTTATATAAAAGAATATAAGACGATTGAATGTAAAAAAAATTTAATGTCTGTTGCGTAAGTTAGATCTCCTAATCCGACCGTTGGATCGTTCTAAATTTTTGATATGTTATAGTTATATAAGATTAGAATATTTTCACCAATTTTGAAGCGTTAAAAATTAACGTATGTTTGTTATGAATTTTAAGATGTGGCTGATTTAGAATCTTTGTGGCAGAATTTTCAGCAACAAGTTCTAATATTTAAAAATATATAACTTAATGATTTTAAATCATATTTTAGTGATTCTTGAGGCTAAATTGAATTATTTGAAATATAATTTTTGTTAAAATTATTTAATCTGAAAAATAATTATAAAATCAGATTGGTATGAGCGATACAATGGACTAAGATTTTAAAAATAAATTGACATATTGGGGTTTGAGATTTCTTAACTTTCACTATTGATTTTTATGCTTTGGAAGTATTAATAATGATCTGAGAAGAATAACTAAAGGCACCTTGAATAGTTATAAAGTGTTTTAAAATTAGTAGGTTGAATTGTATTCTTAAGTTGGAGTGAATATGTTTAGGTGGTGAATAGGGTTTCGTATCGGATATCGTTGCCATTTGAGATTAAGATTTTGTAGAGTATGCAATAAATGGATTTAGCTATCAGGTACGGATTCCATACTCCTTCAGTCATACTATTTTAGTTTTAATTATCTGTTTTGCTCTTAAACATGGTCAATTTTGCAATTTATAAATCTAGTATGCCCAGTGACGGAATTGATCAGTCTTGTTCTAAAATTCATATAAATTTTATATTATAACGAAATTGCTTGATTCTTGATTTTTCAGAAAACTCTGCTAGTTATAAACATGTTTGATTTTAAGTTTTGACTAATTTTGATTATTATGTAAATTTACTGAAATTTTATTTAATTTGACATGTATGAATTATTTTAGTAGCTATTAAATACTTTAAAAATTATTAATGCTCTGTTTATTTATGTGAGATTTGTTGTATTTTGTTGGTGACATTTCTTTCCTATTCGGAAAGCGGGTTGTTTCATTCATTTTATATAACAAAAAGAAAAATCATTTTATGTAACAAAAAGAAAAAGAGAGGAGAAGTGGCGAGCATATTTATAACAATATAAGAATTTGATAACCCAATGGTAAACACAGTACTGAAGTGACTAGTGAGTCGAGTGACAATTGTCAAAATATCATTATTACTTGATAATATTGAAAGATTACACAAGCTTAATTTCGAAAACCATGAGTCTCACAATTAATTATAAAACAAAAATACAGAGATAGAAACCATGATTCGAATTTACGAAGTAGTTACACTCTAGATTATATTTGAGAATAATGCTACTATCACATAAAACAAATAACATAACTCTCACAGAATAATGAGCGGCAGTACGTGATTTGTTGTTTCAGTTAAGTGGGTCATGTCAACAACAAATCACATACTGCTACGCAGGAGTATGTGAGCGTTATGTAATTATTTTATGTAATAGTAACATGACTCTATATTTAATTTCATATATTTTTATTGTATTTGTTATAGTAAATATCACATCCACACGTGTCCACAAAAGATAAATTTGTTACAAAACGTAACATAAACTTACACTAGGAATTGATATTTTTATGAATAATGCTACAGACACAATCTATTTTATAAATTGCTGATGTGACATACTCCACATCAGCTTTATTGCATAGGTGATAGTGTTATATTATTTAATTTTTTTAAAAAAAAGTTAATGTAAAATATGCAACATCAGCAGTTTATAAAATATTTATAAAATAATTTGTGTCTGTAGTATTATTATATTTTTTTTATATATAAAATTGATATTTTTACATAATTTCTCTCGTGAGTTAGGTCCTACCCCACGTAAAATATCATTTAACATGTGGAAGTATCAGTTCCGCTTAAGATCGATCAAAATTACGACAATTTCATCCAAAATCCAAATTCAGAAACTCACGGGTATTTTAGTAATCTTGCACAAGATTTTGTCACTCCTACATGGAGTGAAAACTACTTCACTCTTGCCCCCTCCTCCTTTTTATTTCTCTTTCCTCTCTTCACATGCCCCCTCTCAGTACATTGTTCCACTCAGAACCCATACAAAAAAAAAAAAAAGAAAGAAAGAAAGAAAAAGAAACCCATTGGATTTAACTCATTCTTTCTCTCTCTCCCCTTCATTTTCTCTGGTTCTCCAGATTCCTTCTCTGGATATGATATCACCCCAATCTATTCAAATCAAACGGTCCAAATCCAACCATCAGATATACCCACAACTTCAAATTCCTTCTTGTGTTTTTTTTTTCTCCAATTGAATATTTAATTCTCCTGTCTATATATTTATCTATGTAAATTCTTGATTCTCTTTTTGTGGGTTTATTGCTGTGCTCTGTTTTTTATCCTCCTCTGTTTATGGCTGCTATTACAAGTACTAGGCCAGCAGAAATTTTTCAAGGGAATAATAACAATAATGAAGTTAGTAGGCATGAGATTCAAGCTGCCATAGCCAAAGCTGTGGAGCTCAGGGCTCTTCATGCTGCTCTGCTGCAGGGGAACAGCCCTGCCAATCTCAAATTCCCCTCTGCTTCCCCTGTTTCACACCATCTTTCTCAACTCTCTGCCCAGGATTACCCTGTTTTCACACCAGTAAGTTTTTTATTTATTTATTTAATATTTTGTTGTAATTGTTAATTATTTTTGAGTTACATTCATAATTGAAATTTTCTGGGGTTTGGATTTTAATTGAAAATATGAGTTCTGATTCTAGGAGATTTGATGGGTTTTTCCCTTTTACCCTTTTGGTCTGATAAAACTTGAAATTCTAATTCTTTGTGTTCTTCATTTTTTTTTCTTTTATGTGTTTAGGGGTAAAAATTTCTAGGCTTGTTTGACTTTTGGTGATGAATGATTAATAATAAAACAGATTCTTTAAGTATACTCAATCTTTGTTGCCAGATATTGCTTACAAAGGAGTGTTTTTATTTAAAGCTCAAATAAGTAAAAAAGTACTTTTATTCAGTCAATTGTGATTATTTCCCTTACTATAACCCCCTCTCTATATGTTTGGAATTTGGAAAACGCGAGGAAAAAGAAATGAAAAGAAAATTACACAAAAAACTATTCTTTCAATTGTGATATTTATAGGCAGTTGATAATGTCAGAGTAATATTTAACTTTTGCTAGAGCAAAGATGGGGAGTGCTTAACATGAATTGACCAATACAGTGTCGACATGTAGGCCTGGAGGTGATCTCTCTGTGTATCAACAGTGTATTGGTCAATTGACCAACTTACGATGAAATTAATTTCATGGTAACCGGATCCGCAAATATGTATTCTTGTCATTTTTACATTTATTTCAACAACATTTTGAACTTTTATCGACAGTTATTACCTTGGAATTATCAATAGCATAATTATAATCCTCTTTAGTCTTTGAGTACCTTCTCTTTAAGTTATAATTACCATTCACTTGGTCTTTATATTTTATTTTCTGTTTTTCCTTGCTGGGTTCTTTTCCTAGGAAAATTAACAATTATTCTCTAACAATTGAAACATTTCCAATGTCTTGGTTAAATTGATTTATCCAGAAAGCCAATTTTCTCCATATGTGGTGGTGTTTTATATGGTTTAATGGGAAGTTTATAAAAATAGGCTGCATTTTATATAGTAGAGAGAACTGTAATTGCATAATACTAGTAGAACAAAGTCATCCGAAATGTAACTCTCTGCTATGTTAATGTAAATTGTTTCTATAGACCGTCCAAATGAACTGCCCTTTTTCGAATTGCCTGGAAATAATTGAATTCTTCAATTTGGAAAAGTTTATTGACATCCCTAAACTTCTGACAGACTTATGAAGATGAACCATTACCAGGATATCAACAGATTCAACTGGAGAATCGAAATTTTCCAGAAAGTTGGGATGAATATGTTCTTGGAGGAGGAACTGGGGACACAACCATCCAATCCGACTACAAAACGGAGAGCGCATGTTCAAGAAAGGGTATGCCCTTTGAGTTCATGAACTCGGAACCTCACATTTGTTTAGCTGAAGATAAAAAATCCGTGACAGGTTCTTCAGCAACTGATTTCTGCAAGTCAAGAAGAAATAGTCTGGGTGACTGTAGATCGATATCGTCTTGCAACAGATGCAAGCCTGCGATTATAAGTAGTGAATCCGGAACTGATCTTAAAAATGGCATGAATTCCAGCATTGTCATGCCACTGACAGATTCACACACTTCTCTTCATTCGCAGCCAAAAAACCGGGGCCTGAGTTTTTCGTGGTTGTTTCCTCGGTTAAAGAAGAAGCACAAGAACGACAGTTCGCCAAGCAGAACAGAATCCGAGGAAGTTTCACAAATCTATAAGGATTTGGGGATTTTGTCCATCGAGACGTTGAAGAAAGAGCTGATGGAAGCGAATGAGAGTAGAGATGCAGCCTTAACCGAGGTTTCTGAAGTGAGATCGTCGTTTGGGGAGCTAAAACAGAAGTTACTGCATTTGGAGGCTTATTGCGAAGATCTGAAAAAGGCCTTGAGACAAGCAATGGTAGGAAAGGATTCTCAAGGTCTTGAAAAACTCGGAAATCTCCCTATAAAAGAGATTTCAATCGATGGGAATGGAGAAAATTATATGCCCGTTAGCGAGGAAGTAATGGTGGAGGGGTTCTTGCAAATAGTGTCAGAAGCAAGATTATCTGTCAAACAGTTCTGCAAAACTCTTGTAGGGCAAATTGAGGAAACTGACAATACTCTAATGGATAACTTGAACATGTTGCTTCAACCATATAAACTGTCCCTAAACTCGAAATACTCAAAGGCAGTATCATACCATTTGGAGGCAATTATCAACCAGTCACTCCACCAAGACTTTGAGAATTGTGTGTTTCAAAAAAACGGCTCGCCTAAACTTTTAGACCCCAAGCAGCACCGCCAGGCGCAGTTTTCATCGTTTGTGGCGTTGAGGAATTTGAGCTGGAATGAAGTTCTGCGAAAAGGGACCAAGTACTACAGCGAAGAATTCAGCAGGTTTTGTGATCAGAAAATGAGTTGCATTATTACAAATCTGAATTGGACTAGGCCATGGCCTGAACAGCTGCTGCAATCATTTTTTGTTGCTGCTAAATGCATTTGGCTGCTCCATTTGCTTGCGTTTTCGTTCAATCCGCCTTTGGGGATTCTACGAGTCGATGAGAATCGAAGCTTTGATCCACATTACATGGAGGATATATTCATGGATAGGCAAAGGTCACAAGGTCCTAGCCAGGTTAAGATTATGGTAATGCCAGGATTTTATGTGCAGGATAGGGTACTTAGGTGCAAAGTTCTTTGCAGGTATAAATCTTTAGCCTGAAAAATTTCCTCTCTTCTTTGTTTGCTTTAATTTAATTTGGGGGAGTGTAAATTGTAACTTTGTGTTCTGTTAATTATTTTAATGGGTTATTTTTATAGCACTGCTATGGTGCTTGGGTTTTTGGCACCCAAAATGTCCGGATGTGCCTCGTATAAGTTATGGTGTCTGGGTTTTTGTGTCGTACATAATAAGTACAACACAGTAAAGCACATCCGGGCATTTCGAGTGCCGAATATCTAGGCATCATAGATTTATTTTCCCCTCTCAAATATTCCTAATTGACACGGCTGAAAATAAATGAAATTATTAATAATATTATACATTTATAATATTAGTGTTTCTTAAATTGACTTAAAAAAATTTAGAATGTGACTACTTTTGTAGCAATAAAAGTTATAAGAACCACTTTCTTATTTAAAATGGTTGAGTTGTTTTCAAGCGTAGTGTCTTGACAATCCCATTTTGGTTATATATATAGGAGGATGTTTCTCATTTGAAGATCATACAACGATTCATCACATTTAATATTTCAAAATAAAAATATACTCCTATCATATTTTGAAACATTCGTACCAAAAATGTAATGTTTTAGCACATGCACTACAAAAAAAGGGTTTTCCTGATAGAGTGAAAACCGTCTCTAAAAGTTGAAAAATCGTCGCTAATAGTATCGGAGACAGTTTGAGCTTTATACATTCCCTAGCTAGCTATTGGAGATGATTTGGTGCCGTCACTAATCTTATAGTTGTATAGCGACGGACGGCTATATCCATCGCAAAAAATAATTTTGACATGAATGCTAAAAGAATTCCCTTCGTTTTTATTTTTTTGGTGATAGTTTGGAAACCATCACTAGCTCTCAAATCAACTATGTTTGTGAATACATGAGCGCTTGGAACCGTCACCAAATCCCCTAACGGACCAGTCAGTTCCTGAACCGGCATATATATATATATATATATATATATATATATACACGAAAAGACCAAATAAAGCTCAACCAGCTAATTAACAGCAGACAATGAAGTAGCAAAAAATCAAATACTCAGCAGCTATTTTTTTGGTGACGGTTTGTTCTTTTTGTTAACGTTTGACAAGGCGGATGATATAATTAAGACCAAATAAATAAAGCTCAACCAGGTAATGAACAGAAGACAATGAACTAGCAAGAGTTTTGGGGTTGGGGGTGGGGGTGGGGGTGGGGTGGGCGTGGGGGAAGGATGGGGAACATACTCTTTAACTTCCTCAGCAGCTCTATACAGTAAGAAGTAATAACAAGGGAACAAAGGCAGTAATAAGAAGTCAACTATAATTATTTTTTTTCCACATAACTTTCCAAGTGCCAGTAATCAGTATTGCTGCTCTTGAATTAGAACCCCACTTTGTCTGATATTTTTTTTGATTGGGAGGGGGGTTGGTGTAACAGTATTACATGGAATTACAAACATTATGCCTCAACAAATTTAACATGCAAAAAGACGAAAGATACAAGCTGTGATTCCCTTGTTATAAAAACATTAAACCTAATTACTAGTAACTATTCATTCTGCCCTCTTACCTTCTTCTCTTTGCCAAAAAATGCAGCAAAATTAAGAAACTCTTCCATAGCTTTAACAGAAGATCCCTTATACCCCTCCTCGTCTCTACCACCATTTTCAATCATTTTCTTCAACTCACAGGCTTTCTCTCTCATCTCCTACCCTTTCCCATTCTCTCTCATCACAATCCCAATCTTTTTCACAATATCTTCACTCCTAACCTCAAAATTAGTCCCTCTAGCCACCTCCGCACAAACCCCAACTTCCTCCTCCAAATACTTCACATTGTAAAACTGCTCCGCCCCCATCGGCCACCCGATCAGAGGTACGCCGCCGCTAAGCGATTCAAGCACCGAGTTCCACCCGCAATGACTCAGAAATGCCGCTACAGCTCCATGCGACAAAATCTCCACTTGAGGTGCCCATTTAACGATAATTAATCCCTTGTTTTGGTCCTCAATTCGCTTCATAAATCCCTCCGGCAGCCATTCTTCTGAGTCGAACACCAAGTTTATGTCAAATTCTAGAGGCGGCCTAACGACCCATATGAAATTTATCTCAATTGAATCCAAAGCTTTTGCTAATTGCATCATTTGTGAGGCAGAGATTGTATTTTGTGACCCAAATGAAATGTAAAGTACAGAATTTTGGGGTTTTGAATCTAGCCAATTTATACATGATTCTGAAGAAATCCCATATTTTTTACCAGGTCTAGCTCGGGTATCTACCGATGAAAGTATTGGACCAAACTTAATTTTCTTCGAAAATAATCTAAACCAATCTTATCAATTTCTTCAACTGTATTAAACAAAATCCCATCTGAATCCACCCATGAAGAAAGCATAAATTGTAGAGTTTTAGACCAAGAATCAGTACCGTCAGCCGGTAAAACATTTGCCGATAACTGAGTCATTGGAATCCGGCCGGATTCGGGGAAATCCGGCGAGGTGAACTCGACGGAGTCCGTATTATTATGGGGTAGATTCATCCAAACAGAGTAGTAACAAGCCAATCCAAAACCACCACAACCGCTAAAAATTGTATGAAAAATACCAAATTCATGTGCAACCTCCGCCGTCCAGCCAAAAAATATATCGACAATGATGGCGATTGGCGGAGCACCCGCGGAGGCTGCAGTCGGAGGTGTTGAAGGGGATTTCTAAAAGGCGAATGGAAGAGTTTAAAGGGAGTTTAAAGGCGAATGGCACGCCGCCGCTAATCGATTCAAGCACCGAGTTCCACCCGCAATGACTCAGAAACGCCGCTACAGCATTATGCAACAAAATCTCCACCTGGGGTGCCCATTTAACAATAATTAATCCCCTGTTTTGCTCTTCAATCCGCTTCAAAAATCCCTCCGGCAACCATTCTTCAGCGTCGAACTCCAAGTTCATGTCAAATCCTAGAGGCGGCCTAACGACCCAGATGAAATTTATATCAATTGAATCTAAAGCTTTTGCTAATTGCATCATTTGTGAAGCAGAGATTGTATGTTGAGAACCAAATGATATATAGAGTACAGAATTTGGGGTTTTTGAATCTAACCAATTTATACATGATTCTGAAGAAATCCCAGATGCTTTACTATATCTAGCTCGGCTATCTACTGATAAAAGTATAGGTCCGATTGGCCAAACTGGTAAACTTAATTTTCTTCTAAAATAATCTAAACCAATTTTATCAATTTCTTCAATTGTATTAAACAAAATCCCATCTGAATCTACCCATGAAGAAAGCAATAATTGAAAAATTTTATACGAAGGATCAGTACCATCCGCCGCTAAAACATTTGCCGATAACTGAGTCCTGTGAATCAGGCCGGCTTCAGGGAAATCCGGCAAGGTGAACTCGACGGAGTCCGTATAATTATGAGGTAGATTCATCCAAACAGAGTAATAACAAGCCATTCCGAACCCACCAGTACTGCTAAAAATTGTATGAAATATACCAAATTCACGAGCAACCTCCGCCGTCCAGCCGAAAAATATATCCGCGATGACGGCAAGCGGCGGAGCGCCGCCGCGGACGAGGTCGGAGATGAGATTTCGGAAAGCGGATTTGAGAGAAACAGAGGCTTCAAGGAGGGTTAAACCGAGGCTAAAAGGGATGCTGTCGGTGTTTTCGGTTTCCGGCGGAAGGCGGTGGTCGGAGCTGTTGAAGGGGATTTCTAAAAGGCGAATGGAAGAGTTTAAAGGGAGTGATTGTTTGAGATTTTTGATGTTTAGAGGGGTATTTACAAATGTTATCTGGTAACCTTTTTTCTCAATTTGGAGAGCTAAAGATAAGAAGGGGATTATATGACCTTGTGCCATGTACGGGAATATCACTATCATCTTTTCTTTTCTCTCTTCCATTTTTCTTGTTTTTGCTCAACAAAGTGATGGAGTGGAAGAAGAAGAAGAAGAAGAAGTGGGGAGGACCAGAGGAGTAAGAGGTTCGGTGTGATTTGGGGTATATAATTATTGGATCCCATTATGGGGTGAAGTTGATTTTCAACTAACCATGCTGAGTTCTAATAATTTTTATCAATATGTTATCAGGACAATTTTAATGTAATAAAATTTTTATCTCATTATGACGAAGTTAAAAATCAACTTCATCATAACCGGATTTATAATTATTTAGAACAATTTTACTATCACATAATTTGGATTACATTAAGCTCATATACACATACATACATATTTTCTGACTATACATGTTACGCAGGATCCACAATATATATATATATATATATATATATATATATATATATATATATATGAATATTATTTGATCTAAAATTATGTAATAGTAGCATTATTTAATTATTTTTTAATTTTTTTATTTATTCATACATGAATTTGAACAAAACTAGAATTATTGTGCACATGGATCTATTGGTTTCTAGTAGCATCTTTTCCTCGGAAAGCATCTATTGGTTTACTCATAGCTATCATGTCCAATACAATTTTGTTTTTTTTAAAAATATAAAGTCCATATTAATTTTAACTTTCAAAAAAATAAAAATAAAAATTAACTTTCAAAAAAATTAAAATTAATTTTAATTCAAAAATTAATAAACATCTTATATTTTATTATTACTAATAATGAAATTTAATTTTTTAAACCAAAAATAAATCATGTCAAATTTTAATTTTAAAAAAAGTCTTTAATTAAATTTGGACTTTAAAAAGTCAAAGTAAATTATTTAGATTTTGGAATACAATAACACATCCTAGATAACTATAATAATAATCGTCACTCTTTTACTTTTTGAGATAACAATTAGTACTCTTTTAAGAGTTGATCAATTATAAAATTAAATATTTACTCTTATATTATTAAGTTAAACTTTAATCAAATGATATATTCTTATCAATGACAAAATTCACGTAAGTCTCACATAAAAGTAAAACCCACTCACTATTCACGTGAGATGGATCTCAATTTTTTTGTGAAAATATCAGTTTCCTTAATTTTTCACTATAATTCGGTTTAGAATGAAATGTAAAGACATTTTTTCTTTTTCTTTTCTACACTATTTTTGGCAATGAAAACGTAATATTGAATATACTTCCTCCATAAAATAAAATAAAATAAAAACTAAGGAGAACAATAAAAGAAAAACCTTTACCACTAAATTATCACCTTTAGTTTATTTCGATATCACTTTGATTTAAGGAGAAAATAAAGTCTCTCATTGCGAAAAAATAATAAACTCCATAACAGTGAAAATCGAGACCAAAACCAAATCATTGGAAAATGATATATTCTTCGACTTTTCCCTGCACCAGACTATACACAATGCCCTTAAATTTATAATCATTTATATATACTCTTCTTTGATGCTCTTTGCCACTAGACTTTTCTGGAGAAGGATTGAAAGGATATTGTTCGATGAATTTGATCAAACATAAAATCCATGTATATATATATATATATATATATATATATATATATATATATATATATATATATATATATATATATATATATATATAGAGGGTCCGTCTCTCTAGCGAACCATAGGAAACGAACTAATGACGAACCGGCTATAGCGACGGTTTTTTTTGTCGCTATAACATAAAAAACCAGCTTTCTATGTTATAGCGACGGAAAAAACCGTCGCTATAGCCGGTTCGTCATTAGTTCGCTCTTTATGGTTCGCTGGAGAGACTGACCCTATATATATATATATAGGGTTAGTGAAACTACACAGCTGTACAGACTTCCAAATGTACACAGTCTTTTATGATAATAGAGAAGTCATTCTACGATCATAGAGTAGTCACTCTACTATCTGAGGATTCACTCTACGTTTCAACTGATAGTAGATTGACTACTCTACTATCAGTCAGTAATTACTCTACGATCGTAAGGTGATTTAACTCTACGATCGTAGACTCTGTATATTTGAAATTTACACAGTTGTGACTGTGTACATGAAAAAAGATGCACCATTAAGGTCGCAGTAAACACTGAAATTGAGTCCCTACAGGAATATACCCCAGTTAAGTGTGCTGAGATATGCTTGGTATATTTGTAAAAAGATGGAGAAGAAATAAAGATGCTGAACTTCCAATCGCCCCACCAAAAGCTAACTGGAAAACTTGTGCCGAGAATTCCTTGCAACGCTACTGATTTTAAGGGATGAAAATAAGGAAGGAGAAAATCATGATGTTGAACGTCCGAGGTCGCTCCACCAAAAGCTAACGGAAAAACTTGTAGTGAGAGATCGTACGTAGTGCCACCACTTTGGAGGGATGTAAAGCATTTCACCTTCTTCTAAAATGCAGTCCAAAAATCCCAGCTCGTGGACCTTTGGAAACTCCTTCTCGTCTATGTTGTCCAAATCAACCTTCAAAAACAATTCACACCGCTCAACATAAAAGTTGGAGGATTAGATAAGACCCGATATATTATAACTACTAACAGGTTCTTCAAATATATCTCTATATAAACAACAACAAAAATGGTAACGGGAACCTCAATATCACTGAAAGTATGGAAACTATATTATTCTTATAAAGGGTAATGCTAGGGGTCTCAAAACGAGTCTCAATGATGCGAGATTTAATATTTTAATGATACTTTATTGCATAACCAATCACAATAGATATACTTAACCAATATAATGATAACGCATCATTTGAGACACTTTTTTAGACTAAAAATTTGAAACCCCCTAGCATTACCCTCTTAGAAAAGAAAAACATGCACCCTCCCATCCGTCTAACCTCTTTGCAGTGTCATCCACACTATCCAAGCTTTCTATATCAACATAAATAAACAAACAAATAAATAAATATTGTTAATTTTGACTCGAGGGACCAGGCATTGAAAATGTCATGTATTGAGCACTGCCAAGAAGAGGACTCCCAATTTTAAAAGAGAGTAGGAGTAATATTTAACTTCTTAAGTATAAATTGCACTCAAGTAACAAATGCAAGTGCTTAGTGACACCATTGAGAAATTGAGTGAACTAATGTATTTAGAAACATAAAATAAACGCTGAAGTACCTAGGGGGTCCAAATCATTGTTAGCTATATCGGGGTTTGATGCGGTACGTGGAACAAAAATCGGAACGAAGAATATCTTTTATGGTACAAAGTACAATAGGGGTAGGTTTCTTCAAATCATGTAATTGGTGCGGGATATATTTATTCGAAACATGGTAGGTTAAAAGTAGCTTTCTAAAAAGATATAGTTATAACTTAGATGAGATACAGTTGAAATTAATCGAGTTGTTTCTGAGCATAGTGACACAAAAAGAGCATTTTCTACGAGATTACGGCATGTCACCACCTACTTGACACCCACAAGGCACTCATTTAGCTAATTAGTTGCCATTCCTAGAATCTTCTATTTATATATTAGGCTTTCTAACAGTGTTTTAAATTTACTCGTGTGATTATTATAATTTGCAAGTATAAGTGATATTTTAGAGAATGATTATAGATAGTCGATCCTAGCCTTTCATTAGATTTTATCTTAGCCATTGGTTGTATAACGCAAGGACTATATACGAGGAGGCTCCTCATTTATAAATCATAAAATAAAGTTGTAATCATTCTTACGCACTAGAAGTTCAAGTAACTAGAGGAAAAAATTTTGGTCGCTACATTTACTACTTTGGAATGAAAGTATACCATGTTTTAGAATGCTCGTAACAAAACATAATTGGCGCTACGATGGTAACGATTTTCGATAACTATACTCAAAGACAGACAAGGTATTAGATTGCTTCTGGCTAGTAACAGCAGACTACTTTGCTTAGTTGGCTTAGCTCCGATCATCGGCTAACAATTTTTGTCCACTTCGAAATAGTAGCTAATTCAAATTCCTAATTCTTTCGCTCACCTGAGTCCTTAGAAGTTTATCTCTCAGATATAGTGACTATATTCCTTTGGATCGATATAGAGATGGGAATGGGAGATCCAACCATTGTCGCAAGCATATGTATTTTACAAATTATCCCAAACCCGAGTTATTAATTTATATAAGTTAAGATCTGTTCTTGAATATCATGGAACTTCTTTTTTTCTTAAGACTGCAATAAAGGATTCTTTTGGAACACAAGGAATATTTCATTCCGAATTAGAGCATACGAAATTTCCAAGTTCTGGAACGAATCAATGGAAAAACTGGTTAAGAGGTCATTATCAATACAATTTATCTCAGATTAGATGGTCTGGATTAATACAAAAAAAATGGTGAAATTGTATTGATTTATTTTAAAGATTCCGTTTCAATTGGTATTTGGTTATTCAACATGTATGAGGATCCCGCTAAGCATCCATGGTTGAATGGTTAAAACACCAAACTCATAATTGGCGAATTCGTAGGTACTGGATGCACGCCAATGGGACAAAAGTAACTAGCATTCTTATTGAGAGTAGAACTCAGGGAAAAAAATTGATTTATGGATGAAATCAAATATGCAGTATTTATAGACAAAAGTATTCGGTTATTGGGAAAAAATAATACACTTCTAATGTCGAATCAAGATCACAAGGAGAAATTGTGAGGAATAGCCATTCTAGAACAATCATTTTGTTTGGTTGGATAGAAATAAAGCATTGGGTCGAACTTTCTTTGGTGTCAAGGTGATAGGTATGAATAGTCATCGACTTCTGGGAAGGGGTAGAAGAATGGAATTTATTATGAGACAGACAATGCATTACAGACATATGATCATTACGCTTCAACCGGGTTATTCTATTCCACCTCTTAGAAAGAAAAGAACTTAAATCAAAATACTTAAAAGCATAGCGATACGTTTATACCAAACTTCTACCCCAAGCACACGCAATCGAGCCATAGACAGTCGGTCAAATCCAATCCACGAAATAATTTGATCTATGGACAACATCATTGTGGTAAATGTCATAATGCCAAAGGAATCATTACCGCAGGGCATGAGGGGGAGGTCATAAGCGTCTATACCGTAAAATCGATTTTCGACTGAATGAAAAAGACATATATGGTAGAATAATAACCATAGAATACGACCCTAATTGAGATGCATACATTTATCTCATTCCTAAGTTTTCTTTTTTGATTACCTTCCTCACGTATGTATAAGATCAAATTCATTCGATTTCTAAAAAAGATTATCAATCCTTAACTTTTCGAGGAATCCTTCATCAGTGGTTGTGAATGATTTTCTTTTCAATCTTTTCGATCTTGGATCCGTATGAGCAAATCATAAAGATTGAGAAATAAAACCATCTGATTTTATTCTTCTCAATAACCATGAAATGATCATCTGATCCTTTTGTCGACGAATGCTCCTATTACACTCATAGTCTCTAAAGGATGAGAGCCAACTATGTCGCATCTACACCGAGAATTCAAGTATCGCATACGTCACCAGCCCAATCCTTTGTAGGAACTACCCGTAATAACGAGCTAAGCGACCGATCTTTTTAGAAAAAGCATCTCAACAAAAGGCCTAAAAGAAATGGAAAATCCAACACCAATTTTCAACACCGCCCTAATGGGATGCCCCTACCAAGCCTGATTTCCTCAATCAAATCCTACTCCGCCTTTGTTCTCTCTGATATCACAAGCTTTGAAAGGTTCCATCAGTAGGAGTTCGGCTTGTCTTCTTTCCATCATCCCAAAACAAAAGAAGTCTCACCTGCTTAGATTCTCTTATGATCTAGATTTGATTCCATGGCCAGAATCAAAAGGTAAGGGCACATGGGGCTTAGGGTAGGCCTATACCACCAGAAAATACCCCGATAGTCAACCGTCAAAGACTTATAGAGAATTTGGTAGTGGAAACACTCAGTAATCCAAGAAAGCCTTTTAGGAGGAAAACCAACTCCTCGACGCTGGGGGCATCCCCGAAGCAGGGGGGATTTTGTGACATTTCTGATTAGTTGTCTTGTATTTCTAATAAGTTGTTTAATAGTTGGCATATTGAATCCGACTCCCTTATTTTATTTCAGATGCTAGTTCCTCTAGTCCAGTATCCCGACCAAGTACAAAGACCGACTCCGATACTTCAGTCCATCCATTCCTATCCGCATTTGGTGTTTAGTGGCAATCTGATCTTCTAACTGACTTCAATCAATCAGTCCAACCTAGAACCTAGTGGCATCACCCAACATAGCCGGGTCTTATGTTCCAACACGAAGGATGTTTGGTAGGGGTTTTTGGTTATCTTTCCTTGTTTATTTTATCTTTCCTCTCAACATAAGGTTGCATGTTTTGATTCTCATATAAGTAATGTGGCATCTTGGAATCTTTATTTACGTTGTAACTTGAATAACAGGAGGCTCAAGATAATATTTCTCCCTTATTACTTGACTCGTGTTTTTTATCCAGTTCTAGTAAACATTCTTGGAATCTCAGTTCGTCTGCAAATTGCACATGCAAATCTTTTTTCTCCTATATTGATGGTACCAATCCCTTGGATCGGTTCCTTTGATTACTTTTATTTGAAACTAAAACTCCTTAGGCTAAGGCTTGTGTCTGGTTTTTTATTCTTCATATGCTCAAAATTAAGAAGTTATTGAATAGAGTCAATAGACAGAGGCCTTGCAAAGCCTTGTCCCTGGATGTGTGTGATGTGTTGGCCTCAGTTACTGCCCTGCCTTGAAAGCTGTGTATTTATCCACTAATCCTCCTCTTTTGCATGCTTTCTTGGTTTCTCTGTTCTAATAAAATTTCTTCTGTATCTAGAAAAATGCAAAGTATTTGTTGGACCTTGAATAACCGAAATAAATTAACCTCAATAACACTTTGAGATGGATTGAAATTTGAGAGAACAAAAATAAATGGCAGTGCAGACAAAGAAGACAAGGCATTGAAAGTTGTTCAAACGGTACGAAATCAAAAGGTCCAACAAAGTCATCATTCTGAATCTGAAAAATATGTCTTCGACTATAGATCACTGAGTTCCAGTTCAAACTCGGCTCATCCAGTTAAGTGAATAGGCCTAAGATGAGCTTCTCATGAACCAGCCACTTTCTAGATCAAGTGAATTCAGTATATAGACAGTGTTAAGCAAACTATGGCAACTAGAACATCACGCTTATTTGTGTATGCATTGAACAGTGAACAAGCATTAGTTTACCTAGAGAGGTATAAATGCTTATGCAAGTAAGAGAAACCACGTAAGGTATCAACAGAACAGCAAATTCCTTGGGATTACTACCTCAACTAATTGAGCGTGCGTAGATAGAAGAGCACAACTTGGCTAAAATTGCTAAATAAACCTTTTTCCTTTCTAAAGTCTGAAATTTCTAAATACACACGCAACAATTCTACAAGTAAATGAAATGAAATTATAACTGAAAACCAGCAAGATATACCTAGAGAGCTGCACTTGCTTTCCTACAAGTAATCAGAAACTATAATGGGTATAATTCCATCACCATAATAGCAACTTCCTATAGATAACAAAATCAAGCCAATTAGTGTTCAAGAGCAGATTTACCTGGCTAGAATTGTGTAGCATGGACTCAGTGTGTGGGTAAAGTTCCTCTGACAATGAAGCAGGGTAGAGCCTTACATACTTTTTTCCAACAACCTTGGAAACAAAGAAGCACAGAATCATCATTTATAAAAAGCAGAGATATACCTTTATATTTTAACCAAAAAATCATTTGTCGAACACCCTTATTTCAGTGGTCATTCTGTCTTAAAAAACCTGACTTTCAAGTATCACAGCTACAAAAAGTATTAAAGGTCCCAGTTGATTCAACAGTCAACATTAACTTTTGATTGACAAAATTTTCCCGGCACAACAACTCTACACGAAAAGCATGTTCTACAACTTTGTACGAAAATTTATAGTACTATACTTGATTTTTATTTACTTTTTTCAGAAAGGAGCATGGGAGGAAGAAATGTTAAGCAGTTTTTTGTTCTAATGATAAGTGCTCATCATTTTATCTTGTTGACATATAAAGAAACCCACTATGACGCTGTTCGTCAAACAAACATACATGTGAAAAGCATGCAAGTTGAAACTCCAAATGAATACAAATCACCAAAACTCAAAATATCTCAAACTATCAGTTTTAAAAAAAAATAAAATTGGGAAAGAACAGGAAAAGAGCTGCTAAAAGTCAAATGACCAAATACATTATTGAAAACTCCTAAAGCTTAAGGCTTCTGCTCTACCAACTTGAGCACTCAAGCGCTCCTCTAACTGCCTCCACTTAAGCTGTTAAAAAATTAGATTTAGACTCAATATGAACCAAGGCTCTAAGCAAAATTTGATGCAAAAGCATTCTACGTTTATCCTACAAAACGATCCAATAACTCAAACAAACCAATCAGTACGTGAAATTCATTACTACCTAGGAGCTCCTTTCAGCATTCTAATGTGTTGCAAAAAAAAATCTGTAGTAAGACTTGAACAAAAGATTTATGAAATGAAAAAATCTAATTTATTAAAACCAGTTATTTTACAAATTTTAGCTCTAAGACGTTTTTATTGTCAAATTTTACTAAATCAACTGAATAATAAACATATAAATATGTTACTTTGCACATAACAATGACCGGGCTATAAAATATTCCAATTGTTCTTTCCTCATAATCAAGAACATGAAACCTATCATTTAACCGCCCTATATGCAACATCTTATAATGGCCAAACCAAACACCACTGCCTCTGACCTCCAAAAAAGTGTAATACTCATAATACGTCAAATTGAAGCATATCTTGTTTCGCAATTTTTTTTTTAAATTTTTTTTTTGGTTGTTAATTATTTATAGTTGAGGTGCAATAGTTTGTTGAGTTAAATAGGCTCTTTCTGCTGAAATATGATAATCACATGGGCTTATAATGTGAATGCAGACTCATTAATTTTTTATTTATTTTTCTTTTTTTGATAAAAGACACATTAAACTTTGATGATATTGTAAATCACATGATATCCAATACCTGACGTCAATCTAATTTTATTTACAAAAAACATGAAGCGAAATATTTTACCTCTTGGAGATGCAGTTAAAAAAAGTAGCTTTAAGTATGAAATTTTAGTATGGTAATAATGTTGGCATGCTGAGTGAGACACCAAACTTAAAACATGTTTCTTTTCTTCCAATGAAAAAGACATACATTCTGGCCATGATGCATAATCTAAATACAGGAAAGAAAAAGAACTCAGGATTATACAGTGAAGAAAAGATGGTAAGGCCTGCCTTTACTTTTACCACTAGCAAGGCCATTAAAACGATGAAAGTGAAAAGAGAGCAAAAAGAATATTTGAGAAAGAAACTCATGAAGGTAGCTTCAGGTCAGACTATTTAAAGTTTAGAAATATGCTAGTAATACCTGAGCAAGTATATTATGGTGTGGATCATGGTGCAATGGTGTTACCGTCCCAGCTGGACCAAACCAAGCATTGAGTGACCTGAGCTCCCCGCCTCCAGCAAAACAGTAGTCAGGGACAACAATGTCCCTCCGTAGCTCTTGTATCTGCATTTATTTATAGTCAACAATAGGAAAACTTTATGACAAAGTACCTAAATTATAACTAGCCTTCCACGAAACAGCATATACACATTAGAGGATATGCATGCCTGATCAAACAATGGATGCTGAGCTAAATAAGTAGGGACAAAAGAAGTACTGTCATTGGACTGAATCCTCTCAAGAAACTCAGAAAATGTGATTAGCTCTTGCTTCCATTCCGTGCATAAATAGTTCTTTCCGACCTGCAAGAGATTTTGAACATCATCCTTTGCCGGACGTAAGAATAGAATATGTGCTACATTTGACTATCAGTAGAGTTTTTAAGCCACCCCAAAAGCAGAGGCATACATACATTTACAACTAAAAAGGAGTAGTTCTAAAAGAACAACCAAGTTCTATAGTAATTCAAAGATAATACTCATTGCATACAAGGGTCCCTGAAGAACAACTTCAATCCATACCCATAAATGCAGCAGAACAATCGATTAAATGAATCTCAGAATTTATAATGAATAATCTAAGTTGAGATGAGGATCCTAGTTAGATTGACAAGGTTCTCCACTTCAAGCCAAACCATAGGGGCAGTTCCAAAGGTTCTATCTTCATAATTGTTGCACAGTTCAGAAAAGATTTTATTTTGGAAACCCAAATATTTCCTTTTAATTAAATAAGGAGTGAAAGCATTAATAGAAAACAAAACAACATGCCATAGGACCTTGTCTCAAATGTGTGCTCCAGTAAATTTACTTAGAGCATTCACAACAGTTTTCTTATCTCTATCCCTACTCTGCAATCTATTAGGTCATTCTGCAAAATAGGGATTCAATTTTTTCACTATATACCCAACAGGTTCCTTATATTGATTTTTTAAATAATGATATTTAAAAGTTAAAATTTGAAAGTTCCAACAGTCAAAATATCAAATTAATAATAATCTTATAATTTATAAAAGAGAGTATAATTTATCAATTGTATTTCACTGTAAAATAATTTTTATTTTATTTTAAATTTGAAGTAATTTATGGAGTGAATATTGAATGGATTGTGTCTACAAATGTACATAAGATCAACATTAACTTTAAAAAAGTTAATTTGTGATATTTTTAAATTTAAATTTAATATGATTCATTTAAATTTTGAAAATAATAAATTTTATAATTAATAGTACTTTTATAATATTTATAATTATATTGACATAAATTAAATAAATTTATATCAATTTTAAATTTGAATATGTTTGAAATTATTTGTTTAAAAATAAGTTAATATTAATTTTATAATTTGAAAATGAAGTAGTAAAAAAATGTCAAGATGTGTATGATTGATGAGTTATCCACTTAAATGAGGGTGTGAAATGTCATTTTGTATATATAGAGAACGGTATTTTGACTCCCTCATACTAGGGAGTAAACTCCTATATAGGGATTAAAATAGAGAGTCAAATAAGGATAAAAAAACTGTTGGATAATGATTTGTTGATGTATTCCTCAAAATTGGGGATAGAGAGTTGATTAAAGAAACTGTTGTGAATGCTCTTATAGTCAACACAAAATAATAAGGTTCCCTAGTGTAATGACTGAGAGTACATTTCTTAAATATATAGATAAATAATAGAGAAAAATGTATGTACACAGCTGTGTAGTACACAGTCGGCTATGACGACGGTTTTTTGGGTTATGGCGACGGTTGCTATTCTGAGCTACAACGACTGGTGAACCGTCGTCATAGCCCAAAAAACCCGTCGCCATAGCCTGACTGTAATACACAGCTGTGTATATACATATAGCCCTAAATAATATATATATATATATACATATGTATATGTATATATATTATTTTTATAAAAAGAAATTATATTAGATGGAAGGAGAAAATCCAAGCATACGGGGAGTCCACCACCCTATAACAAGTAAAAATTAAAAGAGCACTCAAAAAGGATAAAAGCACTCCGATCTTTACAAAGATCGGTCACAAAAATTGCCGTTAAAGGCAGGCAAACAGAGGCCCTTCGTTATTATTATTATTATTAAAACTGAGACAATGACATGCACGACATTCACATGAACAAAAAGAAAGAAAAATTTACAATCTAGTGAATCAGTTGACTAAATAACCATCAAGTAACTAAACAATTAATCACCTCGACTGGAACTGTGCGGGAACCAGCAACCTTTTTCAGGTAATTCATGTCATTCCATTTGGTTCTTGCTGGCCAGTGAGCCATGCAATCACTTAGTATAACTGGAGAAGCTGACAGGAAATAGTCACACAGAAACCCTTCCAAGGATAAAGCAGACCTTTTCACAACAAGCTTGCTAGAAAGAGACTGCTTGGGTAAATCATGAAGTATCTACAAAGTGCAAATTGAAAGTATGGATCAGAAACTGTCTTATTGCCCCATGCAAAAATATCTAGTTATGGGATAAAGATTATAATAATAAAACTTAGTCCAATTCTCTTACCTTCCTCCCTCCCACAATTAAAGGACTATTTGAGCCATTCTTACTTGGTGAAGAGGAATGATTTGCTTGTGTTTTTTTTGTTAGAATGTGATGAATCGGCCAGCTAATCTTAAAGTATAGAGGTCAACCAATTAACTAGTTATGTGAATAAGACCGTCCATGATCCAACTTCTCAAAGGCGCTATAGCCCACAAATTATGTATAGTGCAATACTAGGGTAAAACCAACTTTGTATTGTTAAATACTTAAATGATCTATTTTACCTACTATTAAAGCTAACATATAAATTTAGGCTGCTTAAAACTCAAAAGGAGAAAGAAAGACTGAAAAAGTAAAGGACAAGTCCTATATATAAACATTTACAAAATTTAATATCTTGCATTATGCTAAAATTAGCTGTCATAAGTTGTTTAACAGTCTTATATGTTTTACACTACATTTTCTTTTAATTTTCCTTTTCTTTCTCATTCCAGTTACTAACTAGTAAGTAGTAACTATATGCACACATGTATTCAGACTCAAATAATTTTTCCCCTTCATCCTTTAAATCTTCTGATAAACAGATCAATTACTCTTCATTTCCTAGCTCGAGCTGTATAGTACAGATAATCAAGAATAAATCATAATTCAGTATTATATTTATTTCTCATTATAACATGTTACTTATGACTTGTACCTAATAAAATTTGAAATTTACAATTACTATGTATAATGTATTTAAAAATATAATATACTATAAATGCTCTAATTCCCTCTTTATACAACTCTCCCCTCCCAAGAAATATCCCAACTCAACTTCCATATATTCAACAACCAACATCAAAACAGGGTTACCAGAAAACTCTTATTATCCTTGTGTTCCACATGCTAGATACTATCATTCTGAATCGTGGCACGAGAACTAAATGCTTTGTGTATTCAATCAATCATAGGTTGCGTCCTCGAATCCAATTTTGTTCCACATGCTCGATTAGTGTTCCCAGTAACCCAGCATCAAAACTTGCTTTCTTTTTCCTTTTTTACTGAAAACTCATTCCCTTTATTTTTTTCTTTCTGTTTTTTATTGGATATCAAACTTACCTAAATACTTGCTCTGTTCCAAAATTAGAGATACATCTTGTTTCTTGTATTCTATTCCAAAATTCAACATACATTTCTATTTTTATACTAATAATAACATGTTATTACTTATATCCTATTATCATGTCATTGCTAATTCACTACTATATTAACTAGTACTCAATATGAATTCACTAACCCATGTTATTATATTGTATTTTCCATAAAAGTGAAGCCTTTTATGTAAAAATTAATTAAATTAAAATAGAGAAAGGGAAAACAAACCTCACCTCCGCCACATTAAATTCCCCATGAACAAGTGGGCTTTTAACTTTCTCCAAACCCCTAATAAGACCATTTGCTTTCTCCGTCGCCTTCGCAATCGCCGACTCCAAATCCTTCCGCAGCGCCATTCCTCCCATAATCAATCCCATATCAAGAACCCTAATCGCTTCCTTAAAGTCACCGCCACTATAATGAAGCTTCGCCACGTGGAGGCACGCCATTGAGTACGCGTCTCTCCACACCGGCAGCACGGAGTGCCAGGGACCCGAGTGGAGCTGCTCCCAGGCCATATCACGCGCCGTCTCCGCCGCCCTGTAGTCCCCGGCGGCGGCCAGAGTCGACATGCTGACGTAAGCGTACCCGCCTTGCTCGGAGATTTTCTGGAGCAGGCTCGGTGCCTCGACGTCCAGGACCGGCGTTCCTAAAACTTCGCCGGAGAATGCGGCGGCCATCGGCGGTGAAGTTGAGAGACGAGCTGATGAGAGAGAAAAGAGAAAAGAGAAGCGAAGCGCATAAAGTGTTGGGCTAATTTGCTTTTCTGAAGGGAGATATTTGGCGCTTTTTGCTACGTGGCAAACGAGGTGGAAAGATATTTACTGGCATCAGACAAATAAATACATGCATATTCTAGAACTGGGATATTTTCTTGTTCAGAAAAATCTTTCTTCTTTTATAACAACTTTAAAAATTGAAAATGATAAATTCACAAGATAAAATAATATTTTATATAAAAATCGCCGCTATAAATTTTATAGCAACATTTTTTACCTTAAATATTCTCTTTTTTCAAAACTAAAGAATTCTCTATTTTAATTTTGAATTTATTTACTCCTTATGTTCTAAAATTAGATATACGTTTTTTTTAAATAAAAGATATATTTTTATTGGAATTTCTTAACATGTGCCCTTAGGGCACATGCTAAGCACACAGTTCAAGGGAATATTCTCTTGAATTATGTGTGTATTTCATTGAACTTGGGTCAAATACAGAAATCAATGGAATATACACACAGTTCAAGAGAATATTCTTTTAAACTGTGCAAGAGAATATTCTTTTAAACTGTGCGCTTAGCATGTGCCCTTAGGGCACATGTTAAAAGGACCCATTTTTATTTTAAGATTATAAACTAAAGAATTCTCTATTTTAATTTTGAATTTATTTACTCCTTATGTTCTAAAATTAAATATACGTTTTTTTAAAAAATAAAAAATATATTTTTATTTTAAGATTATAAAGTGACACAATTTTTCTTAATTTGTCATTATTTTTTCAATATCAAAGCATCATGCTGAATTCTTAGCTAATATTAAGATTATATTTGAGAATATAAAATTATTCTTAAAAATTATCGTTTTATAAATGAATCTCTAATTTTAAAACGTTGGGAGTATTTGATTAAGAAATTAAAAGTTTGACAAAATCTAAAAATATAAGGGAAAATTAGCATTTTGCACATTTTTAATCTAACTTTGCAACACAAAAGGTAGCTAAATAAAGGAATTTACATGGATTTTACAGAAATAAAAGTGAATGCCGCAAGTCCAAGTGGGTTCTCGATCAAGGCTAAATTTAGTGAGGTAGGAGTAATTGGATGGGTTAATTGCAAAATTGACCCTACAAGAGTATTCCAATTTCATTTCTTAAATATTACTTCATACGTCTCATAACAAACGTCATAATTTAATTTTTATGGTCAAATTAACCGTTTTTTGAATTATTAATTAATAATATTTAAATAAAATTTTCAAATTCCGAAACTTGACACTAGTAGTAAATTTTCCGTAGTTTATTATGATCATAATCACTTGGTGTATATTTTTATTTTTTTAAAGATTTTATTAATTTTTTAAAAAAATTAATTTGACTTTCATTTGACCATGAAAATCGAATTAAAATTAAAATTTAGTTACTAATTTTATTTTATATAGGAGACATTTTTAGTTAATTATGTTAAAAACAATTATGACTTATATATTAATGATTAAAAATTAGTTAAATTTTAAAGTTAAAAGTCATAATGGCAACATATTATTCTACGTCAATTTTATTCCTAAATAACTATATATTAACAATATAAGAAAATTTTTATGAGAAAATAATAATTAATATTAAAAAGTGTAATATATATTGCAAAATATATTACTGATTGAACTTTAAACACCAATTTTATTCTTTAGTTAATTTAATGTTAAACAAATCTCACTTATATATTTGTTATTATTTTTGCAATAATTTTATATATTTCATATAGAAAATTGAAAATTATTATTTTTGCAATAATTTTATATATTTCATATAGAATTTCTTAAGCATCAACTTTAGACATTTAGATTCTACTCATTTTTAAAGTGTAAGAAATTATATATAAATTAAAAGAATGAAAATAAAACTAAATATTAAATTTAAAAACTTCAAATGACATAAAAAGAATCAATTATGAGTCTTTGATAATTTTTTATTTGAGTAAAATTTTTAATCATTATAATAATAATAATAAGTTTATTTAAAATTCAAAAAATATTTTATAATAATTATATATAATAAATTAAAAACAAATATTTTATTTAAAAATAAACTCGTGCTTCGCACGGGCACTTAGATACTATATAGGTTGTGGACTTGTGGTACTGACCTCTAACATATAGGTCCACCACAAAATAAAAAATAATTTGTGCTGTGGATCTTCTTCAGTATAAATCTCCAAAATAATCTGCATCGTCAAATGTCATAACCTCATTTTTTGCCTTGCCACGAATGAATAATTTATGGCAAACCAATTCCAATTGATAGAGCCCAAGCTAAAGTCAATGTCTTTTAAGCCTAATGATATCTTAGCTTATTGGTTAAAAGTTTGGTATTGTGATTTTAGGTCTTAAGGGGTGTTTGATAAAAATTAAATGAATCTGAATTTGAATGAGCTGAATTTGAATCTGAAAAAAAAATTTATTTGATAATTAACATGTCTGAAACATTTAAATGACATAATTTTATTATTTTACCCTTCTGAAAAAATTCAAAATTGTTGTAAATTTATTTAATATTACTTAATATAATAGTTAATATTTTTTTTTACTTTATTCAGCTGCTCATTCAGTCATTCAGCCAAAAAAATCTGACTTAGTCATTCAGCTCAATCATCTGACCGATTCAGCCATTCAGACGATTTTTTTCCAAAATAAACGCACTTAATGGCTGACCGATTCAGCCATTCAGATGTATTCAGTCTTAAACAAACAGCCCCTTAGTTTTGATTCTGATATCGGATGAGTTTATTTCTTTCTTTATTGTAAAGCTTGTTTCCTTTTTATTGTGAATTTAATTTTTGCACAGGTTGTTTTATATATATATTTATATAAAAAATTATTATTAATAAATAATAATAATAATAACATTAATATCTTACAACAAAATAAATTTTCATTATTCATAATTTATACAACTTCTTTTTACCTCAAATTGATTTAAAATACATGATATTTATATAAGAATATGAGTAAATTTAACTTCAATATTTAAGTAAATTACATTACATGTTCGATACGACTTTTAAATCTTTTTTGGATAGATCGATGTGACAGTTATTATTATTATTATTAATATTTACTTAAATTTTTGTAAAACTTATCAAAGTTTTTGAAAAATAAAAATTTTAAATTACTTGTGCACACTTTTTACTACATTACTATGAAGAAAAAAAATAGAATTTAAGGCATGTTTTAGCCAATTTAGCCAAGAATATATAATAATTTCAACGACGACATAGTTTTGCATAAAATTTATACTTTATTTTTCTTTTTTTAAAAAAAACTCTAAAATAAAAAACTTAACCCTAATAGATAAAATTACGTCGTTCTAATTAAGTAGTCTTAACTAAACTTAGCTCAAACATAATATTAGATTCTTTTTTTGCATATATTATAACTAACTATTAATGTATAATATTTTATTTTTGCTGCAGAATATCAAAATTATCTGCAGAATTATCAATAAATACTTATTGCGATTTGTTCCAGCTTGTATATATAAATATTAATTTTTGAGATTACTTAATAGTTTAATGTGCGAACTGTGAATACATTCTAATAATTTATTTTACCAACTAATGATATAGATTAAACTTTTAATTTACTATTTTAAGCTATTTTTATAAAGTTATAAAGTTTAATTCACTAAAGAGGGGTGTATGAGGATTGTTTCGAATTTAATAAAAAATTGATAGATGACAAATATCACCTTTTAGTATATAATATACAATTTATGTGTAACAATATATGTTATAATGAATAAAAATATACACTTTTTCAATATATTTAAACTTTACAAACACCCGTTCTTACAATAGCATAGATTAAAAAAGTAATTACATGTTTTCAAATTCAATAGTCCAAATATTAAATAATAATAATATTATTTTAAAAATATTATCGATATTTATTGATATTCAATTGAATCCATTTGAGTGGTTATAGACTTTAAGATGAATTGAACATCTACTAATTAATATTAAATGGAATAATTAAAAATATAGAAAGATAAATGGATTTAAATTTATTTTTTATATTTGATTAAGATATTGATATTATGATCTAGACTCATATTATTAATATATAGAAAGATAGATGAATTTAGATTTATTTTTCATATTAGATTAATTAATATATTTGGATATTAATTTTTTGATATTTTTTTTGAATTTTAATATTATGATCTAGAATCATCAATATCATGTTAATGACTTTAGACTCTACATAATACGAAAGATAAAAATTTATGCATGTTTTATTATTATTGGTATCCATATTAAATATTTTATGTCGTATAAATTTACCTATATATGTACAACGTTTTGTTTGCATTTATTATTATTAAAATTATAATAATATGTGTATATTATAACCATACGGGTTATTACGAGTAGTTTATTGGTTTGGCTTGCGTAAATATTAATATGTTATTTATATTAAGGTATAATATAGTTTCATTTATGCTCTATATATACATATCTTAATTATTTATACTAAACTACAAAATTAATATATGTTGTATTGAATTAAATTTATTTTGTGGTATTCATTTGATTTTTGTAATTTATAACTTACTATAATTAATGATTTCGAGACAATATTGCAATAAATTTAGTTGTAATTAATGATTTTGTGTTAGTCAATATTGTGAGAATATTGGTGTATCTATTTCGATTTTATGATTTTTGGTTAGTGTAGGCTTAAGGTTTTCGTGGTGTATAATAAGGTGTGCGATGTTGTTCATATATTTTTAACAATATTTATCAAAAAATTTAGGTTAGATCAATAACGTCAGACTATCACAACTAAGTGACATTATAATTAAAATACAAACAAATCAATTTCATTCATAAATATCGAAGTCTTCCTATCCCAAATACTAAGCCCTAAAATCAAAGCATAGATATCTGATATTAATAGCAATTGATAGCAAGAATGAATCAACAATCAAAGTCGAGTCTGAAAACCTGGAAACGAAATAATTAATTAAGATGAAAAAGAAGAATTTTATAAGACTCCAAATTTTATGAATAAGATTTAATTTTTCTTTATATATTATTTTGAAATAGTAAGGTATTGATTTGATAAATGTGATAAGTTATGGGTGAGATGTGCAAAGTTTACAAAGTAAGCAAGTGGTTATAAAATATTCGTTTGGTCGAGGAATATTCTTTTTGTCGGAGAATATTCGTACGACGACGCAGTCATTGGTGGACCCCATAACAGAATGAATGTCGGATATAGAAAGCGACAGAAATAACCTTTTTACAAAAATAATGGTAAAACTTTTACCGTTAAAACTGTTGAAATACCCAGTAATACAGTAGCACACGGTGTTGCACAGTAATTCTAATTATTGATTCTTATGTAAGAAATCACTACTCAATAATTGTTACAGTAATTACTGTTCAATATTTTATTGATTCAATAGTTGTTACGTTGATATTTCATATTATTGATTCAATAATTGTCATTGCGCAATATTTTAAATTATCAAATCAATAATTCATATTATTAGAATAATATTATTAGATAGCATTATTGGCAATGTCTAAGGAAGTTCTGTCTACGAGGGATTATTTAATTGCGCGCCAGTAAGGAGAAATCCTTATCGGAAGGCCCCCTTCTTTTCTGGGAACGACCTGGTTGTCAATATTGTAGTTCTGTAATATTATTTATAAATAATTAATTGTTGATATATATTAAATGTGGATTTTTAACGGAGAAATTTTTAGCATGTGACATTGGTTGAAAGTTGATATTTTATCTTTTCTGATAAAATAATTCATTCAAATATGTTATTATAATTTTACATTATAGTAATATAATGTGATTATATAATAGTATAATTTTTATAATTAGAATGATAACATTATTATAGTAAATTCATGGTATAAAAGTTAAACGAGGTGGAAGAGTGCAAATTGAATTTGAACTCTTATGATGTAAATAATGATGTCATCGGAGTGATGAGGTAAGCAAGGATGTCATCGGAGCGATGAGATAAGCAATGATGTCATATGATCGATGATGTAAGCGATGATGTCATAAATTACGGCGAAAAGATAATTTTTATCCTTACTCTGCCGAGCCTATAAATAGAAGCTCATTTCTTCATTATTTTTCACTAATTCACTAAAGCTATAGAGAGAGAAAGTATAGAGAGAATAAGAGAGAAAGAAGAAGAGTATTCTGCTATTACACTAGTACAGTATCTAAATTTTTAAGGTAAAGGGTATTATTATTTTCGCATTCATGAAGAGAGTTATTTTCTTTCAATACTCGTAAGGGTTGTTATTCCATTCTTTATTATTCTGTAAGAATAACCTGTGTACGCGGATTACCGCATGCATGGTGAATAACTCTTCGTATTAAGTTGTTATTAAATTGTGAAAATAATCTGTTTGAGCGGACTACAGCCTGACGGGTGAAAATTCAATTGTAGTTTTGTATATTGTTTCATTTCAGATTCCTAATTCTAAACTTACTACGGTAAGTATTGCTTCTATAATTCCTGAAATGATCAGAAATTTCTTGAGTTTTGCGCTTCATCTAATATCATTTCACTAGAATATTGATCTGAACTTTCTTGTGAAATTTTTATCTTTTTCATGTCGAGTTACTATTCACGAGGTATTATTCACAGGAATTTTTTTCCTTCCAAATTATCTTTGATTGGATCCAGGTTTTGATCTTCATTCTTGAACTCTGGATAAATTCTCTAATATTTATCTTTTATCTCACTGGATTCGTTATTCGTATTATTTTTCATCATCCTCAGTCCTAAATGGTAATATAACTGAATATCTTTGGCCTGTAGTGCAAAGATGAATGATTACTTGATGAATATCTTTGACCTGTAGTGCAAAGATGAATGATTACCTGATGAATATCTTTGGTCCGTAGCGCAAAGATGGACAGGTGTTGAAATGAACATGACCAACTGGTGATATAAATGAATATCTTTGGCCCGTAGTGCAAAAGATGAATATTTAATTCGGGATGTATATTGATTGATGTTACAGGGATAAAATATTGATGATGGACTTTTAAATCAAAGAAGATAGTAGACATCATTCCCTACTTAACTCTTCTAATGAATTGTTATTTTCGCTGCGAATATTGATCTAAAACTTGTTATCCATAATATTTTATCTAATTTATTGAAGGCTAAAGATAATTTATTTTTCATTATCTTAGTCATAATATTTTTTACTGGGCTAGTTGAGCTCACCATTTTCTTCCATTGTTCTCTTCAGGAAATGAGAATATTGCGGGTACTAGTCGAAAAATGGAGTGATGGTCCGAGTTAGAGCTGTAGAAGTTCTCACTATTTTTTTTTAAAATAGTGTGATAATAAATATAATGAAGATCTAGTTTGAATGTTTATATTTTTTACATGTCTGTATTGACACTCACAGTTGTATGGTCGTATTTTGCACGACCGTTTGATATGAAAGAATGTATTTGAATTCTGTACTATGTATTTAACAATTCAAAATAAATTGAGTATTGAACCTATTTTGAGGGCGTCACAAATTTGTTGGAAAGAGATAAACATGTCCTTTGTGATGATAGCATGTCAACGGTTTGATTAATGAATTGTCACACCTTTATATGTAATCCCATGTACGAATTTACAATTTTTATTTAGTTTAATGTTGGAGTTTGTTCGACATATTATTTAATTATAATTATAAAAAAAATAGGAGATTTAGTTTGAGAAGAAATTTAAAAAAAGAATATATATTTATTAGATTTACTTTTTTATTAGTAGGAGACGTTTAAAAATATTGAAGAATATGAGAGTGTTTTATTTTGTGAGCAGTATATTATTTAATTATAATTAAAAATAAGATCTATTTAGTTTGAGAAGAAGTTTAAAAAAAGAACATATATTTATTGTAAAAAGACTTGGACTCTATATAAAAAGGAATATATATATATATATATATATATATATATATATATATATATATTAGATTTATTTACCTTTTATTGGTAGAAGAAGTTTAAAAATATTAGAGACTATGAGGGTGCTCTATTTTGTGAGTAGAATTCTCTCCGTTACTACATTTATATATTATATATATAGATATAGATTTGATTGATTTTTCATATTGTAATAGTGCGATGATGTAATTAATTATGATTATGGAAATTATATTGTATTCCACAAAAAGTGGAACTTTCAAAAAATAAATAAATTAGTATATGCTGAATAATTAGAAATGATGTCTATGATCTAAATGAATTAAGTTAATAATATATGAACATTTCGAACCGTTTAAATTAATTTTTGGCTAATGTTCTTTTCATTGTGTTGTATTATTTATTATTAGTAAGTTAATTTTTTGAATTTTTACTCAGGATTTGGTGTTAGCATAATAAATTAAATTTAATAGAAAAGAAAAAGGGAAAATTGTTAATATAAACAATTAATGTGAGAGTAAGAAAAAGAATATATAGAGAGAATTTGCCAGTCAACATCATTTATTTTTCATGAAGTAGTGTTAATGACATCTATTACCCTTCTTAACACTTTTGAAAGTCCCTAATTTTTCCTCAGATATATTAATTATGCATTTTATCAATAAAAAAGTGAATTTTCTGTTCATTAATTTTGACGAAAAGTACTACTAATATATTGTTCATATATGTCTAAAATAAGGTTATTACTGTCATTATAGTAACCACATTTAAGATGAGGTTATTACTTCCAGACTAATTTAAAACCAATGGGTGTATCATCTTCTACATCAGCCAAGTGGTAGACAAATTAAGATAAACACTCACTCCTAATCAAAATAATTCAAACTTTGTTTGGGTGTGCGTGCATATATCATTAATGATTAATTAATATCATCATGTTTTCTGCCTTTTTTTTATTTCCATCTGTTCTAACTCTCTCTATGATTAATATATTACTAACCTTTAGGCACATAAAAACAAAAACAAGGTGAATGCATATAGTTAATGCTCCTAATATTCTTTTCTATTAACTGTTACTAGAAATTATAGGATACAAATAATAGTATAAATTATTAGGGATACATTTCAATTTATATTTTCTGAAGATCACTTTCAATTTTTTGTTGTTGCTAATTTCCACTCACACACCCAAGAATTGAAATAATTGAACCATTGACCTCATAAAATCATAAGGCAAGAGTTATCATTGGGCCAAGAACCATACAACTAAGATCAGTTTCAATTTCAATTTCCAGAACTAAAATATGTCGTTAAAAAAATAGTCATTTTTAAAAAGTTAGGTTTTTATGGTACTATATATATATACGGAGAGGATCTCCGACAGACCAGACCAGTCCGTTCTTGAACCGGCCTATATATATATATACATATATATACACGGTCCGGATCTTAAGCTTAATCAACTAAAAGCTCACCAAACTCACCCCCTTTAGCGACGGACCGGGCGACGGTTTGGTCCGTCGCTATATATACAACCGTCGTCTTAGTTTTTAGCAACGGACAACATATAGATGGCGGTTGTATATATAGCGACGGACGAACCGTCGCCCGATCCGTTCGTCCGTCGCTAAAGGGGGTGAGTTTTTAGTTGGGTGAGTATAAGATCCTTATCGTGTGTGTGTGTATATATATATATAAAGTTGTGTTTAAGCCAGTAGCTTAATTTCCAATGCGATCTTTCATGTGGTCAGATATTGAATCCTATTACATATTCCAGGATAAACTTTTCTTAAGGACGTTGGTCTTATTTTGTGAGGGTACATTTCAATTTTTTCCTCCTAGAAGAAATTGATTTGGTAGCATGCATTAGTCGATGCATCATTTTTTTAGTTCTGTTATATGCTCGAAACCTAACCCAACCTAACCTAAACTTTTATCCTATGCGACTATGGGGCTGTTTATGTGACTATAGGGCTATTTGATAAAAACTGAATGAATCTGAATCTGAATCTGAATCTGAATTTAAATGAATTGAGTCTGAATCTGAATCTGAATGAAAAAAGTTGTTTGATAATTGATATGTCTAAAATATCTGAATAACAGTCTTTTACTATTTTACCCCTCTAAACTATGCTGAACAAATATATAATTTTGTTTGGACGTATTTTAAAAAATTAAATACAATATTCATTGTACAACAAATAAAAATAAATAATTCAAACAAATTATCAAACAAAGTATTGAATAATTCAAATAATTTTAACCTAAGTTTCATAGAAAATAAAAAATGTATCGAGTTAAACAAACATGTCAACATAATAATAAAATTACATTAATTTCAATGAGTCAGTTTATAGTTCACGAGCAATTTAGTCACATAGATTGTTCATATATTGTATGGCTTGAGAGCCTCATTGCACTGCATCTTGTTCTCCTTTCGTGATTTTGTTCATATTGTTCATCATCTCCATCAATTGTGGTAGCTTGATCATACTGAACAAATAACTCATCATCAATATTCTCTTTTCTTATAAAATTGTGAATAGCAAAGCAAGTAATAACTACATCTCTTTGCACTGAAAAAGGATATGGAGTCATCTGCTTCAATATTGAGAATCTTGCTTTTAATACACCATAGGTACGCTCAATAATATTTTTGAGTTGGGCATAAGCATGGTTAAACTTTTCTTTTCTGTTTAAGGCACGTCGACGTCGAAAATCTGCTCTAGCCAGTACTTTGTGTTGTGATATGGAGATAAAAAGCCTCGAGTGTTTGTATATGCAGTATCACAAAGATAATATTTATCTACAATTATAAAAACAAAATTTAACCCAGGTTATTAAAATAAATAAGAAAATATGATAATCAAATAAAAAATTATAATACATACTTTGAGGGGGAAATGGAAAGCCGGAACTAAGATCGAAGACAATTTCTGTTAATACTCTTGAATCATGTACTATTCCTTCCCATCCGGCCCAAACAAATGTGAATATCATATTGAAGTCACAAATTCCTAATACATTTTGATAGCATTCACCCATTCTTTGTCATCTATAGCGAGCTTGTTGATTGCTAACCTGATTGACATAACTGAAGTTTCTAGTGTTGGATCCGGTAGAAGACCAGCTAGGAGAATCGTCATTTCAAATGACCATATTTAAATAACAGGATTTAGATAAATTATTGAAACCACCACACTAAGTGTAAACTATTGCAATAGATAAGTACATGAAGTTTATTACCAAAGCTTAACTGCAGAAGAAATTGCTAAATTTAGAAACTTTGGGACATCATGCAAAGCCTCTCCTGAAAAACCAGTCCAAGTCCTCTTGGAGGAAGGAGAAAATCGAATATAAATTGCCAACAATTTACTCTTTCAAATATATTTTTTAGGAAATTTATATTAGGGCATTTCTCACCGCAGGATTCATTTTTCTTTCAAGTAGTTTTAATGGTTTTCTCATAAATATATAGGCGTCCACATTAGGTATTTCAAATAAATCCAGATCAACTGTCTTAAAAAAAAATGTTTCATCTATTGTCCCAACAAAAATATTAATCATATGACATTTTTGTCAACAAATAAAAAAAACTTCAATTAACAAATATTCAATCATGCATCAATCCAAAACAATCCAAAGGGGATCTCATCAATCAAGCAATCTATTTATTTACTATTCAATCAAGAAATCTATACATGTTTGATATTATTTTTTCCTATATGTATATATAGTAAAAAAATAGATCAATTCTTAGCTAGTTACTTATTTCAACCAAGGTTCTCAGAACCGGATCGTTCATTGAACCGAAAAAGGTACCGGGTGGATGGATCAGTGGTCCAACCAATGGTCGAACCGTTATTGACCCAGTGACGACATTAATATATAAAATATATATATTATTAGTAATTAATAAAAATTTAAAAATCTCATATTTCATGAATTAAAACATAATAAAGATGAGTTACAATATTAATAAAAGTGGTTAATTTTAATATAATTTTTTTTTGGTAAAAATAAAAATAAAAATAAAAATCAGGTCAACTAGGTCAATTAACCGGGTTTACCGGTTGGACCGATGGTCAACGTGTAAGACCCCAACTTTTATGAATAATGATTTAATTTTCTTTATATATTATTTCGAAATAGTAATGTGTTGATAAATGTGAAAAGTTATGGGTGAAATGTGCAAATATTTCAAAATGAGCAAGTGGCTATAAAATATTCATTGTTGTCGGGGAATATTCGTTTGGTCGTGGAATATTCTTGTTGTCGGGGAATATTCGTACGACGGCGCAGCCATTTGTGGGCCCCACAACGGAATAACTGTCGGATATAGAAAGCGACAGAAATAACCTTTTTATAAAATAACGGCGTAGTTGTTACCGTTAGCACTGTTGAAATACCCGGTGGTTAAAATACAATAATAAGCGGCGTTGCACAGTAGCACACGGTATTGCACAGTATTTCGAATTATTGATTCTTACGTAAGAAGGCACTTACTCAATTATTGTTACAGTAATTACTGTTCAATATTTTATATTATTGACTCAATAATTGCTATGTTGATATTTTATATGATTGATTCAATAATTGCTACGTTGATATTTTATATGATTGATTCAATAATTGCTACCGTTGATATTTTGTATTATTGATTCAATAATTGTCACTGCACAATATTTCACATTATCAAATCAATAATTCATATTATTTGAATAATATTATTAGATAGCATTATTGGCAATGTCTAAGGAAGTTCTGTCGAGGAAAGGGGTTAGGTTAATCTAATTACCGCCAGTAAGGGGAAATCCTTATCGGAAAGCCTCCTCTTTTCTGGGAACGATCTGGTTGTCAATATTGTAGTTCTGTGATATTATTTGTGAATAATTAATTATTGATTTATATGATAAGAAAATATTTATTTTGTTGATATAAAAGAAGGAATTAGTGCTGATATGTTTTTATCAGTATTTTGGTGTGGAAAATCATCCGTTTGTGAATTTCGGCCATTTTCGGTTGGGAATTTGGAAAAACTTCCTTCTACAAAGTTGTAGAGAATAAATTTCCCATACAAAGGACATATAATCTATATTTTTCTGACAAAAGGGCTATTTATTATGAATTATTGAAGTTTCAGAAAATAAATATTTTTTTAAATAAAATGGTGGGCCCCACTTTTGGTTGGTGTGGAAAATGCTGATTTTGGGTGGGCCCCACTTGTGGTGGCTGATATTTTGGTCAAGGAAGTGTGCATAGAATTTTTTTTAAAGAATATTAATATTTTATTAATTTAGTCTACTTTGGCATCCTAAGTTTTTTCTATAAATAGAGTGCTTAGGTTAGAAATGAAAATCACACCAGAATCAAAAGTTTTCTCTCTCTATAATATATTGAGCGTATTTTTGTGAGTATTTAGATACTTTGAGTGTTACTATTCAGTGCAAATTTCCTTCGGTATTATATCCGATATTCTAGCCAGAAGTACTATTCTTTTTAGGTAAGGGATGTTATTTTCTTTCGTAAATGATGTTATTCTTTTCAATATCATTACCAAAATATTGGCATGGATTTTATTATGAAATTCTTACTTTTTCCGTCGGGGTTACTATTCACGTATACGACACTATTCACGGAAAAATTAAATTTTCTTCTATTTGTCCAAGTTGTTTGTTAAGGTTCCTATCTTTGATTGGATCTAAGTTTTGAGCTTTATTCTTGAATTTTGCTCCACATTTGATTATTACGAAGTATTTTTGAATTGGATAAACTAAAATACGAATCCTTGATCTCTGTCCTTTATCTCACTGAATTCGTTCTTTAAAATATTTTTCATCATCCTCAGTCCTAAAAGGTGATATAACCGAATATCTGTGGCCTGTAGAGCAAAGATGAATGATTACCTGATGAATATCTTTGGCCGTAGTGCAAAGATGGACAGGTGTTGAGATGAACATGACCACTGGTGATACAAATGAATATCTTTGGCCCGTAGTGCAAAGATGAATATTTGATTTGAGATATATATTGATTGATGTTACAGGGATAAAGTATTGATGATGGACTTTTAAATCATAGAAGATAGTAGACTTCATTCTCTACTTAACTCTTCTAATGAATTGTTATTTCCGCTGCGAATATTGATCTAAAACTTGTTGTCCATAATATTTTATCTGAATTGTTGAAGACTAACGATAATTTATTTTCCATTATCTTAGTCATAATATTCTTTACTGGGCTAGTTGAGCTCACCCTTTTCATCTATTGTCCTCTTCAGGAAATGAGAATGTTGCAGGAACTAGTCGGGGGACAGAGTGATGGTCCGAGTTAGAGCAGTAGTAGTCCTCACTATTTCTAATAAATAGTGTGATAATAATTGTAATGAGGACTTAGTTTGAATGTTAATATTTTCTACATATTTGTATTGACACTCACAGTTGTGTGGTCGTATTTTGCACGATCGTGTGATATAAAAGTTTGTATTTGAATTCTGTACCATGTATTTTGCGACTCAGAATGAGTTGGGTTGACTGGACCTATTCTGGGGGCGTCACAGTTGGTATCAGAGCTTAGGGATATGATCTCTGGCGGAGATCGGGGAATAGAACTAGGAGGGGAGAGACGAGTAAATCCTTCACTAGTATGTCCTACCTAAGCTTATGTGGTATTTAATTGGTCAGTCGGAGCATAGGGTTAATATGTGATATGTTAATTTATTTAATTAACCCTTGTTTTATGGCAGTATTTGAGAATGACAGCTGAGAATGTTAACAACGAAGTGAATGAGACCGTGGAGATACCTTTAATCACCAACCAGGAGAACGTGCAACAGGAAGGCAATGTTCATCCTGAAAACAACGCTGATCAGACGATAAACAATGAGATGTTTAGAAGTTTTTTGCAGTTCATGCAAAGCCAGACGAGGGAAACTCGTGTGCAAAATATAGGTGGAGATAATAACAACTCGCGGCTTGTCACCGCCAAGCAGTTTAAAGAGTTGGGACCACCAGAATTTTAAGGAAAGCAGGATCCGATCAAGGCGGAGATGTGGGTTAAGCAAATTACCAAGATATTTGATGTCTTAGGATGCACGGAGGAACAGAAGGTTCCATTCGCCATGTTTATGTTCCGTGGAGAGGCAGATTACTGGTGGAAATCCGTGAACCGTATCCAGCCTTGCCGCACTCAAGATGTCTTGGGAAGCATTCCAGAAACTGTTCAATGACAAGTACTTTCCTGAAAGTATTCGTCATATGAAGAAGGTAGAGTTTATCAGACTGGAACAAAACAACATGACGGTGTCCCAGTACGAGGCTAAGTTCGCGGAGTTGTCCAGGTTTGCACCTCATTTGGTGGAGTAATGAGGAACGTATGACGCAGATGTTTCTGAGAGGTTTGAAACCCGAAATACGTCAATACCTCATTTCTCATAAATTTTCTCTATATTCGGATGTAGTAAACAGGGCCCAGTTGTTAGAACGAGATAATGACAACAACCAAGGTCGTACCGGTGGCAGCAGTCATCGGAGCAATGACGACAACCAGCTGGGAGGAAAGTATGACAGAAGCGGTAACCACTCCGGTGGTAATGGTGGCCATGATAGTAGAAAAAGCGAATCGGGAGGAGATTTCAAGAAGATAAGGTACAACAATGAGAACGTAAAGACGTCAACATCAGCACCATCATCAACTGTTTCTAGGGGAGGAGAACGACCACCGGTCGTATGCTATTAATGCGAGAAAGAGGGACACATCAGCCTAAACTGCCCACAACAATTCAAAGCATGCTATAACTGTGGAAAAGAAGGACATATAGCTCGAGATTGTCCTGTTGCGAAACCAAGTCCAGCAGGGGTGGTGATTCCAAAGGCGGTTTCAAACAAGTCAAAGTCGGTGATTCTTGGAAGAACGTTTGTCGTGATAGCCCAAAACGCGAGGAACCCACACGAGGTGATTACGGGTAAGCTGATCATAAACTCTTGCGAAGTTTACACCTTGTTAGATACCGGTGCTACCCATTCTTTTATTTCACCTACTTGTGCTCAACATTTGAACTTGACTTCTGATAAATTAGACTTTGACTTATCTGTTGAAACTCCGTTGGGAGAAACCTTTGTTACATCCACAGTTTACAAATCTTGCTTGATTCAGATTGGTACCCTTACCTTACCTGTTGATCTTATATCTTTGAAAATACTTGCATTTGACGTGATTTTAGGAATTGACTGGTTAACTACTTACCATGCCAAAATTGATTATTTTCGTAAGGTTGTTAGTTTTCATATTCCTAATCAACCTGTTGTGCGAATCCAAACCACCAAACCACCAAATCACTAAAATCAGTCAATATCATTTCAAGTCACAAAGCTATTCATTTATTGAAAAATGGATGTCAAGCTTTCTTAGCTCATGTCACTGATCTAAACCAGAATACGTCAGATTTGAATGATATTTTCGTTGTTAATGAGTTTCCTGATATATTTCCCGAAGAACTTCCCGGTCTACCCCCAGAACGTGAAGTTGAATTCTTTATTGACCTTGAGCCCGGTACAAGACCCATTTCTAAAACCCCATATCGAATGGCTCCTATTGAACTTCAGGAGTTAAAGGTCCAATTACAGGAATTGTTAGACATCGGTTTCATTCAGTGTTATTACATCTCCTTGGGTGCTCCTGTTTTATTCGTAAAGAAGAAAGACGGGAGTATGCGACTTTGTATTGACTATCGGGAGTTGAACCATGTCACCATCAAGAATAGGTATCCGTTACCTCGTATTGATGACCTGTTCGACCAGTTGCAAGGAGCACAGTTCTTTTCAAAGATCGATCTTCGTTCTGGATATCATCAGCTGAAGATTAAAACTAAGGATATTCCGAAGACTGCCTTCAGAACTCGGTATAGGCATTATGAGTTCTTAGTCATGTCTTTTGGATTGACTAATGCTCCTGCTGCTTTCATGGATATGATGAACCGTGTATTCAAGGAGTATTTGGATCAATTTGTTGTTATCTTTATTGATGACATCCTCATCTATTCTAAAAGCCGTGAAGATCATGAGCACCACTTGAAGTTGGTACTTCAAAAGCTTCATGAGAACAAGCTATATGCCAAGTTGAAGAAATGCGAGTTCTGGCTTGAGGAAGTAGCATTCCTTGGGCACTTGGTATCGAAACGTGGAGTATTTGTTGACCCGGCGAAGATTGAAGCAATACAAAGTTGGGAGCAACCGAAGTCGGTGACCGAAGTACGAAGCTTTCTGGGCTTAGCTGGTTATTATCGGAGGTTCGTAGAGGGATTTTCTCGAATCGCTACTCCATTAACTCAGTTGACTCGAAAAGATACAAAATTCGTTTGGAGCGAGGAATGCGAGAAGAGCTTCCAAGAGCTCAAGAGGAGGCTCATTTCGGCACCTGTTCTGACAATACCATCTGGTTCGGATGGATTTGTTATCTACAGCGATACTTCGGGCAAAGGGTTAGGATGTGTTCTCATGAAACATGGGAAAGTCATAGCCTATGCCTCGCGACAACTCAAAGAATATGAGAGGAATTATCCTACTCATGATCTAGAGTTGGCAGCAGTCGTTTTCGCGTTGAAGATCTGGAGACATTACCTGTACGAGGAGAAAGTGGAGATTTATACAGATCATAAGAGCCTTAAATACTTCTTCACTCAAAAGGAACTCAACATGCGGCAACGACGTTGGCTTGAGCTGTTGAAAGATTATGATCATACCATCCAATACCATCCTGGAAAAGTGAACGTGGTAGCTGACGCGTTGAGTAGAAGGTCATATGCGGGAACGAGTGCGATGATGTCAAGTACTTTAATTGATAAAGTTAAAGCTGCTCAAGCTACGGATCCAGAGCTGATGAAGATGAAGAAGAAAGTGCAAGAAGGTGCCATTCCAGAAGCAAGAATCGATGAAGAGGGAATACTTCGAGTCAACTCCAGACTTTGTGTTCCTAACGATTTCGACTTGAAGTATAGAATCATGATGGAGGCACACAACACACCGTTTGCAATCCATCCTGGGAGTACCAAAATGTATCGTGATCTTCGACATATATTTTGGTGGAGCAATATGAAAAGAGAGATTGCGGAGTTTATTTCGAGATGTTTAACTTGTCAACGTGTAAAGGCGGAGCATCAAGTACCAAAGGCTTGAGATTCCAAAATGGAAGTGGGAACACATTACGATGGATTTCGTTACGGGTCTTCCCAAGGTTTCTCAAGGCATAGATGCGATTTGGGTTATTATTGATAGATTAACCAAGTCTGCTCATTTCTTACCGATACGGGAGACTTATTCCCTTGAACGTCTTGCTCATATGTACATGAATGAGATTGTGAGATTGCATGGCATGCTAGTATCCATAGTTTCGGATCGTGACCCCAGATTTACTTCACGATTTTGGATCAGTTTGTAGAAAGCTATGGGCACGGATTTATGATTCAGTTCGGCTTATCATCCTCAAACAGACGGACAATCAGAAAGGACTATTCAAGCTCTTGAAGATCTATTGAGACTCTGTGTTCTAGACTTCAAAGGGAGTTGGGATAAGTACTTACCATTGGTGGAATTCTCCTACAATAACAGTTATCAAGCAAGTATAGGAGTAGCTCCATTCGAAGCGTTGTATGGACGAAAGTGTCGCTCTCCAGTATGCTGGGATGAGGTGGGTGAAGCAACATTGTTGGGACCGGAGTTAGGACGTATGACTACGAAAAAGATCCAAATGATCCGGCAACGGATACAAACCGCACAAGATCGACAAAAGAGTTATGCGGATCTTCATCGAAAGGACGTGGAATTTAATGTTGGGGATCATGTATTGTTACATGATTTCTCCATGGAAAGGAGTTATGAGATTCGGGAAGAGAGGAAAGCTCAACCCACGATTCATTGGTCTATTTGAGATCCTTGACCGAGTAGGAAATGTGGCCTATAGACTCGCTTTACCTCCAAGCATGTCTCGTATTCATAATGTTTTTCACATATCCATGTTACGTAAATATAAGAAAGACCCAAACCACATTATTGAGTTAGAACTAGACGAGATAGCCGAAGATTTAACGTATGAGGAGGTACCTGTCAAGATTTTGGATATGAAGGAGCATGTCCTACGCTCGAAAATTATACCTCAAGTTAAAGTTTTGTGGAGAAACCATGCTATTGAGGAAATGACCTGGGAGTTAGAATCGAAAATGAAAGCGAGGTATCCTCACCTCTTTGACACCCCAGGTACGTACGTCAATTTCGAGGACAAAATTTCATAAGGAGGGGAGGTTGTAAGACCCCAACTTTTATGAATAAAGATTTAATTTTCTTTATATATTATTTCGAAATAGTAAGGTGTTGATAAATGTGAAAAGTTATGGTGAAATGTGCAAATATTTCAAAATGAGCAAGTGGTTATAAAATATTCATTGTTGTCGGGGAATATTCGTACGACGGCGCAGCTATTTGTGGGCCCCACAAAAGAATAGCTGTCGGATATAGAAAGCGACAGAAATAACCTTTTTATAAAATAACGGCGTAGTTGTTACCGTTAGCACTGTTGAAATACCCGGTGGTTAAAATATACGCGGTGTTGCACAGTAGCACACGGTATTGCACAGTATTTTGAATTATTGATTCTTACGTAAGAAGGCACTTACTCAATTATTGTTACAGTAATTACTGTTTAATATTTTATATTATTGATATTGCTACGTTGATATTTTATACGATTGATTCAATAATTGCTACCGTTGATATTTTGTATTATTGATTCAATAATTGTCACTGCACAGTATTTCACATTATCAAATCAATAATTCATATTATTTGAATAATATTATTAGATAGAATTATTGGCAATGTCTAAGGAAGTTCTGTTGAGGAAAGGGGTTAGGTTAATCTAATTGCGCGCCAGTAAGGAGAAATCCTTATCGGAAAGCCCCCTTTTTCTTATGAACGACCTGGTTGTCAATATTGTAGTTCTGTGATATTATTTGTGAATAATTAATTATTGATTTATATGATAAAAAAATATTTATTTTGTGGATATAAAAGAAGGAATTAGTGCTGATGTGTTTTTATCAGTATTTTGGTGTGAAAAATCATCCGTTTGTGAATTTCGACCATTTTCGGTTGGGAATTTGGAAAAAATTCCTTCTACAAAGTTGTAGAGAATTAAATTTTCCATGAAAAGGACATATAATCTATATTTTTCTGACAAAAGGGCTATTTATTATGAATTATTGAAGTTTCGAAAAATAAATATTTTTTAAATAAAATGGTGGGCCCCACTTTTGGTTGGTGTGGAAAATGCTGATTTTGGGTGGGCCCCACTTGTGGTGGCTGATATTTGGTCAAGGAAGTGTGCATAGAATTTTTTTTAAAGAATATTAATATTTTATTAATTTAGTCTACTTTGGCATCCTAAGTTTTTCCTATAAATAGGGTGCTTAGGTTAGAATTGAAAATCACACCAGAATCAGAAGTTTTCTCTCTCTATAATATCGAGCGTATTTTTGTGAGTATTTAGATACTTTGAGTGTTACTATTCAGTGCAAGTTTCCTTCAGTATTATATCCGATATTCTAGTCAGAAGTACTATTCTTTTGAGGTAAGGGATGTTATTTTCTTTTGTAAATGATATTATTCTTTTCAATATCATTATACCAAAATATTGGCATGGATTTTATTATGAAATTCTTACTTTTTTCGTCGGGGTTACCATTCACGTATACGACACTATTCACGTATACAACACTATTCACGAAAAATTTAAATTTTTTTTCTATTTGTCCAAGTTGCTTGTTAAGATTTCTATCTTTGATTAGATCTAAGTTTTGAGCTTTATTCTTGAATTTTGCTCCACATTTAATTATTACGAAGTATTTTTGAATTGGATAAACTAAAATACGAATCCTTGATCTCTGTCCTTTATCTCACTGAATTCGTTCTTTAAAATGTCTTTCATCATCCTCAGTCCTAAAAGGTGATATAACCGAATATCTGTGGCCTGTAGAGCAAAGATGAATGATTACATGATGAATATCTTTGGCCGTAGTGCAAAGATGGACAGGTGTTGAGATGAACATGACCACTGGTGATACAAATGAATATCTTTGGCCCGTAGTGCAAAGATGAATATTTGATTTGAGATATATATTGATTGATGTTACAGGGATAAAGTATTGATGATGGACTTTTAAATCATAGAAGATAGTAGACTTCATTCTCTACTTAACTCTTCTAATGAATTGTTATTTCCGCTGCGAATATTGATCTAAAACTTGTTGTCCATAATATTTTATCTGAATTGTTGAAGACTAAAGATAATTTATTTTCCATTATATTAGTCATAATATTCTTTACTGGGCTAGTTGAGCTCACCCTTTTCATCTATTGTCCTCTTCAGGAAATGAGAATGTCGCAGGAACTAGTCGGGGGACAGAGTGATGGTCCGAGTTAGAGCAGTAGTAGTCCTCACTATTTCTAATAAATAGTGTGATAATAATTGTAATGAGGACTTAGTTTGAATGTTAATATTTTCTACATATTTGTATTGACACTCACAGTTGTGTGGTCGTATTTTGCACGACCGTGTGATATAAAAGTTTGTATTTGAATTCTGTACCATGTATTTGGCGACTCAGAATAGGTTGGATTGACTGGACCTATTCTGGGGGCGTCACACAACGGGCCAACCTGGGTATTTACCAATACCGGTTCATTGGGCCAAACCAGACCGGAAGACGGACCGATTCCGATTTTTATCGATCCGACCGCCGATCCAGTCCGATTTTTAAAACATTGATTTCAACTTTGTTTTTAAGTTTAATATCAATAAAAGAACCAATAATAAAAAATTAAGTAAGAATTGTCCCACATATATACCATTCTTTTGAGAAGTTGAACACTTGAATAACTAATGTACCACTTATGTGGTGTCTAATTGGTCAAAAGGGAATATTTGACAAAATATTTTGAACTTATACCTCGCCCCCACTTACAAATATTTGGCAAAATATTTTTAACTTATTGTTCGTCCTTACTAAATTTTTTTAGGTTTGCTACTGTAACTAGTGGACATCACAAATACTCATGAAAAATATTAATTATATTTTAAAAATAATAATAGAGTAAACAAATGTATTGTTCTTTATTTTCTGTTCTTAAATACACACCAAGAGTAATACAAAATCATAATATACTTTTATGGCATCTTAGAAACACCTGTTATAATATTTTATTCCTTTATGTGGCCTCTACTATTTATGTAATTATTGGGCTTATATATTATATTAATTTATTACTTTATTTATGGGTTTGGTAATTAATTGTGTGACCCATAAATATTATTACTAATATTAAGTTAGCATAATGGGCCCTAGGGTTGCATAATCTTGATGGACGATTTTGACCCTTAGCTATCCTATAAATTAATGAGATAGGGTTTGGTCTCGGTTGTTGTCTCAAAAAATTTATACACACCTATACACCCATCATAAGATTGAGAGACACAATTGAAGACCTTCACCCTTACGCGCAGCAGAAGCTTGATACATACAAGATGTATTCTCTCAATTCATGTAAGTACTGAATATTATGATTATGAATATTTGATTTTATTATGCAATAGCACGTTCCGTTATAATTATTTAACATCTGGTATCAAGAGCATGGTTACACTATTACATAGAATAAATTAATTACGTTATTATACAAGAATTTTAATTCCGCATATTTTTTTATTGAACGGAATCATGTTTCAAAAGGAATCATGTTTCAGAATAATGAAACATATAAATAATTCTTGCATAATCATGTTCCTGTTCACGAATTGTGAATAGTCTGCTTTATTCATTATGTTCTATGTGAGGGAATATTTATAACATTAATAATTAATAATGAATGTTATTTTATTCTCTTTATTGATATTCAAGTATTCTGTCATATCATGTATTGTGTATATATATTCATGTTCCTATATAAATGAAGTAGAAGCAAGTATCCTGTATCATGTATTATACATATCAAGTTCGGATATCAAGTATCCTGTATCATGTATTATATATTCGGATATCAAGTATTCTGTCATTATGCAAGTTAACTTAACCATCCTTTTAAATCTAACTTGGTCATGAATCATTCTGTCATGGTAGTATCATGTATTATACATATCATGATCAAGTATTTTGTTAATGGATGGTAAGATTTAATGGCACTTGGAATTTGCCAACTATTGATAATTATATATCGTAATTTAAATTTTGGAACAAAAAATATTATTAGGGCTTTTAAGTTGTTACATGTAAATTATAAATAATGTTACTTTTCAAACTTGATTAATATGTTGTTTAAAGAAAATTGAGTTTGATCATAATAATTTACATGTATGCGTGACTCTTTTATTATTAAAATTAATAATCAGCCCAACGGAGGGTTATTAATTGAAACAATTAAGGATTAAGAAAAGTCACATAATGTTACATTTAATAAATAAAGATTTTAATTTTAGCCAACGGAAAAATTATAATTAGAATTTATTAAATGAAATTTTATTGCATAAGTAACATGTTTATCTCGTTTCTGCCCAACGGTGATACGTGGATAAATGTGTTGTGCATTATTTTATGGGAATGTTATTAGCATATTATTAATTGGACCAATAAAAGATTGATAATTATGCACCAACATCTCATTAAAATCTATTTTTGGGTGCTGTAAATAAATTTTATGTAACTAACTGCTTGCCCTACAGTTGATATTATTATGATTAATTATTAATTATTGTTGTACATTGTGGATTTCTTTTAGTTTTTTTTTGTAAGCATGCTTATGAGCTTGATTATGTTTCAGCATTGACTCCAACTAGTATTTCTGCTTATGTTGCTCATTTGACTACCACTATATCTCATAAGAAGAAGGTTCATAAAAATGGCAAAGGTTTTAAGAATAAGGATAAGCATATTTCTACTAAAATAAATAAGGGAAATTATTCAGGTAACAACTCTGAGGCAGGTCCTAAATGTCACTTCTGTAAGACGCAAGGACATATTAAGAAAGAGTGGCTTGAAAAGAAAGGTATATCGTCCATCAATTATGTAACTTATAAATCCTTTCTAATTGATGTTCCTTCTAATACATGGTGGCTTGACACTGGTACTATGGTTCACATTACTAATTCATTATAAGGATTCCTTTCAAAGAAAATACTCCAAAAGTGGGAAAGAACCATTAAAGTTGGTAATGGAGAGTCTATACAAGTTGAAGCTGTAGGAATTCTCCCTTTAGTTTTGGAGAGTGGTTTCACCTTGTATTTATATAATACTCTTTATGTTCCCAGTATGACACGGAATTTAATTTCTGTATCTAAACTTGACGTTGATGGATTTTCGTTTAAGTTTGGGAATAATAAAATAATTATTATCATTACTCTCATGTTATTGATTCTAGCTCTTTAGAGGGAAATCTCTATAAGATAAATTTGGCTAATGTCTTTGCTGAATCCTTATTAACAATGAATGTGACAGAAAATACATTTAAAAGTGGAAATAAGAGAAAACTAGATAATGAGAATTCTTCAAAATTGTGGCATAAACGCTTAGGCCATATTTCAAAAGATAGAATGCAACGTCTTATAAAGGATGGAATTCTTCATTCACTAGATTTTTTTGATTTTGACCATTGTATTGAATGCATAAAAGGAAAATTTGTGAAAGGTAATAAGAAAGGAGCCACTAGAAGTGGTGCACTGCTTGAGGTGATTCACACTGATATATGTGGACCATTTTTTCCAGGAATTGGGGGACATAAATATTTCATGACGTTCATTGATGACTATTCTCATTATACTTATGTCTACCTGATTAATAAAAAATCTGAATCACTAAATATATTTAAAATTTTCAAGGCTGAAGTTGAAAATCAACTTGACCGAAAAATTAAAGTAGTGAGATCAGATAGAGGCGGAGAGTATTATGGTAAACACTCCGATACAGGTCATAGTCCTGGCCCATTTGCCTTATTTTGTCAAGAAAATGGAATCGTCACTCAGTATACAATGCCTGATACATCGCAGCAGAATGGTGTAGCTGAGAGACGAAATCGTACCTTTATGGATTTGGTACGTAATATGTTATGTAATTCTAACTTACCGATATTTTTGTGGACTGAGGCATTAAAGACAGCTGTTCATATTTTAAATCGGGTTCTTAATAAATATATCCCTAACACTCCTTATGAAATTTGGACAGGTAGGAAACCTAGTTTAAAATACTTACGGGTGTGGGGCTGTCCAGCCAGGCTAAGATTTTTAATCCACAAATAAAGCAACTTGACTCTAAAACCATTAGTTGCCATTTCATTGGATATCCTGATAATTTAAGGGTTTTTGATTTTACTGTCACTCTCATACCACTAGAATTGTTGAGACTAGGAGTAACGCCCCTAAAATAGGTCCAATCCACCCAATCCATTCTGGGTCGCCACGAAATACACTCAACAAAAATTTTAAATATAAATCTTCAAATTCTAACTTTTAAACTGTCGTACAAAATACGACCACAATTAAACTGTGAGTTTTAATACAAATACAGTGCCCATACTCCAAATCAATAATACGTTACAGAAAGGTACAGTCAATAACTGTTTTAGGAATTAAAATATTTGGAAAATACTCAAGAAAACCTCCGTACATGGGAGGCCATGCATCTAAGTTATAATAGATATCGTAGGATTCGAGAATTATTCTTGGTTGACCCAATAGACCCCAAAGAAAAACTAGAAGATTACTATCTTATTCATTCCAATGGTGGGTCTTCTATTGCCATATAATTATCTCTGTTGTCTCAAACTGAGAATTATATTCTAACCGTACTCCAAGATTATATAGGTAGTGTTCATGGATATAATCAGCAAGTGGATGTGCACAACCATGTCTTATGATAACATGAAGTCGTATGTGGTTAGATATCTTGTATGATAGTGACAAAACACCCTTCCAAAGTTGGGTTCACCTAACCTAAGTCAGGTCACCAAAATCAACGATTAAATGACGTATAAAATACGACATACTTATCTAAATTTTTCAATAAAATTATTTTCATACTGTTTGGTGGAAAACTTTAACAGTTATAGACCCTCGTTCTATTTCCCTGTTATCCCCGCTCGACCCAGCTACACTCTTATTACCTGAAAAGAATTGTGAAGCAAAAGAGTGAGCACAAATAGCCCAGTAAAGAATATCATGACTAAAGATAATTTAATTATCAATAGTCTTCATCAGTAATAAATCAGAGATTTATAATATATGGTAGATGATAAAATTTTTGAACCATAGTTGCAGCGGAACGAGCAATCCATTAGAAGAGTCAAATAGACTATAATGTCTATTATCTTCTCCATGTTAAAAGTCCACCAATAATATTTTATCCCTGTAACATCAATCAACAATTTCTGTCCACAATCATGTAAGTTCATGATCATAATTATCTTGATGAATTCCTCTTCGCACTCAGGAAGAAGATAATTCTCATCACCTGTCTTTACCTGAAATATCAAAGATCATGGTTATTCCAAATCACAGTTCCTGTTCATAATCATGCTAATCAATTCATCTTTGCATTACAAGCCAAAGATATTCAACAATTAATCATTCGTCTTTGCACTACAGGCCAAAGATATTCACAAATCAACCGTTCATCTTTGCACTACAGGCCAAAGATATTCATCAATAGTTCATCTTTGCACTATGGGCCAAAGATATTCAATAACAGGTCCTCTTTGCACTACATGCCAAAGATATTCGTATCTCAAAAAAATGTCTAATCATTCCAGAATTTATATAAACAATAATTATAACCATGTTGATCAATTCACCTTTGCCTTTAAGCTAAAGATATTCAATTGTAAATTCAATGGTCATGAACATACCAGTCAACAATCCATCTTTGCACTACTGGCCAAAGAGAATTTATAATCATGATCATACTAATAATCTACCCATCTTTACACTCAAGTCAAAGAGAAATTTCATCACCAGAATTATAAAAATGTTATATATGAGAATAAGAACAATACGTTCCAATTGTCAACATGATAACCAATTGTGGAGTAAAATTCAAGAAGAAAGTTCAAAATATGGATCCGACCAAAGATAGGAACCTTAACCAGCAATTTGGACAAATAGAAGAAAATTTAATTTTTCGGTGAATAGTACCGTATACGTGAATAGTGTCGTATACGTGAATAGTAACCCCGACATGAAAAAGATAGAAATTTCATAAGAAAAATCATACTTCGTGAATAGTACTCGTGAATAGTGCCGTATACATGAATAGTGCCGTATACGTGAATAGTAACCTCGACGAAAAAAGTGAGAATTTCATAATAAAATTCATGCCAATATCTTGGTATAATGATATTAAGAAGAATAACATCATTTACGAAAGAAAATAACATCCCTTACCATCCCTTACCTCAAAAGAATAGTACCTCTGACTGAAATATCGGATATAATATCAAAGAAAACTTGTACTGAATACTAACACTCAAAGTATCTAAATACTCACAAAAATACGCTCGATATTATAGAGAGAGAAAACTTCTGATTCTGGTGTGATTTTCAATTCTAACCTAAGCACCCTATTTATAGGAAAAGCTTAGGATGCCAAAGTAGACTAAATTAATAAAATAATATATATATTTTTAAAAATCTCCAGCCGTCGGCTGCTCTTCAAAAATCAGAATTTTTCAACAAAAAGTGGGGCCTACCCATTAAAAAAATATTTATTTTCCGAAACTTCAATAATTCATAATAAATAGCTCCTTTTGTCAGAAAAATACAAATTCTATGTCCTTCTATAGAAATTTAATTCTCTACAACTTTGTAGAAGGAAGTTTTTCCAAATTCCAAACATAAATTATCCGAAATCCACAAACGGCTGATTTTTCCACACCAAAATACTGATAAAAATACATCAGCGCTAATTCCTTCTTTAATATCCATAAAATAAATATTTCCTTATCATATAAATTAATAATTAATTATTCACAAATAATATTACAGAACTACAATATTGACAACCAAGTCGTTCTCAGGAAAGAGGGGGCCTTCCGATAAGGACTTCTCCTTACAGGCGCGCAATTAAATAACCCCTCCTAGACAAAACTTCCTTAGACATTGTCAATAATGCTATCTAATAATATTATTCAAATAATATGAATTATTGATTTGATAATGTGAAATACTGTGCAGTGACAATTATTGAATCAATAATATAAAATATCAACTGTAGCAATTATTGAATCAATCATATAAAGTATTGAACAGTAATTACTGTAGCAATAATTGAGTAAGTGACTTCTCACGTAAAAATCAATAATTCAAAATACTGTGCAATACCATGTGCTACTGTGCAACACCGCGTATTATTGTATTTTAACCACCGGATATTTCAACAGTACTAACAGGTAACAACTACGCCGTTATTTTTTAGAAAACTCATTCTTGTCGTTTTCTTCATCCGACAATTATTTCGTTGTGGAGCCCACAAATGGTTGCGCCGTCTTACGAATATTCCCCGATAACAAGAATATTTTATGACCAAACGAATATTCCCCGACAACAAGAATATTTTATAACCGCTTGCTTATTTTAAAATATTTGCACATTTCACCCTTAACTTTAAACTTTTATCAATTTAACCATTTACTAAATAGAAAAATTGAATACTTTTATTTCATAAAATCTGGGGTCTTACACTAGGCATGCAGAGTTTTTAGAGAATGGTGATTTAAGTGGGAGTGGTGAGCCTAAAAAAATTGATCTTTAAAAAAATAGGTTTTATGTTCCTAATTCTGTAATTCAAGAAGATGAGGCACAACAACCTCTTATTGAGGCAAATGATGCCCCTGAGATAGCTGAGCCACCACCTAATGTTGAACCCCACATTATTGAAAATTATATTCCTGAAATTGTGCAGCCTTTACGTAGGTCCGAAAGACCTAGAAAGCCATGAATGATGAGTTGAAATCAATGGAGGTTAATAATTTTTCTCTCCAATATCCAGGAAAGTTTCATTTAGAATAATTCATGGCTTTAGTAGCTCATTATAGTTTAGAGTTACATCAGATGGATGTTAAAACTGCATTACCAAAAGTTTTTTTGGTTAAAGGCAAGGAACATAGGTATGTAGACTTAAGAAGTCCATATATGGGTTAAAACAGGCTTCTCGACAATGGTATCTTAAGTTTCACGAGGTGATGAGTAATTTTAATTTTAAGAAAAATATAATTGATCAATGCATATACTTGAAGGTCAGTAGGAGTAAATTTGTTATTCTTGTTTTGTACGTTGATGATATACTAATTGCAAGTAATAACTTAGACATGTTGTATGAGACCAAACGTTTTCTTTCTGGAAATTTTGATATGAAGGATCTCGGTGAAGCCTCTTATGTTATAGGTATTGAAATTCATCGAGATAGGTCTCACGGGATATTAGGATTGTCCCAAAGAGCTTATATTGACAAAGTTCTTAACAAATACAACATGTAAAATTGCTCCCCTACTGTCGCCCCTGTTGTTATGGGTGACAAATTTGGCTCATATCAATGCCCTAAGAATGAACTTGAATGTGATCAAATGAATCTTATTCCCTATGCTTCTATGGTTTGGAGTCTTATGTACGCTCAAGTTTGTACACGTCCAGATATAGCGTATGTAACTGGCATGCTTGGACGTTACCAGTTAAATCCAGGATTGGATCACTAGAAAGCAGCCAAATTTTTTTTACGCTACTTATAGGGTACTAAGGATTTTATGTTTACATTCAGAAAACAGATAACCTTGAAGTTATTGGTTATTCTGATTCTGATTCTGATTTTGCTAAGTGTAAAAACGAAAAGAAATCTACATCATGGTACATCATTATGCTTTCAAGAGGCCCTATTTCGTGGAGAAATCATAAGCAGAAGTTAACTACAACTTCCATGATGATGGCATAATATGTGGCTTGTTATCATGCTGCTGTTACGCCGTATTAATGAGGAATCTTATTTCATGACTTAAAGTTATAGATTCCATTTCAAGGCTATTGAAAGTATTTTGTGATAATGATTCTGCTATTAGTTTTTTTTTTTCAACATCACCAGTTCGAGTGGTGTTGGATTATACCTCGACACTAAATACTTATTTGTCAGGGAAAGAGTTGAAGTTCAAAGCGTTGTCATTAAGTATATTAGTACGCATGATATGTTAGCAGATCCACTTACGAAAGGTTTACCAACCAAGCTCTTTTTAGAGCATAATGCCGGCATGGGTTTAACTGGTAGTCTTAATTAGTGAATTATTTTGATGTAAGACAACATTTTGAGCTCAGTTGTTTTGAACTTCACATTATTTTATGTTTGCTATTCTCATTAATGTGCACACTTGAGAATTTATGAGCAAACGGAACGATTATGTTTTGGACCATATGAATGAGTTTAATCTATTACCACTTATGTAAACTCTATTCATATCTGTTATGCTTAATGTTAATCTTTGTTCTAATAAAAGTACTAATTGTGTAACTAATGGGGACCTTGTGTTAATAGTGACACAAAGATTGTATTAATTCGCATTGGTGTTTTTATTTGAACAGGATGTAGATATTAAATTAGTACTTGGCCAAATTAATGATTGTAAGCGTTATGTTTGTATATAAATAGTATTTCGGCCAAGTGGGAGAATGTTAAAATATTTTATTCATTTATGTGACCTCTACTATTTATGTAATTATTGGGCTTACATATTGTATTAATTTAGAGTCCTTTACAGAACTATACAACATTTAGAAAGTAATTACAAAAAAGTGCATCCACAAAATAATTACAAAAAAAGTGCAAAAAATTCAAACCATTCAATTTTAAATTAAATAAGGAAACCTAAAATCAAGGATAACTAATAATTCAAATTCAAATCTTTTGGGATCTAACAACAATTTCAAATCTATAATTCAAAATTCAAATCAAAATGAGAAAATTAAAAATAAAAAATTATGAAGGAGTTAATGTTCATCATCCTCCTCTACCGCATCTCGCCGTCGCCGTCGCCACCACCACCGCTATATCGCCGGAGTTGCTATTCTGAATTTTTTTTGAAGATTTGGGTACCCACAAAAATTAAAATGGTTACCTTTATACGAAGTTTTGCTACCAACTGCATCACATTCAAAATAAAATTGGTAATCAAATAAAACTGAATTGGTTATCTTATCAAAAGGTTTGGTAACCAACTGCATGAAGTTTGGTTACCAACTGCATCACATTCAAAATAAATTAGTAACCTAATAAAACTGACTTGGTTACCTTATCGGAAGGTTTGGTAACTAACTGCATGAATTTTGGTTACCAACTGCATCACATTCAAAATAAATTGGTAACCTAATAAATATGAATTGGTTACCTTCATACCAAGGTAATCAAACCTTCATACCAAGGTAACCAAACCTTCATAACAAGGTAACCGAATCTTCATATTAAGGAAAACCTTCATATTAAGGTTCGGTTACCTTGGTATGAAGGTTTGGTTACCTTGGTATGACTGTTTGGTTACCAACGTATGAAGGTTTGGTTATCGGTAGAGGTGGAGAATGGACCGGTGGCGATGGGAGGCGGAGGGAGGAGAAAGGGGGTGGGAGGAGAAGGAGGGGGAAGTGGTGGGGCGTGGGGGGGGGGGGGGGATAGGAGAAAGGGGGGCGGGAGGAGGGGGAGGCGGAGGGAGGGGGAGGTGGTGGGGAGGTGGTGGGAGGAGGGGGAGGGCGGTGGGAGGCGGAGGGAGGAAAAAGGGGGCGGGAGGAGAGGGAAGGGGTGGGGGGAGGAGAAAGGGGGGTGGGAGGAGGGGAGGCGGGAGGAGAAAAGGGAGACGGAGGGAGGGGAGGGGAGGGGAGGGGGTGGGGTGGGGTGGGGTGGGGTGGGGTGGGACGGGGGCGGGAGGAGGAGAAAGGGGGCGGGAGGAGGGGGAGGGCGATGGGAGGCAGAGGGAGAGGGAGAGGGGGGTGGGGGCTGGGGAGGAGGAGGAGGAGAAGGGAGGCGAAAATGGAGTGGGAGAGAATCGTGGGAGAGATAAAGGAGATAATCGTGGCCATAATTAAAGGAATAAGATTGCACTCTTTTTGTAATTAAGTATTGCATATGCACTAATTTTGTAAATATTTTATTTATGCACTTTTTTATAATATTTTATTAAAATATATTATTATATGTAATTGTTCCATTAATTTATTACTTTATTTATGGGTTTTAAAATTAATTGTGTGGCCCATAAATATTATTACTAATATTAAGTTAGCATAATGGGCCCTAGGATTTCATAATCTTGATGGACGATTTTGACCCTTAGCTATTCTATAAATTAATGAGATAGGGTTTGGTTCCGGTTGTCGTCTCAAGAAATTTATACACCTATACACCCATCATAAGATTGGAGAGAGACAATTGAAGACATTCACCCTTACGCGCAGCGGAAGCTTGATACATATAAGATATCTTCTCTCAATTCATGTAAGTAATGAATATTATGATTATGAATATTTGATTTTATTATGCAATAGCACGTTCCGTTATAATTATTTAACTACACCAACTAAAAAAATACCATCATGAACATTTCTTGCAAATAACGCAAAATTAAGCTCCTTCCTCATGCACGTCCAGTAGCATACCCTTTGAAAAACAAAAGTACATAACACAAGTGTTAGTTTAAGATTATTTACAATTTACAATTCCAAGTAATTACTACTATTTGGACTCCAAAAAACAAATAGATTTTACCTTTAAATCCTCCGGAGTTTGGCTACATAAACCTTTACAGTGACATAAATCCAGTCTTTCAGATTATCTAGATAGAGAAAATATGCTTGTCTCCACCGACGATTGAGAAATAAAGCTCCACATATCCCCCAAAATGTTGTACTGAACCCAAGTGCTGCACCTATGTAGAACCATCTATCAAACTCATCCGTTCCTTCATTTTCATTGCCAGCAGAGATAGACGGAACTTGAGATGATTCATCTCCAGGACATTTTTGTACAAGTGGGGTCCCACAAAGTGCAGAATTACCCATGAATGTGGGAACATTAAAACTTTGGAGTTGAGTGCCCGCTGGGATTTTTCCTGACAAGTTATTATTCGACAAGTCTAGATAACTTAGCAAAGTTAAATAAGACATGCTTGTCGGAATTCTACCTGAAATTCGATTGTTGGACAAATCGAGAGATTCAAGTGACTTTCAAATTACCAATCTCTAGAGGGATATTTCCACATATATCATTTTTTGATATGTTCAATGCGACCAATTCTAGTAGAGCGAATATCGTCTCAGGAAGTTCTCCATTTAACTTGTTGCTTGACAGATCAATGATATTTAAGTATTCGAGATTTTTCCCAAATTCTTGCTCCCCTCCTTTCCAGACAACTGGTGCATGATCGTAAACTGGACCGGCCTCAACAACACGCGGGTATTGATGCTCGACAACATTAGATTGAGTTCCATGTTGTAGAATCATGCCAGTGAAATTATTGAAGCATCGAGGAATTTTTCCAGAAATGTTGTTTGTAGATAGGTCTAACAACTGAAGATTCCCTAACCGACACAACTGCAAAGGTATGCTTCCTAAAAATTGATTGGATCGCATGATCAAAGCGTACAACTTTGATATTTTGTCCATCCATGCCGGAATATGTCCAGAAAATTTATTTGCTCCCAAATTCAAAAAACTTAGTTGCGTACAGTTTCTTAATAGCATGGGTAATTCTCCTGAGAGCATGTTCTTGTGTAAATCCAATACTTGGAGCTGTATCAAAAATCCCAATGAGCTAGGAATTCCCCTAGACAAATTGTTATATGCAAAATTAAGAATCCTCGTCTCTTTAAAATTTATCCAACAATCAGGAATCTCCCCCAATAAATAGTTGTGCGAGACATCAAGATATTGTAAACGCCCAAGTGTAGGTGCTTGTAAGAAAGAGAGGTTGCCAGAAAATTTATTTCTTCGAGAGATTTAATGAACTCCCATTGGCAAGAAAACTTGGTATTGGACCCTCAAAATTATTAGAACTCAAATCTATTGAAAAAATGAATGAATTTACGTTTGGTACAATGCCTCCGATTTTGTTTGAAGATAGATTCTAGTAATCCATTTCAGTTGTTAGATCCCAGAACCGTATAGGGATTGAACCTGAAATCTCATTGTTGGATAAATCAAGGAATTTCAACTTTTGTGTCTTAATCCATTCGGGGAATCGAGGCCCTAACTTGCAAGATCTCAAATGCAATCCACGTAGTTGGAGATGGGAAACATGTTGAGGGCTCCAATTGAAAGAGATATTAGTGTTAAAAGAAAGATCCAAATACCTTAAATTGGAAAGATTGGAAAAGTGTTCTTTGGTGATAACAACTTGAAGAGAATTGTTTGAAATGTCAAGATCTCCAAGATTCAAGAGTTGTCCAAATGTTTCAGGTAAAAGTGCACTGAATTGATTATGAGAAAGGTCCAAAGAACCCAAGGATGGACATTCTCTTAAGACAGGTACAGGATCAGTGTATTGATTATTGGAAATGTCCAAGAACACCAAGGATGACCATCCAACTAAAGACCCAGTGAATTGATTATTAGAAAGGTCCAAGGATTGTAATGAGTTTGTAGTACATCCTGATGAAAAATCCTCAAGGCTCCCGTTGAGATTGTTCCATCCCAGCCTCAGAGATTTCAAATTGCAGAGATTTTCTAAGGATTTTGGAAGAACGCTCTCGACCTGATTATGCTCGAGACTGGAATGATAACCAAACGCATCCAAAATTGAACCTTTGAATAGGTTTTTAGAAAGACTCAGACGTGTGAGAGACGTCAAATGATAACCAAACGCATCTGGAATTGAACCTTTGAATAGGTTTTCAGAAAGATCAAGATCCACAAGGCTACTACTCAAGTTGAACAACCAATGAGACGTGGAGAAAGTCAAGTTATTAGAAGAGAGAACAAGGGTAGAAATAGATGAAGAAGAGTTAGCTGAGGAAAGAGACGATGGAGCCATGACTCGTGATAAATTGCAACCACCTAAATTCAAGTTGAACAAGAAAGGGAGAGCCTTAATTATGTCTACCCAACCATTGGCTCTACTAAGGTCGGCGCCGCTCAAGGCAAGCTCTTTCAAGGAAGAAAGGCGAGACAACCACTCGAGGTTCCCATCCTTTAAGTACAATCCTTCATTGTGACTAAGATCCAAAACCTTCAAGTTGGAGAGATTTCCAAGCTGATGATATGGAATAGCTCCACTCAAGTTAGCCCATCCAAGATCAAGGTGAACTAATTTGGTGAAGGAGCCAATGAATTCGGGAATCAGACTAGATACAAAATTATTACCAGAAAGATCCAAAACCTTCAAGTCGGAGAGATTTCTGAGCTGATACGGAATGGGTCCATTCAACTCCGTTCCATTTGCAACAGTCTTCTTCTTCGCTTCCCCAAGAAGAAATATCTCCGTTCCATTTGAATCGTACTATTATACCTCGTTTGAACATGAGCAGAGCATGTCTCTCCCTCTCAATGCACCTTACCATCGTGCTGTTAGCATGTTCATGTGCGGATTCCATACCAAGGGAAAATGAGTTAACGCATAGCAAAAACATTAATACAACAACATACAGAATATGGAGAATATGAAGCTTTTTGATCATCATCATCGTCATGGTGATTATATATATATGAGCAAAATCAATCAAACTCAATGTTGTATTATTTGTTGAATATAAATGTTGATCTTTGCAACAATTATATATATATATATATATATATATATATATATATAATTTCAACGCTACATTGAGTGGACCTACTGAGTGGCATGAAAATTCGTTCCACATTGTATTGACACATTCATTCCGTCTTATCTAACGCCAAAGACCTTAACTTTAATTACGAAAATCATTGGGAATTTGTATTTTCAATGTTGGGAATATCAATCCATGTTAATATATGTATTGCACAAGCAGTTGTACTAATATCAAAATTATCCTTATAATAGTTATATGTAATCTCATAAAGATAAAAAAAGTAATATACTCTTTTAAGTTCAAATTTAAAAGGGAGGGGATTAGGGGAAGGTAATTAACCACTATATTCTATAATTTTAATGTAATATCTGTAATATTTAGGTGCGATAATTTGAAACACGATATTTAATAATAGGGTTAGTGTTAAGTTTATACGATTTTCGTGTCATTAACAGGTCGACACGTTTAACCCTAAATTTAAATAGGTTAGACATGTATAATAAACGGGTTGACACGTTTAATTAACACGATCATAATCATTAATTTAAAATAAATAATATATATATATATATATAATTATATTATTACAAGTGTCTGAAATTATTTTGTATTAATTGGGTTCAGCGTGTGATCACTAAGCTAACCCATTCCTCCAACCGTTACGGTGGAAATTAAAGTTTGCTGGGCATGCAGGGTGAGGACCATAATTATCTTCTTTACTTCCCCTTAATACACGGCAAAATGAATTGAAAACCCTCCCACTAAGCTAAAAGGGGTTGAACTTGTCAAAGAATAAGTTATGTGGAGAGGTCCCTCAAGAAATTGGTCAGTTGAACATGTTAGAATTATTCTCTTGATTGATTTGTCCACCAACCAATTTAAATTATATGAACAATATTGATTTTTTAAAAGTTAATTTAAAATATCTTCAAATTTAAAATTGACATGATTCATTTAAATTTTGAAAACAATAATTTTATAACCAATACTACCTTTTAGGTAGTTTATGATATCCATAATTGTATTGAAATAAGATAAATGAATTCATGTTAAGTTTGAGTTTAAAAATATTTGAAATTAATTTTTAACAAGTCAATATTAACCTTATAATTTGGAACGGAAGTAGTCCATAAAATTTTAGGATATCATTTCATTTTTCGATTCCTTCGAATACTTTTCTAAGTTCCGAACGTAGCTTTATCTATAAGTCACCTTGCTCCTATTCACTTTGTTTGGATCGTGAAATAGAAATTTTCTTATAAGTCACCTTGCTGTCACTTTGTTACTTTGTTTGGACCGTGGAATACAAATTTCCTTAAAATTAAATTAAAGAATGACTTTTGAGGATTTCATTTCATTTTTCGTTTCGTTCGAATACTTTTCTAAGTTCCAAAGGTACTTTAGCGTTATCTATAAGTCAGGAATAGAAATTTCCTTAAAATTAAATTAAAGGATGACTTTAATTTGAGGTCTACATAAATTTCCTTAAAATTAAATTAAAGGATGACTTTTGAGATAATTTTAGATGGAAGAAAACTTTTATAAGTTCCAAACATATCTTAGCATTATCCATAGGACCATAAGTCAGGAATAGAAATTTCCTTAAGATTAAATAAAAGGATGACTTTTAAGGTAATTGTAGACAAAAGAAAACTTTTGTAAGTTCCAAACGTACCTTAGCGTTATCTATAAGTTAGGAATATAAATTTCCTTAAAATTAAATTAAAAGATGACTTTTGAGGTAATTGTAGACGAAAGAGCCTAAGTTTTTGACCTAAGAAAATACTATTGAGACAAGCGTAACTGCAGTTGTAAGACCCCAACTTTTATGAATAAAGATTTAATTTTCTTTATATATTATTTCGAAATAGTAAGGTGTTGATTTGATAAATGTGAAAAGTTATGGGTAAAATGTGCAAATATTTCAAAATGAGAAAGTGGTTATAAAATATTCATTGTTGTCGGGGAATATTCGTTTGGTCGTGGAATATTCTTGTTGTCGGGGAATATTCGTACGACGGCGCAGCTATTTGTGGGCCCTACAACGGAATAACTGTTGGATATAGAAAGCGACATAAATAATCTTTTTATAAATAACGGTAAAACTGTTACGGTTAGTACTGTTGAAATACCCGGTGGTTAAAAATACAGTAATACGCGGTGTTGCACAGTAGCACACGGTATTGCACAGTATTTCGAATTATTGATTCTTACGTGAGAAGACACTTACTCAATTATTGTTACAGTAATTACTGTTCAATATTTTATATTATTGATTCAATAATTGCTACGTTGATATTTTATATCAATAATTGCTACGTTGCTATGATTGATTCAATAATTGCTACAGTTGATATTTTGTATTATTGATTCAATAATTGTCACTGCACAGTATTTCACATTATCAACTCAATAATTGATATTATTTGAATAATATTATTAGATAGCATTATTGACAATGTCTAAGAAAATTCTATCTAGGAGGAGTTATTTAATTGCGCGCCAGCAAGGAGAAATCCTTATCGGAAGGCCCCCTCTTTCTTGGGAACGACCTGGTTGTCAATATTGTAGTTCTGTAATATTATTTATGAATAATTAATTATTGATTTATATGATAAGAAAATACTTATTTTGTGGATATAAAAGAAGGAATTAGCGCTGATGTGTTTTTATCATTATTTTGGTGTGAAAAATCATCCATTTATGGATTTCGGATAATTTATGTTTGGAATTTGAAAAAACTTCCTTCTACAAAGTTGTAGAGAATTAAATTTTCTATAGAAAGACATAGAATTTATATTTTTCTGACAAAGGAGTTATTTATTATGAATTATTGAAGTTTCAGAAAATAAATATTTTTTTAATAGGAGGTGGGCCCCACTTTTGGTTGGTGTGGTGGCTGATGGCTTTTTTTTTGGAGGCGGTTGGAAATTTTTTAAATAATATTATTTTATCCAAAAGTCTACTTTGGCATCCTAAGCTTTTCCTATAAATAGGGTGCTTAGGTTAGAATTGAAAATCACACCAGAATTAGAAGTTTTCTCTCTCTATAATATCGAGCGTATTTTTGTGAGTATTTAGATACTTTGAGTATTATTATTCAGTCCAAGTTTGCTTCGGTATTATATCCGATATTCCAGCCAGAAGTACTATTCTTTTGAGGTAAGGGATGTTATTTCTTTCGTAAATGATGTTATTCTTTTCAATATCATTATACCAAAATATTGTCATGGATTTTATTATGAAATTCTTACTTTTTCCGTCAGGGTTACTATTCACGTATACGGCACTATTCACGAAAAAATTAAATTTTCTTCTATATGTCCAAATTGTTTGTTAAGGTTTTTATCTTTAATTGTATCCAAGTTTTGAGCTCTATTCTTGAATTTTGCTCCATAAAGTATTATTATGGAGTATTTTTGAACTTGGATAAACTAAAATGCAAATCCTTAATCTTTGTCTTTTATCTCACTGGATTCGTTATTTATATTATTTTTCATCATTTTCAGTCCTAAAAGGTGATATAACTGAATATCTTTGGCCTGTAGAGCAAAGATGAATGATTACCTGATGAATATCTTTGGCCGTAGTGCAAAGATGACAGGTGTTGAGATGAACATGACCACTGATGATACAAATAAATATCTTTGGCCGTAGTGCAAAGATGAATATTTGATTTGAGATGTATATTGATTGATGTTACAGGGATAAAATATTGATAATGGACTTTTAAATCATAGAAGATAGTAGACTTCATTCTCTACTTAACTCTTCTAATGAATTATTATTTTCGCTGCAAATATTGATCTAAAACTTGTTGTCAATAATATTTTATCTGAATTGTTGAAGACTAACGATAATTTATTTTCCATTATCTTAGTCATAATATTCTTTACTGGGCTAGTTGAGCTCACCCTTTTCATCTATTGTCCTCTTCAGGAAATGAAAATGTTGCGGGAACTAGTCGGAGGACAGAGTGATGGTCCGAGTTAGAGCAGTGATAGTCCTCGCTATTTTTGTAAAATAGTGAGATAATAATTGTAATAAATAAAGAATGAATTTGAATGTTGATATTTCGTATTATATACGATTTGTATTGACACTCACTGTTGTGTGGTCGTATTTTGCACGACCGTGTAATATAAAAGTTGTATTTGAATTCTGTACCATGTATTTGGCGACTCAGAATGGGTTAGGTTGACTGGACCTATTCTGGGGGCGTCTGTAACGACCCCAAAATTCATACAATAATATTCTCCTTCTCGATCATTAACAATACAACATTAATCTCTCATTACATCATTATTCGATATTAAAATCACTAAAAATGCGGAATATTTAAAACTTTTATAAACTTTCTTTCTATATTGCCCTGAATCGCAACCTTTACATTACATCTCTTCGATTCAAATCTATATCATGAATCGTTACAACAAAATGACTATACAAAGTCTTACATTACTAAGCAATATCCATTACACGTCGGATAGAAAAACTTACAACTTAACAATTAAGTTACAATCAAAACATCAACTAAAATTTAAAATTCAACATAACTAATATTCTTGAACATTGATCTCTATAAATCACTTAACACGTATCTTTACCTTTGCATCCTTGACCTGCAAAAATGGTTATTTGCAAGAGTGAGCTCGACAGCTCAGCAAGATCTAACAGTTTTCATGCATCACATAGCACATAATTAACATGCTAAACATTAAAGTAACATGGCATACATGCTTTAATCACATAACAAATATAAAGATTGAGTTCCTTACTCAATCAACATTATTAAATCAATCAATGTAGTCATAAATTGACTTTAACATTTCATGCTTGCAACATATATAACATAGCATACTCTTTGCAATATAATTTAAAACAGTTCATAATATCATCAAGTTCACATAAAAAATAGGAACCGAAAGACTTGCCTGGCTCGTAGATTACCAATTACCGAAAAACAGCTTAATATAATCTGCTTCATGATCCTACATAACGTATTACCATACGCATCAATTATTAGTCACCTAGCAACGCTTATCAAACGTCTAAGTAAATAATACTTTATACTTTCTAATTATCTTCTATTTACTCGTTTGACACTCGCTGTCAAACCATATGTATAATTAACAATATCAGTTAATTATCACATAGTTAATCCTCATCGTTAGTTATCCACTTTAGGTTAACTCATTCCTCTTTAACTAATAAGTTAATAATTAATTACCACATAATTAATCACATCACATAATCATATTATATTTCATATGATAAATAAATTAATAATTACATACTCATTTTAAATTATAATTAAACAAATTATAATTTAAACATCCACTTTAATCAAACTACAATTAAACAATCATTATTTATAATAAATCAACTACATCATGCATTAAATCATAATTTAAGCATATTTAAATTAACTCATTACTTCGATTATAAATACTCAATTTCTATTCATGCCCTCCTTAAATTATAATTATATAAATTATAATTTAAATTACACTTTTACCTTGATTATAATTACCTTTTAAATTATAAAAAAATTATAATTTATAATCAATTAAACTATATCATGCATTATAATTACACAAATTATAATTAATCATGCAATTATCAATTTATAATCCATAATTAAACATGCATTTATTAAATTATAATTACATAAATTATAATTTAAATTAACATCTAATTGATTAAAATAAATCAACTAATTTAACAAAATTATAATTTAATTTAAATATTTTCTCTTAATTATAATTATATAAATTATAATTAACCAATCCACCATTAAACAATAATTCAATTAATACTTTAAGGTTTTCAAAACCTCTTTTCTTTTACAATTACCAAATTGACAAATTCATGTTATCAACATGCTATTGCAACTTAAATATATGATCATTATTCTAGCAACAATGTAATTTAGTCATAAAAATAAACTGTACACTTGATTAAAACTCACTGCCACTGCCCAGGACACGGCGCAGCTGCGCAGCCATAAGCCTTGGCACCAGCGCAGCTGCGCAGAGAAAGGATCTGGAAAAAGCAGGCGGCGCAGCTGCGCAGCTTCTGGCCTTGTTGCCGGCGCAGCTGCGCAGCAATGTGGACAGAAGCAAACAGTTTCAACCCTCTGCTTTACCGAACATCCCATTCAAGCCAACCAAAGAAATATTATAGCAACGTAGACATTGAAAATCATACATATACCATAATACATATATATAACATGCTTCTAAATCACAAAACCATCTAAACAACAAGAATCAATGGTTTTAAAAGTCCAATTTGGCTATTTTCATAAAAACTCATATTTTAACAAAATAAGTCATTTTAATAAAATTTCTCAAGCAATTCAACTCTATATATATGTATTATATACGTAATTGAAGATAGCATCAAACAAAAATCTAAATATGCATATATCACATAAGTAATTATAAATTTTTCATTATAAACTCAACCAAAATATGAAAACTTCTTAAGAACACAAATTCTTCATAAAAACTTGTTTTATAACAAATTTTGATTTCTGAAAATCGTACATAGCATATAATTCACTTATATAAACACAACTTATATATTTAATTCATAGTTATACAAATTTCTCGTTAACTCACAAACGCAGAGAACTAATACCTATGAAAAATCATAAAAACATATTTAAAAACAAGAATTGAGATTATAACCTTGCTTTGCTTAGAAAAATAAGATGAAGATGGTGGTGTGTTTGATTCTCTCAAACCTCATCTTTCTCTTTCTTCTTTCTCCCTCCTTCTCTTCTCTCTATATTTTCTCTATGTTTTCTCTTCCCTTTCTCTGTATTTCTTTCTAACACAGACTAACCCTTGTTTTTATTCTCTTAACCAACGTATATACAAAATATACATACAACATATATACATAATATGTAACTTACAATATTAATGTATATAATAAATCCTATACTAATTACAATTAAAATATAGGTTACACCTTTGAATTTTAAAAATCCTAAGGCTTGTTTGGCAAAACAAGTTATTTTAAAAAAACAGATTTTTAGTAGTTAAGGCCATGTTTGGGTAAAACAGTTTTAAAACAAAAGTAAGGGCCTTGTTTGGGAAAAATCATTTAAAAACTCTTTTTTTTATTTTAATAAATCCTTTTAACACATACTTTAATGTTACCCTTTAATTAATTAAATCTTAACATTCTAATTTAATTAATTAAAAGTCTAACATCAATTAAGCACATAAAATTGCCACATAATTATAATTACTCGCTAATTATAATTCATGTAACACTCATCACATTACTCATCTAATTTAATTATCTCAATTAAATTAGAACTATAACATAAAATCATTATATTAATTAAATTAAATACTAAATATTCATTTAATTAATATACTACACTTAATTACATTATTCCATAATAATCACATGATTGTTTATTTAACTCAATAAATAATTCAATTAAAATATTTATTTACTCCAATAAATATTAAAATTGATATTTAAATTATCTTCACATAAATTCACATATTTCACCATATATGACACGTATTCACATACTCAAACTCAAAATATCAGATAATAAGAATTTTATTTACTAAATTCTTATTTAAAAATTCTAAAAATCTGGGATGTCACAACGTCACAGTTGGTATCAGAGCTTAGGGATATGATCTCTGGCGGAGATCTGGGAATAGAACTAGGAGGGGAGAGACGAGTAAATCTTTCGCTAGTATGTCCTACCTAAGCTTATGTGGTATTTAATTGGTCAGTCGGAGCATAGGGTTATTATGTGATATGTTAATTTGTTTAATTAACCCTTGTTTTATGGCAGTATTTGAGAATGGCAACTGAGAATGTTAACGAAGTGAATGAGACTGTGGAGACACCTTTAATTACTAACCAGGAGAACGTGCAACAAGAAGGCAATGTTCATCTTGAAAACAACGCTGGTCAGACGATAAACGATGAGATGTTTAGAAGTTTTTTGCAGTTCATGCAAAACCAGACGAAGAAAACTCGTGTGCAAAATACAGGTGGAGATAATAACAACACGCGAATTGTCACTGCCAAGCAGTTCAAAGAATTGGGACCACCAGAGTTTCTGGGAAAGCCAGATCCGATCAAGGCAGAGACGTGGGTTAAGCAAATTACCAAGATATTTGATGTCTTGGGATGCACGGAGGAACATAAGGTTCTATTTGCCACCTTTATGTTCCGTGGAGAGGCAGATTACTAGTGGGAGTCTGTGAAGCGTACCAAGCCTGTCGCACTCAAGATATCTTGGGAAGCGTTTCAGAAACTGTTTAATGACAAGTACTTTTCTGAAAGTATTCGTCATATGAAGGAGGTAGAGTTTATCAAACTAGAACAAAACAACATGACGGTGTCCCAGTACGAAGCTAAGTTCGCGGAGATGTCCAGGTTTGCACCCATTTGGTGGAAAATAAGGAACGTATGACGCGGATGTTTCTAAGAGGTTTGAAACCCGAAATACGTCAATACCTCATTTCTCATAAATTTTCTCTATATTCGGATGTAGTGAACAGGGCCCAGTTGTTAGAACGAGATAATGATTATGTTCAACCAAGGGACAACAACCAAGGTCGTACCGGTGGCAGCAGTCATCGGAGCAATGACAACCAACGGGGAGGAAAGTATGACAGAAGCGGTAACCACTCCGGTAGTAATCGTGGCCATGATAGTAGGAAAAGCGAATCGGGGGGAGATTTCAAGAAGAGAATATATAACAATGAGAACGTGAAGACGTCAACATCAGCACCAGCATCAACTGTTTCTAGGGGAGGAGAACGACCACCGGTCGTATGCTATAAATGCGGGAAAGAGGGACACATCAGCCCAAACTGTCCACAACAATTCAAAGCATGTTATAACTGTGGAAAAGAAGGACATATAGCTCGAGATTGTCCTGTAGCGAAACCAAGTCCAGTGGGGGTGGTGATTCTAAAGGCGGTTTCGGACAAGTCAAAGTCGGTGATTCCTGGAAGAGCGTTTGTCGTGATAGCCCAAAACATGAGGAATCCACACGAGGTGATTACGGGTAAGCTAATCATAAACTCTTGCAAAGTTTACACCTTGTTAGATACCGGTGCTACCCATACCTTTATTTCGCCTGCTTGTGCTCAACGTTTGAACTTGACTTCTGATAAATTAGACTTTGACTTATCTGTTGAAACTCCGTTGGGAGAAACCTTTGTTACATCCACAATTTACAAATCTTGCTTGATTCAGATTGGTACCCTTTCTTTATCTGTTGATCTTATATCTTTAAAAATACTTGCATTTGACGTGATTTTAGGAATTGACTGGTTAACCACTTACCATGCCAAAATTGATTATTTTCGTAAGGTTGTTAGTTTTCATATTCCTAATCAACCTGTTGTGCGAATCCAAACCACTAAACCACTAAAATCAGTCAATATCATTTCAAGACACAAAGCTATTCGTTTATTAAAAAACGGATGTCAAGATTTCTTAGCTCATGTCACTGATCTAAACCAGAATACGTCAGGTTTGAATGATATTTTCGTTATTAATGAGTTTCCTGATGTTTTTCTCGAAGAACTTCCCGGTCTACCCCCAGAACGTGAAGTTGAATTCTTTATTGACCTTGAACCCGGTACAAAACCTATTTCTAAAACCCCATATCGAATGGCTCCTATTGAACTTCAGGAGTTAAAGGTCCAATTACAGGAGTTGTTAGACATCCGTTTTATTCGTCCTAGTACGTCTCCTTGGGGTGCTCCTATTTTATTCGTAAAGAAGAAAGATGGGAGTAAGCGACTTTGTATTGACTATCGGGAGTTGAACCATGTCATCATCAAGAATAAGTATCCGCTACCTCGTATTGATGACATGTTCGACCAGTTGCAAGGAGCACAATTCTTTTCAAAGATCGATCTTCGTTCTGGATATCATCAGTTGAAGATTAAAACTGAGGATATTCTAAAGACTGCCTTCAGAACTCGGTACGGGCATTATGAGTTCTTAGTCATGTCTTTTGGATTGACTAATGCTCCTGCTGCTTTCATGGATATGATGAACCATGTATTTAAGGAATATTTGGATCAGTTCGTTGTTGTCTTTATTGATGGCATCCTCATCTATTCTAAAAGCCGTGAAGATCATGAGCACCACTTGTAGCTGGTACTTCAAAAGTTTCGTGAGAACAAGCTATATGCCAAGCTGAAGAAATGCGAGTTTTGGCTTAAGGAAGTAGCATTCCTTAGGAACGTGGTATCGAAACGTGGAGTATCTGTTGACCCAGCGAAGATTGAAGCAATACAAAGTTGGGAGCAACCTAAGTCGGAGACCGAAGTACGAAGCTTTCTGGGCTTAGCTGGTTATTATCGGAGGTTCGTAGAAGGATTTTCTCGAATCACTACTCCATTAACTCAGTTGACTCGGAAAGATACAAAATTCGTTTGGAGCGAAGAATGCGAGAAGAGCTTCCAAGAGCTCAAGAGAAGACTTATCTCGGCACCTGTTCTGACAATACCATCTGGTTTGGATGGATTTGTTATCTACAGCGATGCTTTGGGCAAAGAGTTAGGATGTGTTCTCATGCAACATGGAAAAGTCATAGCCTATGCCTCGCGACAACTCAAAGAATATGAGAGGAATTATCCTACTCATGATCTAGAGTTGGCAGCAGTCATTTTCGCGTTGAAGATCTGGAGACATTACCTGTACGGAGAGAAAGTGGAGATCTATACGGATCATAAGAGCCTCAAATATTTCTTCACTCAAAAGGAACTCAACATGCGGCAACGACGTTGGCTTGAGCTGTTGAAAGATTACGATCATACCATTCAATACCATCCTGAAAAAGCGAACGTGGTAGCTGACGCGTTGAGTAGAAGATCATATATGGGAACGAGTGCGATGATGTCAAGTATACGCGTAGAACCAGCTTTGATTGATAAAGTTAAAGCTGCTCAAGCTACGGATCCGGAGCTGATGAAGATGAAGAAGAAGGTGTAAGAAGGTGCCATTCCAGAAGCAAGAATCGATGAAAAGGGAATATTTCGAGTCAACTCCAGACATTGTGTTCCTAACGATTCTGACTTGAAGCATAGAATCATGATGGAGGCACACAACACACCGTTTGCAATCCATCCTGGGAGTACCAAAATGTATCGTGATCTTCAACATACATTTTGGTGGAGCAATATGAATAGAGAGATCGCGGGGTTTATTTCGAGATGTTTAACTTGTCAACGTGTAAAGGAGAAGCATCAAGTGCCGAAGGGTCCATTGCAACCACTGGAGATTCCGAAATGGAAGTGGGAACACATTACGATGGATTTCGTTACGGGTCTTCCCAAGGATTCTCAAGGCATAGATGCGATTTGGGTTATTGTTGATAGATTAACCAAGTCTGCTCATTTCTTGCCTTTACGAGAGACTTATTCCCTTGAACGTCTTGCTGATATGTACGTGAATGAGATTGTGAGATTGCATGGCATGCAAGTATCCATAGTTTCGGATCGTGACCCCAGATTTACTTCACGATTTTGGATCAGTTTGCAGAAAGCTATAGGCACGGATTTACGATTCAGTTCGCCTTATCATCCTCAAACAGACGGACAATCAGAAAGGACTATTCAAACTCTTGAAGATCTATTGAGACTCTGTGTTCTAGACTTCAAAGGGAGTTGGGATAAGTACTTACCATTAGTGTAATTCTCCTACAACAACAGTTATCAGGCAAGTATAGGCGTAGCTCCATTCGAAGCATTGTATAGACGGAAGTGTCGCTCTTCAGTATGCTGGGATGAGGTGGGTGAAGCAACATTATTGGGATCGGAGTTAGTACGTAAGACTACAGAAAAGATCCAAATGATCCGACAACGGATACAAACGCACAAGATCGACAAAAGAGTTATGCGGATCTTCATCGAAAGGACGTGGAATTTAATGTTGGTGACCATGTGTTGTTACATATTGCTCCTTGAAAAGGAGTTACGAGGTTTGGGAAGAGAGAAAAGCTCAATCCACGATTCATTGGTACATTTGAGATTCTTGACCGAGTAGGAAATGTGGCTTATAGACTCGCTTTACCTCCAAGCATGTCTCGTGTTCATAACGTATTTCAAATATCCGTGTTACGTAAATATGTGAAGGATCCAAACCACATTATTGAGTTAGAACCAGACGAGATAGCCGAAGATTTAACGTACGAGGAGGTACCTGTCAAGATCTTGGATAGGAAAGAGCATGTCCTACGCTCGAAAATTATACCTCAAGTTAAAATTTTGTGGAGAAACCATGCTATTGAGGAAATGACTTAGGAGTTGGAATCGAAAATGAAAGCGAGGTATCCTCACCTTTTCGACATACCAGGTACGTACGTCAATTTCGAGGACGAAATTTCATAAGGAGGGGAGGTTGTGAGACCCCAACTTTTATGAATAAAGATTTAATTTTCTTTATATATTATTTCGAAATAGTAAGGTGTTGATTTGATAAATGTGAAAAGTTATGGATAAAATGTACAAATATTTCAAAATGAGCAAATGGTTATAAAATATTCATTGTTGTCGGGGAATATTCGTTTGGTCGTGGAATATTCTTGTTGTCGGGGAATATTCGTACGACGGCGCAGCTATTTGTGGGCTCCACAACGGAATAACTGTCGGATATAGAAAGTGATAGAAATAATCTTTTTATAAATAACGGTAAAACTATTACGGTTAGTACTGTTGAAATACCCGGTGGTTAAAAATACAGTAATACGCGGTGTTGCACAGTAGCACACGGTATTGCACAGTATTTTGAATTATTGATTCTTACGTGAGAAGGCACTTACTCAATTATTGTTACAGTAATTACTGTTCAATATTTTATTTTATTGATTCAATAATTGCATGATATTTTATTGATTCAATAATTGCTACGTTGATATTTTATATCAATAATTGCTACGTTGCTATGATTGATTCAATAATTGCTACAGTTAATATTTTGTATTATTGATTCAATAATTGTCACTGCACAGTATTTCACATTATCAACTCAATAATTGATATTATTTGAATAATATTATTAGATAGCATTATTGACAATGTCTAAGAAAGTTCTGTCTAGGAGGGGTTATTTAATTGCGCGCCAGCAAGGAGAAATCCTTATCGGAAGGCCCCCTCTTTCTTGGGAACGACCTGGTTGTCAATATTGTAGTTCTGTAATATTATTTTGTGAATAATTAATTATTGATTTATATGATAAGAAAATATTTATTTTGTGGATATAAAAGAAAGAATTAGCGCTGATGTGTTTTTATCATTATTTTGGTGTGGAAAATCATCCATTTATGGATTTCGGATAATTTATGTTTGAAATTTGGAAAAACTTCCTTCTATAAAGTTGTAGAGAATTAAATTTTCTATAGAAAGACATAAAATTTATATTTTTCTGACAAAATGGTTATTTATTATGAATTATTGAAATTTCGAAAAATAAATATTTTTTTAATAGGAGGTGGGCCCCACTTTTGGTTGGTGTGGTGGCTGATGGCTTTTTTTTGGGAGGCGGTTGGAAAATTTTTAAATAATATTATTTTATTCAAAAGTCTACTTTGGCATCCTAAGCTTTTTCTATAAATAGGGTGTTTAGGTTAGAATTGAAAATCACACCAGAATTAGAAGTTTTCTCTCTCTATAATATCGAGCGTATTTTTGTGAGTATTTAGATACTTTGAGTATTATTATTCAGTCCAAGTTTGCTTCGGTATTATATCCGATATTCTAGCCAGAAGTACTATTCTTTTGAGGTAAGGAATGTTATTTTTTTCGTAAATGATGTTATTCTTTTCAATATCATTATACCAAAATATTTTCATGGATTTTATTATGAAATTCTTACTTTTTTCGTCGGGGTTACTATTTACGTATACGGCACTATTCACGAAAAAATTAAATTTTCTTCTATTTATCCAAATTGCTTGTTAAGGTTTTTTATCTTTGATTGTATCCAAGTTTTGAGCTCTATTCTTGAATTTTGCTCCACAAAGTATTATTATGGAGTATTTTTGAACTTGGATAAACTAAAATGCAAATCCTTAATCTTTGTCTTTTATCTCACTGGATTCGTTATTTATATTATTTTTCATCATCTTCAGTCCTAAAAGGTGATATAACTGAATATCTTTGGCCTGTAGAGCAAAGATGAATGATTACCTGATGAATATCTTTGGCCGTAGTGCACAGATGACAGGTGTTGAGATGAACATGACCACTGATGATACAAATGAATATCTTTGGCCGTAGTGCAAAGATGAATATTTGATTTGAGATGTATATTGATTGATGTTACAGGGATAAAATATTGATGATGAAGTTTTAAATCATAGAAGATAGTAGACTTCATTCTCTACTTAACTCTTCTAATGAATTATTATTTCCGCTGCAAATATTGATCTAAAACTTGTTGTCAATAATATTTTATCTGAATTGTTGAAGACTAACGATAATTTATTTTCTATTATCTTAGTCATAATATTCTTTACTGGGCTAGTTGAGCTCACCCTTTTCATCTATTGTCCTCTTCAGGAAATGAAAATATTGCGGGAACTAGTCGGGGGACAGAGTGATGGTCCGAGTTAGAGCAGTGGTAGTCCTCGCTATTTTTGTAAAATAGTGAGATAATAGTTATAATAAATAAAGAATGAATTTGAATGTTGATATTTCGTATTATATACGATTTGTATTGACACTCATAGTTGTGTGTTCGTATTTTGCACGACCGTGTGATATAAAAGTTGTATTTGAATTTTGTACCATGTATTTGGCAACTCAGAATGGGTTGGATTGACTGGACCTATTCTGGGGGCGTCACAGCAGTCATGACCTTTTGACCAAAAAAAATAAGCAAGCTAACTACTTAAGGGGAGAGGTTAAGACATATATCAACCCACATCAAGCTATATTTGTTACCAATGTACCCAAGGGGAGAGGTTAAGACATAGATCAATGATAGACACATAATTCATATATTTTATTATCCCTAATTTTGTCCTTTTAATTATATTAGTTTATTAAATTAATATATTTTATTTTATTTTGTAGGGTTTAATATTTATTGAAATAAAGTCAAAATTTTGGTGATCAAGTAATATTTAATGCTCTTATTTTGTATGGTTTAATATTTATTGAAATAAAGTCAAAATCTTGATAGATTATTGTTAAGATATGAGTTTTTCATAATCAATGCTTGTTCAAAGAAGTTTTGATGGGTTATAGTTAATCCTTAAATTTTCATAGTCTATGCTTGCCCACGTTAATTGTAAAATTACTAAATTAAAGGGAAGGGAGATCAAAATCATAATTAAGTTATAAAAATAGAAGAGATTGAATTATATGTTATGTTTATTATTTAATGGATTCGGATTCCTAGATTGTTTTCTCATTATTACTTTTCATATTCTAGTTAATCAATTCTCAATCTTTATTTCTAATTCGTCTAAAATAGATATTAAGGATATATTAAATTAATCTAGTCTCTGTGGGTTCGACTTGTATTCGCCAGTTCTTTAATTTGACACTGTGCACTTGTAGTTACATATTTATATTTCATCAAGTTTTTGGCGCCGCTGCAGGGGACTAGAATTATTATTTTTTCCTTATTTTTTATTTATTCGAATTAGTTTTAAACTCTAATAATTTTTTTTTCCAGGATTATTGAAGCAGATCAAAGGAGCGAGAAGATAAAGATTTTGTTGCTGCGCTTTCTTTGATACTTCGTATCTTCATTTTTTTAATAAAAAAATATATAAAAAATAGTAATTTAGTTTTTTTATTAATATTTTTTTTTATTTGATGCATTCATGCATTCACTCACATAGAGCACATCTTGTTAGTTTTTTTTGTGTCAAATATAAACTGTGGTGATTGCTGGAGGATTGAGGTACGTCAAAATTTCTCCTTCTTTCGTAATTCACATAGTTTTAGGAAATTTTATTTATTTATAGTTATTTTTTTTATTTGTGCATTTTCATCTTTAATCTAACATTAAGGGCATAACCTGTAACAAGATAAGGTGGGGATTTCATCACCCTTCCTTGGCCCATAAACAACCCAACTTGCATTTTGCATAACCTTGACCTAATAAAATCAAGTAGACGTTGGCCCCTAGAACTCTCGAGCTCAATTAGGACAAGAAACTCCAAGAGGAGGCTGAATTTTAAATTTATCAAACTACTGGTGTATAGGTAATTGGTTCAAAAGATAAACGCCTAAAGATTGTGCGGTTATTCAATTAGTCACCGTATCTACGGAGAGACTCCCACCTTTCTTACACTTACCTGGCTAGTGGTATGATTAATTTTAAATTTGGTGGACCTTGCGGTGTAACTTGGAGCAGTTAGGAGCTATCTAGATTTTATTTAGGTTAACCGTAGAATTATGATTTTTATTTATTTTATCTTATTTATTTATATTTTTTTGTGTGACTTTCGTGGTTAGTTGTCTATTTGTTTTGTGATTTGTGGAAAGATGGATTCTTATTATAATTGGAATAATAATTTTACTTGGAATCAAGAACACTATGAAAATTTTAATGCACACCAAGTAAATTAATTTTTTCCAACTTATGAAAATCCTTATATAAGCTCATATCCATGTTCATATTCATATTCATATTCAAATCCAGAACCTCAATATCCACAAGAATTTTCAAATGAAGAAGAGGAAAGATTAAACACCTTAGAAAAAACTATGAAAGCATTCATGCAAAACACAAATCATGCTATATCTTGTCTAGAAATTCAAATGAGTCGATTAGCCACCATAATAAATGAACAAGAGGTGGGTAAATTTTCTAGTAACTCTGAGGTTAATTTTAAAAATCTTGATGGTTGTGGAAATGATGATGAAAACAAAAATTTTGTATTCAATTCTACACAGTTTGAGTCAAGCGAATTTGATGAGTCTAAAAATTATGAGTCTATGCCTAAAATTAATCATGTCACATTTAATGAGTCGAATGAAAAAGTCTATAAGCCTAAAGCTCCATACCCTGAAAGACTTATTCTTAAAAAATCACCTAGTGATTTTTTGGACAAACCAATTAAAATAAACATGATCCAAGAGTTGTCTATGACCCAAGAAATAATTAAAAATAGACTCTTGATTGAAAAAGATCCAATTGATTTTTTCTTAAATCACCTTGACCAAAATTGGAATGAATCTGAATATTTAGATAAGGTCAATGAGCTGTTGAGATCCACTACAAATAAGTCAACTAAACTAGAACATGTATTTGAACCAATTCTTCCATCCTTTGAACATGTTAGTGAAAGTTTTCTTGAGGTAAATTTTAAGCATAATTCTGATGAAAATTATGACTATTTTCAATTTTCAAGACCTCCTGAAAATCATGAAAAGTTCACACTCACTTACCCATTTGTATCATTCCTTTTCAGTCACATACTTTTTAGGATTTATGAAATTCGTAGGTATGTACATTTGTTTTCCTTCTCACCACATTTTCTTGCAGAACAAATGCCCCGTATACAAGGTACAATTCTTTCACATCTTTGTTCTCTTTTCTTCATTTGCATACATTGAGGACAATGCATGATTTACGTATAGGGGGAGTTTGTTTGTAATATTGTATTAGATTTTATTTTTTTTTAGGAAAATATAGTAAAAAAAACACACAAAAAAATAAAAATAAAACAAAAAATTGTTTGACTTCTTATGAGTTGGATTAATTCTGATAAGTGTTTGTGGAGCAAAACTCATGAGTAAGATGGAAGGATTTAGAACTCTTGAATCTTTGATAAGATACAAAATCTTAGTTTGAAATACCATCTGGAATAAAATTGATTTCAAACGCGTTGTTGCACTACACATTTGCACAAATTATTAGTTGTGGGGTATAAACTATGATTCGAATAATTTCAGAAAAAAATAAAATAAAAGAAAAAAAATTAAAAAAGAAAAAGGAAAAAATAACTGCTTCAATGTCCATTGAACGAAATAACTGGGTATCTAAGCCTCATAAAGCATCGATATTCACGCTGAAAAGTGTGATAGATAAAAACAGCTTGACTAGTCTAGTTTTGTGGCCTTTGTTACTCGAGTTAGTAAGCCCTTAGGGGTGTCTCTACACCTAGTGCCCTAAAATCAACTGGTTTGGGAGTCATTGGTCCAACGCTCGCTACATGGGTAACTCTGAAAAGCCTAAGAAAATGAGACATTGCACAAGTCAAGAAAAAATTCAAAAAAAAGGAAAAAAAGGAAAACGAAAGAAGAAAAAGAAAAATGAGTTTGCTTAATTTTCATGGTAAAAATCTCTACTAAGAGTTACATCACATACACATGCATGCATCACATGGAATTAATTTTATGAAGGATGGTGTCTAGAATGAAGATTGAATATTTTTGATAAGGTGAAAGTGTGATTTTGAATTTAATTTTGCTTATGTATAATGCCCATGGATATTTAAAAGTGTTATTTTAATTTCATGACTTGTTGAACTCAAAAATATTTTTTGAATTTTGTGGGTATATTCACTGCAAACCTTCACGAGACACAACTCGTCCACTTGGGGTAACCTTGGGGTTTAAAGGCTTGTTGCACATGCTAAGTGCAATCGTGTTTTCTACGAAAATGGGGTAGTATAATTTTTATTTTATTTTATTTTTATTTTACTCGAGGACGAGCAAAAGTTAGGTATGGGGGTATTTGATAGACACATAATTCATACATTTTATTATTCCTAATTTTGTCCTTTTAATTATATTAGTTTATTAAATTAATATATTTTATTTTATTTTGTAGGATTTAATATTTATTGAAATAAAGTCAAAATTTTGGTGATCAAGCGATATTTAATGCTCTTATTCATGTAAGAAATATCCAAGAAAAATCCTGCAAAGAGAAGGAAAGAGGTGGAACAATCTTGGTGTGCAAGTCAAATCCAACAAGAGAAAGAAAAGTCTTTCTAAAAGATCTCTTTGAGAAATTGATTGCCACTAGGAAACCTACATGGAAAGGGAACAAAAGTGTCCAAGTTCAATGAATCTAAATTAGGGTTCAAAGTTATTTTCCCTAGAAATAGGTCTCTTATTTTAGAGAGGGGATGATTAGGTATTGTATTAGTTTAGGTTAGGAGTAGAAGTAAATTAAATTACTTCTTCGCTTGTTGGAGAATTATCAATAAAGGGAGTTTTCTTATTTTATTTCTTCTTCTTTATTTTAGTTAGTTATTTTATTTTTAATGTCTAGTTAATTTTTTATATCTAGAATGAAGATGAAATTAAATAATTATTCATGATAATATTTTTTATCTCTTCTATTAATTATGCCTATATGTTTAATTGATTTCGCCTTCATGTTTCGTTATTGAAATACCTTTGTTTTATAATTCTTATGTGATTTTAAATTAATTAAGAGATTTTGATAGATTATTGTTAAGATATGAGTTTTTCATAATCCATGCTTGCTCAAAGAAGTTTTGATGGGATATAGTTAATCCTTAAATTTTCATAGTCTATGCTTGCCCACGTTAATTGTAAAATTACTAAATTAAAGGGAAGGGAGATCAAAATCATAATTAAGTTATAAAAATAGAAGAGATTGAATTATATGTTATGTTTATTATTTAATGGATTCGGGTTCCTAGATTGTTTCCTCATTATTAGTTTTCATATTCTAGTTAATCAATTCTCAATCTTTATTTTTAATTCACCTAAAATAGATGTTAAGGATATATTAAAATTAATCTAGTCTCTATGGGTTCGACCTGTACTTGTCAGTTCTTTAATTTGACACTGTGCACTTGCAGTTACATATTTATATCACATCAATCAACCCACATCAAGTTAAAAAAGAGATAAAATAAAGGAGAATGGGGAAAATTTAGGAAAGAGACCAAAAGTTTCTTGTTTGTGAGCTTTTTTAGAAGAGAAAAGAAAGGAGAATGAGAGATTTTAAAAAAAAATCTCCCAAATTTGGGAAGATTTAGAAGAAAATTTATTAAAGACTTAGATGACATATTAAAATATAAAAATTATTCTTATAATTGTTCATATGTAATCTCATAAGGATAAAAAAGTAATAGACTCTTTTCAGTTAAAATTTAAAAGGGAGGGGATTAGGGGAAGGGGAAGGTAATTAACCACTATATTCTATAATTTTAATCTAATATCTATAATGTTTAGGCGCAATAATTTGAAACACGATATATAATAACAGGATTAGTATTAAGTCTATATGGTTTTCGTGTCATTAACAGGTCGACAAGTTTAACCCTAAATTGAAATAGGTCAGACATGTATAATAAACGAGTTGACACATTTAACACGATCAAAATCATTAATTTAAAATATTTTTGAATTTAAAATTGACATGATTTATTTAAATTTTGAAAATAATAATCTTATAACCAGTACTACCTTTTATGCAGTTTATAATATTCATAATTGTATTGAAATAAGATAAATGAGTTCATGTTATGTTTGAGTTTAAAAATATTTGAAATTAATTTTTAACAAGTCAATATTAAGCCTATAATTAAGAACAGAAGCAGTCCATAAAATTTTTGAATTTCATTTTATTTTTTCGTTTCCTTGGAATATTTTTCTAAGTTTCAAGCGTACGTCAGCGTTATCTATAAATCACCTTGCTGCTATTCACATTGTTTGGAGCGTGTAATAGAAATTTCCTTGAAATTAAATTAAAGGATAACTTTTGAGGATTTCCTTTTATTTTTCCTTTCCTTCGAATACTTTTCTAAGTTCCAAACGTACCTTAGAGTTGTCTATAAGTCAGAATTAGAAATTTCTTTTAAATTAAATGAAAGGATGACTTTAATTTAATTTGAAGTATACTTTCAAGTAAACTAAGTCACTGATCATGACCTACCGAGTGGCATGAAAATTCCACATTGCATTCATAAATTCATTCTGTATTATCCACTCCAAAGATTTACTCATTGACCTCTTCTTTTTTGAAAAAATATGATATTGACTCTGACATGCATAACAAATCACTTCCGTTCCAAAATATATTATTTTTATTTTTATTTTTAAAAATTCCTTCCTCCTAAACTTGGGAAGATTTTGAAAGAAATTTATTAAAAACTTAAATGACATATTAAAATACCAAAATTATCCTTATAATAGTTCAAATATAATCTCGTAAGGGTAAAAAAGTATTTACTCTTTTAAGTTAAAATTCACTTCCAAAACTCACAAACACAAGAAAAGAAAATAAATTTTCTTGTTTCACCCTCTTTTCTATCATATTTTTTTAAAAAAACAAATTCTCTATACAAACTCACAAACAAATACAATATTGTGTTGGGGATAAATACGATGTTGTGTGTGTGACATGTGTAGTCACTCTATATCTTTGTAGGGGTATTATTGCCAATTGACTAAAATGAGTAGACGGAATGGTTTATTCAGCGCCTCCCAACAGGAATAAAAAATTCAATTTTAAGTATATTAATATTCCGGTAAGAATGCATCATTACGACATGAATAAACAAACAAAACAGCCTTTTATTCATTTCAATGAAATTATTTATCCCATTCTCCCTTCTATTCCACCAATTCAAACATAACATAAAAATTGAAGCTTTTGGGTATTGGCACTAGTCAAAATTCACATATTACCTTAACAGATGTGGCTTTAATTTCAGTTGGTAATTAAAACTAATCTTTTAACATCAACATAAGAATATTAACTAGTATTTACTCGCAGCCTGGCCCTTTTGGACTTGGATGTTGTAGTATTTAGTGGTGTTAGAACCATCTCTAACAGTTTCTTCAATCATTTTGGGATACTTAAATAGGTGAGCCACATCAGAAAAATTATCTCCAACAGCCTCTTCAACCTTAGAGCATCTCCAAAAGTAGTAGCAAAAAAAACTCTTCAAATTGAAGTTTGTTGACCTACGTGGCAATTTGAAGAGCATTATTTGTTACTTTCATATTTTGTTTCTCATCAGTCTCTTCAATTTAATGAGCTGTACATCAAACCCATCTAGTTTAATAAATATTTTTAGCCTTTAATTGTAGATTTGAAGAGAGAGAGAAAGAGGTATTAAAGAATAAAAACATGATATATAGATGGGATTTCTACTTCTCCTTCGGTTGATCTTTGATGTGTATGGCTACTCCCAATTTTTTTTATTAATAATCAACAAAACTCCTAAAGTGTTAAATTGAAGGCTCTTTCATACTAAATTGTTGATAAAATATAATTTTCATCCTTAGATATTTGTTTGATGACCACGATTTGTTGTAAGAATAATCTTAAATTTATAATCATGGTTATGGATTATATATATATATATATATATATATATATATATATATATATATATATATATATATATATGTGTGTGTGTGTGTGTGTGTGTGTGTGTGTGTAATGATCCATAACATGTATTTGTTATGCATCCTTATAGGGCATACACCATCTATACTATTGAAAATGAGAAAGAACGACCAAGATTACAAATTAAAAATCGACGTCAGCTAATATTAGTAGCGGATGGTAAAAAAACACATATCATCCACTATTAATAGTAGCGGATGGTAAAAAAACACATACCAATAAATGTTTAGAGTTTAAGATTTATTAATCAGGATTTATTAACTAGGGTTTATGATTTATTAACATGGTTTAGGGTTTAGGGTTTATTAACTAACTAACAAATCCTAAATCCTAATTAATAAACCATAAACCCTGGTTAATATATAAATCATAAATATTTATTGGTAAAGCCAAACCCAAAATCGACGTCCGCTACTATTACTAGTTGACCCTAAGTGTTTTTTTCAATCAATTAACAAGAGTTCATGTATAATCAAGAACTTAGCAATTTTAGAAATGAAGAACAAGGAGTATACCTCTGCTAAGCTTTGAATGAACTTGCTGCTAAATTGCTTCTACAATGCTGCTATATTGCTTCTACAATGCTGCTATATTAACTCTTTCTTAACTTAACAGAAAATCTCAGCAAATGAAAAAGATAAGTATAGAGCTTCATTTATAGGCAAATGAATACACAGACAAAGCAATTTTCCACCAAATCAAACTAATGGGAAGAAGAAGAATTCATTGGCTAAAGGAGAGTAGTTGGTAGTTGTTGATTTCCACTGTTGAGCCCACTCTCCATTGATGATTATTGCTAGTTTGCTGAGTTTGGGAGAAGAAGTAATAGGCTTTAGGCCACTCATGCTATACACGTGAATAAGAAATGGGTCACTCAATTAGGGACAAGGCAAAATAAAGCTCAATATTTGCAAGTTTGTAAATAAATTAATGCCAACACTTAAGTTATTATACATATACATATTATATACACTTAGGTTATAAATTTAATTGAGTGTACACATGGATAACATTATTACATAATAGCAAGTTGGGGTACTTGTATACACATCAATATATAATTCATGAACATTTTATAATATCGAATATAATTTGATTGGGCATTGTCACACCATACTATTACAACTCTATTATTTCAATTACATTCAACTATTGAAATAATCATTAAGTAACAATTGCTTATTTAGTTTATTATAATATTCATACATACACCTTAATGTATCTACTTATCACATATTTGTCACATAAGCATTAATTATGTAACTTACATCATTAATTAAATCTTACTATATAGTTTCTATATATTATATAGTCTCATTTAAGTGTCACCCTACACTTTATATAATATAGATGTAACTACTATATATTATACGTTTAATCCTCACACATCCTTGCACATAGCAATTAATCGAACAAGCATTGATCTATTATATAGATTAATTATTTATTCATTAATCCACTATCATTCATAGTATCAATTAATTAACAATAAAATATTAATTATTCATTCACTCAATAATATTCTATTACTCACAATAACAATTAATTAACAATATAGTATTAATTAATTATTCACTTATTAATTCCTTCATCCTTTAATTAAATCATCATCTTTTCCATTCTCGTGTCACACAAGACATTCTACAAGTTTATCATAAACTCCACATTTTTCTCAATTATTATAAATTCAATTTGAAATTAATTGAATTACTCATCTCATAACACATAAACATTTATATTCAAATAAATATTCGACTTTCATTAATTTATTCATTAATAATATTCGGAAATTCTCGGGTATTACAGATACCCAATATCCAACATGTACAAATACATACCTTCATATCGAAACATTCAAACTATGGTGAAGAAACAAAATTTAGAAAGGCAAAAGAACAGAAATATACCTTCAGATAAATAGCAGAGAAGAGATGGAGATGGAGATGCTGATGGAGACACCGATGGAGATGCGGACGAGAGCGGCGCTAGGAATGGAAACGAGAGCAACGAGGCTATTTGTGTAAAACACGATTATTGAGCCCATTCAGCCGATTTTTTTTAAAAGAATCGCTCAGATGTCAGCCCAATTCAAATTTCAAAACTTTAAACAAACGGTCTGAATGGCTTAATCGCTATGTCTTATATATTATAGTCGGCCTCTTTTGGAGCCAATCATAACTAAAACTAGTTGACTACCGATTTATTTATTTTGTACTTCATTTCTTTTTCTTTTCAAATTGTGAACTACTTTGATATAGCTTTAGAACCTGGTTAGAATATATATATCATGCTAAATGTCAAATAATATATATATATATATATATATATATATATATATATATATATATATATATTTCTATTATCCTATACTCTCCTTTGTTAACAAATACATTAGCTTGGGCAAATCAGAGTCCATAATTGAGATGCCAATGGGACCAGAAATATATGCATGCGTTAATTTTTTATCCATTGATTTGGATAATAATTGATGGGATGATTCCAATTCGTTTTTGTTTTTGGTAAGGTGATGCAGTCATGGTGTTTGTTAAAATGTCTCACTCATACTTAATATAGCAGAACACACTCTCAATCACCCACAAATTATTCATTTCTGCACGTGCAAAGTTTCTTTGTCTAAATATTAAATTATTCATTTGAACTCCCCAAGTAAAATGCTTTCTAGGTCTTCTGTCCCCAAAAGGATGACTAAAGGTACAAATCTTTTTATTCTTATCATTGATTTAATGGGATCCATTAGTATAAAAATAAAATAAAAGAACTCATCATTTTATATAATCTTTTGGGGTCGCTATGGATAAATTTGAAATTTTTTTACCGTCTTTTTCCTACTTTTACTTTACTTTTGTATGCAAATTATACTTTGTTCATATTTTGGGGACGGAGGGAATATATATTTTACATCAAAATAAACAAAAGCTGTTCTTGTAAACATATATACCTCTTAGTTGAGTTTATTCTGGCCGGCTAAGGCATGGCATTGCCAATGCTGCTAGTAGCTGATTTTGGGGGTGTGAAAAATGTATCTGGGAGGAAATTTATACAGCTGAATGCTATTATTATAGTCTTTCTGTTAGCTTTTTGCAGCATTTTTGCGGCGGCTTCTAGATCAATAATTGAGACCCTTCCTGGTTACTCTGGTACTCTACCTTTCAATCTCGAAACTGGGTAAGTTTTTTTGTGTTTTTTTTTTTGATTGAATTGAAATTCCAGTTTAAGGGTACAATTATTATAGATTTTTTATGCAGATATGTTAGTGTGGACATATTGAATGATTTGCATCTGTTCTACTACTTTATAGAGTCTGAAAAGGATCCTGCAAATGACCCTCTTGTGCTTTGGCTCAGTGGAGGCCCTGGTTGTTCCAGTTTCTCAGGCCTAGTTTATGAAATTGGTATCTATGTTTTTCTAACCTCAACTTTCTCTCTATTCAAAACAGTGAAATTGGTACATGTATTGTTCATAGTATTCATTCATCTTACTCTGAATTCTACAGGTCCATTAAAATTTGATTTCCCAGCTTATATTGGGGGATTACCATCACTTACTCTGAACCCATACTCATGGACAAAGGTGCTATATAAATTCTTCCTTGCACCATATTCCTTCTCTGTCTCACTTTAGTTGACCCTTTTTCATTTTGGGATGTCCCATACCAATTGAGCCTTCTTTGCTTATATCAAGGTGTGTAAGTGTTTGGTAGGAGAAGAAGCAAAGAAGCTCTTGTTTTGTGTTCTCTCATTTGTTTGGATATCACCCAAGAATTGAAGAGAAAATAAACAAAAAAATGATTTAAAAAAAAAACCAATAGACAACTTTACCTTCTTCATATTCTTCCTTCCCATCTTATTACTTTATTTTTTCTTACTATTGTATTCGAGCTTATATTTACGTATACAATTTGACGAGTAATTAGGATTCAAGTTAGTTTTGTATTATATGATTGCGTTAATTTTTTGCAGATTGCAAACATAATATTTTTAGATGCACCAGCCGGATCTGGATTTTCCTATGCAACCACCTCAGAAGGCAACTACAACTCTGACACAAAATCAGCACAAGATATTTCCAATTTTCTGCAGGAGGTGAGCTGAAATATAAAGAAAAAAATATATGAATTATGTGTAAGCAAAATTAGGGTATATTTAATCTGAATACTGAAGACTTCCAATGATTGCAGTGGTTGCTAGATCACCCTAGTTTCTCCAGAAACCCCCTTCACATTGCTGGTGACTCCTATGCCGGCATATTTGTTCCAATGGTTGTTATGGAAATTGCAAAAGGTGATTTATGCTAACGAAAATTTTGACATGAATTCTGTATTAACCTTGATGAATCTTAATTAGGCTTTGTGATGCTGATGTTGCAGGTAATGAAGCATGTGACACGCCATACCAGGTCTCTCCAGCTCCAAGTACACTTCCCTGTCGTCGTCCTTTATATTTCTTTGTATTGTTTTAGTTTTTGCTGTTTAATAAAGGGGCGGAGGCAGTGACAGACATGTTACTCGTGGCTCGTTTTTGAGCTGTAATCCGTCGATGACTGTCTTGTCTGCTGCTACACGCGTTGTCAGTCAGCTTACTCGATCACAACTGTTTGGTAAACGCGAGCAACAAATGAACATTGATTGTCATATAGGACCCTATTCAGACTGAATCTAATGGGGAGTAGTTTGCATTTCACTTTGATGAAAAAAAGAGCATAAATTATTACTAATTAAAAACCAAAGTATTTCCTTTTACAATTTCTTATGGACATTCAATTTAATTGAGTTCTCCAATTGTTAACATATTTTTCATTGTGCTGTGGATTTACAACAGGGTTACATTCTTGGCAACCCCTTAGTTAGTCCTGACATTGCAATAAATTCAAGGATCCCATTTGCTCATCGAATGGGACTAATATCAGACGAATATTACGAGGTCACCTTAAGTGCTCGTAATTGTGAATTTATGCTAAGACTAATGCAACAGACACAAACTATTCTACAAACATTTTACAACCTAGCTGATGTGGCATACTCCACCTCAGACTACATTGAAGCAATTTGTTGATTAATATGCTGAGGTGGAGTATGCCACATCAAGAGTTTATAAAATGTTTGTAGAATAGTTTGTATCTGTAGCATTACTCTTCTGTTAATTGTCTACCTAAATTTGATATTGTGCAGTCAGCCAGAAGACACTGTCATGGTGACTATTTTAATGTAGACCCAAGCAATGCTCTATGTGTGAATGGCATTGAGCTTATTAAAGAGGTAAATTAAGACAACAAACACATGTTCTGAAGATGATTAGAAAGATGTTTTCTGGTTTCCATTACTAATGGAGAATTTTGGCGGTTTCTCGTATTATAGTGCATTGCTCGACTCGATCTTGAACATATTTTGGAAGTCAGCTGTGGCGTTGATGATCCAAAGTCGGACGAACTGAGATCGGATTACAGATTCGCTCAAGACATTCTGTTACCATCCTGGCATGATAAACCATGGTGTCGAGTAATAGTTTTGTTAAACTCAATATGTAACATATAATGAATCTGAACTTCAGAACTTTGAGACAATATTTTTATTTTTTTTTGCAGAAATATGGCTACCTACTATCTTACGCTTGGGCAAACGATCCAAATGTCCAAGAAGCTCTTCATGTTCGAAATGTAAGTCGAGTTCAATTAGCAACATTAGATATCATATGGTCTGCTGTATAATCTCCTTTCTCTGGGTATAAATCATGGTACTTTTGTTGCTGGATAATGTTTTTGTGGAGGCAATGACATATAAGTTGTGACATATAAGTAAAAGCGTTCGACATCAATTTGACTTATAAGTCAGAAATTAAGTTAAAACAAGTTCTGATGGTGTTCGGTTCATAATGACTTATAAGTTAAAATCAAATATAAAAATTAATAAAAGAGGGGCAAAATAGACATTACATTTTGTCAAACTAACATATTTTAAAATGACTTATACTTGCTTCTTCTTTTTTTGACTTAAAAATCAACTTATGAGTAGAAAAATAAGTCAGTGCCAAACAGGGGAATATTGACAAATGACTTATAAGTCACTGCCGAACATGCTCTAAGATTGTTGCCACATAATGTAGTCATCTGTGTTGATGATTGATCTGTATGCATTCTTGATTTTCTTTAACAAAATTGTTTCTGCTTTTATTATGAGATCAGGGAACAATAACAAAATGGAAGAGGTGCAACAGGAACTTATCTTTTGTAAAAGATGTTCCAGATGTGGTCGAGCATCATAAAGTTCTTAGTGAGAAAGAATATCGAGTTTTAGTATACAGGTCCGTCTAATGGCTTTTCCTCGCGTTTTCAGCCAATTTTTATGATTTCAATTAATCTTGCATAACTTGAATATAAAAGTCACTTAATCAGCAAGCAGCTTTTCCCCTCCCAACTTAAGAATCCATTCTAGAAAATGAATAAACCAAATCTCGTAGTTAAGTAAAAGCTGTAAATGCTATTAACCAAATAAACCTTAAGCAAATAAGGTGGTTAATAAATTAGAAATAGCATCTGAATCTAAAAAACTGTTTGATAACTAAAAAGTATAAAACATCTGAATAACACTATTTTACCATTTTAACCCTCTGAGTTATTTAAAAAATTTATTTGAATGATTTTAAAATTTGAAATTAAAAGAGTACAATATTTATTTAGGCTATTTTTGTCCATAAATTTTAAATAAACTATTAAGAGGCAACTCTTAATAGTTAAGATTTGAGTTTCTGTCTTAACGATTAAAAAATATTAAGAGGCAAAAAAAAATTTACCAAACAAGATTTGTCTTTGACCGAATCAAAGGCAGGTGAATTAAGAGTCATTCAGATACAAACAATTAAACAAACACCACAGTTTAGGAAAAAGTGAAAGTATGTTGTATAGAAAAATCAGTGCATTTCGATCCGGAAAATAGAATTATGGGAGTATTGAGACAAATATAGCACATTTAACTCACTTTGATACATTAAACTATTTAGAAAGAGAAGAGAAGAGGAAAGAACAGAAAACTTAAATTTTTATTTGGAATTAAAAGACGAACCATATTATCAAATGCTTATCGACGAAATTAATGATCAACTAATCCCATTTTTTTGCTTATTACAGTGGTGATCATGACATGGTGTCTCCATATATTGGTACATTAGCATATATAAAGTCTCTCAATCTGACTATGGATGCCAGTTGGAGACCATGGTTTGTTGATGATCAAATTGCAGGGTAAGTTTTTTTAGTTTCCCAAAGGCAACACCAAACAAATGGGATGATTTCTTAAAGAATTTACTGTTGAAATAATTTTACAATATGTTTGTCTCAGATACACAGAAACGTACAAGCTACATGGATACCATCTCACTTTTGCTACTGTAAAGGCAAGTTTATAATTGTGATGGATTTTTATTCAAATGTTTTCCTTTCTTTTTAGATTTCAACTTGCTTCCCTCAATTTCGGTGAAGGTAGAATTTGATATCAATTATGTAAATATGATTGATTATCAAGAGATTTTACGACCTGAATATCTAAAATGAGTGTTGCTACGGTAACAAAAAAAAAGCTTACAAAATGATGCGAGTCCTGCTACACTTACGAAGAGCTCTTACAAAAACTAGTTTATGAAATGATGTGTCAAAGTTTAATTAGTAGATGATTGACCATACATGGTTGGATCCACTAATCAAGTTATACACATCATTTTGTATATATCTTCTTTTTGTAACAATTCTTTAGTCACCGTAGTATTATTGGACAAAATGTAATTAGTGGATGATCCACCATACATGGGTGGGCCTAGTGATAGTAACCAACCATATCATTTTGTAAGCAATTTTTTGTAAGATTCTTTTGTCATCAAAGTATTATTGATCTAAAATAGAGCTGCAAATGAATCGAGTTCGTGAACAAGGCTCGGCTCGACTCGACTCAAGTTCGTTTATCGAGTCGAGTTCGAACATATGATTGTGTTCGTTTAATTAAACAAGTCGAGCTCGAAATATACTGTGTCCGGTTTGAGATCGGCTCGTCTAAGCTCAACTCGAGGCTCGAGCTCGCGCTCGACTAAGCTTGCTTGAATTCAACTCGAGCTCAACTCATTTATAAACGAGTTGAATTCAAACAACATATTCAAGCTTGTTTACAAGCTCGACTCGAACTCGTTTAACTTTTAGTTGAGCTTGAGCTCGGCAAGTCAAAATTCGGCTCGTTTACAACCCTAATCTAACACGTGCAGTGAAAACTCTGCACATACTACAAATGGGCATATCGGATCTCTTATCTGTTTTTCCTTTTTATTTGTGTAGGGAGGGGGTCATACGGCTCCGATGTACAAACCTAAGGAATGCTTGGCCATGGTCGATAGGTGGTTTTATAATTTTCCATTGTAAGCATGGCTGGAGCTTCTTCAATAATGCATAACCTTGAATAGCATAACCCTGATGAGGGATGACCAATTTCAGGAAACCAGCCTCCTCCCAGCTAGCAGCAGGAGCCTTCAACTTTTCCCACATTCTAATTCAGGAGAAAAAGTTACTTTAAAAAAAAAATCAGGATAAAACAATATCTTTAAAATTACTGCAGAGAAATTTTGATTACAGATCACTAAAATGAAAAACCCATAAAGTAGTCCATCTGTTTTTTACCCCAAAAAAAAAAGATTAAAAAAAAGATAAAAAGAAAAAGGAACCCAAAGATATGAACAAAGCTAACTAACTTGACAATCAATTTGGGACACCCTATTATGCTTCTCTGAAGAAACTCAAATCATGATCAAGGACCTGTGGGATTGCTCTTATGGTGAAGAGGGTCTGGTCCAGTTGGCACTTCCCTTGCTGAATCCTCTGTCCCAAAACCTGACTCTCCATTTCCAAACTTATTCAACAATCCCTTCATTTTTCCACCCAAAAAAAAAATGTAAATTAATAAAAAATAATTAAAACCTGGCCTCCATGAAAAATACAATGTTAAATATATATAAAAAATTAGAAAATGGCTGATACTTATATATATATATTTATATATATATATATATGTACACACACACCTGTGTAGCTATGCTTTCTGCCATTTTGGTCTCTACTTGTAAACCTGAGAAAAAAAGGGGGAGGGGGGGGGGGGGGGGGGGGGGAAGAACCATGCATTTTATAGTTTGTACATTTAGAGAGAGAAACCATAACTAAAAGAGAGAGAGACAGACTTACAGGGACGAGAAGTTTGGACAAAAGGTGGTGAAACCGCCATTAAAATGGCCAAGAAGAGTAAAAAACAGGCTAAATCTCTGCAGAAGGCCATCTTTTTTGGTCAGAAATGAAACCCTGTCCAAAAATCTGTGTCACATAAAAGAAAAAGAAACAGAGAGAGATTAGTGAAACAGAGATTTCAGAGCCTTTTATGGAGTCGCCAAATTAAAGCTCTGGAAATAAAAAATAACTTTGCAAAAATAAAATAAATTGGGAATATATTTTAGCACAGTGCCTAAAATATCCCCTAAAATTGTCAGTGAAAGAGCTATGATTTCAATATTTAATGGGTGTTTTGGTCTTTTCGTTGATGGAGAATTTTCTTTATCCGCCCACACAAATGTTCTCGTACGGAAATTCTTTTTTCTCGTACAGGCGGCGTGCTTTGAGGTGGCGACACGTGTAACCTACGATTGGAGCAGGGGGAGCGTTTTTCGAGGGCCTACAGAGAAGTGTGTGACGGCTGAGCGGCTGAAACCGATATTAAGTTGGCTCAAACCGTACATGTAATGGATTGACAGGTCTGCCCCCTGGTCGATGAAGAAACTTGTGGACGTATTTTTGTTCTTCAGTGCTGCTTCGTTCATTTGAGTGTCGTGGGCAAATTGGGTAATACGGCTCATTTTATATGTCAGAGATAATTATTGTGTAATGATGATTTATTACGGGAGATGATATTTGTTATTTAAGGAATTTTTTTTTTGGCTAAAATATTGGAGGATAATTTAACTTTTAATTTTATAATGTGGAACGAATTGTTTAACATCGATTTTTTTTTTTTTTTGATAATGTGGAGTATCCGATCCGCGAGTCGACAACATCAAAAATATTAATTCAACAAAAAACATGCATTGTACATAACTGTGTTATGCTGTACATTTCAGTTAAGCTAGAAAGGGAGCGGAAAAAAAAAATCAGAAATCAATAGTAAAATATAACTAATACAAATGAGAATGATTAGTATAAATTATGAAGTTAATTTTGATCAATTAATTAATACAGTATTGACATGCAGGACGGAGAGGTGATCTCTCCCTTTGAGTGTCATAACTTAAATTGTAGTCTCATTTTCAATAGCTACGAAAATATAATGTTCAATAATGTAAGTTACTAAACAATCATTCATCCATTCATTTTTGAATTTTTTTTATGGGTCGACGTTGAATACTATGATAGCTTCATTTTAAACAATTGTAAAAATTCACAAACAATTACTAAATTTGTGAAATTATATAAAAAAAAAATTACAATATGCTTTAAAGAATTTTTATTTGATGGGTTAACGTTGTGACTAGATGACTGAAAAAAAGAGAGTAAAGTGTGTACAAATTTAAAACATTCATTAATTTTTATATAGAGGATGGGGAGAGTAGGACAGATTGACCTCCTGAAAATTCAGTGGGGTCACAATTGACCCCTCTGCCATAAGGATTGTGAATCCGCCACTGTAATATCAATACATGAGATTGATACTAATTATAGGATGACTAATTATAGGATGACCGCACTTAATACATGTCCTATCTAAAAAAGTTACCGCTAATACTAATCTTTTGATAAACAAAAAGTCTGACTTAAACTCATTTATGAAATTCTAAAATTAAACAAAATGATATTTATTGCAATTGTAATTATTGCTGAAATTTATATTTTCAAAATTGACATCAAAATTTCAAAATGAATTGAAACTAATTATGCAAAACAATAGAGAACAAGTTTTATTCAGAATCTAATGCCACTAATTTTGCAGAATCTAATGAGGGACAAAAAAACAGAAAAAGATTTAATTTAAAGTACAAACAACAGAGTATAACGGAAATTATATTCAGATACAAGGAATGGACATACATAATATAAACTTGAACAAACATAATATAAACTTGAACAAGCTTTTGTTTCTATTGCTTTGCCAAGTAATCATAAGAATTAAGATGATATGTGGTCTACAAGTATCCTCAAACCCCAACAGTGAAAACCCGAACGAGCCGTAGACTTCGGACGTCTTGAGTTCGAATACCACCAGCTCTAATTTGTCAAACCAATAAAATAGTCATGGGGCCACGGGGGCACGGGTGCAAGCCCGTATGAAAAGTCTGACCCGGAGTGGGAAAATTAGTCGGAATACGGAGCGAATACTCCACATTATCAAAAAAAAAAAGTATCCTCATATTAGCATAAATTCGAATATACATACCCTACTTGCACCCTTTGGCAGCAGCCAGAAGTCGAAGACATTCAAACCTTCATTAAGATTCCAGAATTCGCTGCATTGTGGTTCCTGCAGGGTCGAACACCACAGGTAATGGCAGTACGTCAACGTTTTTCAAATGCTAAACTAGTCGATATTCTTAACTTGAAATTGAGATACACCAGAGAAATATGCGAGTGAATAAATAAACTTGATGGAATCAAATAGAACTCATGTTGAATGCATGAACTGGTGGCATACGGCCACACGCCTAATGCCAACACTATATTGTACTTGCGGGAAGAACCTGACACAGTTATATCAGCAAGGCTCGTTACCGCCAGACAATCTCACTGACAGCAGGAACAAGAATTTGAACATTGTTGACTCATCATCCCTCCCAAGGTGCCTTTTTTTTTTAAAAAGAAGATATTTATAAATAAAAATTTAAGGAGGTGCCAAAAGGAGGCAGCATCCAAATACAAGAGGTGTATACAAAGGCAGGCAGAACCAAAGAACATAACCCGCACATAAAACCCTATACAAAAGACGACAAAGAATATTCAGAGAGCCCTCAATCTGAACTCCCCCAATAAATCAAACCCCCAGAAATACCTCCTCCTTCAAGAGAAACAAGATCAGAAACAGAAACAATACGAAATCATGTCACCCTTTGCCTTACACCTCCTCGTATTCTAGCACCCTTCCAAGCTTGCAAGAATTTCGGAATCGAGGTCGAAATAACCACTTCCTGCCAATCATTTCAAAACATATAGCACCTATTGACAACAAACCTTTCTTTCTTCCACACATCATCCCAAGTCAAAATACCTACGTGCTGCAATTCAGAAGAAAACTAGTTTTCCTCTGGACCCTCCAAATGTTCTTCCACGAAAACTCAAATCACTACTACCCCCAAAACTCCTATAAAAAGCACACACAATATAGCTCCTCCTACTACCGGAAGAACCAAAACATCGAATCTCCACCGTCATAAAGGGAGGACTCACCTCATGCAACAATGGCAATAGCTCATCAACTTTTTACTAACTCCTGATCCTAAAAGCTCCTACCAAAACACTGCTGCTACGAGACTCTTCCACCTGTAATCATCACATTATCAGCAACCGAGGCGTCCCAGTTTGTTGCAATCAAAACAAATTAGGAAATCTCTCCCAACCACATCTCTTCACATGCAGCATACGCCTCCCATTCTCAACCACAAATTCGACATGGCTTACAAAATGCTCTCACACTCCAGAGATAGACTTCCTGCAAACCCAACACGAAAGGCCTTCTAGAACCCACCATGGACAATCACATATACCCCCTCCCACTAACTACTTGCCTACCCCTTGTCCCCACTCTAACCCCTCCTTCTCCAGTTGATACATACTTCCTCCATATGCAAGACTTCCCAATCACCATATGTCACCATCTTAAAAGCATCTACCTAATAAAATGACTAATATGAAGCAGGCGAATCCTACTTCTGTTTTGGGATTTATATATGAACCTTCTCCTGAGATTTGAAAAATAAAAGGCACTATCCACAATATGAATTGTACCCAAATTCCTCCAAAATCAGTAAACAAACCAATCACCTCCATAAAGTCTCCACTTTCCACCCACAAAAACAACCACCACCACCGAAAAAAAGAGGAAGAAGCAATCTAGTCTATATTCACTATGGCTTGCTCAACAACTAGCAGAAAAGTTAAGTATTAAATCTTATTTTATTTTCAAAACTCAAGTCTCCAGATTCTATTCCAGTCGTATGAAATTTACCAGGTACTTGACAACATTATCACTGGTAATTCTAATACCAAGAGATGTGAAAGAACTACATATAAGTTTCATGTCTAGAGAGTTCTTGATTAATAACTGATTGGGATTGCACGCAGCAAAAATTTAACTAGATAGTTGCACCCAAGAAAAACGCTATTATGGTTAACCAGGACATAGTAACAACTCCTTGTCAAGGTTTTTAGAGCATAAATTGATTCTTTGTTTACAAAGAATAGATCACCAAAGCAGTATGAGAAGCCTTCCCGTATGTCCAACTGGAATTGAAAAAGTTAGTTTCCTTCTTTTGGAACTATGACATAACAATACTTACTTCAAACAACAATCAAACTCCAGTGAAAACCAACTGAGGCACACCTTGTAAAGATACCAGTTACCCTAAAAGCTTAAGTGACTCAACAATTATATCATAGCATCTGACATTAAACTTGGAACCCTGTTATTCTGCTGGGTGCTCAGAATATTATAATCCCCCATCCCCAAAAAAAAACCCCACAACAAACACATCAAGTCAATGCAACACAAATTATTACGAGAGGAGTAAATGAAGACATGAACACAACAAGGGTAGCAATTTACAAATGCCTGAGGTCATTAACTTGATAATGGAAGACGGAAATTATTACTCCGTTGTGGGATCTTCGGCAACACAGTAGTGCAACCATAACTTACAGCCTTGAGATATAAGGCGATAACGTCAGTACTGACAAAATCACTACGGAGAAAGAAAAACTCATTTACCTAGGATCGGATGCTTCATTTTTATAATCCCTGCAAAAGCACACCAGCAAAAATTAATCATTAAATCAAACTAAACATAAACAGAAAAAGGAGTAAATTCCGATTTTGGAGAAAAAGCACTCATTGTATAAACCTTAATCAACTCCAGGAGTTAGGCCCCAAAGTATAGCATTAGATCATCGTCAAGCAAAAAGTCTATATCTGAGGCATCTAATGGACTTGGGTCTCCAATTCCAATATTGAACGGACTGTTGAATCCTGAATAATCTAGTGACAAACTATTGAGCGGAGACCCGTAATCATTCTCAACTGGTCGATCTTGCTCATTCTGAAAGGTGTCGTTAACATAATTGTTGAGACTTTTGCCAGCTAAACCACCTTCATTTTTACGTGACACTGGCAAATGGACTCCAGAACCATCTGGCCTAATCTGGAGTTCATTAAATGCCATCTGGGACTGCTGTCCATCATGCCTAGCAGCAAATGTGACTGATGGATTTAGAAGATCATAAGGAGAGCCTTGATGTAACACACCATTTTCAGGTTCATGATGCAAAGCAGAATTTTGAGTTCCATAATGTAAATCATAATTTTGAGGTTCATGATGCAACCCAGATTCTTGATGTACATTAGCCAATCCAAACTCTCGAGGTCCATGGTAATCTTGAGGCCTATGATGCAACCCAGATTCTTGATGTACATTAGGCAATCCAGACTCTTGAGGTCCATGAGCAAAGCCAGGATTATAAGGTGTATGACCAGAATTTTGCATCGCTGGATGAAGTATGGACCTATCACCCGTAAAAGTGCTCTGTGAGATTACACTTGACGGAGGAAGGATGAAGTAATTGTTATTTTTGTTCAACTCTGATGTTGGCAACAGGAATTGAACATCGGGATCTTTCTCTGTAAGCCCCAGTTCTGCAACTGTGTCATTTTCATGTTGACTTCCATGCATGTCGTATGCAACCACCTGTGAATCAGATTGGTTTATGTCAGGAAGACTGTTTTGAGGTTCATCAGGTGGCTCAGCAAGAGATGTCACAACCTGTTGTTCAGCAAGGTTTTCTCTCACACGTCGCCTTCTTTTCTTAGGTTGGTCATCTGTTTGTTCTTTTCCTTGAACCAGTTGCGGCGCAGTATTATGAGAATGGTCAGATGGTTCCACAAGCATTAGCTGACTTCTGCTGTCATCCTTAGATGAAACAGAGCCCAAACCATCTTCAACACCATCAACATCATAGTCACTGTCACTGCTGTTAGAGGGTTTGTTCTTCTCACCACGGCCACCTGAAGTTGTCTCAGTTATTCCAGATGCCCCATTCTCGCTACTAGGCTGGTGGATGAGGGCTTCCTCTCTACCCAAAACCCCCAACCAAATTGAGCTCTCCTTAGCAGTCATCTTATCTTGCAAACATTTTGACTGCCTGGATCAGCCTCTTGATCTTTGCAAAATTAGGTGACATATGCTTTATCACAGAAGTTAGAACTCCTACTTTCCACATCTTTTTCAAATCATGTGGCTTTTTATATGGAGGACTCTGACCCTTGGGTAGCCCTAATCTTAGCCACCATTCTTCGTTCCCAGATGGCCACCAAGGTGGGGGAACGCCCTTCTCTAGTGGATACCTCCTCTGAGGAGGATCACAGTGCTGCATCAAAGAAGACAAAAGAGATCCCAAAGTTGCATCTTGCAAATCTTGTAGAACGTTTTGGGGGTTTCCGCTTTGACAGCCAACTCCCTCACCCTTAGCGAAAAACTCGGCTTCGTACTTGGCTATGGCTGCAGGGTCCATTCTTATCAAACTTAACCTTCTCTTTCCACCAAGCTCTAATATTATCTGAAGCACCACTGACTGCCTTACCCTTTTCAGGAATAATCCCATACACAAATCCACGAGCTTTGCACACCTCCATAAGCTTCAGCATATACTTCAAAATCCCATCCTGAGCTCTTGACATTTTCTTCCGTCGAGCCTGATCAGTGATCTGATTATTCTTTTGCTTCTCTGCAGCCTGCTGGGCTGCAAGTTTCTGCCTTTCCTTGATCCTCTTGAGTCTGACACGGTCTTTCCACATACGCCTCTCCAAATCTTCTGCTTCAATCTCTTCATCACTGACATCTTTATCAGCTATATTCTCGCTCCTTAAATCATCAACTTCGATATCTGAACTGTCACCCGAAGCATTGGCATCAATCATTAATTGCTCCATTCAACATGAGTTACAGTACAAACCAAATAAAACCCAAATGCATCTCTAAAATTTCATTCAATCAAAAACCCATATTTCAATAAAAACAAAAACTTACGCGACTATCTCAAACAGCTATCAACAACAATTTCCATAAACTCAAATCAACACACAGAATTCAGAGCTACTTAACCCAATTTATCAACTTCTCAATAACTGGAGTAGATTGAAGCAAAGTGTAATAATAATAATAATTTAAGCAAAAGATGCCCACTTCGTCAATTCTTATAGTTATCCATAATTACCCAATTTAGGTTCAAAAATTCATTAAACCAACTAAAAAATTGATGTGACCTCATCCAGTATTCATGAGACAAACAGTATTCACAAGAGAGCAGAAAAGAAATTAAACAAAGAGATGAAGGAGAACCAAGTTAAATTGAAACATTTGGGTTTTGAAAGATTAAAAAAGAATTCAAAATCCTCACCTGATATCAGCTACAATCTCTTCAATTATACCCATTAATGGCACCCCTTTTAAACCCTTAATTGCTTTCGTATTCTTCATCTTTCAGAAGATGGACAGATCCAGGAGAGAGAAAAAGAATTAGAATTATAATATATATATATATATATATATATATAGATATTAGATGTAGTAGTACTATATATTATGCCTACTTGTGCAGCGTATCTGGGGGCAGAGAGAATATGAGTAAGGGTGTATATGAGTCAACTCAAATCGTGTGTATTGAGTTGTTTAGATTTGGTTTATAAAATTTATTGAGTAGAAAATAAAGTTTGATTGAGGCTCATTTAACTACTGAATTGAATTCAGCACGATTCGAATTGAGTCCGAGCAATTTGAACTTTTTGAACGAATATGATTCGAGTATCAATAGAAAATTATAATTTGAGGAAGTTCGAGTAATTTATCGAACTTTAAAATTTGTTCATATTTGACTCATTTATATTTCGAGTCGAGCTCGAATCGAACTTTTAGTCGAACGAGTACGAATCGAGCCCGAACTGTTTGCTCATGTTATAACCTTAAATATGAGGCTCAAAAAGATGAGAGAGAAAGGGAGGGTAAATACTAGTAAAAATAATATTACTACTATCACATAAATAATTTCAAATAATACTCACATACACATACATGTATATTGCGGACTCCACATGTTAGTCGGGGATCCACAATATATATATGTGTGTATATGAGCATTATGTGAAATTTTTTATGTGATAGTAACATTGTTGTACTAGTAAATATAAGTAGAAGTCCATTTTCAACTTGGTTGCCTCTTCGCAAATTTAAGGGTCCGTTTGGATAGGTTATGCGGTGTGACGCTCTTTTACTCGAGCATAACTTAATAAACTCTTTTTTAAAATAAGCAAATTAAATTTGAACAATCTTGTGTTCGGCTTAATCCTAAATTATTTAAGGTCAATTCAAGTAAGTTGGGTCAATTAACATTTAGTTAAATTTTTTTCTTAATTTATAATAAAAAAAATTGTCGGTTTGCTCAAATTTGACTCTTTTATTAAATGGATCAAGTTCATATACTAAATCTCAAAATCGTTCGGTCATTTCAATTTGTTTAACTTTAAAAGAGTCCGAATTTAAAAAGTCAAAATTCGACTTGATCAATTACGTGATTGTGTATAAAATTTTAATATTCATTCTATTACTACATAACTAGTATATTAGTTCTTACAAGGCACGGGCCTATATTTTGTCATATAATTTTTTTTTGATATTTCAAAAATCTTTATGTATAGTTACTTGTTGAAATTTTGTAATTAAATACTCTTTTATTTCTTTTTTACTTGTCTTTTTAGATAGTGAAATTTGTTTATTTTTATTTGTCGTTTACAAATTTCAAGAAAGTATTAGTAACTTAGTTTATCATATTATCTTTATGAAAGACCCCAAATTTTAATTAATAAAACTTAATTTTTCTTATATGTGTTTCTAAAACAATAAAGTAACAAATTAATAAAAAATTAAAGTTAAGAATGATATGTGCAAATTATAAGAAACAAAAAAAATGTTGACGAAGATGCCAAAGAATATTTGGTAACCCATAATAACTAATCATTGGTTCAATTTTTTTTATATAGCATATATATGTGTATGTGGATTTGTCAAGAGAAATAGAGTTAGCCATTGAAATTTTTTGGAGTTTGTAATAGTTTTAGATTGTTTTCCTAATGTTTCAATTACTTATAGAGTATTACTAATTATTCCTGTGAACAAAAATTAAGAAATTGCTTATAGGTTTCAATTGCTTACAAGGTATTACTAATTGCTTATAGGGTCTGATTTTTTTGGGTAACAAAAAATTGTCTAAGGTGTGAGCTTCGTTAGCAAAATATGTTCAGACGTTAGCCATGTTAGTCTAGGTGATATGTCTATTAACGGGAAGGATAGAGTTGACCTGAAATTTGTATGGTCAGCAGACTTTTGGAAAATAAAAAATAACGAGCTAAGTGAGGTAAAATGACATGGCTTTTTTGCACCTTTACCCTTATAAGTTGTATACCCTTGTATTGCGAGCTCTCAAAAACCCCAAAAGGTAGGTTCTTGAACGAACAAATATTCCGAGGGTTTATGCAAATGCAATTGTTGAATTGAGTACACGGGTAAACGCTAGAGGGATGGCTTGGAGGCAATTTACATCCTTAAACACAGGATTTCTCTCCGCTCCCACTAATTTTCCATCTGGGTTCGCAAGATTTTCCTCTAATTCGTCCCCTTACCAAGGTAAAAATCATTTCTTATGCTTCAAATTAATAATATAGTAGTTATTTGGAATAAGAATGCATGCTTAAATCACTCATATATCTTGAATTGATGATAAGAGTGTAGAGAAATATGGGACACTGTCGATTTCTGGGAAATATGTATCATTTAAATTAGACTAAAATTTCAATACAGGGTGCAAGGGGTTTGAGTTCCCAAAATTACATAAAATTGGCAGGCCTTCCAATGTTTTAACGTTCTTATAATATGTACAATTGGATCTTATGGAAAGCGTTTAAAAATTTAGTTTTTAGGAGTGATTTATAGCCAAGCTTGGCTAAGACAATGCATACATACATATTGATGGGAATGATTCATAGCAAATGTTTGTTATAGCATTGTTTGAGCAAGTTCATCTATCGCTGTCCATAGGAGAAACGGAGGACCTAAGTTATTTTTAAAAAGTGCTATCCGCTACTAATAGTGGTGGACGCGTTAAAATTTTAAATCCGTTTCTCATACGGATGGCTAGGGATGGGTTTGCCCAAATAGTGTCATATCAAACATTTGTTATGGATCACTCCTCTGTATATATGTATATGTATATATTATGCAATATGCATAAATGTATTTGTACGTGTAGGGTGTTTGGTGAATTTAAAGGGATACTGAAAGTGGGTATGTTTTGTTACTTTGGTAAATGTTGCAGTTAAAGTTGGGATACCAGAGTTTCTGAAGGGGGTGGGAAAAGGGGTGGAAGCCCATGTGGAAAAGCTTGAAACTGAGATTGGGGACTTTCAGAAACTTCTTGTCACTCGCACTCTCAAGCTCAAGAAACTTGAAATTCCCTGCAAACACGTAATTATTTTGCAATAATACCCTTTTTGAAAATTATTACTATTATCAATGGGTTTCATGAGATTTTTATTTTTAGTACTGTAGAGTAAAGCATGGACTTTGTGATTATATATGCATGTATATATTCAATAGAATCATGTATATACTTGTGTGTGTGTGTGCTTTATACTTGGTCTTCTTACTGTTTAGGAGGTGTTTGATATAATTTTCTTTGTGTTCTTTCGTGCTTGGGAGAGTCTGGGTGCTATGAGGGTCTAAACTTTTGACCACAAAATTTGGAGAATCTAATGAGGAGTTGTTCTTTTTGGGCTAGTTGGACCTAGAGTTACCAGATATTCTTATAGAACTAGCGAACCGCGTATTGGTACTTGCGTACCCATACAAGGTACTCCTATGTACCAATACTCTAAATTTAGCGCATCGAAAAATTTCTTTTTTATTTAACTATAATTGTACAAATATTAATATTATAGCTTTGTATTGGATGCTCAAACATTACATTTGTACTAAAATATTTATAAAACAATCAACTTGTTAAGTCAACTAAAAATCTTCTATAAAACTTAGGTTTATTAATTTAGATTATAAGAGAATTCTTAATTATTAAACTTATATAAATATATCTTAGTGTATTGCGTTTTAGCAATGTAGCGTACTGTGTACTCGTATTCGTACCGCGTACCGAAACGTACTACGTTTTAGGTAACACTAGGTTGGACCACTCAAATATCAACCTGTTGGAGTTGGTTGCATAATGGAAATTTAATTTCTTATTTCTTTCACACTTTAGTTAGCTGCCATCAAATTATGAAAATAGTAGAAAATTATAAGATGCTTAGGTGACCGAGATTTTCCTCTTTGCTAAGGTAGAAGTTGGCTGTCATTCAGATTGCTCTTGCATTTCAATAAAGTCATCATAATGGTAGTTCTAGTTCTTTTTGGCCGTTGTAAATGAAGTATTTGTAATAGTGCTCTGTGGGATCTTTGTCTCAATAAATCAAAGTTGGACTGTGAAACTGAAACAATTTGTATGACCAATGATCTTGAACAAATAGGCCAGATAATGCTGAGAAGAATACAACCTGGTTCCTAAAAAAGGCGAATTACCATCGAGCTAGGAACAAGATTAGTAACATCAAAGACTGCAATGGTACTAGACTAGAACGATATGACGTAGTGCATATAATAAGCTGAAACTGAGAGCTATCATGAAAACACTACCAAGGGAACATGTTAGACTTATCCCAAAAATTAAAAACAAGGAACAAGTTAGTGGTCTAATCATGCCTTTGACAAAAATAGAAGTGAAAATGCTATGGAGCAGATAGACCTTGGGTCCTGAACTCCTGATGACTGGTGTATCCTTTTCTCCAAAAGGATTGGGCCATAGTTGGAGAGGACATAATTAGAGGTGTTAAATTCGTTATAAATTTGGAAAATTTTGAAGTTTTCAAATAGCAGTACTCCAATTTCTTTAATTCCCAAAATTGATTGTCCTAATACTATTAAAGATTTTAGACCTATCGCATGTTGTGTTGTAGTTTAGAAATGCATTTCTAGAATAATTGTTGGAAAAGTTGAGACTTACTTCCCAGATTTTTAGTGTGAGAGAAGCACTTATCTTTTTCAAATGGAGTATGCTCTGACTCAGCTTGGGAATCAATTAGAGAGCATGAGAGTATTTTTCAGTGGCAGGCACTCTCTAGCCTGCGTTTCTCAAAGTGTAGTTTTGTGCCATGGTTGGTTCTTGGGAATGCCGTGAGATCAAAATATAAACTTGAAAAGTGAGGAAAGAAAAAATGAAGATCTTTGGGTTTTGTGCTGCAATGAAAGGACAAGGAAACATTTGGTCTTTAATGTCCTTGGGCCTTATGCAAAAAGATTATGGAAGGTTGCTTTAAGCAGATGTTTGCTCTTCAGGAATAAGATCGTCCTAGCCACTGTAGCATATGTTATTTGGCAGGAAAGGATATTCCAACATAAGAGCAGAAGTTGGCCTCTTGTTCTTAAAGAACTTGAGGACCTCCTTCAAGTTAGAGTAATGTCTTGGAGAAGAGTCCCAAGGAAGTTCAATAATTGTAGTTTGAAGATATTTTTTCTTTTTCTTTTTTCCTGAGCAAATCTTGTCTAAAAATTTTCTTAACTGCTCCTGGTCGTTGTATGATTGTTCATATTCTAATAATCAAGCTGAAAGTTACTATAAAAGAAAGAAAAATGTAGTGTTATTAATTATTCCTGACAATATATGGAGTTTTATCCACATTTGTAACCTCGCGTTTCCTTAATGGTTCTTCTTGAGGTCATAATAGCATTTGGAACTCTTGGTTGCTTCATTGTATTGTCGGTCTGGTACCCTTTTGTAGGGTTTGAGGTCTATAAAAATTTGTTTTCTTAGAAGTATCCATTTGTTAACAGAAAAAACATGTGCTGCCAAAATATTGTGTGAGCACTTAAAATTTTTGTAAAGTTTGGGGTGATGGTTCTACTAAATACAGTGTGCCAATTACAAATTAACGTCTGTTATAGCTTTTATAAAACATTTTACTGGACAGTTGTCAGTTGTCAATAATCCACATTCTCCTCGACGCTGAGGCTGTGTTCGACTAAGACAATAAGATTAAGCTGAAGTAAATACCCTTAAGTTAGTCTAAATGTTGTTCCACATTCTTCTTCATGTTGAGGCTACGTTAGATGTAAGATAATAATATTTAGCTAAAGTAGATACCCTTAAATTGGCATAAAGAGGTGTTGCAATGTCTCGAGTTGTTAAGTCGTCGTGCTTTAAAGTGATTAAAACCAGAAGTTGTCTGGTTTAACCAGTTCCCAACTACCCGGAAACAATTTCGAGTCACGTAATCATTCAGTTTTTGTTTTCCCCATAAAAGAAATGTTTTACTTTCACTGTTGTACGGAAACAATTTCGAGTCCATCATCATTCAGTTTTTGTTTTCCCCAGAAAAAAATGTTTTACTTTCACTATTGTATGTTAATAGGGAATTGAAACATCAAAATTTATTATTAGCTTTTAAGTTCGATTGCTACGATGTCAGCTTTTTTGAGTGATAAGAAAATACGTAGGCTGATAGGCTGGGGCCATTTAGATCAATCCGAATTGGTTAATAACTTGAAATTGTGCCCTTTTCTGTTGGCAAAGTCCTAGCATGTTGAATTTTCCAGTTGTACATTGACTTCAAAGATTTACATTCTTGTAAATTGGTTTTGTACTACCAAGGCTTGAGTAACTTACTGATTTCTTGTTACAGAGGAAGCTGATACTGAAATTTGCGCACAAATACAGGCTAGGACTTTGGAGGCCTCGAGCTGAGCCCGGGAAGAAAGCTTGATGACTTCAGGGCTAGGTTATTCCCTCTGGTCATTGTTTAGATGTTACTATCCAAGTCAAAAAAATTCTGGGATTTCACTTTTGCAATCTCTTTGATCTCTTTTCATTCTCCCGGAGATAATTTAGAACTTAGTTCACAAGTTTTATGACCCCAGAAAATTGTTAAATAATGTTCTGAGTTTCTTGAATGGTCTATTTCTGGCAAAAAAAAAAATATTCTGGATAAATAACTTCTTGTAAGATTTCTAATTTTTTTTTCCGATTTACTTGATCAAATTTGACACTGAAATCTCGATATGATTGCGAAAATTGTTTATAGCTCTCCGAGGTGAAGCACTTTTATTACTAGAGCTATTGAAGAAAAAAGAAAACTTTCATAAAAGTGATTGGCAAATAATTTTCCAAGCCCTATGGAAAATATCTGGTAAGTTTGTTTAAACTTTAAACGCAGTTTCAAGGGCACTGGGATTTTAACCTTTGCCAGAAGCGATTTTCTACTCTCGAAACCGCTACAAGTGATTTTAGCTTAGAATAATACTATCTGGACAAAATATATACCAAAAGTTGTGCACAAACATGAAGATTTATGTGTTTAATGCGTAAAACATCTCATGGTAGGTCTCGCTTCCTATTTTTTCTATTCTTTTACACGGGTTGTGTACAATTTTTTGTGTATAATTTGTGTACGTAGCATTACTCGCTAGCTTACATATTGGCTCAGCCAAATGGTCACATTATAAGGAATTTAGAGTCTCAAACTAGCAAGTATGAATAACTTGTACATCTAAGACTAAACAATTGTCATTTTTCAAGTTTAAATTTACATGATTTAGCTGCATTTTACAAAAGGAAGCAAACTAATCAGTAGTCTGATTTCTCTACATGTAACAAATATTTGATGAAAGTCTATTATGGGCTTGAAAAACAGTCCCTATTTTTATACCATTACTGCAGAATTGTGGGCAGAAAAGAATTTTTGTTATACATCAACAACATTGAAATAGAGACATTCAAAGTTTATACTGTCAAATTACAATGAACAGAATTGAATAAATAACATAAACAAATTGCATTTTCATGGAAATGAAACAACAAATGGGCAACGAGGCTGAAAACTAAGCCTAGGAGGCAGTAATCGTGCCTAGGTTACCACGAGCTCTTATTGCCCTGCGTTCCACGTACTTAGTACTACCGTACCGAATCGTGAAACGAGAACTAAATAACTCGTGTCTAGGTTACCACGAGCTCTTATTGCCATGCGTTCCACGTACTGAGCACTACCATTCCGAATTGTACTGAATCGTGAAACGAGAACTAAATACATCGTGTCTAGGTTACTGCGAGCTCTTATTGCCCTGCGTTTCATGTACTAAGTACTACCAGTTCTGAATTGTTTCCGAATCGTGAAACGAGAACGAAACGATTCGTGAAATGAGAACTAAATACCTCGTGCATTCTATATGCACTACTATATGTAGCGTTGCTTGTACCCGATTTTGTTCTGCATACATACCCAGTTGATCAGCGTTCTGGTAAAACACGATTCGTGTCTATATCATGCTGTCTGTTCTGGCAGGCAGCCTCTTGAAGAAATTTGCAGGCAACAAAGGAAGCTTTTGTCGAAACCTCGGATGCCTCAACATATAAAAACCAGCAAGAAGCGCCACCACCTGGAAAGGCGTGACATACAAGACTATCGCAAGCCATCAAACAGAAGGTCACAAACAACGCCGAGGCTCGCGGATCCCTCCAATTCAGCAGAGACTGCAGCCTCTCGCCCTGTGCTGCCAAATCCCCAACGACCGTCTGAATCCTCCCGCCTATACTCCTAAGCCTGTCGTACCTCATCCGAACGGTGTCAGACCCTTTGGAAGTCGGAAATGTGTCAAACTCCTCGTCTAGTTCGTCAGGGCCGACGGCGTCAGCATGAGACAGCCGAATATCCATGTGAGGAGGGTGCCTTGGCTTCCATCTATATCGCCAAATGCCGATGAAAAAAAGGTACAAAAATATGGTGGGGAGTATAAGTTCAGGAAAAAGTACCAGAATCACAAAAAGTATGTGTATCAAAACAGTTGTGATGGGATTTTTCCATTGGCATATCTTGTCTAACCATTTCCCAACTGCAACAACACTACTCAAAACATTCATGACTCTAAAGAAGTTGGCTTTACTCCTCCTCACACTCCAAATATGTGATCCCACATCCAACATAAACTCCACCACCTCCCTCTTTAGCGGCGGCTCAGCCCTGCTCAGCCTGATCGAAATGATCTGAGTCGCTTGGTGCCTCAAAACATCCATCTGAATAACCGATAAGGGATGAACATAGTGCATTTTAGGCAACAATGGCAACGAATATTTGCTCAACATGTTGACATACGACGAGCACGAGAATCTCACAGCTAACTGCACCTCTCCCATTTTCTTTACCCCTGACGGCTGCAACACAATGAGAGGATAGGAATGCGTGTAGACTCGCTCCGTTTCGAGCGTGGATAACCGGATCCTCACCTTTCCGATCCTCGAATCCTTTCCCCCTGATCCATGTAACTGACCGTTATCAAACACCCCTATCGTGATCATGGTACAAGGATCGAATACCTCCCACGTGTACTGCTCGTTCCACTTGGGACCAAAGTTATCTATGATTGTCCTCGTTCGTACCCATTTTGGACCATATTTAGCAACACAATACGCATCTGTTGTTGCTCGGGCATCTCTCGTTTTCATGGGAGATAATCCGGTAGCACTAATAATCCCAAGCTCTAAAAGCCCTATGCTGGATTTCCACAACTGTTTGGCAGTTGGCCTGAGGTCACTAGTATAATGTGTAGACTCATCTAAGACATGATACCCACCATCCAAACATATCCTTAAATGAATCCTACTAGCAAATTTCGTTTCTTTCTTCTCCCCCTCCACAACAGCATGTTTTTCAAGATTATGCCACCTAGAAGGCACAGCCTTGTTGTCAAGCCTTCTATGTATTGAGTTTAAGGGAAGCACACATTTCCCCAAGAAATCATCTTTGTTAGCTTTGTCCTCCACAGTAATGACCAAAGGCTCCTCAAATGGCTCTGCAGTTACAAACACCAAATCCTCATTCCACATGGGATTCACACCTTTTACAGGCGAAATCTTGGTCCTCAAAGCCTGATTTCCAAGGATAACTTTCACTAATACCTCCGGGGGCTTACCCTTCTCATTAGGCAACAAATCTTGACATTCGATGACATTGACACGAACGTACCAAAGCCGAGGGGATAAATAGACTTTCCCTCTAATCTTTGTGATCCCTTCCCTTCCAACGCTTGCTGCATCCGAATGCCAAGCATCAGGAAAGGCCTCGTCGGCCTGAGTTCCTTTCCAAGCAGCAAGCATGATTTCACCATGTTTGAGCTTTTCGCCTCTTTTATTTTCCAATCTATACCACTGTGGTGCCAACGGACTATCCGGGGGCACGCGTTTTGGGACATCAATGAGATCAAACAAGACCCTCCCAACAAAATCATCAACCACAACATCCTTATCTTTCACTATTACCTCAATGAAGGAAGCTTGAAGCCTGTCCTGTGAGAAGGCGAAAACATAGTCCCATTCGGGGTTGTTTTTCTTCTCGAAATGCTTTGTCACTCCCTTGTAGTTTCCTAGCTTCACCTCGACGTAGGGATCAACGCCGCCAGTGACATCTTTTCCCGGTAAATCCTTGGCCTTAACGACTCGGACATAAAGGTATTGCATCTGCTCAACAAGGTCATAGGCGCAGGTGAGCTTATCGCCTGTGATCACCCCGGATCCAGCAATCTTGGGAGAGGTCTCCTTGAGGGCAAACTCCTCATGCTGTGGAGGGCGCTGCATTTTGGCTTCTCCACTAGACAAACAAAATGATAAATTAAAGATGAATCTATATAGGCCTAATTAACTTGTATGGAGTAAAAAATATATAAACTCCTCCAAAAATATTTAATGCCTAATCTTTTTAAACTATTAACATTTTTATACGAGTAATATCAACATAGGAAAGCAGAGTAGTGTGCTTTGAACTTACAAGGGGGGTGAAAGAACCTGGGGAAACTCTGTATCAGAAAGCACCAAAACCTGCAAAATATACAAGCCAAAAGAAAGAAACAATGAGTTGAATACTATTATGCCAATAAGCCCAAATTCTTGTAAAAATGGAGAAAATCAAAAATTTTTAAAAACAACTTTCTTGCATTTAGAGAGCTATATATATATATATACATATATATATATATGTGTGTGTGTGTGTGAAAAAGATGAATCCACCTTGCTTAATTGAAAATATTGGGCAAGCAAAAGATTTGCTGGTTTTGCTCAAATTATTTGAAAACTCAGCTCCAATCAAGTCCTGATTCTTTCATTATTTGTTGATGCATTTCTTCAGTAACCAAGTGGTAGAAAGACATGATATCAAAAGAAAAATTCATTCATTAATCAAACACTACTCTATTTTTCTAAAATAACATGAAGAAAGAAAAAAAGAGAAAAGATACCCATGAGTTTTTGTTTTGTTTTTGTTTTTTTTTAATTTAAAAAATAAATAAATATAAAACAATGTGAGCTCAAAAGGTAGAGAAAGAAGGTGATGAACAGATGAATTACCTTGGACGATGGTGAAACAGAGTTGTTGGAATAAGAAAAATAAATGGAGTTGAATTAAAAGAAGGAAAAAGGGTAAAATGGGAATTATGAAAAGATGCATGGAGATTGTAGAAGAAAGAGTCATATTTTAGTGGGTGGAGTGTGTGATTATGTGAATCTTTGGTAAGATTCACACACACAACCTATGAACCTCGATAACCTTTTTTCTTCTTTTGCTGTTCATTTTTTTACAGTATCAACTAAGGCACACGCATGGTTTGGTTTGGACTCATGATTCTTGATCACAATAATCCATACATCCAGTGGCGAAGCAGAAACTTTTGTGACTGAGCTCGAAATTGTTACTAAATTATAAATAATTTGACGGGGTTCGGGGCCAGCGCCCCCGAGCTAATTTTTTATAATACTTTTATACTTTCGGGTCATATATATATATATAAACTATATTACAATAAAAATATAAAAAATAATAATATATGATATATATACACTATATTGACTCATAATAAACTTTTTTAATCACAACTGTTCATAAGTAAGTAATTCATTATTTATTTTTAAAAATAATATAAATTAGATTATTATTTAGTTTAAAATATTATAGAGAGATACATATATTGAGAAGATACGAGTCATATGTGGTTAAAATTTGATTGACAAAGTTATAAATTTTCAATTTGATCTCGTATAATAGAAAAGAAAATTTATAAAATTTTCGTGGGATCAATTTATATATAATACTTAAAATTTACCTTACATTATAAAATAATTTTTTTTTCCAAAGCTTGTATGTGGCTTCGCCACTGCATACATCCTATATAAACTGAGGAAAAATGATTTATATGTTTGATTAGTTTTGTGTCGAATATGAATTATCGACACAAGTTCGGTTTGTCTCAATTTTTTCGTTCTTAACTTTTGCTTCTACTTACGATTCTGAAAAACTTTTTCTAATTTCTAATTCTCTAAATGTTATTAACTAATCTTTGTTAAATTATGTGAAGGAGTATTTGGGATTCGGTTATCATGAAGTTAACTTCATGGTAAATTAGTCAATTGACCAATACAGTACTATACACAGAGAGATCGTCTCCCGGCCTGCGTGTCGATACTGTATTGATCAATTGACTAAAATTAACTTCATGCTAACCACTCCCAGCTTGACAAATAAGCTAATAAAATAGTAATCAAAACATTTACAAAATTTATAGATTGTTCCAAAATCACCCCTAAATCAAGTGTTTAGTTTAGTTTAGTTACCGGCATGATAATTGATAATAGAATTGAGATGATAAATTTCAATATATTGTATCATTTCATACTGTGGTCGTACGAATTAAGACTCATATTTTAAATAATTTTATTTAAGAAATAATATGCTTTTTTTTGTCAAAAGGAAGAAGTAATATAGTAGTATTACCATGGGAACAATGATCCAAAATTTTATTGTAGTAATTTTTATTTAATATTTTATTAAATAAAATTTATCAAACAATTTATGAATTAAAATATGTTAAATTTCTCTAGAGTTTGCATGGCATCTAACCTTTAGGATGGCAGTGTGGGTCCACACGCCATCCAATTACTCAACCACCTTGTTACGAAAGTTATTAATTACATTGTAGTCACTTTCATCATTTATGTAACTCAGAAGAATAACTATATTTTCATTTTAATTTCTTTTTCTCCTGTCTCCTCTAAATATATAATATTGGTCCCTAAAAATAGACATGTCCTAGTAGCTACTTGATTGATTAGGTGAGTACAAAAAGTCTAATAAATTATCTAGGTTTTTTTCTTCTTCTTAGTTTATTAAATAATGTTACTATTCTCTCTGATCTTAAAAAATTGTCGTTTAAGGTTAATGCACACAGATTAAGGAATGTAATTAATACCTAGCGAAAATACTATACTACCCTTATTAATTGTCTCAACAAATTATTTTCTTCCCAATGTTTCTTATTCAATTCAACCAATTACTACTTGGATTATAGCATTGAATTGAATAAGAATCATTGGGAAAGGAAGAAAGCTTTAAATAGGAGAAAGCTTTAAATAAGGATAAAGTAGAAAAAAAATAGTTAATGTGTATTGATAAACTCAAAACGACAATCTTTTTGAAACAAAAATTACTTCCTAAAACGACAATCTTTTATGAACGGAAGGAGTATCACATAAAAATTAATAATCACATAATGCTCACATATACACACATACATACTGTGGGCGCCACATATTAGGCGAAGGCCCACAGTATACATGTATGTGAGCATTATGTGACTATTTTTATGTGATAATAGCATTGTTGTAATTTATTATACTAATTAAAACATTTTTCCCATATCAAAATTATACAAAATACTAATCTAAACATTCCCCCCCCCTCCCCTCGCCCCCCCCCCACCCCCACGCCCACCCCCACATATCAAAATTATACAATACGAGCTAATTAAAATAATATTTGTAAAATTTATTTCTTACATTTCGAGAAGATATCTTAAATACACTCTTTTTACATGATTTAACAGGCACAAATCAATTTAAATTGTAATATATCTTTAAATATTAGTTGTGTGCTGAATCTTTTTCGCACTTCAGTCTCCTTTTACGCGGCGAAGAAAATACTTTTTCCGTCTCAAAATAATTGTTCAGTTTTGATTTTTTTTTAATTAAATTGACTATTTTTAAAATTAATAATTAAACATGTATAAATATATTTTTAATATTATAAAAATTGATATTAGTAGTAAATTGTATATACTTTTTTTTTTGGTATTAATAGTAAATTGTATATACTTTTTTTTGTTATAACCTCTTCACCTATATTTTGGCAAAAATAGTACAAAAAATAATTTTAAAAATAATCAATTTGACTAAAAAAAGTCAAAACTGAGCAATTATTTTGGGACGGAGGGAGTAGTATTTTAAAGATTATGTCAAAGTGTGTTTGTAATACAAACACTAAACAAGGGTAAAATATCAATTGTGACAATCAATTTCAAAAAGAAGAATATTTTGTCATCAAATTATAGTAATATTGAATGTTCTTTCAGTTCAATCTCACCTAGAATTGCACCAAAATATCTAGTTTGATTAATTATGTTCATGGTACTTATATATATATATATATATATATAAAGGTTCTCTAAAGGAGCGGGCCGTTGAATGACCGGCTATGTTGACAATTTTCTGAACTATGTCGACGGTATGAACCGACATCATATCATGAATCGGATAATCATCGTCACACCTCAGAAAACCGTTGTCATAACCGGTCCGTCAAAGAGTCTCTCTCTATATATATAAATACTCTCCTATATATTATTGGAAATTGTGCAGTTTTAAATTGCTACAATAGGCTAGTCAGAGACAAAGATAGTCACTATTAATAATAGACTTTTACAAGTAAGAACTGCATGCAGAAGATCAACATATAGAGATAGAAGTATATATACTACTAGTAGATGTTTCTGATTCTGAACAAACCTGCTGTTTCAGAGCAGAACTGAATGTCTTGAACTGAATGCCTGTAGTGCCAATTACATAATACAATTTTACCATTGCTGAAAAATGTCCACGGCCGAATATTTAAGAAAAAATGCTCAAAGTTTTAATACATGTTTTTAGGATGTAATATAAATACATATACAAAATAGGATTGTACAGACTGTACAATCTTTGTATATATATTCAAATTACACCTAAAAAAATATACAAGCTAGTAACTTAGTAAGTGTTGGATTAAGTGGTGGTGATGGTGAAGGAAGTAATTTGTAGGGTCAACGTGACCGGTGACCGGTGACCGACAAACACATGTATACCATACCACTATTTGTGGTGAGTTTTGCTGCTTTCAATCTATTTCCATTATATATATATATATTTAGTCTTGCTATAACATACTTAAATTAGTAGGTCCAATTATTTAAATTCTAGGTAGCACTTCGAAATGACTGCTAATGATATGTTTGTGTCACTAATTGCTATGGAATATCATATATATATCCAACTAAACACCAATAAATATATATATATATATATATATATATATATATATATATATATATATAATTAAGTGGATATAATAGTAAATGTAGTGATTCACGATCATAAATTATACATAAATTTATATATATGTTTGTATATTTTTATATGTTGTTTATATTTGTATTGTTGAACTGTTAAGCGAAGATTTGTGTTTTTTGCAAACGATAAAAATAAAATTTAATATTGAAAACTTCTTACATCCAATAAGCTTGAATCACTTACTTTGGCTAGTTATCCAAGATTGACCTTTAATTAAAATATTTTTTAATATAAATATATGGGGTTAATGGAGTTGCACAGCTGTGCAGACTCCCAAATATACACAGTCTACGATCTTAAAGTTAAGTCACTCTACGATCTGAGAATTCACTATACGTTTTTACGGTAGTAGAGTGACTACTCTATGATCGTAGCCCGTGTACATTTAAAACTTATACAGTTGTACACCTCCATTTTTACACACACATTTATATATATATATATATATATATATATATATATATATATATATATATATATAAATAGGAATTTATTAATTAAAGGATATCTTATGGAGAGGCAGATGTAGCTTAATAATAATTGGTGGGAAAAACTCCATGTTTGGTTTTACCTTATAATAAGTAGTAAAATTAGTCTTCTTTAGAATAAAAATATTAATTTAGAACATACATTTTATTTATTTGTGTCAGCAAGTGATTCTATTGGTGCATGTTCTTGAAAATAAATAAATAAATAAATTTGATGAATGGGGAGCTTTCATGGGCCCAAAACCAACTACTAGACTCCATCACATTAACTTGTAGTATTCAATATTTCATCCTTACATCTAATTGATTCTTCTGGTGAGAAAAATGCAAGCCTCTATCCACTTTCAAAGAACAGTTGAAATATATACAACGAGGAAGAACCATGTTAGGTATGGTTGGTTTGACACGAGAGAGATTATTGGAAATTTCTTTGTGGTAATATTATCACAAGCCGATTGTTGTGGCACATAAAAAAAATACAAAAAAAAATTATTAAAAAAAATACAAAAAAAAATTATTAAAAAAAAGGAAAAAAAGAAAAAAAATCAATTTATCAGTTTGAATTATGATAGTTTTAGCATTTCACCATTTTATTACTTAAAATTGTCGTCATTTTGCTATTTTACAAGAAAGCAAAATAGGAAAAATCTTGTCTACTATCAATTTATTATTGTTATTGAAACACACACACATATATAGGACAATGATCTATATCATTTATTTGCTATGGATTAAAAATGGGCATATAACATGTATACCTTCCATTTCAATTATTAACGGCCCAGATTGAAAATGGCCTTATGGTGTCCGCTAGTAATTCTTGCGGACGTGGTGATAATCAATTCTGGACAGAAATGCCCCCACTCAGGCCAAAGCTAACGAAGCAGTTATTTGATTTTTAATGTGTCCGCTAGAAGTACTAGCAGGACTACTACAGCTCATTCATCGACTCATATACAAATTTTAAACCAATTCGCTAGAATTACTAGCAGATGGCGAAATTGGTTTTTCAATCTGGGTTGTTAATAATTGGAATGGAAGGTATAGATGTTATATGCCCATTTTTGATCCATAGCAAATAGATACTATGGATCATTGTCCATATATAAAACAAAGCAGGTTTATGTAATATTTTACTATTCCTTAGATAATAAAGTTTATGAAGAAAATAATTTTCTCACAAAAATCGACATGCAAACTTGAATTTATTTATATTATAATATAATTATAATTATAAGTTCGAGTATAAGTAAAATTTTACAATAAATAAGTAAAAATGTCAATCAAGCTTTATGAGTCAGACTTAAAATTGTCCGAGCTTAACTCAATCTAAAATTGTATTTGAATTTGGGTGTGGCCCATTTGAACATATAGTAACTATGGCCGTGGTAATTTCATAAGCCCATTGGCTTTTTTGATCAAGCCCATGTTAAAAGTCTTGTAATCATAGACCCAAAAATGAAAATATAATTTAAAATAACACACTTAAATATTTTATCAAGACACTATTTATTATTACTAACTACAATTTGTAGTTCAAATTAACATCGGTGAATCATTATATATACATTTATTTATATAAGGATCGATCCATAGTTAACGTTGTCAACTTAAGAATAACCTTACAACACATCATGAGTGTCCATCTGATGATCTAACGGTTTAATAGAGGTCATGTCCGCAATTTAGTTTCTAATATTTTGCAGTTTAATACTGCAGATGAGACCAATGTCAAAAATACCCTCCTTGTAAAAGTCTCTCGTCCTCCGTATTAAACTACGGACGTTAAGTTGATTTATTTTTTTTTACATTCTTCCTTCATTCATTTCTTTCTCCATTCTCTCTCCTCCCCTTACTCCTATCATTCACATCATGAAAACCAAAACCACTCGAATATGATGAACATGGTATAAATTTTTCAATAGAGGATTCATCCAAAACTAGAAAGTTTTCGATAAAACAGAAGGTGAATCATATAGTCACGTGAGATTTGTCCAGAAGGGGTTCATACAACTCGGGTTCTACATCCATTAATGATTCAGACTCTCTTGTCACAATGATCCCATTAGATCCTTTAATAGGCACAATAAAAAGAAGAACAGATAATAAAAGAATTATAATTAAAATTATATCAAACCTTATTCGGATTCTGCTTCTGATTCTCTCCAATATAAAGCTTAAGTCTTCTTAGATAAATCTCATAAATTGTTTGTTTTTCAGATTTGGATTCTGTTTCTGATTTGGAATTATTGTTGAAAGATCTATTATTTGGCATCCACAATTTAATACTGCTTAAAAACGGCGTCGTTTCTCAATTGGTCAGCGTCCGCAGTTTAATACTGCGAACGAGAAAACTAAAGAAAATTTGAATTTGCCTTTAAAACGGTGTCGTTTCTCAATTGACTAGCGTCCGCAGTTTAATACTGCGGACGAGAGGCTTTTACAAAGAGAGTATTTTGGACATTTGTCCCGTCCGCAGTATTAAACTGCAGAATACTGAAAACTAAATTGTAGACGAAAATCATATTAATCGTTAAATATTCGAATGGACGTTCAAAATTTGTTGTAAGGCTATAAGTCAAAAAGATCCTATACATGAATATAAGTTGAGAATTTAAATATGTAATTATTAATGGAAATGTTCTACTGTATTTATTATTTTTTAACACTAATTCGATTGGCCCTATAAACAACATTTTGATCAAGCTAGACACAATTTTAATTCAAATTTAAAATTTTATCCAAACATGGCCCAATTCACTTTCAAATCAAATTCAAACAGGCTTTAGTCAAAACCCAATAATACATAAGATCATTGTCCTAAAACATTTTTTTTTGTATGTTTATTTGTAAAGATTATAATTTCATAATTATAATTAATGAGATTATAATCCAAAAACTATTAATCATAGGATTATAATCTCAAAACTATTAAATCATTTTATAATCTCTAGATTAATAGTCTCAAGTCTAAATCTGAAAACAAACAAGACACTTAGAATTAATAATTCTATCCCAAATATAATTGCTAACCATGAGAGTTCCATTAATTAAAATAAAAATAAATAAATAACTGCATAATTATGTTTTTTTTTATTTCCTAACAGAACTGAAGCCCACCAAAAATGCTATGATGTTGTTGATCATATCAGTCATATACAATCATAATAATGCCCAAATCAATAAAAAAACTAGAAGAAAATGAAATAATTTCAGTTGGAGGATATCCTTATGAGCCTTGCCAATACGGCAGAACTTGAAGCTGGCATCCTTTGAACTCACTTATTTATAGGATTCAAACCCATCTGAAAAAATGAGATGATACATAAATCACTGTTAAACAGGAACCAGTATATCCCTGAAATGCATGCTTGTTATCGCTCCGTTTCAAAATATAAGACCGTTATTGACTTTTTGAAGTCAACTTAAAGACATTTTTAAACTCAAAATTGACATAAATTCATTTAATTTTAGTCTATTAATATTGTAAACTACATAAAAGTACTACAATATTACTAACTATAAGATATTGTTTCATAATTTTAATGAATCAGATCAATTAATTTTGAGTTTAAGAATACCTCAAATCGACCTTCAAAAATCAATAATAATCTTATAATTTGTAACAGATAAGGATGAAGAGAAAATCGTTCTCACCTCTATAAGCTGTGTATGCTTTACATATTTGGAAAAAACGACCACTTGTCATAGAGATCCCCAATAAAAAGCTAAATTTTCTTCACTTCGATCGCAGCTCCTTGCTTCATTCCAGACTCGAGCATTGCCTCTATAATGGCGATATCTCGGGCACCTTCAAGGAAAGAGCTGCGAGGCTCAGCTTCGTAGGAACTATCCTTCTGCAACACATATAAGAAAAAAAAGATGATTTTAAAAGGGTCAAAAGGTTTAGAGTAACTAGTACGGTCTCCAAGTGTTAGAATAACAAAATACATCCTCCATTACACTTTTCACGCAATTTCCCCCCGGTACACATTTAGCGTCAAAAATAATACTCTTAGCAACGAACCTAGGGGCACATTTATGCGACGAATAATGTAAAATGCAGGAAAATACTTTTTTTATGTAGAAGTAATACAAGAAAATGTTGTTAAGCTAGACTAAACATAATAGTTCTTTGAGAAGTGTCGAGATATGCTATTTATTATATAGAAAGATGGGCGAGTTAAGGTCGCAGAGGACAACTATAAATATGCCTGCTTCGCCCATCTATTCACAGAACGTGAGAAGCTGATCATCGGCTTGCGGAAGACACCAAACCAGTTAACCTGGCTGAACTGGTTGTTTGCAGGACAATAACCCTAAAATCAATTCATATATTTAGGTATTTAAAAATGAAAAAGAACAGATAAGAATTGCAGGTGCTCCGATTTAACTTTTTATACTACCTTAAGGGTGGCCTGAGAAATGTCATGAAGAAAGGTTTTTAACTCTTCGGTGACCCCACTGAAAGGGTAGAAGGAGACCTTGTTTTGCCCATCCGTAGTATAAAGGGAAACCTGAGATAGAGAATAATCTTCTCCTTTGAGTTTGAGAATAACCAAAGATAGCATCATGAGATCAAAAAATGTTTTCATTAATCACAACTATGGCTGTAAACGAGTCGAGTCGAGTTTTGGCTTGACGAACTCGAACTCGTAAAAAAAGTTAAATGAGCTAATTTCTAAAGGAGTCCAGATTTGGGTGTTGGAGCTTGACTTGTTTAATAACGAGTTGTTCATGAGCTTTGCTTAATCAAGTCGAGCTCGAGTCTATTTTATAATAAAAAATTAGTACTTTAGTTATTATAATTTTATAACAATAATGTTAAAATTATAATAAATATTACTCCCTCCGTTCCAAAATTAGATATACAATTTGACTTTCGAGGTCAAACGATGACATATTAAACTTCAAAATTGGTATGACTCATAAAAATTTAGAATAAAATAAATTTTGTAATTAATAGTTTTTGATTATATACTATACAATTATAATTATTGTATCAACTAAAATTAAATAAATTCACATCAATTTGAAGTGTAATATGTCGTCGTTTGACCTCAAAAATCAAATTGTATCTCTAATTCTGGAACAGAGGGAGTATTAGATGAGTCGAGTTTAAGCAAGTTGAATCGAGCTTAAACGACTCCACTCCAGCCTGAGTCAAACAAGGCATAACTCGAGCTCGACTTGTACATGTTCACGAACAAAAAAACTTGTTTGATCCCGACTCGTGAAATGGACTCGAGTCGAACTTAGTCAAGTCGAGTTGAGCTTTGTTTATAAACAGTTCGGTTCGTTTACAGCCCTAAATTCACAAAGTAAGACGGAAGGAATGTACACCATTTTTAAGGTAACTCGAGAAAACAAGAGATGGTATTATAAGCATTATAACAGAGGAGTTCAAGAGGTATTTCACTTTAAAATTTACCAGGTACCCATGTTGTTCGTCTTTAATTCCACGCTCCACTTGAAGTGTTCCATTTAAGCCAACAATTCGCCAGAGTATCTATAGTTGCAGAATAAATACTTGAGTACGTTACAGAATAATGAAGTCGTTTTTAAGTTACCAAAACAAAATAAGCATCGGACATGCCTTGGGTGATCTTGAGGATACAACCATTACAAAAACTCCAGAGCACCCGTTCTCCAATTGACTAACAAAACAAGGAAGTCTAACTTTAGCTTAAATTCTGTAAGTAATTAAAAAAACTTGTTTGCCAGTGAAATAAAACTCCAAGAATTAGAACTCACAATAAAGAGGAGATGCTATCTGGTGGAGGTAGACTCATGTCTACATGAGACGTTGTAGCTGATACGGAGGTAATCTCACATCCAACAAGCTGTTCAAGTAGTAGATGGGAAAATTCAAATTAGTAACAGAGTCAAGAATAAATTGGACACTAGACATTTATACATATTTTTCCTAAGACACTTGGTAGTTATTTTTTTCCTTGATAATTTATTCATTAATAAATTTCAAGACTGAAATTAGTTATTGAGAAAATATTACCTAAACCTTAATAGGCGTTAAAGAAAGTCTAAAAGCAAACGGGACACTAATTTGCAAATGGAAAGAGTAATAGTTAACCAATTTATTCATTAGGTCGAGATTCAGAACATATATCATCCTTGTCCAGATTTCAGCTGTACATATTTTCCTTAAACACTTGTGTACCCAAAGAAGCATTCCCATATATTATACAGTTTTACTTGAAACTGTGTTAAGCTAACAAAACTTGCGGGCTTCCGGAAGAGCCCTTCAGGGTTTTGCATTTATTTAAGTACACAATTATCATTATTATTAAAGAACAAGAGTACAAAGTAAATAAAACCAAATTTCGTTTCTCAGAAGAGAAACAAAATGAAACCTCACCATCCTCAACCCTGCAATGAAATGTACCCCCATATCTAAAACAAAACCCCCCTGCCAAAACAAAATGGCAAAAAAAAAGTCAGAAAAAATAATTAAGGTCAGTTACTTCAAAGCAATTCGAGAAGTCATACATTAAAATTACGCCTCCATATGCTTGAAAAGTAAGGATTTGAACTATTCATCGATCCTTCAATAATGACTTGAATGCTCATCATCTCTCCGATTTCAGCCATTAGTTTTTTGCTCTGTACAACGAATACTGATTAATCTAGCATACCACTATAACAAATTCAAATAAATGTCCCAAAAACATATACCTCAACAAAAGCAGGTTCAAACCGATAATTTTCTGCAACAGCCCATATTGGTTGACCAGGAACGCTGGTGCTAATAGAATTATAGCATTCCAGTGCAGTTTCTGCCTCCCTAACGGCTGCGTAGGTAAGAACATTGATAATTTGCTGAAGAAATGTAATTCCAAGAAAATTTTATGTCATAATACAAGGCACAGTTCATTCTGAAGTCCTATTGGAAAATATGTGTAGAGCATATATAACATCTGAATTATAGAAATTAATTAGTCCCAAATAATTACTATATGTACTAACTGTTTAACAATAAGATGCCAAATTGTCAATATGAATGCGAGCCCTATTTTTGGGAGTTAAAGTTTTAGAAAGTTATGGGCATCCTTACGCTCAGCTTTCAAGAGAAATTTGCTATCACACACATAATGGCTCAGACTCGACGCATATTAGACAAACACCCATAGGTATCTGGTTAGGAAGCTTTTGTTTACGTGAGTTATCCAAGAAGTGAACAAAAGCACAGTTAAAAAAAATACAACAATGGATTAACTTGTTTCCAAAATGAAGGAGAGTCGAGAGCCAATAACTTAATGACAAATCATAATTCACATCAACTAATTATCTCATCATCCATTGTATATAATCTTTAAACTGATATAACAAGACATGAATCACTCCAAAACTTACTTTCCTCCTCTAGTAGATAGGCTCGGTAGAAAACTGAGGAAGAAAAGGAAGAAGACATATAAAACAGTAGTAGAGCGTTGGTTAAAGAAGACAACAGAAAATAAAGAGTAACTGTGCGCTTCTAAAGGGGTAGAAGGTCTTAAAAGTTACCAGAGAGACGAACCATATACATTGAATTTCTCATGAAATTAACTTTGTTTGTAAACCTAGACTTCATGAGGTGAAAGTCTGAAAGGATATCATTTACAAACGCTATCTAACTAAGTTTGATAATTTTGTACAGAACTGCCCTAGCTTATAATTCTTTGTACAAATTGCTACCCCTTTTTTTTCTATTTTGCTAAATCAAATTGTCACTCCTTCCCCCTTACTCTCCTCTACTACCTCTTTATTCTGCAGCAACAACTGCACTGGTTCCTAATTGAGCTCAACAACACAACTACAATTTGCGTGCAAGTGTCACATTAAAGACATCCAAACTTAGTGTCTTTCTATGCAAACTAGTGTCAAACCTATGATGAGTCTAACAAGTGAAATACTAAAAAGAGAAGTTAACTGCACTGAAGTTTCAACAAGTAAAACAGTGAAAATACTACTCTTAGTTTTGATTGAAATATATAAAAATTAACATACCAGATTAAAATATTAAATTCATTGAAAGTAGATTACTTACAAACTGCAGCTGGTTTCTCTTTAGACCCAGAAATTTCACCAAGCAATAGATAAAGCATGCACAAAGAGAGTGATTTTAGTTCATTGCACAGGAAATTCAATACAAACAATAAAAACTGCACTATTATATTTATAACACTGCTTTATTGTCCAGTTATGAATGATATAATGTATAGTTGCAGCAGATGTCCTTTCTCCGTAGAACATTGAAGTCCAGATAATTTTTTCCGAGATCTTTGAATTCATAAAGGCCTGCAGCCGATGCTTGAAGGATAGTTAATAAAAATTTCACCTTGAAGAACATGTTTTCCTGCCTTCAACAGCTTCAAAGACATATCCACCTGCACAATTTGGTTCTCTTGTTAACAATAATTTTGATCAAACAAATAAAACAATTGAAGAAAATATTATTCCGATAAAAAAATAAATTTAAAATCTTAGAGTGAAGACGGCTACAAAATAGAAATCTGCTAAGGTGTGCTGAAGTATCCTTCTAGAAAGGAAATACAATTTTAATGAATATCAAATTGAAAACCTTTGTGTTACTATTTTTGCTAGCTTTATAATACATGTGTAGTTTCTAAGATGCTGAGTACGCCGCTTAGTCTGGGAAAAAGCTTACAATGTGCTTTTATTAGTATGTTTTCTAATTTTTCATTCTTGTATTGATGGAGTCACAATCTTGGCATTAATAATCACTCTCGCAACTGATGTTCAAGCTCGTAAGGTTTATGATAGAACACTTGGTCTGTTTTCATCGGTGTAGTCAGGTCGAGATTTCAAGTTCACAATGCAAGTATTTGGCAAAATCCCCAAGTTTCCTGTTTTGTAAAAAGGAGTTATAGGCACACTGCATAGTTTGGAAAGTTTAATGAACGCAAAATGTATTCATGACTGAAGCAATCATCTAAACCCCCTTATTTATATTCTTAATGTAAATGTTCATGATGTGATGTATATGCATAAGGATAAGAGAATGAATAGGATGAGCCACCCCCATCATATCTTTATGAATGAAAAGGGTATGGTGATTCTGTTTAAATTTGGGGTCTTGTTCTATATATGTTAGTATGGCATTGGCTTTTCTGTTATGCTTTGTATATAAAACCATTATAAACCAGCAACGAAAATCAAAATGGTCTTGTCCAGCTGTCTGCATATGTCTCAGATGAGCACAGTTTTCCATAAGGCACCATGAAACTTTTGCTTGAGGCAGCATGTGATACATACGGGTAAGGATAGTGGTCTCAATTATTTTTGTCTCAAATAGTGTCTCAAATGATGTTTAATCATAACATTAGTTGAGACCCCCTAGCATTACCCGATACATATTAGACACGTAAAAAGTATGAAAATTCAATTTATTAAGTAGCCGTTTAATAGTATTTTCAACATCAATTTTTCTATAGCAATGATCACTGTCAAGAAACATGAGATAGTGCTTAAAATACTTCTACCAGGATTAATTATTTGTAAGGTGTTGCGCCCTTCAAGACATAGTGCTTTAAATTCTTCTACCAGGATTATTCAGTGTAAATAAGTTTAATTGCCTAACTACAGACACGAGATTGCGTAACTTGTATCCTGACAGGTGTTCTATTTCATACCTTTCGGTCATCCCCCCAGCATTCAACTTAATAGCTTCTGACTATGCTAGACAATGTTAAGGAAATTGAACCATAATACTTCCTCTTCCCAAAAAGATTACACGCTTTCTAAAAATCAAACTTAACATGTTAACCTTAGTATAATCAACCAAAACATCATCACTTGAAATATACTGAGATTTGTTACCATTTTTTAGGACCTCTCCAAAAATTGAAGAAAGATGGCCCATAATGTAGGACAGACAAGAGCATGCATCAAGAATAAAAACTTTACATTGTTAAACCAGCCATAGGCTAGGTTTTAGTGTATATAATCTTATGTTATATTCCATTATCCAGGTGCACCAACATTGGCAACGCACCAAGATTGTCCAGGTGCGTTTGGACCTCCAAAACACACGAAACACTACTACTGCAAAAGCGGTAAATGTTGGTGACCGAACATATCCAAAACTACACGACTATATCAATATAATTTAACAAATTCAGAAATGCAAAATTCAATCATCAATTGGATAGATTCAAAAGCAAATTTTACAGTTAGTTACTTATACTTACTCTGTTACACAGAGTTCTATTTGTCAAATTATTTTGTTCCAAAAAACTTATTGATTGACGGTAGTATAAATGAAACCATGTCCTCAACTTTTTCATCCTAATTCCATATCATCTACATCTAGCCACTATTAAACTTAACAACTGTTAATCATGGAACAAAAGTACATTCTTAATATTTACAAATAGAACAAAAGCACATCCTTAATGTTTACAAATGGAACAAAATTACATCCTTACAATTTACAAATCTTGCAAATGGGACTATTTTTGTAGGATGGATAAAGTAAATGATTGATTTCTACTTGATTAACAAAACAAAAGCAAAATTATACCTGGGTTTGTCCAGCAAGAACAACTGCAACCCCAAGAATGGAAGAATCCTGAATAATTTCATCAAGACCCGAATCACCCCACTTTGACTCCACCTCCGGAAAAAATTTCTGAGCAATCCCAACCGCCTCATTTGCCGATTCCTGTGCGCATTCATTGAATTGTGTAAAATTTCTCAATTCACCCCATTTTTGAATTTTTTTTAATAATTTTTTCTTGGACCCACTTAATAAATTTAAAGAAAATGCAAGAAACAGAAATGAGAATGGGGTACTTTTTTTATGTTTTTATTTTTTTACCTCAGAGCGGCTCCAAATGGCTTTAACAACAACGAGGTCAGAGATCTCAGATAACCTGGGAATGTATTGAGTTCTAACGAAGATTCCAGCGCCAATTATGGCTATTTTAGGTGGCTGATTCATATTGTGTTGGGAATTTATATGGAGATCTTGAAAGACTTGAAGTTTTGATTTGTATATGAATATATATTTATTTTTTGAAACAAATTTGTTTTGATGGTTAAAAGTTGCTTTGATAGTTAATACTGTGTAAATATTGAATAGATCATAGATGAGGGGTAAATAATAAAGAAAAATAGAAATTACAAGTTTATTTGAGTTTATAAAATGAAAAATGAAAAAAAAATGTAACTTTTAATTTTAGATTATTATTTTATCCTTCAATTATGTTTTCTTCTGTTGGCAAATATCGAATAAAATGTAATATAAGAAGCAAATCCATGAGAAAAATAAGAAAAGAATGGAATGAATATTTTTACGGGTAAAAGTGATAATTTCATAAGATTTCTCTTATGTAAATAATAAATGAGTTTTATGCAAGAAAATTGATAAATTCACAATAGAAAATAATATTTTTATAACAAAATTGTCGTTATAGATCCTATATCGACGGTTTTCACTGTCGTTATATATTTATAGCAACACTTTTGTTGTGAAAATATCAATTTTCTTTATACAATAATTAAAGGAAACTTATAAAAATATCAAATTTTACTTGTATTAATACCAATTCTCGAAGAAAAAAAACTATTATACACAACAAAACCTAAATGTAAATGAAAACAAAACAAAATTATATATCTTAGCCCTGTGTATTATTTAAATAATATACTCCCTCTATTCTTTAATATAAGACGTTTTAAAAAAATATTTTTGTCTCTTAATATAAGACGTTTTACAATTTTAATTGTTTAATTTTCAATATTACCCCAAGTAATAAATATAACTTTGGTTCTCTCACTATGTTTGACCCAATAAATAGTATTTTTTTTTCAATACAATGGTAATCGGACAATTAATATTATATTTAATTTTATACAATCATTTTTTTAATACTTCTGCAAAAATTTTAAAACGATTTATATTAAGAGAAAGGGGTATCTAGTTCACCACATGCTCATTAAAAAATCATAATTAAAGATACAATTAGTAGTATCTTAGTCCTTATACTCATTAAATTCTCACATGTTTCGATAACGTTACAAATTCCTCAACTTAAAACTTAAGAACTTGACTTTTTCGTAGGTTGAAAGTAACCATAGCCACACATAACTTGGAATATTTATTTTTTTATTTCTATCTTCGAGAATCGATTTTGATACTCTCTTCATTATATTATAATTGACGTTGTGAAGCTTTGTACAATTATTAAGAAAGTTACAACTCTTATAATTATTTTATTAAAATTATTGTGCATTATTAAAAATACCCTTGTATAAATAAATAAAAAAATAGCCTTGAAAAATGAGAGAATTAAAGAAAGTATTAAATGTTATTGTTAGAGGATAGAGAAAATATAGGAATTATAAGAGAAAGAAAGAGAGTATATCATTAAGATATTAAAAGATGGAGAAAAAATAGTCTTGAAAAAGAAGAGAATTAAGGAGAGTATTAAATATTTAAGGGTAATTTAGGAAGTAATGTAATCTATTCTTCTAGAAATCTATAAACGTCAAATAAAAAAGAACAAAATTTGCTCTCTAAAACGTCAATTATAATGGGATGGAGGGAGTACCATTTGTAACAATTTGCGTGAGTCCAATCTCAAGTTCTAATACTTTGTTTTTGACTTTGATACTATATGTAACAACTCGGGTCAAATCTCGAATCCGAATTAGATCATATAACATATCAAGACTTAATTCATTATTACAATAGTATTTTTTTAGATCATCTTAGTCATCAGATTAACAAAAGAAAATCATGACTGAAGTTACTATTAATAATATTATCTCGATGTCATGTGCCAAGCATGGGATTCACAGTTGTATTTTATCTGTTAATTGTTATTTATATTAAATGTACACTAAATATTAGTTAAGTAATGGTAGTGTAATTAATAAAATAATGACAAATTATAAACATCATGTCACTTTTTAGTTTTTAAAATAAAAATAGTGAATTGATATTTTCATAAAAAATGATATTTCCACAAGGCTTTTCTCACATGAATAGTGAGTGAACCTCACTTTCATGTGAGTGAGATATTGTGAGAAATATCATTTTTTCTTGTGTAAATAGTACCTCCCTAAAAATATATCTCTAATTTTGGACCGAATTAAAAAAAAATTGTATTTGTAATTTTAAAACATAGCTAGCATTAATTAAAAATCCTATATAAAATGACTTTAAAATATTATTTTAATCATTATTTATTAAAATAGTTAGACATATAATCTTACGCAACAATCACATTCATGTGTTTTAGTGTTTAACTAAACATCTTGACTCATCCAGACAAAGAAAAAAGAAAAAAGAAAAAAAGAAAAAAAATAAAAGAAAAAGGAAGAAGAATAATTAAAAGAGTGTTATTCTCAAAGGGACTAAGAGATCTAAAAAAGGGTTGAATAGATCCTTTAAAAAATTTTACTTTTAAAGAATCATTACCAACTTATAATTAAACAAGTTAATTAGATGGTTATGCACATCGGAATAATAGTTTAGAAAAATCCCATTAAAGATTATAGAGAAATCACATTTCTAAATTTAGCAATCAAATATAGAACTAAGTTATAAACTAAATAGTAGAGTACTTTAAATAATGCAACAGAAAAGTAAATGTTGAAAGTAAATGAGACAAGAGATTTTAAGTGGTTCAGAGCACAAAGATTTTCTAGTCCACTATTCTACTCCTTGAGTAGGTATAATCTACTAATGATGAGTGATCACTAAGATCTGTTCACGAAGAACTGTTACAATAATTGAATCATTCAGATTCCTTTAAGTCACAAAGAATTAGAACAATTCACTAAGACTTGATTACAAAGGTCACTAAGACCGAATAATCACAGAAAGAATAATGTGTTTGAGGTGCTGTTAAGTTGCTTTAAGTTTGACACTGAATGACTTAGTATCAGAACAAGATGTTCAAAATCGTAGAGTAAGAGTTTTTTGAAATGACAACAATTTGACTTTTTTTTTAATAGTTTGTCCGTACTGTTTGTTTGATATTTTTTTGCCTTTTAGAGACCTTCCTCGAAATCTTTCCGTTTGAAAGTTACTGTTGCTCCATTAATACTTAGACACATGTAGACCTCTGATTGTTGACATTGAGAAAAGATGTGTCAGCTTTCGGCTATGATATGTCGCTTTCATAGTACTGACTGCTACAGAGACAAACACGTGAGTGCTGTCTTTTCACCAATATAGTTGTTAAACTCATTTCCAAATGTCCTTCTCCTTAACCTCATGGGTTTTAACAAACTACATTGGAATATTTACTCTTAAAGATCGATATTGACAATTTATGTCAGAGCTGATGCACTCTACTATTTTTCATAATCGTAGAGTTAAGTGTCCAGTCGTTGAGTATCTGGCTAGACAAACTCTACGTTTTATACTTGACTTCATTACACTCTACGATACTTCTATTTAGTCTTGAAAGGCTAAGTCTTCGTCTCTTCTTAGCTTGATGATCTCCAGTTTTGCTTTGATTCTTTGATTATTTCTTGTACTCTACGAACTTTGAGGTTTAACTTGACAATTACGTAAACTTAGAGTATTGATAGTTGTAACTCTAAGAGCTTCAAAATTATAATCAGTGGACTCAACGATCTTAAGATATGTACGATCTTCAACTGCTTGCTTTACGATCAACTTCAAACTTAAGATCTATTGTGATGCCCCCAAAATAGGTCCACACAATCCATTTTGAGTCGCCAAAATACATAGTACAGAATTCAAACACAAACTTCATATTTACAATAATTAACTGTCGTGCAAAATACGACAACACATAAGCTGTTAGTTTTAATACAAATATTGCACCGTACATAATACGACAATATCCATACTCAAATTAAGTCTTCATTATAATTATTGTCACACTATCATGAAGACTGCTATAGACTATCACGGACCATCACTCCAATTCCCGATTAGTCCCAGCTATATTCTCATTTCCTAAAGAGAACAATGAAAGAAAAGGGTGAGCTCAACTAGCCCAGTAAATAATATTATGACTAAGATAATGAATAACAAATTATTCTTAGTCCTCAATAGTGAAAGATCTGATAGAATACAATTGACAGCAAATTTTAGATCACAACTGCAGCGAAAATAGCATTCCATTAGAAGAGTCAAGTAGAGTATGATGTCTACCATCTTCTATGATTTAAAAGTCCATCATTAATATTTTAGTCCTATAACACCAATCAATAATTATTTCAAATCAACGAATTATCTATGCACTACGGGCCAAAGATATTCGTTTGTATCACCAATGGTCATGATCATGCCAAACACCTGTCCATCTTTGCACTACGGACCAAAGATAACTTTCACCACAAGCATTTTTCTGTAACACCAAAGGTCATGATTATACCAATACATAATTCTTGGTCATAATCATACCAATCAACAGTTCATCTTTGAACTACGGGCCAAAGATAATTTTTTACCACAATTTAAGGATGAGGATGATGACAATGATATAAAGAATGAATCAAGTGAGATCAAGGATAAATATTAAAAATTTATAAGTTAATTTATCCAGAATTCAAAAATGTTCAAATTGTCAACATGATAACTAATTGTGGAGTAAAATTCAAAAATGATATTTAAGATTAATATTTCAAAGATAATTTGGACAAGGAAAGAAACTAAATTTCGTCGTGAATAGTACTCTGAATGAATAGTACTGTATGAATAGTATTTATGAATAGTACCGTATAAATAGTACCTTGACATGAAAAGATTAAAATTTAATAAGAAAGTTCAGACCAATATTCCAGTGAAATGATATTAGATGAAATGCAAACCTTAAAGAATTTCTAATCATTTCAGGAATTATAGAAGCAATACTTACCATAGTAAGTTTAAATTTAGGAATATGAATTGAAATAATATCACTTACATAATATGGAATATGAAAGAAAATGATATCCCTTACGAGTATTGAAATAAAATAATATCCTTTACCTCAGTAGAAAACTAGATTTGACTGGTATAACAAATATTATCTTGAGAAAATCTTGCACTATAAGCTACCCTATAAGTATTCTTATACTCAAAAGAAATACTTACAATATTGCAGTAGGAACACTTGTGTTTTTGGTGTTTTAGGATGAAGGATTACTTCCCCTTTTATAATACAACCTCGGGGGAAAAATCAAATGAACTTGCCTAACTTTGCCTAACTTTTTTTTTCTCTCTTCCTAACTCACCCTTTCTAATGGTTAAGGGCCCACTAATTTGAAAAACAATGCATTGCAAGAGAAGTATTCCACCCACTTGAAAAGGAGAAGTGCATGGATTTGTTTTGAAAAAATGAACTTCAGCTCACTCATTTGGAAAAAGGAATTCCAAAGCAACTTGTTCACCTCCATCCTTTTATCACACGCTTATATATATATATATATATATATATATATATATATATATATATATATATATATATATATAATATTACTATTTAAACAATTATAAAATTATACTATTATAATATATTAGAATAATATATTTGAATGAATATTTTCACGAAGAAGATAATTTGTCAAACTTTCAACAAATGTCTCATGCTAAAATTCCTCTATTTATATCAAGATTGAACTAATATTTACGTATTATATTTCTCAATAATTTTTATTTTATTCATCAATTATTTATAATTCTTCAATCTTTCAATAATTATTCCTAATTAATATTATAGAATCACAATATTGACAACCAGATCGTTCCCAAGAAAGAGGGGGTTTTCCGATAAGAATTTCTCCTTATTGATGCGCAATTAAATAACCTAACCCCTCTCCTCGACAAAACTTTCTAGACATTGTCAATAATACAAATAATAATATGAATAACTGTGTCGTGTCAATTATTGATTTAATAATATAAAATGTTGTGCAGATGATACTGTGACAATAATTGAATCAATAATATGAGATACTATGTAGCAACTATTGTGGTAATTATTGAATACTGAGTAACTTCTTACGTAAGAATAAATAATCAGAGTTACTGTGCAATACCGTGTACTACTGTGCAACAACGCATATTACTGTACTTTTATCACCGAGTATTTCAACAGTTTAACGGTACGAGTTTTGTCGTTATTTTTTTATAAAAAGGTTATTTCTGTCGCTTTCTATATCCGAAAGTTATTCCGTTGTGGCGTCCACCAATGATTGCGTCGTCGTACGAATATTCTCCGACAAAAAGAATATTCTCCGACCAAACGAATATTCTCTAACAAAACGAATATTTTATGACAACTTGCTTACTTTGTAAAATTTGCATATATCACCCATAACTATAACATTTATTAAATTATCACCTTACTATCTAAAATAATATTTAGAGAAAATTAAATCCTTATTCATAAAAAGTTGGGGTCTTACAACTATACATCAGGTTCAATCAACGAAATTGATCAACCTAACAAATTTGATCTCTAAACTAAGTCTTTTTACATCAATTTCATTTTAAATTTTAAGGACTGTATAAAAGTTACTAGTTACAATTATACATTAATTTCACATATCATCATCAAATCTAAAGACATGCAGTGTACTAACAAAAAGGATTGTAAATGAATATATAATACATTTTAGGTTTCCTATAAAGAGAGGATCAGATAAAATTGAATGCCTACAAAGTGACAAAACCACCGATTTATAATATATACATGAATTGAATTGTGTACAAATTCAATTATATAATTTATGAATGAGTTGCTTGGAAAGAGATGGAATCTACCAATTCTCATATATATCTTATGAGATAATAAAAATATAATAAAAATAAAAATATCAACCAATTAAATTCAAATATAATTTTAGGAGTTATCTCAGTTCAAACCAACTAAAGTGTCCTATTTAAGTCACACAATAAAATGTTATTTGTTCTATTATTTTAAATCTTTATATACATACCATTAATTTTCACATATTCCGATGTGAAACTGTGACGCCTCCAAAATAGGTCCACACAACCTATTTTGAGTCGTCAAAATACATAGTACAGAATCCAAACACAAACTTCATATTTACAACTATTAACCATCGTGAAAATACGACAACACATAAGTTGTGAGTTTTAATACAAATATTGCAATGTACATAATACGACAATATTCATACTCAAATTAAGTCTGCATTACAATTATTGCCACACTATCATGAAGACTGCTATAGACTATCACGGACCATCACTCCATTCCCCTACTAGTCCCAGCAATATTCTCATTTTTCTGAAGAGAACAATAAAAGAAAAGGGTGAACACAACTAGCCCAGTAAAGAATTTTATGACTAAGATAATGAAGAATAATTATTCTTAGTCCTCAACAGTGAAAAATCTAACAGAATATGATAGACAACAAGTTTCAGATCAACAACTGCAGCGAAAATAACAATCCATTAAAAGAGATAAGTAGAGCATGATGTCTACTATCTTTTATGATTTAAAAGTCTATCATCAATATTTTATCCTTGTAACACCAATCAATAAATATTTCAAATTAATAATTTATCTTTGCACTACGGGGCCAAAGATATTCATTTGTATCACCAGTGGTCATGATCATGCCAAACACCTGTTCATTTTTACACTACAGGTCAAAAAAACTTTCACCGCAAGCATTTTTCTGTAACACCAAAGGTTATGATTATACCAATACACAATTCTTGATCATAATCATATCAATCAACAGTTCATCTTTGCACTACGGGCCAAAGATAAATTTTCACCACAATTTAAGCATAAGGATGATGACAATTATATAAAGAATGAATCAAGTGAGACCAATAATAAATATTATATATTTATAATTTAATTTATCCAGAATTCAAGAATGTTCAAATTGTCAACATGATAACTAATTGTTGAGTAAAATTCAAGAATGATATTTACGATGAATATTTCAAAGATAATTTGGACAAGGAAAGAAACTAAATTTCGTCGTGAATAGTACTCCGAATAAATAGTACCGTATAAATAGTACCTATGAATAGTATCGTATAATTAGTACCCTGGATGAATAGTACCCCGACATGAAAAGATTAAAATTTAATAAAAAAGTTCAGACCAATATTCCAGTGAAATGATATTAGATGAACGCAAACCTTAAAGAATTTCTAATCATTTCAGGAATTATAGAAGCAATACTTACCATAGTAAGTTTAAATTTAGGAATATAAATTGAAATTATATCACTTACATAATATTGAATATGAAAGAAAATGATATCCTTTACGAGTATTGAAATAAAATAATATTATTTACCTTAGTAGAAAACTAGATTTGACTGGTATAACGGATATTATCCTGAGAAAATCTTGCACTATAAGCTACCCTCAAAGTATTCTTATACTCAAAAAAAATACTCACAATATTGCAGTAGGAACACTTCTGTTTTTGGTGTTTTAGGATGAAGGATTACCTCTCCTTTTATAGTGCAACCTCGGAGGAAAAATCAAATGAACTTGCCTAACTTTTTTTTTCTCCATGCCTAACTCACACTTTCTAATGGTTGAGGGCCCACTAATTTGAAAAACAATGCATTTCAGGAGAAGTATTTCACCCACTTGAAAAGGAGAAGTGCACGAATTCGTTTTGAAAAAGAAATTCCAAAGCAACTTGTTCACCTCCATCCTTTTATTACATGCTTATATATATATAATAATAATAATATTACTATTTAAAAAATTATAAAATTATACTATTAGAATATATTTGAATGAATATTTTCTTGAAAAAGATAATTTGTCAAACTTTCAACAAATGTCTCATGCTAAAATTCCTCCATTTATATCAAAATTGAACAAATATTTACTTATTATATTTATCAATAATTTTTATTTTATTCATCAACTATTTATAACTATTCAATCTTTCAATAATTATTCCTAATTAATATTATAGAATCACAATATTGACAACCAGATCGTTCCTAGGAAAGAGGAGGTTTTTCGATAAGGATTTCTTCTTATTGGCGCGCAATTAAATAACCTAACCCCTTTTTTCGACAGAATTTTCTAAAAATTTTCAATAATACAAATAATAATATGAATAACTGTGTCGTGTCAATTATTAATTTAATAACATAAAATATTGTGCAGATGATACTGTGACAATAATTGAATCAATAATATGAGATACCACTACAAGAAAAAAGGCTAATTCTGACGGAATTAATTGCGACGAAAATATTCCCTCAAACATAGGCTATGTCCGACGGATATTTCAGTCGAAACTAATTCAGTCAAAAATACAATAATTTTGACGGACGTCCGTCGAAAATAGAAGGAGCCCCTTGGCAACTAAGTTTGCGCCATCGCCAACCTTATATTTGACGGAATAGTGTTTACTTTCAACGGAATATCAGTCAAAGATAAGTTAAGTACGACGGATTTACTTTCGACGGAAATTCCGTTAAAAATAAGCTTTAAAACATAATCAGATCGCTTTCTCCCCAGCCGCCTCTCATTCTCTCTCTCACTCTCATTTCTCTCTCACTCTCATATGAGTACCGACAAGGGCAAGGGAAAGACTACTGAGTAGCTTTGTTTATGTAGGACTTTATGATTGTAATAAAGAACTTATGATATTATGTACTAGTTAAGGTTATTATTGCTTAAGATATGTCTAAGCTATGTAATCACTGTTTAAGTTACGAGACCTTGGGACGTGAATCTGTAATAATTAAAAGAGCTGAGTCAATAAACATAAACTATCTCAGCTTGAGATATATTTAAATCCTAGTTCAGACAACTTACTAACTCCTGAAGACGAGCCTCCATCGTGGCTAGCGTCTCCCGAACAGGATCGCCCACCACCTCGGCGACCTCCACCGCTTTGTCTAGCCATGGATATGCTACTACAATAACCAAATTGATAGATTATGAATATGTAAGGTTTAACAATGTGGTATTTACTAATATGAATGCTCATTTTCAATTACGTACGTAATCAAGTTTGTTCAGCCAGCCCAAGACCTCACTGCCCGACAGTCAACAAACAACCCCCTTCTTCTCTGTCTTTCTGTTGAACTGTGCAGACATCTTTCTGTAATTGTGATCAAGAGGCAAGAATCTACGAGCATTTCCAAAGAAACTACATTTCCGCCCATGTTGCAACTGATTGGCTTGCATATCCCCCATACACACTGGACAGGACAGCTTCCCGTGAGTTGACCAACCACTAACCATCCCAAGAGCCTAAAAGTCAGTGATATTCCAGAACAGGGCTGCCTTCATCACAAAATTCTAGCATATCGATTTATCATACGTTTGGACCCCTGTCTCCCACAACATCTTTAGTTCATCTACTAACAGTTGAAGGTACACGTTAATGTCATTTGTAGGACTTTTATCCCCCGGTATGAGTAAGGTCAAGAACAAATATGGATCCTTCATGCACATCGACGGTGGAACATTATAAGCGACCATAATGATTGGTTAAACTGAATACGGCTGGCTAAAATTATTGAAAGGGCAAAAGCCATCAGTAGCCATGCCAAGCCTAACATTTCTGACTTCTTCAGCAAACTCAGGATAATTTGCATCAAATCTCTTCCATTCATCTCCATCCGCTGGGTGAGTCAGCTGACCAAGCACGACATCCCTTGTTCGATGCCAACTTATATGTTGAGCCGTATGAGACGACATGAATAGCTGCTGAAGCCTCGGCGCAAGAGGAAAGTACCGTAAGATCTTCTTGGGAACATATTTCTCCTTCCCCCCACGTTTTGTCACCTTGTAGTGTGGCAAGCTGCATATATCACACTGTCCCTTATCTCTATCCTCCCCATAGTATAACATGCAATCCTGCTCACAAGCATCGATTTTCTAATACCCCATATTTAACCCCTTGACCATCTTCTTCACTTCGTAATAATTCGCAAGAAGAGTATGATCCTTGGGTAAGAACTGTCCAACTATAGCAAGTAAATCGTTGAAAACTCTCTCACTACAGTCGTGCTCATTCTTGAAGTGTAAGAGCATCGTCACTGCAAAAAGCTTGGTGTCCATATCATTTCTCGAATACAATGAGACCCTAGATTCAGATAGCAACTTGTAAAAGGTAGCAGCTGTATCATTTGGCATTTGCTTAGCACTGCTTGAAGAAGGCTCATTTTTAGTCCAGTCAATATTAGTAGGGCCATAAGCATTGACCAACATCTCCACCGGATCATAGTTTTCGGCATATGAATCTCATAGAATATCATCCTCCATAGTGCTGTCGATCACTTCTCTCCACTCAGCTGATTCCCCATGATGAGTCCATAAGAAGTACCCATCCACAAATCCACCAGAAAAGTTGAATTTATTCTCGTCGACTTTCTTTCGGGTCAAGTTTTTACACTTGACACACGGGCATCGCATCTTTCCATTCGGATCATCAACATGCTCTATTGTTTTGTTCAAGAAATCTGACACCCCATTACGATAAGTTGAGACTAATCCCCTCCCATCACTGCGTATTGTACGGTACATCCAACTCCGGTCGGCTGACATCTTTAACTGCACAGACCACGCATTCAGTACATGGATGTTCATGTATGTGGTCCATACATGAATGAATGTTAAACGGGTTTCAGTACAGGGATGTTCATGCATGTGGTCCATGCATGAATTAGAGTATTTTCCTATTACGACAGCTCTATAGGAAAGGGGTAATTCAGGCTTCTAACCCATTTCTGGATGCGTCTCTTCACTGGTGCCAAAACGTTAAGCACGTTTCTACTGTTTTAAGAAAATTTTGGCAGCACCTCCCCATGGTTTCCAAGTACACGAAATAGATTAAGATAACTTAATCTAAGTATGTACTCGAAGAACATGTAGAGATAACAGCCAAAAAATCCTCACAACAACAAAAACGTGTCGTTTCGTATTGGCACCGACCTAAGTGAAAGACATAACATCCTGTAACAATCCCAAACTGGGGACTATTCGACATTCTCTCCTACTGAGTGAATGTCAAACGGGTTTCTCAGTTCCAAAGTATAGTTCATAAATAATCCTTCCATTAACCATCAAACTTGTTAACCGCCTTATTTGAGCTGGCAAAATGTTAAGTTAGACCAATAGTTGTAAAGCGCATAAACAACTTAAGTTGGCATCTGCATGGTATCATGCAACATTAACACTCTAAGTCAATGTGAATAAGTCATTGCGTTATGTTGGCTTTCTTCACAATCCGTCTCCGCAATCGCTTGTTGGGACATTTATAACTTCTTTTTATCCACTTAATCTTCTGACTTAAACTTATTACAACTGTTTTCCTTTTAAAAAATGAACTATATACGAATGATCAAAGCTGAGCAACTAACTAAACGGTCAATTCTAGTACATGAGATTAGGATAGCTAGAAATTCCAAAGGTCTTTAGGGGACAACTAATACCGCAATGGGGGTAACAAATGGAAGGTGGAGAATACTCTAAAGCCGTCGCGTCACATAAAGAGTTGCATACAACCCATAAAATGTGGCGACGGGTTAGAGTATTTTCCACCTTACTTTCGTTGCACTCGTTGCCGTATTGGTTGTCCACTAAAGTCCTCGAAAACTTCCAAGAATACTAATCGCAAATTCTACAACTGACCGGTTAATTAGTTACTCTACTTTGTTCATTCATATATAGTTCATTGCAATTTATGCATTTTCTGTTTTAAAAAGAAAAGAGAAGTAATACTATTAAGTAGGAATATTAAGTGGGGAAGTAAAACTTAGAAATGTCCCAAAATGTGGTTGCGGGGACGGATTGTGACGAAAGCCAACACAGCGCAATGAATTATTCACATTGACTTTGAGTGTTAATGTTGCATGATACCATGTTGATGTCATCCTATGTTGTTCCTACACCTTACAACTATTGTCATCAGCATACCCCTAGCCGGTTCAATTAAGGCGGTCTACATATTTAATGGTTAATGGAATGATATTTGTACTATAAAATATATTGTAATTGAGTGTATTGAAGATCGAAGAAAGAGTCATATTGAGTTTATTGAATATTGCGGCAAACTAAGCAAATGCTACTTAGTTCATTTTACCAATGCAAAACTAAGTAAATGTTACTTAGTTTAGGAGAACTGTTATTTGAAATATATATGGGGACTACTACTCAACATTCACTCTTATGCGTCAAACGAGTTTCGAAGTTTCAAAGTATAGTACATATATGTATATATATACATATAGTACTTAATGATTTTATTGAATTTTGCGGCAAACTAAGCAAATGCTACTTAGTTTATTTTACCAATGAAAAATAAAGTAAGTGCTACTTAGTATATGAGAACTGTTATTTGGAATATATATAGGGACTACTATTCGACATTCACTTCTATGCGTCAAACAAGTTTTGAAGTTTCAAAGTATAGTACATATATGTATATATATACATATAGTACTTATTGAATTTATTGAATATTGCGGCAAACGAAGCAAATGCTACTTAGTTTATTTTGCCAATGAAAAACTAAGTAAGTGCTACTTAGTTTATGAGAACTGTTATTTGGAATATATATAGACTACTGTTTGACATTCACGACTAAGTAAGTGCAACTTAGTTTATGAGAAATTAATTGTATTTAATTTAATTTAATTTATTTTATTTCATTGTATTGTATTGTATTTATTATATATTATTTATTACTTATTATTTATTATTTATTTATTAATTATTAATTTTTATTGATTATTGATTATTGATTATTTATTATTTATTATTTCTTATTTCTTATTTATTCCTTTATTTTATTTATTTTTATTCAAATTAATTTAATTTAATTTTAGTAGTAAGAAACTAAGTAAATACTACTTAGTTTATTTTACTATTAGGAAACTAATTAAATAATAAATAAATATACTTGTAGGGCCCACACATTTGGAAATTCTGACAGAAATTCCGTCAAAAATTTCGTCGAAAATATCAAATATCACATTCATAAACAACACTGTCCACATTCCACAATCCAAATTCAATACACTAATATATATATAAACTGCAATTGCATAAAGAAAATCAAAGACATTCATAATTATCATATGTCCACATTCCAAAATCCAAATTCTAATTTCAGCCTCCCGATTTCAGATTTCAGACTCCCAATTTCAGCCTCCCAAATTCACAGCAACAACATATCATACAAATATCACAAATTAGGTTAATATTATATTCAAACTCATACTAAACCTAAAACAAATTAAGCCATAAATTTTAAAAATATCATACAACTTTTAAAAATATTATAAATTAAGCTACAAATTTCAGAAATATCATACAAATATCATGTCCAATATCAAAATATCATACCTTTAATTAATATGCAAACTAAAGGTTTAGAAATATCATACCTTGAATTAATGTGCAAATTTCAGAAATACTGGTGGTGGTGGTGGCTGCTGGAACGGCGGTGGTGGTGGCATCTGGCTAAGGCTGTAAACGAGCAAAACGATTCGGGCTCGACTCGAAAAAATACGAGCGAGACTCGGATTCGTTAATAATATGATCCAAATCTAAGCATTAAAAATAATTCGAATAAAAATATGAGTAGAATCTGAGCAAGGTTATACTCGACTCGTTTAAGATTCAAGCTACTCGAATTCTTGAGTGTGATTCGATACATGCTCGATTGATACAAATTCGATTAGATACTCGATACATTCTCTTACAATATATAGAAATTTAAATCAAATTAGAATAATTAATTATTATCATTATTACTATTATTTAATTTTAATTGTGATTTTATATTTATAAAGTGTAATAGTAAATATATTTTCTCATTTCTAAGTAAAATAACAAATTCAAATTATATTTATTATAAAAACTTATGTAGAGACTCGAATTCGAGCTTGAATTTGAAGCTCGCGAGTAGTTTAATTATAATTCGAGCCGAGTTGGATCGAATTTGAGTAGTAAATATTCGAGTCAAGTCGAATCTGAGTAGAAATTTCAAAATATAATTCGAATTCGAGTACGAATTTATCATTTCGAGTCGAATCCGAGTAGCTCTCTGTTCGCTTCGATTCGACTCGTTTACACCCTTACGTCTAGAGGCGGTGGATGCTGCTGGTGGTGGTGTCTGCTGGTGGTGGCGGCGTCTGGTGGTGGCGACTGCTGGTGGTGGTGGCGCCTGGTGGTGGTGGCGCCTGGTGGCGGAGATGGTGGTGGCGTCTGGTGGTAGGGACGAACCTCGGTATCTTTGGTCGTCTGCCGGCATCTCCACTTAAAGTACTGGTGGATGTCGCTTCTGGACAGTAAGTGTTAATCAATTGTCATAAGCCAAAATTTAATATTTCTTTCTATTATTGCAAAACACAATTAACGTATCACATATTATAATATTTTCACTATAGTATACTAGACCCGGTCGCTAAGCATGCGTTACACGCGATCTGTTTGATGCACCTCCCGACCGGGTGCATGCGCTTTACTCACTATGATCGGTACGATCGCTCCTTTATGGATACTGTGTTGCGGGAGTTTTATATAAGTTAATAAGTTTATATTAGACAGTATTATATAATTTCCAATAGTTGTAGCGTTTAAAAAATAAGTTCCTAACTTTTAGACTTTTGTGATAGACTTATTATAGATTTGCAGAGGGGGTCTCTCAGATAGCCAGTGATGCAGTTATTATTGGATATGTCACTGCGAATTACTCCGGTTGGCTGTATGAGTTGCGACGACGGGCAGCCCGGGCAGTTGATGACCAGCCCGGTACCACCATCATAGTTCATCATCCCTGCATATTATCCGATCACACTTAGCAGGCTATGTGTGCACACATGGCAGGCTATGTGTGCACACTGGCTGGCTGAAGAATTCTAGAAGAAGTCTGAGCAGGCAAAGAAGAACCGGGCCAAGCTTCGCATAGTACACACGACTGGCTCGTAGTCTTTCGCGGAGGCGAAGACGGTAATCGTAATGTATTTAGAAATAACTTATCAAATTCTAGCACGAATATCATTAATAACTGTTTATTAACTGTATCTATTATAGGCCTTGGGTCGGACCTTGAGCAGAGCTCCGACCATGTTAGAGTTCTGGGACCGGGCCCACACGCCTAAGGAGGATCGTGCTTTATCTTAGGCAGCTTTAGTTATACGGGTAAAACTACTCTTGTTATGAATCTCAATATTCACAAAATAAAATAAAATGATATAATTAACTCACGTATACGATATAAATTACAGGACCGATTTTAGAAGCTTCGGGACCAGCGTATAGCTGAGTTGGAGGTTGCTAGGGGGGTTCTGAGCAATTAGATTCCACGGGTCCCACTCTCCAGATTGAGTTATCTCGAGATGAGGAGCTGAGACTATGAGTCGAGTCTCAGGATCCCCCTACTAGTAGTACTGGTAGGTATCGAGTGATGGGTCTGCCGAGGATACCAGCATATACACTACCTGGAGGTAATAATATTAATTCTTTATATTTCACAAAATTCTCATAACTTATAAATTATTGACGCCATGTTATATATATTTTTGCAAGATCTAGCCATCGGCAGTGTCCGAAAGCAGCTATTGGACCATCTCATACAGGCGCTGAGTTGGACGACGAGTTATTCCAGAGGCTGATTATGGCGGTGTAGGATAGGTTCCATACCGATCTGGTGATTCTTCGTCAGCAGTTGCCTAGCAGGAGTCGTCTTCACCAGCTTGTTTAGGAGGTTCTAGCTGGAGCCACAGCAGAGAGTACGAGTTTGTCGCAGGAGCAGTTCAACGCGTTGGGCGGTGAAATGCTCCGGATGGTGGTTACCCTCCTAGAGCAGGCTTTTTGTCAGCCCCGCCTACTCAGGTATTCTGCATGTTATGTTATTTTCATTATTCTACATATTTATGTTATTTTTATTATTCTGCATGTTTATGTTATTTTCATTTAACAATAATATCTTTTTAATTCTCACATATATATGGACTACTAATTTTTATTTTTAACTTTATGAACAGGGTGGCGGTGGCGATGGCGAGGGGACTGGGACTGGGACTGGGACTAGGAATGGCGATGGCGATGGCGATGGCAATGTCGATGGCGATGGTGATGGCGAGGGCGAGGGCGATGATCATACTAGTTTATAGACTCATTTGTCATTCATTCATTTGTACTTAGTGTAGTCTGTAAAAGTGTTGTAAATTGTATATACATTTTGGAACATTCGATTATATTTGAAATTGTTGATGGGTTTTGTAATTGTTGATGAGTTAGTAGATTATTGTAATTGTTAGTTTAGTTGATGATTATTGGACAAATGTTATATATTTGGCGAATATATATGTTTAATGACAGGAAAATATGTTGAATGATAGGAAATAGTACCGCTATTGGGCTGAAACAGGTTGCAGGTACAAAAATATTGGGTTTAAACACCTGGATATTGGAATTTTTAAAAAAACATTAAAAAGAAAATGGTTATTCTAAACGGAATAAGGTATTTTCGACGAAAATTCAGTTGAAAGTAAGGTTTTCTGATTTAAATGGTAAATAAAACTTTCGTCGAAGCTAGATTATTTACGACGGAAATTTCGTCGCATTTAGCCCTCGTTATGTACGACTGAAATATTCCGTCGCAACTATTCCCTCGAAAATAACTTATCTACGACGAGCATTTCAGTTGAACTTATGCACGCTTATCTTCGACGGAATTATTACCTCGGAAATAATCCCTCGAATTTAGTATATGTACGACGGAATTACGTCGTACTTACTTCCGTCGAAGATAACTATTTACGACGAACTTTTCGACGGATTTATTTTCGACGCATGTAATTACGACAAAATTCTCGACCGAAATTTCCCTCGTAAATAACCTAATTCCGACGGAATAAGACTAATATCGACGAAAATGTCCGTCGAAAATAAGGTTTTTTCTTGTAGTGTACTATGCAACAACTACTGTGGCAATTATTTAATACTGAGTGACTTCTTACGTTTGAATCAATAATCAGAGTTACTGTGCAATACCTGTGCTATTGTGTAACAACGCGTATTACTGTACTTTTATCACCGGGTATTTCAACAGTTTAACGATAAATTTTTTGCTGTTATTTTTATAAAAAGGTTATTTCTTTCGCTTTCTATATCCAACAGCTATTCCGTTGTGGGGTCCACCAATGATTGCGTCGTCGTACGAATATTTTTCGACAAAAATAATATTCCTGACCAAACGAATATTTCCCGACACAACGAATATTTTATGACAACTTGCTTACTTTGTAAAATTTGCACATATCACCGATAACTATAGCATTTATTAAATTATCACCTTACTATTTAGAATAATAAATAGAAAAAATTAAATCTTTATTCATAAAAAGTTGGGGTCTTACAACCTCCCCTTCTTATAAAATTTCGTCATCGAAATTGATATACATACCTGGTATTTCGAAGAGGTGAGAATACCTTGCTCTCATTTCAGATTCTAACTCCTAGGTCATTTCCTCAATATCATGGTTTCTACATAAAACTTTGACTTGAGGTATAACCTTTGAGCGTAGAATCTGCTTCTTCTTATCCAAGATCTTGATAGGTACTTCCTCATACGTTAAATCTTTTGCTATTTCGTCTGGTGCTAATTCAATAATATGGTTTGGGTCTTTCACATATTTACGTAGCATGGATATATGAAAAAAGTTATGAACACGAGACATGTTTGACGGTAAGGCGAGTCTATAGGCCACAGTTCCTACTCAATCGAGGATTTCAAATGGACCAATAAATTGTGGGTTGAGCTTTCCTCTCTTTTCGAATCTCGTAACTCATTTCCATGGAACAACATGTAACAATACATGGTCTCCGACATTAAACTCCACGTCCTTTCGATGAAGATCAACATAACTCTTTTGTCGATCTTGTGCTGTTTGTATACGTTGTCGGATCATTTGAATCTTTTCTGTAGTCATGCGTACCAACTCTAGTCCTAACAATGTTGCCTCACCCACCTCGTCTTAGCATATTGGAGAAAGACACTTTCGTCCATACAACGCCTCGAATAGAGCCATGCCTATACTTGCTTGATAACTGTTATTGTAGGAGAATTCCACCAATAGTAAGTATTTGTCCCAACTTCCTTTGAAATCTAGTACATAGAGTCTCAATAGATCTTCAAGAGTTTGAATAGTCCTTTTCGACTACCCGTCCGTCTAAGGATGATATGCAGAATTGAATCGTAAATCCGTGCCCATAGGTTTCTGCAAGTTGATCCAAAATTGTGAAGTGAATCTAGGTTCTCGATCAGAAACCATGGGTACTGACATACCATGCAGTCTTACAATCTCATTTATGTATATACAAGCAAGACATTTAAGTGAATAAGTTTCTCGTATAGGCAAAAAATGAGCAGACTTAGTTAATCTATCGACAATGACCCAAATTGCATCTATGCCTTGAGAAACCTTGGGAAGACAAGTAAAAAAATCCATGTTGATGTGTTCCCACTTCCATTCTGGGATTTCAAGTGGTTGCAATGGACCTTTTGGCATTTGATGCTCTGCCTTAACACTGTGACACGTTAAACATCTTGAGATAAACTCCGCGATCTCCCTCTTTATATTGCTCTACCAAAATGTATGTCGAAGATTACGATATATTTTGGTACTTTCAGGACGGATTGCAAACTGTGTGTTGTGTGCCTCCAGCATGATTTTATGCTTCAAGTTAGAGTCGTTAAGCACAAAAAGTCTAGAGTTGACTCGAAGTATTCTCTCTTCGTCGATTCTTGCTTCTAGAATAACACCTTCTTGTACTTTCTTCTTCATACTCATCAGCTCTGGGTCTGTAGCTCGAGCAGCTTTAACTTTATCAATTAAAGCTAGTTCTATGCATATATTTGCCATCTTCACGTGGTCCCTGGAGTCTTTAACTCTATTTCCATCCTTTGTAAGTCATACAAAATGGGCCTTTGTGTTGACAACATCGCACTCATTCCCGTATATGATCTTCTACTCAACGCGTCAGCTATCACGTTCGCTTTTCCAGGACGGTATTGGATGGTATGGTCGTAATCTTTCAACAGCTCAAGCCAACGTCGTTGTCACATGTTGAGTTCCTTTTGAGTAAAGAAATATTTAAGGCTCTTATGATCTGTATATATCTCCACTTTCTCCCCATACAGGTAGTGTCTCCATATCTTTAGCGCAAAAACGACTGCTGCTAACTCTAGATCATGAGTAGGATAATTCCTCTCATATTCTTTGAGTTGTCATGAGGCATATACTATGACTTTCCCATGTTGCATGAGAACATATCCTAAACCTTTGCCTGAAGCGTCGCTATAGATGACAAATCCCTCCGAACCTGATGGTATCGTTAGAACAGGTGCTGAGATGAGTCTTCTAGCTTGAGTTCTTGGAAGCTATTCTCACATTCCTCGTTCCATCCGAATTTTGTATCTTTTCGAGTCAACTGAGTTAATGGAGTGGCGATTCGAGAAATTCTTCCACGAATCTCCGATAATAGCCATCTAAGCCCAAAAAGCTACGTATTTCGGTTACTGACTTAGGTTGCTCTCAACTTTGTATTGCTTCAATCTTCGATGGGTTAAATGATATTCCATGTTTCGATATCACGTGCCCAATGAATGCTACTTTCTCAAGTCAGAACTCACATTTCTTCAACTTGGCATATAGTTTGTTTTCACGAAGCTTTTGGAGTATTAGCCTCAAGTGTTGCTTATGATCTTCACGACTTTCGGAGTAGATGAGGATGTTATCAATAAAGACAACATCAAATTGATCCAAATATTCCTTGAATATTCGGTTCATCATATCCATGAAGGCAATATGAGCATTAGTCAATCCAAAAGACATGACTAAAAATTCATAATGCCTGTATCGAGTTCTGAAGTCAGTTTTTGGAATGTCATCAATTTTAATCTTTAACTGATGATATCCAAAACGAAGATTAATCTTTGAAAAGAATTTAGCACCTTACAACTGGTCAAACAAGTCATCAATGCGAGGTAACAGATACCTATTTTTGATGGTGACATAGTTCAACTCTCGATAATCAATACAAAGTCGCATACTCCCGTCTTTCTTCTTTACGAATAACACAGGAGCACCCCAAGGCGATGTACTAGGATGAATAAAATTGATTTCTAACAACTCTTGTAGTTGGACCTTTAACTCCTGAAGTTCAATAGGAGTCATTCGATATTGGGTTTTGGAAATGAGTTTTGTACCGGGTTCAAGGTCAATAAAATATTCAATTTCACGTTCTGGGTGTAGGCCAAAAAGTTCTTCGAAAAATACATTAGGGAATTTATTAACAACAGAAATATCATTCAAATCTGACGTGCTTTTGTTTAAATCGGTGACATGGGCTAAGAAAGTTTGACATCCGTTTTTCAATAAACGAATGACTTGATGACTTGAAATGACAGTGATTGATTTTAGTGGTTTGGTTGCTTGAATTCGCATAACAGGTTGGTTAGGAATATGAAAGCTAACGACCTTATGAAAATAATCAATTTTAGCATTGTTAACGCCAAGTTTTGCCGGCGCGTCCAATCACCAAATCCACGTGCTCAAACCTGCACAATAACACGTCAACAACGAAGCTTGACGGCTGGTGCCGCCGGGTGATAGCTTCGGTGTGAGAATAAGTACAGGCTGGTCACAAGGTTAACAATGGAGGCAATAGTGTATAGTGCTCAAGAGAATATTAATAATGATTACCTGTTACCATTAGGTTAAGCCTTGTATTTATAGTCATTCTTACCACCTCTAGAGCCCATGTCCCAGTCAAGTTAGGACTCCTAAACATGGCAGTTACCATTGTTTGGGTCCAACTCAATCTCTCTTGAAAGTACAAGTTGGTGGTCATCCAACCATTTGCCTTATGAGAATTAGTATGGAGATAGGATTAGGGTTAAGACCCTTAATCCTTTAGACTCCTTATTGCTCCGGGATCCAACCGAGAAATATCCTTTGGTATGGACCTTACAAAGTGGTCTGAACCCCATCCCGAAGGGCTTGGTAGTCCGATCCCGATCATTGCCTATTCGGTCTAGACTCCGGCCCGAAGGACTCGGTATTCCGATCCCGTTTATCATTATGTTGGTCTGGGCCCCGGTCTCGTGGACTAAGATGCCCGACCCTGATGATACCAGCTAGGTCTGGGTTCTGGCCCAAATAGCTCAGATACCCGATCCCGAACCCTGCTATCCCAATCTGGGCTTCGTCCCATTGGGCCCGATAAGCTCCCCTCGGCCCAAGCCTTCTGTACATGTAGGGGTCGGTGGATTATACCCGATCATTGCCCCCCAGTATCTCATTATAACAAGCCTTTAATGGGATATTTAATGAGAGATTTAAAGAGATGCCTAGGTAATCCAACCGACCTAATTAATGCGGTACACGATACACAAGAAATGAACGGCCCAACGTCATTATTAACCGCCTGTTGAGATTCGTGCAGCATCAGTATAAATACCTTCCCACCCTACGACACCCATTTTTTACGAACTCTCTTTGTCTAAGCTCATTTCAAAAAAATTTCCGGCGAGTACGATTTCCGTCGAGAGGTTTCTTGTTCTCCGACCAGTCCTTTTACCACCCAAATCACCTCACTTTCACCGATTTTTTGTTCTAATGGCTGATTTCGGCATTCTTCCAGCTGCCTCCACCTCCGACTTGACCCCTACCATTGAGATCACACCTGATTCCGCCGAAATGGCCGCCATTGTCACCATCGCCAGCACCGATTTGGTGCCGATTGACCTACCGGAAGCTCCCACCGGGGACTCTACTGATGGAATCGAGGCGCGGATCCGGTCTGTCTACCGCTCTGAGACGGACTTCTCCCATATCAACACCAAATCCACCATCACCCCCACCCAACTTTCAGACGCTCGGGAACTTTTCAATGTTCCCCAAGAATACAAGCTTCGGGTGCCAAGACCCGACGAGAGGATGTTCTGGCGCCCCGAAGGCAAGTGGGTAGCCGTCCCGACGTACGCTCTGAGGTATGGGGTCCGCTTCCCGCTTCATGAGTTTATTGTGTCGTTTCTCTGTTTTGTGGGGATCGGGTTCGCACAACTTGTGCCGAACTCATATATCCACTTAATAAGCTTCATCGCCATCTGTCAAGAGCTAGGGGTTCCCCCCAGTCTTGATTTTTTCTTCGTATTATTCACGGTCGGCAAGTCGAAGGAGCCTGGCTTTCGTCAGTTGAACCGGATTTCCGGCCGTGCTACGTTCGTAAGAACCCCTTCCAGCAACAAGGGGTGGCACAACCAGTGGATGTTCATCAAGGGGACCGATCTTCAGTTACTTCCGAACTGGTCGTCTCCCGATGACACCATTGTGAAAGTAACGACCTTCCCCACTGCCCGAAGAGATGAATTTCGAACCTTCTACCAGAAGGTGAAAAAGACTATGTGGAGCCTGGACACTCTGGCCGATGAGGTCTGGCTGTACAAACATGGATGTAAGTTTTTCCCACGATCTCGCTTGTCCTTCCCTTTCCTTTTGTTTTGTTTTGTCCTAATTTCTGACGTGTTATTTCCTTCTGTAGTGACCATCTTCAAGCCGAAAGGCCTCGTTGAGTCTATCTCTCCTCTCCCCGTTCGGTCTGGCCCGACCCACCTACTGCTTGGGGATGGTGTCACCGAAGGGGAGTCAATGCCCATCGCTGAGCTCTCCGTGGATTCCTCTCCTGCTCCCCCGAGGGATGTCACGCGGATGTCTCAGGCTGAGAAGGTGGCTTTGCTGAAAAAGGGCAAGAAGAGGGTTCTGACGAAGGCCCCCCCTAAGCCATCTTCTCAGAAGCCGAAGGTGTTGGAGTCGGCTCCTCCACCAAATTCTGAAGCGAAAGTCCTTGAGGATCCCGAGGAGACCGAAAATGAAGCTGTCGAACCTCGCCCCAAGCGATTGAAAGCGAAGCTGGTGGATGAGGCTGATCTCCAGGTCATCCCGGTTCCTACGCCTGCTGTAGAGGTAGATCCGTCTCCCAAGGCTGGTCCTTCCTTGGCGTCCGATTCATCCAGGGGTTCGCCTCCAGCAAGTTTTTGGCCAAAGATCCCCTCGGAAGTATTCCCCTTTGATGCCCTGGATCATTTCAAACTTCCAGGTGATGATGCTCGGTTCAAGGGGCATTCTACCGAGGGGCTCTTGGTCTCTTACATTAAGGCCCAGTGTCAGGTAATTCCGAAGTCTTTAGAATTTGTGTCCTCTGAATATCTGCCTATCCATTATTGACCTATTTCTTTTTCCTCGATGTAGGCTAACGCTATTCTGGCCCGAGCTATCCCCCCGGTTGTTAAGGCTACTAGGAAGGAGATTCAGCTTCGGGCCGATGTGGAGCTACTCGAGGCGGATGTTCGAGGTTTATCAGCTGACTTGGCTAAGGAGAAGGAGAGTCATGCCGATACTCGAAATAAAGTGACATTCGCCGAACGTCAAGCCACTGAACACCAGAGGCTCCATCTGAATCTGCAGAAGGAGTTTGTGGCGCTTGACGGCTATAATAAACAGCTCCTCGAGGAGAGGACCCTTCTGAAAGAGAAGGACCTGGATCAGCAGAACGCCCTTCTGATCCTCCAGAGTCAAATTTCCGAGATGCACGCCCGACAAATGGTGTTGATGAGGGAGAATTCGTCTCTGGAGTCAGATCGTGCCGAAGCCATACAGCGAGCTGTTCAACAATACCGAGAGTCTCCTGAACTCCGTGAAATGTTCATGGCCCAGTTTGCTGAAGGCTATGACGCTCATCGGAAGAGTGCCGGGGTAAGATGGATGCTGCTGGTTTGGATGCTGCTGTTCTCGATTCTTCCGAAGGAGAGTCTGATTCCGGAGAGGATGCTGATGGCGAGGCTCCGGATCCATAGTTTAGGATTTCACATGAAATTTTTATTTTATTTCTTTTGTAACTTTACCCGATCGGATCTGCGTATAACTTTGTCCGATCAGTTCAAGTTGTTTTCTAACTTTTCTGATCGGATCTGTTTATCGCCAGTCTGAGGGGTTTTGTAAACTTTTAGAATTTGAATGAAGATCAAAAAATATTTTTGCGAACACAGAGACCTACTTTATTTTATTAATGTATAAAGCGGCTTACATAAACGAAAGTAAATTACATGTCTTTTACTGATAATATTTTCTAAGTCTTCCAGCATGCCATGTATTTTTTACCTCCGTACCGTCTAACGCCCGAAGCCGATAAGTTCCCGTCTTCGGCACTTCAGTTACTTCATAAGGTCCCTCCCAGTGCGGCATTAACTTGCCCGTGTTCTGGGGGGTTGATGCCTCTGCTTCCCGAAGAACCAGGTCCCCGACCTCAAACCTCCTTTGCTTCACATTCTGATTGTAATGTTGGGCCGTTCTCTTCTGGTATATAGCTAGCCTTATCGATGCTGAATCCCGAACCTCATCCAACAGATCCAAATTTAATCGTAAACCATCATCATTGTATAATTCTTGGTACTGACTGATTCGAAGTGTTGGTGATCCGATCTCAACGGGTATCAGTGCATCGGTTCCATAGGCTAGTCTGAACGGTGAGTCACCTGTAGTGGTCCTCGGGTTAGTCCGATACGCCCAAAGGACACTGAGCAACTCTTCGGGCCATCTTCCCTTCAGTTCATCCAACCTTCTCTTAATTCCTGTGAGCAGGATCCTGTTGGTGACTTCTACCTGTCCATTGGATTGGGGGTGGGCCACAGAAGTCTTTCTGTGTTGGATACCTAACTCCTTTAGGAAAATTTCGAATTTAGACCCCACAAATTGTCTGCCATTATCCGAGACCAAGACCATCGGAATGCCGAACCGGTAAACAACATACTCCTTAAAGAACTTGAGGCACTCTTGTTCAGTAATCTTATGCAATGGTTTGGCTTCCACCCACTTTGTCATGTAGTCGATTGCGACGATTACGAAAGTGACCTGCCCTTTGGCTTTCGGTAATGGTCCCAAGATATCAATCCCCCACATAGCAAATGGAATAGGGGATAAAACCGAATACAACTCTTCGGGAGGTCTATGTGGAATAGAACTATATAATTGACACTTAGGACATTTTTTGACGTAGTCCTTTGCCTCTTGGAAGATGGTCGGCCAATAGTATCCCTGCCTCATAATTTTGTAAGCCAATGACTTGGCTCCCATGTGATCCCCACAGATTCCTTCATGTACTTCCCTCAGTGTATACTCCGCTTCCGAAGGTGTCAGACACTTCAGTAAAGGGGAGGTGAATGCCCTACGGTACAGATCCCCATCAATAAGAACGAAGTTAGAACTCCTGTGTTTGATTTTTCTAGCGTACAAACGATCCGAAGGCAGAATCCCCTCGGCCAGGTAAGTAATGTAAGGTGTAAGCCAACAGTCGAGCCGATCCAGGGTCAGTACATCTGCCCTTTGAATACTAGGTTTGTCTAATACTTCCAAGTACACTGATCCGGTGAAGGAACTTGCTTCGGTTGTGGCTAGTTTGGCTAGGGAATCTGCTACTGTGTTGTCTGCCCGATCGATCCCCAGACAGTCGTACGACTCAAAGTATAAGAGTTTGTCCTTTACCTCCGCCAGGTATTTTGCCATTCGGGCCCCTCGGGTCTCATACTCTCCTGATATCTGCTTAACCACCAGCTGGGAATCACTATACACCATTATTCTTTTCACCTCCAGGCATTGGGCTAATCTAAGTCCGGCCAAAATGGCTTCGTACTCGGCCTCGTTGTTGGTGGCTTTGAATCGGAACTTAATGGCCTGTTGGACTCGGAACCCTTCGGGACTAGTCAGAATGACCCCCGCTCCGCTGACGTCCGAGGTAGACGACCCGTCCACGTAGAGGGTCCAGGCAGTTTTTAGTGATCGAGCTTTGATGACCGAAGTTACATCTGGTTCGCTGAAAGAACTCTCCACAACAAAATCCGCTAAGGCCTGACCCTTAATGGTCGTCCGAGGATGGTATTCTAAGGCGAATTGAGTTAGTTCCATCGCCCATGCAGCTAGCCTTCCCGATACTTCGGGCCTGTGCAGTACTTTTTTCAGAGGTTGATCAGTATAAACTATTATTAGCCGGCCCTGGAAATAGTGCCGAAGCTTCCGGCTTGCGATGATCAGAGCGTAGGCGAACTTCTCCAGGTTAGGGTATCTGGTTTCTGCATCTCGAAGGACGTGGCTGACATAGTAAATCGGAAACTGCTTTCCCGTTCTTTCCCTCACCAGAGCTGCCCCCACTGCCATCGAGCTGGCGGTTAGGTATAGATATAGTGGCTCCGAGGGGATCGGTTTCATCAGCAAAGGTGCCGAGGACAAGTATTGCTTGATCCCCTGGAAGGCGTCTTCGCACTTGGAGGTCCACTGGAAACTCTTCTCATTTTTTGGCCCCTTTAGAGTGTCGAAGAATGGCAAACACCTTTCGGCTGATTTTGATACGAACCTTCTAAGAGCCGCGATCCGACCTGTCAGTCTCTGCACATCTTTGTAAGACTTCGGGGATTTCATATCTAGTACCGCTTGGATCTTCTCCGGGTTTGCCTCGATACCCCTTTTGCTAACTAGATAACCTAGGAACTTCCCTGACCCCAATCCGAAGGTACACTTTGTTGGGTTCAAGCGAAGCTTGTATTTCCGAACCGTTTCAAAGCAGTTTTCTAGGTCCACCAGATGATCCCGAACAAACACGCTTTTTACAATCATATCGTCTACGTAGACCTCCATACTTCGGCCTAGCTGCTTTGTAAACACATAATTCATCATTCGCTGATAAGTGGCCCCCGCGTTCAGCAGTCCAAAGGTCATCTTCCGATACGCATAAATGGCCCTATGCGTGATGAAGCTTGTCTTCGGGATGTCTTCCTTAGCCATTGAGATTTGATGATAACCTGAAAAAGCATCCATGAAGCTCAGCATGCCGTACCCTGAAGTGGCATCAATCAATTGATCAATGTTGGGCAACGGGTAGAAATCTTTCGGGCACGCCTTGTTCAGGTCTGTGTAATCAATACAGATTCTCCATTTCCCATTCTGTTTCTGAACCAGCACCACGTTTGCCAGCCACTCCGGATAATCAATTTCGAAGATACCTGCCTCCAGTAATTTAGCGATCTCTTCGTCAATAATTTTCTGCCTCTCCGGGGCGAAGATTCTTCTCTTCTGTATGACCGGTCTCTTATTGAGATCTACTTCCAGTCGGTGTAGTGCTACTGATTTGTCCACCCCGGGCATATCGCTGGGTTCCCATGCAAAGATATCCGCGTACGCCCGAAGCAGATCGATCAACCCGGTCCGGAAGGGTTCTATCAATCCTGAACCGATCTTTATCATCTTTTTCTCGTTCCCCAAGATTAGTTGTACATCCTCTGTTTCTTCGGCTGGTAATGCAAGTGGCTCTGTACTACTTTCTGTAAAGGGTTCTATCTCAATAGCCATCGTCTGCTTCTGCTTGCTTACCCCGGTTCCGGAAGAGATCAAAGTATTCCAATAACACCTACGAGCGATATCTAGGTCGCCTTTTACCTCTCCGACTCCGTTCGGTGTGGGGAACTTGATCTTGAAATGAGGTATGGAGGTGACTGCTTGTAAGGCTGCCAGGGTCGGTCTTCCCAATATGGCGTTGTAAGCCGAATCTACTTGAACAACGAAGAATCTGACCATAATCTCCAGTTGTTGGGGAGTTGTGCCAAACTTAACCGGCAATTCGATGGTGCCTGACACATGCACCGGGTCGCCACTGAATCCGTACAACGGCCCTTCTCCTCCCAGTTCCATCTTCTTTCCCCCTAGGTCCATCCTTTGATAAGCATGTGTATACAGTATGTCGACCGAGGATCCGTTGTCTATCATCATTCTTCTTATGTCCACTGGTCCGACCTGAGCCGTTATCACCAATGCCCCATCATGCGACTCTATGGTATTCGAAGGATAGTCTTCTTCTGAGAAGGAAATAACTGTCCCCGGGAAAACCCTTTCCTTTTTTACTGAGAACCCTGCAACCGATAAGACAGCGTCTAGATGTTCACTTCTCTTTCGTCCTGTCACGCGCCCTACGGAACCCCCGGATATTACATCAATCACCCCCCGAGCGGGCTGGTTCTGATTTGGCTGGGTTTCTCGGGCCTGAGTCCTGTCTCCTTCTATTGGTTGAGTCCTGGCATTTTCCCGGCCGGCCACATATTGAACCAACGTCCCATTCTGAATGTTTTTCTCGATGAGATCCCCCAGATCAAGGCATTCCTCTGTCGTATGGCCCACGTTCAGATGGTAATTGCAGTACCTATTTTTGTTGCGCTTCCCCGGTTTTGGCCTCGTCCTGCAGGGCTCATAGAAGGGTTTGTCCTTGATATCTTCCAATATTCTTACACGGTCGGTGTTGAGGGGAGTGAATACCCTGTTGATGCTTCTGCCCGGGAAGGGTGGACGGCCATTGCCCGATCCCCCACTGTTATAGTTTCTTTTCCCTTGATTATCCGATCTCCCCTGACTGTTGTCCGATCGCTGGTTGTTCGGCTTGTCTCTGTCCCTAGACTTGTCGTGTGAAGGTGGCTTGAAATTTCCCATTGCCTCTTCAATGGCAATGAACCCTTCGGCCCGATGAAAGGCTTCAGTCAAGTCCGAGGGTGGGTTGATCACCAGGTCTTTCATCAACTTCTTTGACCTCCCCATATCCAAACCCGTTGTGAAGAATCCCAAAGCCTGTGGTGAATTCAATTCTGCCACCGATCCCACAGCTTCCCGAAATTTTTTGACGTAGGCGCCAAGAGTCTCGTCCGAACGTTGTTTCACTTGCATGTGGGAAGCTGTGATCTTTCCCCTTCTCCTGTTGCTTCCGAACCTAGCGTGGAATTTTTCCCGAAGGTCGTTCCAAGAACTAATCGTTCCCGGTGCCAAAGTTCCCATCCACTCTCTGGCACTCTTCTTCAAGGTGGTTGCAAACATATGACACTTTGCTGCGTCCGAATGCCCATAATATGTCATCAACCTATCATATCCATCCGAATGGTCATACGGGTCTCCCATTCCGTCGTATGTCTCCATCGGGGGCATTTTCTTCTTTGGGTCAGCAGTGACTTGATTAATCTCGGGCGAGAAGGGCGAACTGTGGCAGCTCGATGGTGTTCCCACTTGATTTTTCCCTGCCAGAAGCTTCTCCAACTCCGCGACTCTTCGAGCGAGGGGGTCGGTATCTTCCTTACGGGAGGAAGGTCTGCGCCTGTCCTCCTCATATTCGGGAGATCCGATTTTCGCCCTCTGTCCCGATCGGCCCAGGCGTTCAGATCTTCGTTCGGGGGAACGACTCCTTCTTTGGCTCCTCCTTTCCCGAGAATGGCTTCTGTATCGGCTTCTGTTCCTTCCTGTCTCACGTTGTCGTGGAGATCTAGATCGGCTTCGATGTCTGTGCTTCTTTGAAGAAGCCTCCTGTTCTCCAGCCACCTTAGCCATCTGCAACTCCAATTCTTCTTGCTGGAGACGCAAGGCCAGCATGGCGTCTTTGTTCTGTTGTATTCTGGTCAACAGAATAAACTGACGCTGGTCCTTACTGTTCTCCACCCGATCCTCCTCCCGTCGTTCATAGGCCTGAGACTGGTTGTCTCCCACGCGGGTGTGCTGAGGGATCGGAGTATATTGACTGGGGATGAACAGCTGTCTTCGTGCCGACTGAACCTGCACCGAATTGCCTTCCTGGTTGCTAGGTCCCAATCTATCTTTGACCGATGCCCTAACTAAGGCCGTCGGGTGGGTTTTGGCCTTTTCCTGGTTCGAGGCTCCACTGTCCTTACTGGCCATGTCCTTTCTACCGAAAAAGTACAAACGTGATTGACTAGAGCACTAAAAGGCCCCTCCTTCTAGCGCCAATGTTAACGCCAAGTTTTGCCGGCGCGTCCAATCACCAAATCCACGCGCTCAAACCTGCACAATAACACGTCAACAACGAAGCTTGACAGCTGGTGCCGCCGGGTGATAGCTCCGGTGTGAGAATAAGTACAGGCTGGTCACAAGGTTAACAATGGAGGCAATAGTGTATAGTGCTCAAGAGAATATTAATAATGATTACCTGTTACCATTAGGTTAAGCCTTGTATTTATAGTCATTCTTACCACCTCTAGAGCCCATGTCCCAGTCAAGTTAGGACTCCTAAACATGGCAGTTACCATTGTTTGGGTCCAACTCAATCTCTCTTGAAAGTACAAGTTGGTGGTCATCCAACCATTTGCCTTATGAGAATTAGTATGGAGATAGGATTAGGGTTAAGACCCTTAATCCTTTAGACTTCTTATTGCTCCGGGCTCCAACCGAGAAATATCCTTTGGTATGGACCTTACAAAGTGGTCTGAACCCCATCCCGAAGGACTTGGTAGTCCGATCCCGATCATTGCCTATTCGGTCTAGACTCCGGCCCGAAGGACTAGGTAATCCGATCCCGTTCATCATTATGTTGGTCTGGGCCCCGGTCTCGTGGACTAAGATGCCCGACCCTGATGATACCAGCTAGGTCTGGGTTCTGGCCCAAATAGCTCAGATACCCGATCCCGAACCCTGCTATCCCAATCTGGGCTTCGTCCCATTGGGCCCGATAAGCTCCCCTCGGCCCAAGCCTTCTGTACATGTAGGGGTCGGTGGATTATACCCGATCAAGCATGATGAGTAATTAACCAGTCGATTCCTAAAATTACATCAAATGCAAGTATTTTCAAAGAGATGAGATCAACAGGTAATGTAAGGGTGCCAATTTGAATTAAATAAGATTTATAAACTATGGATGTAATGAAGGTTTCTCCCAACGAAGTTTTAACAGATAAGTCAAAGTTTAATTTCTCAGGGGTCATGTTCAAACATTGAGCACAAGCAGGTGAAATAAAAGAGTGGGTAGAGCCGGTATCTAATAAGGTATAGATTTCGCAAAAGTTTATGATTAGCTTACCCGTGATAACTTTGTTCGGGTTCCTCACTTTTTGGGAAGTCACGACAAAAGCTCTCCCCTGAACCACCGACTTTGACTTATTTGAGACAGCCTTTGGTGTCACCATCCCAGCTGGACTTGATTTCGCTATAGGGCACACTCGAGCTACGCGACCTTCCGCAATTATAACACACTTTAGATTGCTGTGTACAATTTGGACTGATGTGTCCCTCTTGTTTGCATTTATAACATACGACCGGTGGTCGTTCTTCTCCCCTAGAAACGGTTGCTCGTGCTGGTGCTGCTGTCGATGTCTTTCTGTTGTCATTGTTAAATATTCTCTTTTTGAAATTTTAACTTGACTCACTTCTTCTATTATCTTGGCTAGGATTACCACCGAAGTGGTTACCATTTCTGGCATGATAATTTTCTCCATGCTGGTTATCATTGTCCTGATGACTGTTACCACCGGTACGACTATTATCGTGTTGTCAGTTGTCGTCCTTTGGTTGAACAGTCTCATTATCTCGCTCCAATAATTGAGCCCTATTCACAACATCTGAATATAAACAAAGTTTATGAGAAATGAGGTATTGACGAATTTCAGGTTTCAAACCTCTCAAAAATATTCGTGTCATTCGTTCCTCATTATCCACCAAATGGGACGCAAACCGGGATAATTTAGCAAACTTGGCCTCGTATTGTGATACAGTCATATTGTGTTGTTCTAGTTTGATGAATTCCACATTCTTCATATGATGAATACTTTCTGGAAAATACTTTTCATTGAATAATTCCTGGAACTTCTCCTAAGACATCTTAAGTGCGAAAAGATGCGTACGTTTCACAGATTTCCACCAGTAATCTGCCTCTTCACGCAACATAAAGGTGGCGAAGGGAACCTTTTGCTCCTCTATGCATCCCAGGACATCAAATATTTTGGTGATCCGCTTAATCCAAGCTTCTGCCTTGAGTGGCTCTGGCTTCCCCAAAAACTTCGGCGGTCCCAACTTCTTGAATTGCTTAGCAGTGATCAGCCGTGAGTTACCATTGTTTCCACCTACATTTTGAACATGAGTCTTTCTCGTCTAGTTTTGTATGAATTGTAGAAAGCTCATAAACACCCCATCGTTCATCATTTGGTCGGTGGTGTTGTTTACATGAAGATTATTGCCTTCCTGATGCATATTATCCTGGTTATTGATTAGTAGTGTCTCAATGGTCTCATATGCTCCATTGCTTATCTCTAGATTTTCAGATGTCATTCTTAAATATTGCCATAAAACAAGAGTTGATTAAAGAAATTGACATGTCACATATTATTCCTATATTCCGACCGACCAATTAAATAACAAATAAGCTTAGATAGGACACACTAGCGAAAGATTTTACTCGTCTCTCCCCTCCTCGTTCTAATCCCAGAACTCCACCATAGATCATATCCCTAAGCTCTGATACCAACTGTGACGCCCCCAAAATAGGTCCACACAACCCATTTTGAGTCGCCAAAATACATAGTTCAGAATCCAAACACAAACTTCATATTTACAACTATTAACTGTTGTGCAAAATACGACAACACATAAGCTGTGAGTTTTAATACAAATATTGCACCGTACATAATACGACAATATCCATACCTAAATTAAGTCTTCATTACAATTATTGTCACACTATCATGAAGACTGCTATAGACTATCACGGACCATCACTCCAATTCCCGATTAGTCCTAGCTATACTCTCATTTCCTAAAGAGAACAATGAAAGAAAAGGGTGAGCTCAACTAGCCCAGTAAATAATATTATGACTAAGATAATGAATAACAAATTATTCTTAGTCCTCAACAACGAAAGATCTGATAGAATACAATAGACAACAAGTTTTAGATCACAACTGCAGCGAAAATAGCAATCCGTTAGAAGAGTCAAGTAGAGCATGATGTCTACCATCTTCTATGAGTTAAAAGTCCATCATCAATATTTTATCTCTATAACACTAATCAATAATTATTTTAAATCAACGAATTATCTATGCACTACGGGCCAAAGATATTCGTTTGTATCACTAATGGTCATGATTATGCCAAACACCTGTCCATCTTTGCACTACGGACCAAAAATAACTTTCACCACAAGCATTTTTCTGTAACACCAAAGGTCATGATTATACCAATACATAATTCCTGGTCATAATCATACCAATCAACAGTTCATCTTTGCACTACGAGCCAAAGATAACTTTTTACCATAATTTAAGCATGAGGATGATGACAATGATATAAAGAATGAATCAATTGAGATCAAGGATAAATATTAGATATTTATAATTTAATTTATTCAGAATTCAAGAATGTTTAAATTGTCAACATAATAACTAATTGTGGAGTAAAATTTAAGAATGATATTTAAGATTAATATTTCAAAGATAATTTGGACAAGGAAAGAAACTAAATTTTGTCGTGAATAGTACTTCCGAATGAATAGTACTCCGGATGAATTGTATCCTGACATGAAAAGATTAAAATTTAATAAAAAAGTTCAAACCAATATTCCAGTGAAATGATATTAGATGAAAAGCAAACCTGAAATTTTTTTTAAAAATTTCAGGAATTATAGAAGTAATACTTACCATAGTAAGTTTAAATTTAGGAATATGAATTGAAATAATATCACTTACATAATATGGAATATGAAAGAAAATGATATCCCTTACGAGTATTGAAATAAAATAATATCCTTTAACTTAGTAAAAAACTAGATTTGACTGGTATAACAGATATTATCTTGAGAAAATCTTGCACTATAAGCTACCCTCAAAGTATTCTTCTACTCAAAAAAAATACTCACAATATGAACACTTGTGTTTTTGGTGTTTTAGGATGAAGGATTACCTCCTCTTTTATCGTGCAACCTCGGAGGAAAAATCAAATGAAATTGCCTAATTTTGCCTAACTTTTTTTTCTCTCTCTGCCTAACTCACACTTTCTAATGATTGAGCGTCCACTAATTTGAAAAACAATGCATTGCAAGAGAAGTATTCCACCCACTTGAAAAGGAGAAGTGCACGGATTTGTTTTGAAAAAATGAACTTCAGCACACTTATTTTGAAAAAGGAATTCCAAAGCAACTTGTTCACCTCCATCCTTTTATCACATGTTTATATATATATATATATATATATATATAATAATATTAATATTTAAACAATTATAAATTATACTATTATAATATATTATAATAATATATTTGAATGAATATTTTCTCGGGGAAGAAAATTTGCCAAACTTTTAACAAATGTCTCATGCTAAAATTCCTCCATTTATATCAAAATTGAACAAATATTTACTTTTTATATTTATCAATAAATTTTATTTTATTCATCAATTATTTACAACTCTTCAATCTTTCAATAATTATTCCTAATTAATATTATAGAATCATAATATTGACAACCAGATCGTTCCCAGGAAAGATGAAGCTTTCGATAATGATTTCTTCTTATTGGCGCCCAATTAAATAACCTAACCCCTTTCCTCGACAAAATTTTCTAAAAATTGTCAATAATGCAAATAATAATATGAATAACTGTGTCGTGTCAATTATTGATTTAATAATAAAAAATATTGTGCAGATGCTACTGTAATAATAATTGAATCAATAATATAAGATACTATACAACAACTACTGTGACAATTATTGAATATTGAGTGTCTTCTTACGTAAGAATCAATAATCAGAGTTACTGTGCAATACCGTGCGCTACTGTGCAACAACGCGTATTACTGTACTTTTATCACCGGGTATTTCAACATTTTAACGGTAAAAGTTTTGTCGTTATTTTTATAAAAAGGTTATTTCTGTCGCTTTCTATATTCGACAGTAATTCCGTTGTGGGGTTCACCAATGATTGCGCTGTCGTACGAATATTCTCCGACAAAAAAGAATATTTTCCGGCCAAACGAATATTGTCCGGCACAACGAATATTTTATGACAACTTGCGTATTTTGTAAAATTTGCACATATTACCCATAACTATAGCATTTATTAAATTATCACCTTACTATTTAAAATAATAATTAAAAAAAATTAAATTTTTATTCATACAAAGTTGGGTCTTACTAAAACTGAGTGTTATAAAGTCATCACAAGAAAATTAGATTGCTTATTTTTAATAAAAGCCAACATATATCATGCAACATATATCATGTGTTACTTATATCCAATATTTGTTCTATATGAGAATAAATTATATAAATTTGATCGGTAAAATTAGTGTTTTACACCATTTTATAATAATATGTTGCGTAGTAAATTTATGAAAAGATTAAGAGATTTAAAATAAAATATGATTGACTAAACAGTTTTACCATAATAAATAGTAATTAAACAATATAGTATAATTCATTTCAAATTCTTTAATCTTTTCCTAGATTTCTTATATGACATATTATTATTAAGTAATATAAAACATTAATTTTACAGATCATCCTTAAATAATTATTCTCTTGTTATATACATTAACACTTTTGTACTATATGGTAAATGGTAAGAGAACTTGTTGAACCGTACAATAGAGTAAGGTGGATATTCTCTTAATATATTAGAAACTAATTCTGTTCATATCATTTTCAACATAACGACAATTTAAGTCTCGGTTCATCAACAAAATTAAAATTTCTTAATTTGATGCGTTAATATTTTATAATTCCCCTTCTGCCGGTTTCAATTATAGCCGTTTAGTTTCCGTTTATAGCAACATTTCGTGTCTCATTAGTTTATAAAAAAAATACATGTCAACACATATGTGACAAAGTTGGATTATGATTAACGAATAAATCTATGCAATAAGATAAGATAAAATAAGATAAAACAGAATAAATTAAGATGGGATCATTCTTAATTCTCATGTATGCACGTACGTCGCAATTATAATTCAGCTGAAAACTTTCGCAATACATAAAAAAACTCTTAGTTTATTAAAAGGGTAATATTAGGTATATCAATTTTTTTGACAATTATAATTCGACTAAAAACTTTCACAATACATAGTAGAACTTTTAATTTATTAAAAGGGTAATATTAGGTGTATCAATTTTTTTTGACTAGTGATATTGCTAAATTTATTTTCCTCTTCTCTCTACAAAAAAACCTTAGTCTCCATATTTTTAGATATGGGAAGGGACCAGAATCTACACTAAAGAGACCTTCCCTCAAATTTTGTCATACGTTCTTTTGTTTAATTGCTCTTATTTTCATCTTTTATGTAATTTTATTTCTCCTAATTTGAATTTTTTCAATCTATATATGGAGCAATTCTTCTCTTAAGTTTAATTAAAATTTCTTAATGTCGTTTAGTTACCGTTTATGGCAGCACTTCGTGTCTCATTAGTTTATGAAAAATAAAATACACGTTCACAAATATATGATGAAATTGAATTACGATCAACGTGCTAGTCTATACAATAAGATAAGATAAGATAAAATAAATAAAGTTTGAGTCATTCTAATTAATTCCCATGTATGCACGTACGCCACAATTATAATTCGACTGCAAACTTTCGTAATACATAGTAAGACTCTTAGTTTATTACAAGGGTACTTTTATATTAGGTTTATCAATTTTTTTGACAATTATAATTAGGCTGAAAATTTTCTCTTAATTTATTAAAAGGGTAATATTAGGTGTATCAATTTTTTTGACAACTGATATTGCTAAAGTAAAAATTTTGTTGTTGGAACATATAGTGATAAACACTTTAAACAATGGAGTATTTATTTCTTTTTTAATATAATTTTACTTTGATAATATCAACTTTCATTTTTTTTAAATCTCAAATAGTGTTTCAAATGATGAGATAATGAATAAGATAAATGCTGCTTTATAATATAACAAATCAAATAAATTATATTTAATCAATATGATGATGCTATATTGATAGAATATATTTATGTAAATAAATATATTTATGTAAATAACTGTAAATATAGCAATAGTCTTTGATTAGGGGTAAAATTGCATAACTGTTGCCGTGGTTATTTTCGAGAATCACGCTTGTAACAATTATATATGATGCTAACTTGATTAATGGAAGACACTGGAATTATTATCCTTTCATGGTATCAGAGCCCTAGTGCTCCACACCTTCCGTCGTGCCCTAGTGTTCCGCCTCCCTTCACCATCTTCTTCCTTCTTCTTCCCGTCAGCCATGTCTGACTCAAAAACCTCCTCCTTTCATCCCGCTCTTGCTGTCTCGAACATCAAGTCCCTCATCCCCATCACCCTTGAGATGGAGAACATCCAATACGCGACGTGGGCAGAGCTCTTCAAAATTCATTGTAGATCACATAAGGTTATTGACCATATAATCCCATCGAAAAAAGGCAAGGAGAAGGTGCCGACAACCGATAACGAAAAGAATTTATGGCTAACCCTTGATGCAGCAGTCCTCTAGTGGATTTATTCCACGATCTCTAGTGACTTGTTGCACACAATCATGGAACCTTTCTCGAGGGCTATGGAGGCTTGGAATCGGTTACGTGACATATTCCAAGACAATAAAAATTCTCGTGCCGTCACTCTTGAACATGAATTCTCAACCACTGACATGGCAGATTTCCCTAATGCATCCGCATATTGTCAACGGTTAAAACTCCTGTCTGATCAACTCAAGAACGTCGGGTCGCTGGTCACAAACAACCGACTCGTTTTACAGATGGTTGCTGGTCTCACTGATGCTTATAGTGGTGTTACTACGCTCATTCGTCAAAAAGATTCTCTCCCACCCTTTTACCAAGCCCGTTCGATGCTCATATTAGAAGAAGCGGGTTTTGCCAAGAAAGCCGCCACCGTATCTAATTCCGTCATGGTTGCTGCATCGTATAAGGAGTTCGATGAAAACTCCTCATATTCTGCAAATACGTCGCAAAATCGTGGTAAAAATCACCAAAAACAAGATCAATAGTGGTGGTAAATATCGCGGTGGTGGCCGCGACGGTAAGGGTGGTGGTCGCGGCTACAGCAGAGGCAGGGGTGGCGGCCAGCACATTAGTCGGCCCAGGCATGGCAGGAGCAACCATCGTGGGCTGGTGGACAGCAGCAGCAGCAGTGGCCTTGGCAATGGCCATGGGCTATCCCACCATGCCCATATCCAACTGCACCTTGGTCCAGGCCCAATCCACAGCACAGGCAGCAGCAACAGGCCGACATTCTTGGGCCTCGTCCTCACCAGCAGCAGGCCTATTCAGCGACAGCAACACCAACTGACATCGAGGCCGCGATGCACACTCTCGTGCTCACTCCACCCGATGCAACCTGGTACATGGACACCGGTGCCACGTCTCATATGACATCTTCGCAAGGTACTCTCTCGTCATATTTTAATTTGAGCAATAATCGTGGTATAATTGTCGGAAATGGTCATTCCATTCCAATTCGTGGTTATGGCCATACAAATTTGTCCCCCCAGAACCCACCATTGACCTTAAAGAATGTCTTTCATGCCCCTAAATTGATTAAAAACTTAGTTTCAGTTAGAAAATTTACTACTGATAACTCGATTTCTGTTGAATTTGATCCATTTGGGTTTTCTATGAAGGATTTACAGACGGGGATGCACCTAATGAGATGTGATAGTCGGGGCGAGCTATACCCCATCCCCAGCACCACCACAAATCGAGCCAACTCACCATCATCTTTTGCAGCTTTAGCACATTCTTTATAGCATGCACGTTTAGGTCATGCGGGAGCACCTGTTTTAGACTCCCTTTAGCTAAATAAATTTATTAAGTGTAATAGAACTCGTAGTTCTCATTTTTGTCGCTCATGTCTTCTTGGAAAACATGTTAAGTTGCCTTTTGTTGCTTCTAATTCATGCACTTTTATGCCATTTAACATTATTCATAGTAATTTATGGATATCTCTCGTTTTGAGCTCTTCGGGCCATCGTTATTACATTCTATTGTTGGATGATTACTCTAATTTTTTGTGGACATTTTCGTTGTCTAAAAAGTCCCAAGTTTTTGCCACATTTTTCTCTTTTCGAGCATTCATTCGAACTCAATTTGAATGGAAAATTAAAAATATTCAATGCGATAATGGTCGAGAATTTGATAATGGGCCATTTTGAAATTTTTGCAAAGCTAATGGTTTATCTTTTCGCCTTTCTTGTCCACATACATCATCACAAAATGGAAAAGTCGAAAGAAAAATCCGCACCATTAACAACATTGTTAGAACCCTACTTGCCCATGCTTCTCTACCACCATCATTTTGGCATCATGCATTACACATGGCCACCTATCTTCTCAACATACTTCCAACCAAAAATTTAGCCTATCAATCCCCTCTCAAATTTCTCTATCAAAAAGACCCATCTTATTCTCATCTTCGAGTGTTCGGGTGCTTATGTTATCCACTCTTTCCTTCTTCCACCATAAATAAGCTTCAAGGCCGTTCTACTCCGTGTGTCTTTTTGGGCTATCCATCAAATCATCGTGGTTATAAGTGTTACGACTTATCTTCAAATAAAATCATCATTAACCGCCACGTTATCTTTGATGAATCAAGTTTTCCCTTTGCTAAACTGCATTCTCCCTTACCTCATACTTACGATTTCCTTGATGATGGCCTATCCCCTTATGTGGTCCACCAGCTGACCTCAAACACAACCCCATCTGAAGTGCAGCTTACCTCGCCTACTCCTTCTCATGCCTCACCCACTTCACAATAAAGCGCCCAGCCCAGCTCACCTACCATAATGAGCAGTCCGGTCCACACCACCACCTCAACTCAAAATCCACCAGTCCAGCGGCAGCATACCTCCCCTTCTATTATTCCCCCATCTCCTATACCGCCACCGCCAATTCCAGTCTAAAAGCCAGGCACTCGTAGTCAACATGGGATTTTCAAACCAAACAAGAAATACGGTCTTCACACCCATGTTACTAAATCACCCTTACCTCGTAATCCCGTGTCTTCCCTTAAAGACCCAAATTGGAAAATGGCCATGGATGATGAACATAATGCTCTTATTAAAAATAAGACTTGGGATTTGGTGCCTCGTCCTCCTGCTGTTAATGTGATTCGGTCTATGTGGATTTTTAGACATAAAGAAAAATTTGACGGTTCTTTTGAGAGGCATAAAGCCCGTCTTGTAGGTGATGGTGCAGGTCAACAGGTTGGTGTGGATTGTGGCGAGACTTTTAGTCCGGTAGTTAAACCGGCTACTATTCGCACTGTGCTAAGTTTAGCTATTTCTAAAGCATGGCCTATTCATCAGCTTGATGTTAAAAATACTTTTCTGCATGGAGAACTAAAGGAAACAGTATACATGCATCAACCCATGGGTTTTAAGGACCCAGTACATCCTGATTATGTTTGTTTACTGCGGAAATCCTTATATGGGCTTAAGCAAGCTCCTCGAGCGTGGTACAAATGTTTTGCAGATTATGTTTCCTCTATTGGTTTCTCTCACAGCAAATCTGATCACTCTCTCTTCATCTACCGTAAAGGTACTGCTATGGCTTATATTCTGCTGTATGTGGATGATATTATCTTAACTACTTCCTCTGATGTTCTTCGCAAGTCTATCATGACTCTTCTCAGCTCTGAATTTGCTATGAAAGACTTGGGGCCATTGAGTTATTTCTTAGGTATAGCTGTAACTCGCCTATGCAGGTGATTTATTTTTATCTCAGAGGAAATATGCAGAAGAAATCATAGAACGTGCTGGCATGTCATCTTGTAAGCCATCTCCCACACCGGTTGATACAAAATCGAAACTCAGTGCTACGTCTAGCACACCGTATGATGATCCATCCCATTACCGCAACCTTGCAGGAGCCCTACAATATCTGACATTCACGAGGCCCGACATTTCTTATGTTGTGCAGCAGATCTGTTTATTCATGCATAACCCCATGGAAGAACACATGCATGCACTTAAGCGCATTGTGCGCTATATACAGGGCACTCTAGATCACGGCTTGCATCTTTATCCATCTTCGACTACCAACCTTGTCTCTTATACATATGTTGATAGGGGTGGATGTCCAGATACCTGATGATCGACTTCTGGGTATTGTGTGTTTCTTGGTGATAATCTAATCTCTTGGTCCTCCAAACGGCAGGCTACCCTATCCAAGTCCAGTGCCGAAGGCGATTACTGAGGGGTTGCCAATGTAGTTTCTGAGTCTTGTTGGTTACGAAACCTTCTTATGGAGCTTCATTGTCCTATGCAGAAGGCTACATTGGTTTATTGTGATAATGTTAGTGCGATATATCTCTCCGGGAATTCAGTTCAACATCAACGCACTAAGCACATTTAGATGGATATTCACTTTGTTCGTGAAAAGTTTGCTCGTGGACAAGTTCGTGTCTTACATGTCCCGTCGCGCTATCAAAGTGACGATATCTTTACGAAAGGTCTTCCATTGGTTCTTTTTGAAGATTTTCGGGACAGTCTCAGCGTACGACAACCTCCCGCTTCAACTGCAGGGGTGTGATAGAATATATTTATGTAAATAAATATATTTATGTAAATAACTGAAAATATAGCAATAGTCTTTGATTAGGGGTAAAATTGCGTAACTGTTGCCGTGGTTATTTCCGAGAATCACGCTTGTAACAATTATATATGATGCTAACTTGATTAATGGAAGACACAGGAATTATTATTCTTTCATATATTATTTGAGACACTATTTTAGACAAAAAAAATTAACAGAACTGATATTTTTACATGAATTTTTGTTTTGATATTTTCATATGATTTCTTTCAATAATAAGTAGGTCTTAAGTCTACGTGAGAGAGACTTATGTAAAAACATCAATTTCCAAATTTTAAACTCGTTGCATTACCTTTTTTTGATAAAACAGAGAGAATATATATATAATCTACTGAAATGAACGGTAAAAAGAAGTTCATATATCATAGTTAAAAAAAGAAATATATATAGAAAAAGAAAAACTTATAAGAATAAGAGTATATCCTCATATGCCTGTAGCATATACGGTATATTTGTCCAATCCTTGACACACCCAATGTTTGTCCAAATATTAACTGCATGTAAAAGTCTTTAACTCTATATATATGCATGCTTTTACATGCATCTGGCAAATGCATGGCTATGAAGCTGTCTATCTGAATCAGATTTCTGTTGGCATTTGGCAAATGCGCGCATGCAAATATATATTTAACTAATTCTTATTTCTTATTCCTACTCTTCTACTTATTAGTTGTAGCCTTGTAGGGGCCGGCTCTAAGTTCATAATTTCTACTGTTATTCAGAAGGAGCTAGCTAATTTGTTTCAAGCTGTTCATTTCTTTTGAGGTATGTTTACATGCACTAATCTCTCTCTAAGAATTTAATTGATATTCAAATCTGTTCTTCTTTTTTCTGTCTCATTAATGCAGTGTTCAGTGTCAGATAATACTTATCCGTTTGAAAAATTAACCGTAAATAAGTAACTAGTAACTAGATATTTTTCTTGGAATTTTTCATCTACAGTCCAAATTTTTTGGATTATAGATATTTTCAGAAATAAAATTCTATTGTCGTTTGCTAAAAAAAATATAAAACAAGAAAAAAATAAGACAGAGAATGTAACAGAAGATATGGATAACCCCAGTATTTAACGCAGTGATTCAAGGTCGTCATTGGATGAGCCGTAAATTCGGACATTTTAGGATCGATTCCTACTAGCAATAGGTGTGAATGCATTTATGTCCTCAGGGGCCACGGCCAGCGCAAGCTGATTCGAAAGACAAAACGGTTGGGTCCGGCCTGGAAATTAGTCCGACCGCAATTGAAATATCCCACATTATAAAAAAAAAACACAAGATTTGGACTCGATAGAGGATGATAGATTGACTCATTCATCATCTAGAGGCATTTTATGCAATATTTATTAGAATTACAATTAACTTCAACCAGTTGCAAAACTCACAAGGCTTTGGTCTTCTCTTCAAGTAAGAAAGTTTGATCGAGTCCAATTTAACAATTTTTTATCCAAATTTATCAAGTATTATAAAGGAGAACATATATAACATGATTATGCACTTTGAATATACTCAAAGTGAGATAAATTGTATGACAAACAGACGCAAGAAGTCAAACCCTGAGGTTAAAGAGATATACGTACGTCACTTCTAGTCTATTTTGACTTTTGGTCATTCTAATTAAAAGGAACCAGACAAAATTTAGGAAATCGATATTTTTGACATGAAAAAAATAATAATATTTTTACACGAATCTCTTTCACATTAATATGGACTCATTCATTATTTATATAAAAAAAATAATATAAAAATATCAATTTTTTATATGAAAATATCAGTTGCCAAAATTTAATGAAGCAATTGGATTGATCGGAAAAATTAAGTATGTCCTATTCGAAATAAATTTCGGGTCAAATTTCAAGTTCAAATCGAATTAAATCCATTCAAATAAAACCTTAAAACCCTGGGTCAATTTCTGAGTCCGGAACAAATCAATCCAAATAAAGTCTTAAACCACTGGCCTAATAGTATTTTTTTGGTTCATCTTAGCCCATCACAAACTCATCCAAAAGATCACGACTTGAAGGTACTATTGGTAATAATTTATTTTTTTATATACAAACAAATTTTTCCTCTATCTTTCGATATGGGACTAGGGTGTTACAATGATGATGCTTCTTTTCTATAATATTCAATTACTCTCAAATTTTATGATATGTTTCTTTATATTTTATTTTTTCCTATATTTTAAGATTCTTTTCTTCTAATTTATCCTACATATTGTCTTAAATTGATTTTATTTACTGATTTACATATAAAATATGTATGAATAATTGATATGGTATTGAGTATATATTTGTCGATAATTTAATGTATATATATATATATATATATATATATATATATATATATATATATTATATGGAGTATATAATTTTATGAGTAGGGCTCTTTTTTCTTTCTTTCTTAATTTTTTTCTTATTAATTATACTTGATTGTATTTCTTGTATTTACGTTTAGGATGCAATTTTTTTTGATTATAATAAATGTTTCCAGAAATAAAATTCTTTTGTCTTTTGGTAAAAACAACAACATAAAACCAGGAAAAAATGAGACACAGAATGTAATAAAAGATTTGGACTGCGTAGAAGGTGATAGATTGACTCAGTTCATCATCATCTAGAGGCATGTTATGCAATTTATTAGAATTACAACTTCAACCAGTTGAAAAACTCACAAGGTTTTGCTCTCCTCTTCAAGTAAGAAAGTTTGATCGAGTCCAATTTAACAATTTTTTTTATCCAAATTTAGAAAAGTATTATAAAGGAGTGTTACTTTTCTCCCCTACACTTTTCAAATTAAATTTTTTATAATACTAAAAATTATAATATGATAATGCACTTTGAATATACTCGAAATGAGATAAATTGTATGACTAATAGAGTCAAAATTCAAACCTGTGATCTTTCAAATTAAAAGGAACTTGCCAAAATTTAATGAAGTTGTTGACTTGGTGGAAAATTTTCATATAATTTCAAATTGCTCTCATTGGACCCCACTCCAAAGTTATTTTCTATGACCGAAAAAGGGGCAAAATGAGGTGTCCTACCTAGATTCTACTTAGCATTAATCATTTTCAACAAGCCAATTCTTGTTCTTTTAATCTTTTAATGGAGGGTGTGTTTGATAAAATTGAATAATTAAGATTTGAATGGTTAATATATTTTGATAAAATTAAATAATTAAAATTTAAATGGTTAGTATATTTTAATAAATTAGATCATCGGAGTGAAATATCATTTTAACTTAAAAAGTTGTTTGATAACTAAAAAGTATAAAACATCTGAATGACTTTTTAATTTAAAATACCAATTTTAAATTTAAAAATATCTCAAATTTATTTTTCAAAGATCAATAATGATCTTAAAATTTGAAATGGAGGGAGTACAATATTTATAGAGGCTCCATAGATTTAATTTTTTCATGAAGAGACAACTCTTAATGATTTGAATTTATATCTTCTTTTTATCAATTAAGAGACGATAAGAGGCAAATACAATTTAAGGTGGTGTTTGATTGCATCTTAATACATCTTAACAGTCCACCTCTTAATGCCTCTTAAGAGCCCACATATTTGTATTAAGAGGTCCTCTGAATAGTTAAGATATAAATATGAGTCTAAACTATTCAGAGGATCTCTTAATACAAAAATGTGGGCTGTTAAAATGCATTAAGAGTTGAGCTCTTAAGATACATTAAGATGCAATCAAACACCACCTAACTAAACAACTTTACCCTCTTACTGAATCAGATGTGAAAATGTTAAAAGGTATTAAGAGATAATGCATGTTTGATTCAGAGTTTCCAAATGTGTCTTTCTTAATTCACAAACACGCGTTTAGGGCTTAAAAGTCACCCAAACGAATTTTTCAAACACCCAAAACGCACCAAAAGGAACAAGCTCATAAGGGCAAACCACACTATTCATTTTGTTCTAGGAGGCACTTCGTTAATTAAGGTTCTCAAATGACACCACATGCAATTGACCTTAGATTTGTCTTTGTCAAGACTTTTGTCCTTGCTTCATGCAATTATTACTATTATTTCGTTTACCCAGTCTCAAGATCAACAATGTGTTACAGAGATTTAATCAACTTTGTAACAAGACTCCAACTAATATAAATTCCATGAACTCCTATATTCTGATCATCCATTACTAGTACATCTCAAAACTTGGAATTTAAAAAAGAAAGAAGCTACTTATTACCAGAAGTACTTCTAGCTTTTAAGGTCAGTTTGGGAGTATACATTATTAACTCTCGCATGCATATAACGGAGTAACATTCTTGTATTTTGATGCCCTTTTTTTTTTTTTGTGTGTGTGTGTGTGTGTAATGTCTCAATGGCTGCTGTTGCATGGCATTTGTAATTAGACAAGTATTATCTTAAAAAAAATGTAATGTCATGCATAATTGTACCTCTCAATATGCAAAAGCGGATAACATTATTTTACATGCATGGAAATTGTATCTGCAGATATTGGAGTTCTTCCAGAGGCTGTTGAACTTTCTCCACTTTATACTATTCCCACCTTTCAGGTATTTTTTTTTGGAAACTGATATTTCCACACGTAGGGTTCACATATTAGTTAATAAAAATTCGACACATCAGCTAATATGTAGGCTCTACATGTGAAAATATCAAAAAATAATGTAGAAATATAAGTTTCATTCCCCCCCCCCCCCCCCCCTTGAAAGAAATAACTAGCAAAGCATAATATAGGCCCCCAAATGATTATCCTGTAAATGTTTATCTTGCATAGATGTAGATAAAAGAGTTGTACTCAAAAGACGTATATCGTTTTTTGTACGTACAATATCCTACATGCAATTTTTTTTTTCCAGTGTGGCATATTTGATAGGGGGCAAGGGTGCTCACTTGACCACCCTTAAATTTGTAATAACTCCAATTAGTAAGGGGTATTATGATAAAGTGACCACCCTGAATGGGGAAAAAAAAATACTTGCAACTTGTACAAAATTAGAGTCTCGAGTTATAGTATTTATAAATTGTATAAAATTCAGTTGCGATTTCAATTTAAAAAAGTAGGCATGTCGTATTTTTAATTTCAATTTCAATTATAAATTGTAACTATGTTGATACTTCTTTTCCATGATATTCAATTACTCTCAAATTCTACGATATGTTTCTTTATATTTTAAATTTTCCTATATTTTAAGATTTTTTTTCTTCTAATTTGTCCTACATATCGTCTTAAATTGATTTTATTTATTGATTTACTTATAAAATATGCTATGTACTTGATATGGAATTGAATATATTTGATGATAATTTGATGTATATAATATATATGTATATATGGAGTATATTTTTAGGAGTAGGGCTCTTTTTTCTTTCTTTCTTATTTTTTTTCCTAATTATACTTGATTGTATTTCTTGTATTTACATTTGCTTCTTTTTTTAATAGGATGCAAAAAAAAAATTCCGTAGTTATTAATTTACAAATCCCGAGACTAGTAAACGTTCTCGATTCGATTCTACTCAAGAGTCGATAATTAAATGGGGTGATCGTAAAAAAAAGATAAAGAAATTGTACCTCAATAAATAATTTTGTAATGATTAATGTAACTTTAATGAACTCTATATTTGGTGAATTATATTAATTATTATTACTTTTACCTATTAATTTTTATAATTATATTTAAATATAGAGTGACCACCCTTAATAATTAAAAATCTCGAGTATATACCTTTTTTCTATACAAGATAAAATAACACATTTTTCTTGTTCTTTACATATTTGTGAAACAATAGATTTTCGACAGGTAGTGTAGTGCTAGTAAAGAGAGGTCGAAAAATGGGGCGAGAAATGTCAATAGAAGATGAGTTCTCAAAGCTGCATCCTTGCTTCCCTATACAAACAAGGATTGGGATTGTGGGAGCAGGACCAAGTGGTTTATCTGCTGCATATGCACTGTCTAAGCTTGGCTACTCTAATGTGACTGTTATGGAGAAGCATCACTCCGTTGGAGGCATGTGTGAATCCGTTGAAATTGAAGGTAATTTATTTTTATTTTAATTTTTTTCTCCTTGCATTTACATGATTTCCTTCATGTAATATATATATATATATATATATATATAAATAGGAATTAAGAATTAGTATAAGATCACTTTGGTATTAATATGACATGTTTTCACAGGAAGAATCTATGATTTAGGAGGTCAAGTTGTTGCTGCAAACAGTGCTCCTACTGTCTTTCACTTGGCAAAAGAAATTGGGGCTGAAACAGATGAATTGGACACTCATAAGTTTGCAACCATTGATAGCTCTACCGGAAAGTATAATGACTCAAAAGTTGTAGATGATTACGTATCCGTGATCTCTCTCACATTGAAACTCCAGGTCAGTTTCTTTATTTCTGTTGCAACAAATATGGCCAAAAAAAGCATTAATCAAAGAAAAAAACAAACACAACAACACCAAGATTTACATGGAATTCTCAAATCGGGAAAAAGATCAAAAGCAAGAGGCAGAAAATATCATTATCATAACCCCAACAGTTGACGCAGTGGTTCAAATGACGTTCCGGGACGAGTTGTAATCTCAGATGCCCTGCAATCGAATATCATCAACAACAATTTGTCAAGGCCAGATGGGACCACGAGGACGCGAGCGTAAGCTCGTATGAAAAGGGTGACCCGGGTTCATGGAGATTAGTCTGACTGCAGTTAGAAAACTCCCGATTATCAAAAAACAAATCACTATCATCAGAGAGTGAAGAATACAATTTGTACAGAAAGCTCTCACCCATCCAAAAAAACCGAATACACCCAAATTAATTCTCTCTCTAAAGACGGCTAAAAAACTGATAAAGAAAAGAATATAGAAACACTAGTTGTAATAATATATATATTTGTATGTATATATATAGCTAAGCTAAAATATATTTACAGGATGAGGTCAAAGATTCAGGCCGTTTCGGGGTCCATGCTGTGAGTGACATAGCTTCAGATTTAACTCCTGTGTTTCTCGAGGCTCACGGGTTCAAATCAGTTCCAAAATCAGTAGCCCATGGCTACACTGCTTCTGGTTATGGATATGTCCAAGACATGCCTTATGCTTACATTCATGAATTCACAAGGACTTCCATGGCCGGAAAAATTCGTCGTTTTAAAGGAGGTTACACAAGTGTTTGGCAGAGAATAAGTGATTCTCTACCTATACAAGTTCGATGCAACACTCAAGTACTAAAAGTACTCAGACCTGATTCGAGTTGCATAAGTATTGATGTCAGGGATAATAATACCGGTGAAATGGAAGTATTGGAATTTGATAAAATCATAATCTCGGGTAGTAATATTCCATTCAGTAGTGGGAAAACTTACAGATCACCATCTTCAATAACTACAGGTATATGTTAAACCTTTTGAATTGTTCTCTGCATAATGTTTGCATGAAAAATAAAATTATACATATATATATATATATATATATATATATATATATATATATATATATATATATATAAAATACCTTTTCATACTACTTTCGGGTGTTTTCTTGGTTTTTTTAGGGATACCCAAATGAGCATATGCATGCATGGATGCACTTTATGTAATGAGAACTGAGAATATATATATATAAACATTGTAGTATATATGTATGTATGTATAGTAGTATGTATAGTAAGCACATCAAATTTGTTGCCGGAATTTGTAGAGTCACACACACACACACACACACACACACATATATATATATATATATATATATATATATATATATATATATATATATATATACACGTTAATTATGTTCATAGATATACATCTATTCTTTGAAATACACAATTGTCATAGAGAAATTAAGAGCGAACTTTTAATGCAAGCATTTTCCTCAATCATGTTCCTAATTCGTAACTAGATTTTCTTTGTGTAGAAAATGTAAGGGAGCTTATGGACATGAGTGAGCTAGAAAATGAGTTGTTTAGTAAAGTAAAAACTGTTGATTACTACACTACTGCCGTGAAGATAAAGGGGTTTGAGCATATTCCAATGGGTTTCTATTACTTTGGGGAGTTCATGGATGATCCGGCAGCTATAGGGAATCCAGTTGCAATGCAGAAATTCTACGCAGAGACGAACATTTTCTTGTTCTGGTCTTACGGAAACTCTGCAGATATTAAAGGGCCAAAAATAACGGAGTTTGCAAGCAATGTAGTAAGAAGTATGGGAGGTGAAGTTGAGGAAATAATTTTGCAACGACGATTCAAGTATTTTCCTCATGTTAATGATCAAGGTATGTTCAAAACTCGATAGGGTTTTAATAATTCACAGTTAACTGTAGATAATTAATAAATAAACATTCGAAATTTTGAATTGTAGATATGAAGGATGGGTTTTATGATAAGCTGGAATATAAATTGCAAGGTCAGCGTAACACTTACTTTGTTGGCGGACTAATGGCGTTTGAGCTGACAGAGAGAAATTCAACCTATGCAATGGCTCTAGTCCGCAAGCACTTTGCAAATGATAGCCTGCAGCCAAAGTTTCCATATGTCAAGGTATGAAACTCCAAGTTCACCTTACAAAGTATCTAAATTAATCTGCATTGTTTGAAATTAAAGTACCTTTACTTTCTTAATTGTATACCGGCCATAAAAAAATAATGCTACTATCACATAAATAATCTCACATAATACTTATACACACACATATATACTGCGGGTCCCGCATGTCAGGCGGGAGACCACAATATGCATGTGTGTGTATGTGAACATTACGTGAGATTTTTTTTAAGTGATAGTAGCATTGTTGGCATAAAAATAAGGAAAAAGAAAGTAACACCAATTCATAGATCATATCTACCCTTAATTAATGAATTAATTACTTATGAACAATTGTAATTAAAAAAGTCTATTATGAGTTAATATATATAGTGTATATATATCATATATTATTACTTATTATATTGTCATTGTAATATAATATATATATACATATATATATATATATATGTGTGTGTGTGTGTGTGTGAGACCCGAAAGTACAAACGTATTAAAAAAAAATGGCTCTAGGGCACTGCTCCCGAACTCCTGCCATCGAACCCCTGCCAAATATTATTTATAACTTGGTAATAATTTTGACACTACTCAAAATTATTCAATTCCTAGCTTCGCCAATGATTATAGATACAAATAATTGAGCAGTTTTAGTTTATAAACAACAGTTTTGTTAACATACATCATGTCTTTTGCAGAGGCTTTTCACATTGCAATCAAATAGCCAACCATGCATCTCTAAGCAAGTAGATGAATCTCCTAGTGGGATGGAGTTTCCGGATCTTTCTTCTCTTGACGATTTTCTGCGACACTGGGGAACTCATCGTATCGTACAGGAAAAGATCCTTTACAATTGGATTAATGACAAAGGCGAAGTAGTGTGTACAAGGACATATAAACAACTTCACGAAAACGCTTCCTGTATTGCTCATAAGCTCTTGACAAGCCACAAACCAGCTATCAAACCTGGCGACCGACTTCTTTTGATTTACGTCCCCGGCCTTGAGTTTATGGATGCTTTCTTTGGGTGCCTCAGAGCCGGAGTCATACCGGTTCCGGCTATTCCTCCTGATCCGTCGCAAAAAGGCGGACAGGCTCTTCTCCATGTTCAGAACATTGCAAACAAATGCAATGCAGTGGCAATTCTGTCAACCAAGCAATACCATATATCCGTCTGTGCATTTTCTGCAAAGAACATCATGTTATTTGCAGGGAAAAACAAATCCTCCCCTCAATGGCCTGACTTGCCGTGGTTACATACCAACTCTTTCGTCCAGAAATCTAACGTTGGCACGCATCCCCAAGTCATATCTCAAGTATCCAAACCTCTGCCGGATGATTTATGCTTTCTCCAATTCACGTCAGGTTCGACTGGTGATGCTAAAGGAGTTATGATCACACATGGCGGCCTCGTCCATAATGTGAAATTAATGCGAAAGAAATACAAGAGCACGTCAAGGACGGTACTTGTAAGCTGGCTGCCTCAGTATCATGATATGGGACTGATTGGGGGGCTTTTCACTAGCCTGGTGAGTGGCGGATCCGCAGTTTTGTTTTCGCCGGTAACGTTCATCAAGAACCCACTTTTGTGGTTACAAGCAATGAGCAAATTCCGTGCCACTCATAGTGCTGGCCCAAACTTCGCTTTTGAGCTCGTCGTGCGAAGATTGGACTGTAAAAATGAGAATAAGGAACAAAATTTGGACCTCTCCTCAATGGTATTCCTAATGGTTGCGGCTGAACCGGTAAGGCAGAGAACTCTCAAGAGATTCATCGAGTTAACTCAACCTTTTGGCCTCTCTCAAGAGGCGATGGCTCCTGGTTATGGCCTTGCAGAGAACTGCGTGTATGTAAGTAGCGCATTTGGAGAGAAAAAACCCATTATAGTGGATTGGCAAGGAAGGGTTTGCTGTGGATATGTTGATCCAAATGATCCTGATATCGAGCTTAGAATTGTTGATCCCGAGACAGGCAAAGAGCACTGAGGAGTCTGAAAAGGAAGGTGAAGTTTGGATTAGTAGTCCAAGTGCAGGAATTGGATACTGGGGAATGGAGGAGTTGAGCCAGAAAACATTCAGAAACGAGCTCGAAAACCAGCAGGGAAAAAGGTATACACGAACGGGAGACTTGGGAAGAATTATCGAGGGGAATTTATTCATCACAGGGAGAATAAAAGATCTCATCATTGTTGGTGGAAGAAACATATATTCATCAGATGTTGAGAAAACAGTTGAGAGCTCATCTCAAGTTTTACGCCCGGGCTGCTGTGCTGTGGTTGGTGTTCCTGAAGATGTTCTTTCGGCGAAAGGGATATCTCTTCCCGAAAGCTCTGATGATCAAGTTGGATTAGTTGTAATTGCTGAGGTTCGAGAAGATCATAAGCCTGTCTCGGAGAATGTTATCGATCATATTCAAGACCGCGTCGCAGAAGAACATGGCATTACTATTGCTTCGGTTGTGTTGATTAAAGAAAGAAGCATTCCTAAAACAACATCAGGAAAAATCAAAAGATTTCAGTGTCTCAAGCAATTTACTGACGGCACATTGAATGCTGTTCACCACCTGCAGCCTGAGGAGAAGAAGAGAAAAGGATCACAAACTCCGGCCACAAAAGATTTGCTTTCGAGAAATACTGATATCCAAAAGAAAGACATTATTGATTTCTTGAAGGGGCTGCTCTCGGATCAGACGGGGATTTCTATTGCAAAAATCTCCATCACCGAGAACTTGATGTCTTACGGAGTTGATTCAATTGGCGTGGTTCGAGCAGCTCAGAAACTCTCCATTTTTCTTGGGAAACCAGTAGGGGCAATCGACATTTTCACAGCCACATGCATTGAAGATTTGGCAGATTTTGCCGAGACTCTTTTAATGAAATTCCGGCCTCAACTAAAAAACGGTCAGTCTTACTTTCATGAAACCAAAACAAATTCTGCCCAACCAGTTGAAGTTTCATCCTCTCATAAGCTGGGTATATGGTTATACCAGCTTCTTGCTCTTACCTACATTTCCTTCTTACTGATAATGCCTGCATACCTATCGGTATCTGCTTTTACAACTCTTGTCGGACTAAGCAACTTACAAGAAGGAACACCCACACCGTGGTATGGTTACTTGATTTCCTTAGCTTGTGCTCCTCTTGCTTGGTTACTTTGCATATTTTCCACCTGCATAAGCATTTCGTTCTTCGGGAATTCGTTTCTGCAACCAAACTACGCACTCATCCCAGAGATTTCGATTTGGACGATTGATTTTATCAAGTGGTGGGCACTTTACAAGGTCCAACAGGCTTCTTCGAATGTTTTGGCAGTGCATCTGAAAGGAACCATATTTGCCAAATACTGGTTTGAGATGCTTGGAGCTAGGATTGGATCCTCTGTGGTTCTTGATACAGTTGATATTACAGACCCTTATCTGGTTTCAATTGGAGATGAAGCTGTGATTGCAGAAGGAGCATTGATTCAAAGCCATGAGGTGAAAAATGGTATCTTGAGTTTGAGCCCAATTAGAATTGGCCAAAATTCTTCGGTTGGTCCTTATGCTGTGATTCAAAAAGGCAGCATAGTGGGAGATGGAGCTGAGGTAGGAGCCTTGCAGACGCGTGAAGGAAGCAAGGCTGCGAAGATTGGAAAGGTTAGTGATATATGTTAGGATCGGATCACACACACGCATACGACAGTAAAGAATTAACACAAACATTTACGTGGTTCCCTAACGTTCACGGGAGCAGCGAGATGCTTTATTTATTATATGAGTACATATAATTTTACAATAGAGAGTATATATAACTGCTACTTCTATCCTAATCCTAATTTGCATTATAACCTAAATACCTATAATGCCCTTGTAACATCCATACCGAAACTTCGGTCCAGACCCGATGGGCCAATGCCTCGCGAAGCTCCGCTCTGCTCCGTTCGGTCGCTTCGCTTCTCTCACTCCGCTTCGTTCGGCATTAGCCTTTTCAGAAACTTTTCAGTTATGAACCACAAGTTCCAACAATATAAAATCTCCCCCAATTGCCAAGAAGTCTGCTAATCCTAAGTGTATTTTCTTCTAAAATGTGAAAGAAACAATTGGTATAACTAATACAAATTTTGTAGAAGAATTAGCACATAAAAACTTTTTCTCCTTAATTTTATATAATCCAGACATCCTAAAAACTGATCCTCTTAATGTTGAAATTTCATTATTGCAGGGAAAAATGGCACAGGACAGCGCAAACTCAAAAACCAATGCTATTTATCATTTCATGGGAATATACATGGTAGGTTTCCTCAGCAGTCTATCAGCAGCTGTTGCATACATTTTTTACATATGGCTATTCAAAAAGACTCCTTCTGTGCATCACTTTGGATTCCTCTGCATATGTGGAGCATTCCACTGGATCCCGTTCGCCATTGTTGCATATGCTACCATGCTTGACAATATCCCTTCAAGTCCAATCAGTTTTGCTCTATTATTTTCCATGGGGTACTTAGTTCATGGCCTTGTCCTCTGCTTCGCCACTTCCATTTCGGCTCGTGTCCTTTCCCGAGTGCAAGTAACACACAAGCAACACGTGCTAACTTGGCTTCGCCATCGAATTATCATTTCCTGCCATTTGAGATTCGCCAAGTTTCTCTCGGGAACAGAAGCTTTCTGCATATATTTCCGTCTTTTGGGTGCAAAAATTGGGCAGCATTGTTCTATCAGAGCCATTAACCCCGTCTCAGATCCCGAATTAATTTCAATTGGCGATGGTGTCCATTTAGGTGACTTCAGTCGAATTGTCCCCGGATTCTATACCTCAGCAGGGTTTGTTCAGGGGAAAGTAGAGGTGCAAGAGAACTCAGTTGTCGGGGGCCAAGGCCTAATTCTCCCGGGTTCTATTATTCAAAAGGATGTTATTCTTGGTGCCCTCTCAGTTGCTCCAATGAACTCAGTTCTGCGACAGGGCGGTGTTTTTGTAGGATCTCAAACTCCGGTTATGATTAAGAACACAACGCATATTTTGGACGATCGGATCGAGGAAATGGATATGAAATATAAAAAGGTACTTGGGAACCTTGCTGCAAATTTAGCAGCCACAACCCTCAAAGTGAACTCGAGATATTTCCATCGAATTGGCGCTGCCGGGAAGGGAACTCTAAGGCTCTATAATGACATACCAGGCTTCCCAAATCACAAGATCTTCTGCCCCGGGAAGAATTATCCCATCATTATCCGACATAGTAATTGCTTGAGTTCTGATGACGATGCAAGACTCGATCCACGCGGTGCTGCAATAAGGATCCTTTCAGATGAGAGTCATACTGAAACTCCGCTGCTTGATCTGACGCTCAAGACTGGCAAGGCGTTTCATGCTCGTTCTATAGGAGACTTTGCGACGTGGTTAGTGTGTGGAGCTGCAGCTCGGGAGGAGCATGTGAAACAGGCTCCACATATACGGGAAGCTATGTGGGACTCCCTTCGACAAGCTGACTCCTATGCTGAGCTGCATTACTATTCAAATATCACCAGGCTATTTAGATTCCAAGACGGAGAGGAAATGTATGTGAAGTTCAAATTGAGGCCGTTGGATAAAAAGATTGGGGAGGAGTCTGGGAAAGTGGAGCCTAGGGGTGTACTTCCACCTGAAACAGGTGCAATTCCGAGAGACGAGAATGACACAAGGCCTAAGCTTTTCCTAGAGGAAGATTTCCAACACCGTGTGAATTCCCCTGACAGGGTTCGATACATTCTTCAACTGCAAATCCGGCCAGTTCCAAAAGATGAAAACACATACGAGACTGCACTCGACTGCACCAAGCCATGGGATGATACTGAATTCCCCTATATTGAGGTAGGAGAGATGGTTATTGATCAGGTTCTCACCAAAGAAGAATCAGAAGGGCTCGAGTTTAACCCGTTCCTACGATGCCATGAAGTAGATGTGATTCGGGCTAAATCATGCTCTCAGAGTGCATCAATGGATCACGGCCGTTCAGTAGTTTACTCAATTTGCCAGCATTTGAGAAAGAAAAAGCCACTTCCTGAGGCATGGAAAGTCTTCCTAGACCAATCTGATGTAAAACTGGACCTTTCTGGGTGTCCAATGGCAGGAGTACTGGAGAAAAAGGATGGCGAAAAAGTGACTTTGGCAAGACCATGGTATCAGAATTTGTGGATGATGACTGCTCAACCATTTCTACAAACATTTCTGCCTTATTTTCTCGTGGGGTTAGTGATCTTTGCGCCCATGAACGCCGTTCTTCATGCAAAGGAGGCAAGAAAGGTCTCATTGTATTGGTTGATATCGTTGTTTTGGGTCTATTCGGGCATTCTTGCTGGGCTAATATGTGCTGTGGCAAAATGGGTTTTGGTGGGAAAAAAGAGACGAGGCGAAACTGCGATGATTTGGAGCAAAGGGGTCTTCATGGACACTATATGGCAGGCTATAAGGACACTAGTTGAGGATTACTTTATGCAAATATTAAGTGGTTCTGCTCTATATTCCATTTGGATGAATCTTATGGGCTCACAAATTGACTGGGAAAAAGGGGTTTATGTGGACAGTATGGGGGCTGTTTTGAATCCTGAAATGGTGAAGATCGAGGCGGATGGTTCCGTCGAGAGAGAAGGATTGCTGTTTGGACACATTTATGAAGGTGAAGGTGGTAAAGTGAAGTTTGGGAGTATTAGGATTGGGGAAGGTGGGTTTATAGGGAGCAGAGCTGTTGCCATGCCTGGGGTGACTGTGGAGGCTAGGGGTTGTCTTGGTGCTCTTTCCCTTGCCATGAAGGAAGAAATTATCAAGTAAAAGTGACCAGGATGATGAAGGTTATGGATAATCTAACTATATCAGTTGTTCTGTTGATTACCTTCTTTGTTCAAGATGAAGGTTATGGTTGTGTTGACTTAATAATATAATATCCAGGTTAAAGGAAATATGACTCCCTCCATTCTTAACGTTTTAGAGTTTTTACATTTATTAAGTCATTTATTGCTCCAATTCTGTCATTAAGATTGATATAAATTGTCACAATTATCCTTGTATGAATTAAAGAAATATGTATAAAGTTGTCTAGATAAATGAGAGAGAGAGAAATTATGAAAGAATATATTTGAGGGCAATAAAGAAAAATAGTAATTAATGCTTCCTAAAAATTTGTAAACGTCAAATATATTGAAAAATTTTGAACTCTCTAAAATGTTATTTAGGAATGGAGGGAGTATGATGCAATTTAGAAATGGTAATGGACTGGGCTGGGTTTGGGGAGAAGAACGCATGCAAGACTATATGAATTAGAATCTCCTCCATTTCAAATGAAATGAAGAGTCTCCATTTCATGTTCTAGATTTAAAATGGGGCTAATTACAATTCTGTTACATGAAGTATCATTAAATTCATAATTTGGCATCCAAAAAATTTGGGCTTACAATTTATTACATCAAGTGCCTAATTTGATACAATTTAGCCCCCTATTTTCGAATCCGACCAAAATTGGCTGAAAAACCCAACCCGTCCAAGAATTCGATCGGGTTTTGTATATTTAATACCAGTTGACCGTATAAATATACAGTTTGACTTAATTTAAAAAAGGGCTATTTACAATTCCGTTACATCAAGTATCACCATATCCATGATTCGGCCCCCAAAGTGAAAAATTAAAATTATAAATATAATAATTTTTAGCCCTTTAAAAAAAAGTAACTAATACCGTATAAATATGGTATAAAATTATAAATATAATTATAAAAATTATAAATATAATTTATAAAATTTAAATTGTGATATAATTTGTAAAATTTAAGACGTAAAATTTATAATTTATGATATAATTTATAATTTACAAGATTTAAGTTGTAAAATTTATACATACAATTTGTTAAATTATAGATATAATTTTAAAATTAATTTTTTTTTATAAATACAATATATGTATTAACTTCTGCATGTTTGAAGAATAAAACAGAAAACGGACGGAAAGAAAGTGTTGTTGGATAAACTAATTAATTACTATTTGTTTAAAGAATCTTATAACTAAATAAAAACAACTCTCTTTCCAAATCCAAAATACATTACCTATGTCGTCCTATGTACTTTCTCTCTTTGCAACTTACTTTTTTCGCACCATCTTCTCTCTCCTCCTCCTTCAATGGCGATAATCAATCTTTTTTCCTCAGAAAAGTATTTGAATTAACATTAAATTTCAGGTTATTTTCTGCTTAAGTCGATCACAACTACTAGACAGAATTCAAGGTGCTGAAATTTCTAAATTTGAAGGAACAAAACAATTTGAAAGATTAGGGAAGAGGGAGAGAGGAGAGAGAGCAAATGGGTTATGTTTTTTTTTAATTTTTTTCCTCCTCCTTTTGTATGCTCTTCCAATATAAAAAGGATATTATTTAATTAATTTAATTTTGGGCACTTTTGTCAATTGTTTAAAAGTTTAATGTTATTCGTGTTAAAAATATAATTTGTATGTTTAAAAGTTTATTAATTTTTTTGGTAATTAAGTCTTTTTTAAAAAAAATTTAAAATAAAAAAATTATATTTGGTAATATTTGTATTTATATTTAATTTTAATAATTTAACATATAATAATTATTTATACGGATTTATACAGATTTAATACGTCAAAATAAGTATTTATACAAATTTTATACGAATTAGGTACTTGATGTAGTAAATTATAAATTTGGTGGTACTTGATGCAACATAAGTGTTATTAGCCCTTATTCTATACGGTCAAACTGTATACAATTCTTATCTGGCCGAAAATTAGGTATTCCGGCCAATTTTGGCCGAATTATGAAATTAGGGGCTAAATTGTATCAAATTTGACATTTGATGTAGTAAAGTTTAAGTCCAAATTTTTTGAGGGCCTAATCATGAATATGATGGTACTTCATGCAGTAAACTGTATTTAGCCCTTTAAAATGTGTTGAAATGTGATGTTATACTGATGGGAGAGAGATATTATGATAGGGAATGTTCAAAAAATGGAGGCTCTCCATTTCATTTAAAATGGACATTTCATTTGAAATGAAGAGTATCATAGTCTAGGCTATATATTATATATATAGGGTCTCCATCCGTGACAACCGGTTGCCACGGATACTATTCAGCAACCATAATCTCCACCATTGATTAATAAAATTAAGCGCTGAGATTGAAAAAAGAAAACCCCAGCCGCTACAAGTTGTGGCAGCTGTTACATCACACTTTATCAACATAGTAATTTACCAACTTATCCCTTCTTATTAATAATATAATTAATATATTTTCCAACCTGCCGCTACAACAAGTAGCAGCTGATGACTTCTTCCTCTGCCACTCTCTCTCTCCTCTGCCACTCTCTCTCTCTCCTCTTTAATATAAATAAATTAGAACATTTCAAAATTAGAATATTTTTTAAATTTTAATATAAATGATAGATGAAAAATATTTTTTAAACGTGTGTAAAATCTATATAAAAAATATTTAAATATTAATTTTTAAAAATATGGAGATTTTGAAATATTCTAATTTATTTATATTAAATTTAAAAAAATATAATATTTTAATATGTCTTAAAATTTATAATTTCGTACTACATACATTAAAAAAAGACTATTAATATTGGACATTAAAAAAAGACTATTAAAAAAAGACATTAAAAATATTCTATTTAGTTTCGAAAAATTAAAATCATTTGATGATGATAGCTTGCATGATAAATGTCTTTATCTCGAAAATGCTCTCACATAAAAATTCCATTGATATTGATGGGGTAGATTTATTTTCGGAATTTAAAAGAAGTTATTCAAACAAAAAAAAGAAGAACACTCCAGTTCACATTCTGAGCTATATAAAAAAACTAGAACCTTTTCCAAATGCATGCATCGCATATAGAATTTTATTAACAATTCCTGCAACACTTGCTTCTGCAGAAGAACTCTTTCAAAATTAAAATTGATAAAATCTTACTTAAGATCGACTGTGTCCCAAGAAAGATTAAGTGAATTAGCGATCTTATCAATTAAAAAGAATATGTTAAAAAAAATTGATTATAAAAGTTTGATCAATAATTTTGCATCTAAAAGAGCAAGAAAAATGAAATTCTAATTAAAAAAAATCATAGATATTAATTTAATTTAGTATTGAATGGTTAAAAAAAGGACCTAATTTAATATTTGACTTGAGACCCCCAAAAAGTTTGGACCGACCCTGATTTTCTAGTAAAAACATAAAGCGGCCCCAATTTCTCTATTAGGACGTCCCACTTTTAAAATCAATGTACCAAATCTCATAATATTTCAGTAAATAAAAAATAAAAAAATACATTGCTCTATTTTAATTTTAAAATATAGGAGCAAGTTTAACTTTGTAAAAATTGGATATAACTTTAAATTCTAAATTGATATGAATTGATTTAATTTTAAGCAAGAAATTATGAAAATCGTAAACTATGATCTAAAAAACCTACTAATTACAAGATTTATTGTTTTTAAAAATAAAATGGCTCGCATCAATTTCGAAATTAGATCTTTCAAATTTACTTGATTTAATATTTCGGAACGAATGAAGTAAAAAATAGATACCTAACATCGTTTTTTAATAAAATTTAGGCGATTGGTATTGACAGAAAAATACGATATAATTTCTATAATAATAAGTGTTGTTTAAAGTATTAAGTGTCGCTAAAACAATTATAAAAATTTTGCCAATAATATATTTCCTCTAACACAAATATTTTGGACTAATACTATCAAAACCCAAAATTTATGTTAGATGTCAAAAATTTATTGAAAGTCCTCCCATTTTGAAAAGTCTTACCCTCAACGAATGATTTTATAAAGAGACATGCAACATGCATTTTACGCATAGGGGCAACTACTTTTTAAGTGGACATAAAAATTGAATATGAGTGTATTTAAATTTTATCTATTCATATTTTTATTCTTTAATAGGAATCAAAATATAAATAAATAAAATTTAAATACACTCATATCGAATTTTCATGTTCAGCTAGAATTTTTTTCTTTCGAATTATTCACTCTTTCGCGCTTATAGAAGGTGATGGTACCATGTCTTTTTTCTATAAATTGCAAAAGTCAATATCATAATTTAAAAGAATTTTTTAACATGTGCCCTTAGGGCACATGCTAAGCACACAGTTCAAGAGAACATTCTCTTGAATTGTGTGCATATTTTCTTAAATTTTGTGTAAATACAAAAATCAAGAGAATATACACACAGTTCAAAAAAATATTCTTTTGAACTGTGTGCTTAACATGTGCCCTTAAAGCACATGTTAAGAGGACCTTAATTTAAATTAGGAAATGAATGCTTAAGTACCTCCACACAATTTCCCAAATTTGGAAAGTTATGTAGCTGTTTTTGTAGATATTTCATTGTCACATTTGTTTCTTATGCCGACTACATAGGTGGATGAATCATACATATTAGAGTCTGAATCACCAACCCACCTAATGTCACATCTTTTATTTTAAATATTTTCATTTTGTCACGTGTACTCTTTTATTACTACGCCTCCTATGGTTGTGAAGCTCAACTTGTTATAAATGTGTTATCAGAATTCTTATTATACATGATTCTTTATTTTTTGTGTGGAAACAATCCTATTATGACTTTAAACGAGAAAAAGTAATACTCTATGTTTCACCATTAATATTATTATTATTATTATTTTATAAAAAAATATATTATAATTTTATCAACATAAATTGTGAATATTAAATTCTATATTATAAATATATTATAATTTTATCAACATAAATCATAAATATTAGAGTCTGAATCACCAACCCACCTAATGTCACATCTTTTATTTTAAATATTATCATTTTGTCACGTGTACTCTTTTATTAATCCCAACAAAGTTGGCTCAACAAATTGAAGTGGTTGAGAAGCACAACTTGTTATAAATATGTGTTATCAGAATTCTTACTCTATGTTTCAGCATTATTATTATTATTATTTTATAAAAAAATATATTATAATTTTATCAACATAAATTATGAATATTAAATTCTATATTATAAATTATTACTAGTTATGAGATTTATTATTTTTAAAATTCAAATGAATAATGTTAATTTTTAAATTTGTCAATATCTCAAATTAAGTTTTAATTTTTTTTTTGTTGAACTTGCATTTAAATGTGAGACAATTTTAAATTTAAAGTTAAAAATGATTTTTGAAAATAAAAAATATAATAACTAGTAATACTATTAGATATTTTATAATATTCATAATTGTATTGACTAAAATCAAATGGATTCACATCAATTAAGTTAGAAAATATTTTAAATAAACTTTTAAAAAGTCAATATTTATCTTATATTTTGGAACAAATAGAGTATCAATATTGCCTTTATAAAAATTTATTTGAGACATTTTTAAATTTAAAATTGACATGAATCTTCTAACACTAGAAAAATCTCATCAATCATTCAAATAATATTTCAAACATACGTACTACATTAATCATTTTTGTTATAAAAATGTACACTGATTTTTGTAAATATAAGTGGATAAACTATAACCATAAGAAAAGATATCGAATTTACTACCTCCAATTTCATAAGTTTGAAAATATAAATAAATAAACTTAATTTTTAATTCCAAAATCATTTAATTTAACCAGAATAGTCAATCTAGGCCAATTTTTGAAATACGGAGGAAGTATTCATACTAGAGTGATTATTAATTAAATTAAGGGTTAAATCAACTTTTGATGTTTGTACTGGACCCGACTTACAAGTTGGTACCCTAACCGAATAAAGTAACAAACTGATGCTTATACAAAAAAAAAAATTATAATATGTTAATTATTAGGGCTCCAAACCTTCTTCATCTTTTCTCTTGATTCTTCAACCAAGAGTAAAATTATCTAATTTCTCTCTCGATTACTGGTTTGTATATATCCAAGACTAAAACTACTTGTTTGAATAAGAAAAATGCATCTTTAAGAAAGTATACCCATGTAAAAGAGAATCCCACATGTACTTAATTGATAGCGATAGTTATTGTCTTTTTTCTATAACTTAAAAAAGTCAATATCATGATTTAAATTAGGAAACTTCTCTCTAGCTATTTTTGCAGCTGCTTCGTTGTCACATTTGTTTACCACAAAATGCCAAAAAAATAAATAATATGCGGTGAAACATTGCATGTGGTACATGTGTTGATATATAAATCATAGATATCACTCATGACAAAAACACAAAAATCTCTTCCGGAGTCTCTTTCGGAATTAAAATCATATATGGGCCCTTTAACATGTTTTGCACGTGTATATTACAAGCTTTATAATCCGTGTAAAATTCGTATATATGGACCCTATTACTTGATTTGTACGTGTAATATTATAGGTTAGAACTTGTAGCTTATTCTATACTTTGAAAAGTTAATTATTATTAAGTTTGGGTTTGAATAAAACTTATTAATTGATATAAGTTAAGTAAATATAAATGTGTAATTTGTTTCCCTAATTGTGAAAAATAAGGGAGAACTTCATTTGATTTGTGTAGAAATTATTTGATTTATGCCTATAGTAAGACATTTAATAAGATGCAAAGTTATTTGATAAAGCTACTTTTTTGTTGTCCCATTTAATAGAAAATACTACTTGTCACTTTATAAGTACAAGTATATAGTCTTATTTTATTTTGGAACAAGAGATATTCTTGTGAGACTTTTGAAATTTCATTTAATTATAAGTTTATTACTAATATGTAACTTACATCATTAGTAGTAATAAGTATACTTAAAATAAAAATAAATAATAGTTTAATGTTGAAATTATTATAGATATATGTATTGTAAGACCACATTTTTTTTATGAAAAAGATTTAATATTATTATAAATAGTAAAGTGTTGATTTAATAAATGTTATAGTTATGAGTGATATGTGGAAATTATACAAAGTAAATAGTTGTCAGAAAATATTCGTTTTGTCGGGAAATATTCTTTTTGTCGGAGAATATTCGTACGACGGCCCCAAAATAACCAATTGTTGGTGGGCCCCACAACGGAATAACTGTCGGATATAGAAAGCGACAAAAATAATTTTTTTTAAAATTGACGGCAGAACTTTTATCGTTAACTGTTGAAATACCCGGTGATAAATGTATAGTAATACGCGTTGTTCTACAGCAGTACGTGGTATTGCACAGTAACACACAATATTGTACAATATCTCTAATTATTGATTGCTACATTAGAAGTCACTCAGTATTTCATTCAATAATTGTCACAGTAGTTACTGCATAGTATCTCATATTATTGATTAAATAATTATTGCAATAACGCCTGCACAATATTTTATATTATTAAATCAATAATACGACATAGTAACTTATATTATTTGATATAATATTATTAAACCAGATAGCATTACTGACAATGTCTAGAAAATTCTGTCAAGAAAAGAGGTTAGTTAATTGCGAGCCGTTTATACGGAAATCCCCCTTTTTCCTAAGAACAATTTGGTTGTCAATATTGTGAGTCTGTAATATTAAATAATTATTAAAGAATAAACGGTGTTGATTAAGAATAATTATAATAAGTAATGTGTGGTAGATATTTATCCAATTTATGTTAAATATAAGGGTTTTACGTGAGGCGTTTGTTGTAAGCCTGACTTATTATTCCATGGACTCACCACTTGCCAAATTTTCAAAACGTCTGCAGAAAATTTTATTCAGTTTTTTTATTATTATAATAATGGCAATAAAACAGAAAACTTTTTATATAAAACAGAAATCTTTTTTAAAATTGTTTGTTTTATTAGAAAATAATTAAAATATATTATATTATATACAAAGTTATCTATTTTATTAGAATATTATATTAATTTTAAAAAATAATTTGAAAGTTTTCGAATTCGGTGGGCGAGGCATGCACAAACGTGGTGTGCTATTAGTTGAGGTATGAAACTCACACTAGAATCACAAAAATTTTCTTTTATAATATTGTGCGTATTTTTTTGAATATAAGAATACTTTGAGTGTAGCTTATAGTGCAAGATTTTCTCAAAATAATCTCATTTATACCAGTCAAATCTAGTCTCCTACTAAGGTAAGGGATATCATTTCTTTCATATTCGAAAAAGGGATATCATTTCTTTCATATTTACAAAGGATATCACTTTCGTTCATACTCCTAAATCTAAACTTATTACGGTAAGTATTGCTTTTATAATTCCTGAAATTATTAAAAATACTTTGGAGTTTTGCGCTTCATCTAGTATCATTTCATTTACCTAAATCTTGGTGATCTATTTAGCCTTCTTTTAAGTTATGAATTCATTAATGGTGATTCTATGGAAAACCTTTCTCTCAACGAGGTTGAATCCAACCCTACTCCTAGTGCTCATATTGTTAATAGGCAGTATAATACACGTGATGATAGGGCATCTAATCATGGTCGAAATAATAATATTGTACCTTTAATAGTTCCAATTGGTCCAACCACAATACTGATGGCTATGGTAATTCACATAATCATGGTCGTTACAATCAGCAACACAGGTTTTGTTCTAGGAATTCTCAAAATTATCTTGGACAAGGTGGTTATCATGGAAACACTAAGAACACTCGCAACTATTTTTAGATTTGTGGGGGGGGGGGGGGGCACAATCACATTGCAACCACCTGTTATCAACGTTTTATTCAGCAACCTGCTCCCGCTACTCAAATGGTTACCCGCTCACTTGGCTCTTCTTCCTATTCTTCTCTTTTTTGGCTCAGCACAATTGGATTCCAGATACGGGTGCAACACACCATGCCACGCCTGAACTCGGAGCCCTCCATAATGCTGCTGAATATTCTGGTAGTAACCAATTACTAGTGGACAATGGTAAGGGTTTGATTATTAAACATGTTAGTTCCTCTAACTTAGATATTATATCTCGTCCATATATACTGAAAAACATTCTTCATGTCCCTGCTCTTAATGTAACGCCCCCAAATCTGGGTACCTGTTACCACGGACCTGGTGCATCACGATACAACCTTCATCTGAATATTTATAACCTTTATTCATAAAATAGTGAATACAACCTCGCTTGGTAATTAATACATTAATTATTTCTATTTCCATAATTCGCAACCTTTACCACCTGGTATTACACTTTTAAATCATATTGATTTAACATATACATTTCAAGTTATAAATAATATTTTTCACTTGGATATTTTTAAGTATCCAAAATCTCATAACTCGACTTAACTATTCTTCTATACAATGTTCTTTGACTATGCAATTACAATATATCATATGAACATTATCTAGCCTAGCTAGAGCTATACAAATAACTTCAATAAGTACTTTTTTTTTTCCTTTGTCTATCCTGAATCCTTCGATCCGCCCTGGTTTAGCTGAAAATAATTGTTTATAGCAAAAGTGAGCAACTATGTTGTCCAACAAGTTTAACAGTTATCATATAACACATATTTAACATTTTAAACATAATTTAAATTATTCATGCTTCGCAGTTTATACGTAATTCGTATTTCTCAAACTTTGCATTTATTCAGGCATCATAATGCTCATACTCAACAATTATACCTACTTCATGCTTATCACATACCTCCATATCACAAATATAGTAAGTTTCCATAACTCAATCCACATCAATCATTAACTTGACTCAATAGAATTATATCACAGTATAGTTCATAGTGCACATCCCAAATTATTCACAAGAAGTACATATATTGCAGGAAATATGTACACATTACAATTAACAAGTTCACATATAAAAATAGGTTCTGAAAACTTGCTTGTACCGACATTTTACCATTAACCTGTCGTGTTCTACTGCATGACCTACACGACATGTGAGATTGATAATAAACACCATCAATACTTGATCTCATGGTTAACCGTACTTTAATAACATACTTTAACTTATATTATCCTTATATCATCGTTATATTCAACTTCGTTATTTATATAACTCAGTTTTATTTCCCTTTAATCACATGTGCTAGCTTATTGCACTTGTAGTTTATTGTGTGTATCACATCATTACAGCATACCACACTTGGTTAAACATTACTCATCTAAGTTCCTTAGACTTAGATTATGCATATAGCCTTCGTTCATCACTTTGTGATCATACATACATGGTATACATTACATACTTAGTTTCTATACATTCTCAAATATACTCATTTTGGTCCAAACATAACATGATACCAATCATTGGTCATTTATACACTTAAGTCATGTTATGACATTTCCAAGGATCAAATCCCTTTATTCCATCAGAGTTCAAAAATAGAAAATATAACTTTCTAGGGTACTTTGGGGATCTTTATGAACCTTTGTAATGAACTTTTGGCTTCCAAAGTCTTGAACAAGCTTTTAGACCTTACATTATAGTTTTTTATTCCATTTAGTCAACTGAAACAACCTCTTATGGCTTCTCAAGATAGTGCTTCAAAATGGGTGTTTTACATTTCCACTTTACTACCCATTCTACTACCAACTACAACATAAGTGAATTTTAAGGCCACGTTCATGATGTTTTTGGACTTTATGGGTTAGCCCATTAGATCTCATGTTTGTGCTAGCATTTAGATCATATATCATAATATTTTTTCATGAGTTTGGTTCCTTGAATTCAGTTATGGAAGTTAACCAAAACTGGGCACAAACTAGGGTGGTTACCCATTTCACTACATGAAAAGGCTTATTAGCAACCGCCCATCTACGACCGTAACCGGTCGCAGATGGCTTTCTGCGATCGTATACGGTCGCAGATAGTGGTCGCATATTATCTGGTCACAAACTGCACAGCGGCGACCACTTTTAGCCCACCGAAATGTCAGCGACCGACGTCGTCGCTAAGCTGAGTCACGTCTCATTGTTGACGTGGCCCACGTGTCCGCGACCACCATTATCAACCACTACCGGTCGCTGATACAGCCAAGTCACACCGGTTGCAGATACATATCTGCGACCGTATGCGGTCGCTGATTAATAAAATAAAATAAAAATTTACTTGTTTTGTGGATTTCCCAAAAAAATTATACTTGTTTGTACCTGTTTTATATCTCATCAACACACAACAGTATATATAAATCACCAAAACTATTTAAATTAATCGATCCACATCCATAAACTAACCAACCTAATAAAAAAATAGCTCGAGCGACTAAAATTTATATAAACTATATATATTGAATCTAAAACTATAGTTATGGAGTACGTTTGCCTTTGACAACGATGAACTCAACAAGCAAACAATTAGAAATTCTTACCAGTCATTTATAGACCTCCTGCAAAGAGAAACAGCTTCCTGAAGAAAAGATACAATAGAAGAATTCCATAAGTGTACTAAACATACATGCATAAAGCTAAATTCATGACAAAATTATCTCGGCGTCATCATCGATATACGCGCCAAGTGTAAGAAGTAGATCTTGATATATATAGTCGTCGGTCGTCGTCGTACGTTGATAAAGTTTGTCCCCAGTACTCCTAGAGAAGTGTAAGCTAGTTGTGGTCCACCTCTCCATGAAATCGGGAAACATCCTCGGTTTTATAGTCCTAGGCCTTTCAGCTTTACTCCTGTTTTTACAAAATCAACTGTCATAGAGTGGAAGGTTGTTAAATTCGACATTTTTTACTCATATTCTTACCTGACTCAAGGTATAAGTGACAAAAGAAGAGCTGCAGGAAATTCAATAATTTCCAATAAGTATTTCACCATACTGTACTTCCTCTCGAATTCCTAAAATAAAGTGGTTAATTACCGAACAAAGTGTTAATTCACTCCCGAACCGTTAATAAACCACTTTGTTCAGGAGTTCAACAGGAAATACAGTTGAATTAATTGAACCAGTTATTGGGAGCTGTTGAATTTCATGTAACTCTCAAGGAGTCTCTCATATTACATTCAAACCTTGAGTTAGATAAGACTATGAGTAAAAATGTCTCAGTTGACAACCCTTCACTCTATGACAGTTGATTTTGCAAAAAAGGAGTAATAACTAAAAGTCCTAGGGCTTTAAAATCGAGGATGTTTCCCTATTTCATGGAGAGGTGGGACAAACCAGCTTTTACACTTCTCAAGGAGTATAGGGGGGAAAATTTATCGTGCTAGTCTTGAATATATATATAGTGAATTGATCAGAAGTCGCAATCTGTTTGTTCATAAAATATAGTATCATCAAGATGTGTATATAAAATACAGAAAGATATATATGTTTATATACACAAATGACAACGATCGATGTAATTAAAAAAAAGAATGATAATGATTTAATTAAAATAAATAAAAGAGAGAACATACTCTATCAAGAACTCAACTGCAGCACCATTAAGACTTACTTAATATTTCGAATGTTTTGTAACCAAATATCAGCATTTTCTTGGAAAATACTTTCTCTCACAATCTCTATCATCATGAAAGTATATATCATAGTAATCACTACTCATGGGCGATGATGAAGGTACGTATTTGTGGAGTCAGATTCAAGACTAATTACGTTAATTGATCGCAGATTCATATGATATATACTTTCATGATGATAGAGATTGTGAGAGAAAGTATTTTCTAAGAAAATGTTGATATTTGGTTACAAAACATTCAAAATATTAAGTTTTATTAATGCTACATGTGACGCCCCCAAAATAGGTTCAATACTCAACCCATTCTGAGTCGCCAAATACACTCAACAAAATCCAAATACAATTTTTTTTATATCAAACGATCGTGCAAAATACGACCACACAACTGCTGAGTGTCAATACAAATATGTAGAAAATATTAACATTCAAACTAAGTCCTTATTACATTTATTATCACACTATTTAAAAAAAAATAGTGAGGACTTCTACAGCTCTAACTCGGACCATCACTCCATTCCCCGACTAATACCCGCGATATTCTCATTTCCTGAAGAGAACAATGGAAGAAAAGGGTGAGCTCAACTAGCCCAGTAAAGAATATTATGACTAAGATAATGAAGAATAAATTATCGTTAGTCTTCAACAAATCAAATAAAATATTATGGACAACCAATTTTAGATCAACAACTGCAGCGGAAATGACAATTCATTAGAAGAGTTAAGTAGAGAATGATGTCTACTATCTTATATAATTTAAAAGTCCATTATCAATATTTTATCCCTGTAACATCAATCAATATTCATCTCGAATCAAATATTCATCTTTTGCACTACGGCCAAAGATATTCATTTGTATCACCAGTTGGTCATGTTCATCTCAATACTTGTCCATCTTTGCACTACGGGCCAAAGATATTCATCAGGTAATCATTCATCTTTGCACTACAAGCCAAAGATATTCATCAAGTAATCATTCATCTTTGCACTACAGGCCAAAGATATTCAGTTATATCAACATTTAGGACTGAGGATGATGAAAAAAAATACGAATAATGAATCCAGTGAGATAAAGGACAAATATTAGAGAATTTATCCAGAGTTCAAGAATGAAGATCAAAACCTGGATCCAATCAAAGATGATTTGAAATTTTATTTTTTTTTATCGTGAATAGTACCCCGTGAATAGTAACTCATGAATAGTAACTCGACATAAAAAAATAAAAATTCTACAAGAAAGTTCAGACCAATATTCTAGTGAAATGATATTAGATGAAGCGCAAAACTCAAGGAATTTCTGATCATTTCAGGAATTATAGAAGCAATACTTACCGTAGTAAGTTTAGAGTTAGGAATCTGAAATGAAACAATATACGAAACTGCAATTAGATTTTCACCCATCAGGCGGTAGTCCGCTCAGACAGATTATTTTCACAATTTAATAACAACTGAATACGAAGGGTTATTCACCAGGCACACGGTAGTCCGCGTAGACAGGTTATTCCCACAGAATAATAAAGAATGGAATAACAACAGAATTTCACCATGCATGCGGTAGTCCGTGTAGACTGGTTATTCCAACAGAATAATAAAGAATGGAATAACAACCCTTACGAGTATTGAAAGAAAATAACTCTCTTCATGAATACGAAAGAAATAATACCCCTTACCTTAATAAAATTTGGAGACTACACTAGTGTAATAGCAGAATACTCTTCTTCTTTCTCTCTTACTCTCTGTATACTTTCTCTCTATATCTTTAGTGAATTGGTGAGAAATAATGAAGAAATGAGCTTCTAATTATAGGCTTGGCAGAGTAAGGATAAAATAGTCTTTTCGCCATAATTTATAACATCATCTCTTACATCATAGATCCTATGACATCATTGCTTACCTCATCGTTCCGATGACATCATTACTTACCTCATCGCTCTGATGACATCATTGTTTGCATCATAAGAGTTCAAATTCAATTTGTTCTCTTTCACCAGAAATTAATTCAGACTCAATATTCCGGAACTTTAATAATTCATAATAAATAACCCTTTTATCAGAAAAATATGAACCTTATGTCCATGTTATATAAAATTTAATTCTCTACAACTTTGTAGAAGAAAGTTTTTCTAAATTCTGCACGAAAAATGACCTAAGTTTACATACAGATGATTTTTCCACACTCATCACTCTTGAAAATCTTTAACACACTCAAAATTTCAAAGCCTCCACTTTTGAATTAATAAATTCCACCACATGTTTATATATATATATATATATATATATATATATATATATATATATATATATATATATATATATATATATTAAAATATTTATAATTATTAAAAGAATTCCAAATTTCATTTTCTCTCTTCCGTCCCATTTTATTCATAAATCGTGAATTTGTTATAAAAAATATCATCACTATTATATTATTATATTATCACATTATACACTTATAATGTAATATTATAATAATATATTTGAATGAATTATTTTATCAAAATAGATAAAATATTAATTTTCATCAATTGTCACTTTTCTAAAAATTCCTCCATTTATATCCCAATTGAATAAGTATTTCCTTATCATTTTATCAATAATTAATTATTCACAAATAATATTACAGAACCACAATAATGACAACCAAATTGGTCCTAGGAAAGAGGGGGCCTTCCGATAAGGATTTCTTCTTACTGGTGCGCAATTAAATAACCCCTCCTAGACAGAACTTCCTTAGACATTGCCAATAATGCTATCTAATAATATTATTTAAATAATATAAATTATTGATATGATAATATAAAAATACTGTGTAGTGACAATTATTGAAACAACAATATAAAATATCAACATAGCAATTATTGAATTAATAAAATAAAATATTGAACAGTAATTACTGTAACAATTATTGAGTAGTGACTTCTTACGTAAGAATCAATAATTAGAATTACTGTGCAATACCGTGTGCTACTGTGCAATACCGTTTATTACTGTATTTTAACCACCGGGTATTTTAATAGTAGTAACGGTAACAACTACGCCGTTATTTTATAAAAAGGTTATTTCTGTCGCTTTCTATATCCGACATTCATTCCGTTGTGGGGTCCACCAATAACTGCGCCGTCATATGAATATTCTCCGATAAAAAGAATATTCCTTGACCAAACGAATATTCTCCAACACAACGAATATTTTATAACCACTTGCTTACTTTGTGAACTTTGCACATCTCACCCATAACTTATCACATTTATCAAATCAACACCTTACTAATTCAAAATAATATATAAAGAAAATTAAATCTTATTCATAAAATTTGGGGTCTTAAAACCTCCCCTTCTTATGAAATTTTATCCTCGAAATTGACGTACGTACCTGGTATATCGAAAAGGTGAGGATACCTCATTTCATTTCTGATTCTAACTCCCAGGTCATTTCTTCGATATCATGGTTCCTCCACAAAACTTTAACTTGAGGTATAACCTTTGAGCGTAGGACATGTTCCTTCGTCTGGTTTTGCATGAATTGCAAAAAGCTTCTAAACATCCCGTCATTTATCATTTCTTCGGTAGGGTTGTCTACAGGAGGAATATAGCCTTCCTGTTGCACGTTCTCCTCGTTGTTGATTAAAGGTGTCTCAACGGTCTCATTCACTCCATTGTTTAAATTTTCAGCTGCCATTCTCAAATACTGCCACAAAACAAGGGTTAATCAAACAAATTAACATGTCACATATTAACCCTATATTCCAACCGACCAATTAAATAACAATTAAGCTTAGGTAGGACACACTAGCGAAGGTTTTACTCGTCTCTCCCCTCCTAGTTCTATTCCCAGATCTCCACCAGAGATCATATCCCTAAGCTCTGATACCAACTGTGACGCCCCTAGAATAGGTCCAGTCAACCCAACTCATTCTGAGTCGCCAAATATATGGTACAGAATTCAAATACAAACTTTATATCACACGGTCGTGAAAAATATGACCACACAACTGTGAGTGTCAATACAAATATGTAAAAAATATTAATATTCAAACTAAGTCCTCATTACAATTATTATCACACTATTTATCAGAAATAGTGAGGACTTCTACAGCTCTAACTCGGACCATCACTCCATTCCCCGACTAGTACCCGCGATATTCTCATTTCCTGAAGAGAACAATGGAAAAAAAGAGTGAGCTCAACTAGCCCAGTAAAGAATATTATGACTAAGATAATGAAAAATAAATTATCGTTAGCCTTCAATAAATCAGATAAAATATCATGGACAACAAGTTTTAGATCATTATTCGCAGCGGAAATAACAATTCATTAGAAGAGTTAAGTAAAGGATGATGTCTACTATCTTCTTTGATTTAAAAGTCCATCATCAATATTTTATCCCTGTAACATCAATCAATATACATCTCGAATCAAATATCCATAGTTGCACTGCGGGCCAAAGATACTCATTTATATCATCAGTTGGTCATGTTCATCTCAACACCTGTCCATCTTTGCACTACGGGCCAAAGATATTCATCAGATAATCATTCATCTTTGCACTACAGGCCAAAGATATTCATCACATAATTATGAAATGAGCTTTTATTTATAGGCTCGACAGAGTAAGGGTAAAATAGTCTTTTCGCCATAATTTATGACATCATTGCTTACATCATCGCTCCGATGACATCCTTGCTTACCTCATCGCTCCGATGACATCATTGTTTGCATCATCGCTCCGATGACATCATTGTTTGCATCATAATAGTTCAAATTCAATTTGCACTCTTCCACCTCGTTTAACTTTTATACCATGAATTTACTATAATAATGTTACCATTCAAATTATAAAAATCATACTATTATATAATCACATCATACTACTATAATGTAATATTATAATAATATATTTGAATGAATTATTTTATCGGACAAAATAAAATACCAACTTTCACAAATGTTACATGTTAAAAATTCCTCCGTCTAAATCCATATTGAATAAATATTTCTTATCATACATATCAAAAATTAATTATTCACAAATAATATTATAGAACTACAATATTGACAACCAGGTTGTTCCCAGAAAAGAGGGGGCCTTCCGATAAGGATTTCTCCTTACTGGCGCGCAATTAATCAACCCCTGTTCTAGACAGAACTTCCTTAGACATTGCCAATAATGCTATCTAATAATATTATTCAAATAATATGAATTATTAATTTGATAATTTGAAATAATGTGCAATGACAATTATTGAATCACTAATATAAAATAGCAAAGTAGCACTTATTGATATAAAATATCAACGTAGCAAATATTGAACCAATAAAATATCATGCAATTATTGAATCAATAATATAAAATATTGAACAGTAATTACTGTAACAATAATTGAGTAAGTGCCTTCCTACGTAAGAATCAATAATTCGAAATACTGTACAATACCGTGTGCTACCGTGCAACACCGCGTATTATTGTATTTTAACCACCGGGTATTTCAACAGTACTAACGGTAACAGTTTTGTCATTATTATATAAAAAGGTTATTTCTGTCGCTTTCTATATCCGACATTCATTCCGTGGTGGGGTCCACTAATGACTGCGACGTCGTACGAATATTCTCCGACAAAAAGAATATTTCTCGACCAAACGAATATTCTCCGACACAACGAATATTTTATAACCACTTGCTTACTTTGTAAACTTCGCACATTTCACCCATAACTTCTCACATTTATCAAATCAACACCTTACTATTTCAAAATAATATATAAAGAAAATTAAATCTTATTCATAAAATTTAGGTCTTACAACCTCCCCTCCTTATAAAATTTCGTCCTCGAAATTGACGTACGTACCTGGTATGTCGAAAAGGTGAGGATACCTCGTTTTCATCTCCGATTCTAACTCCCAAGTCATTTCCTCGATATCATGGTTCCTCCACAAAACTTTAACTTGAGGTATAACCTTTGAGCGTAAGACATGTTCTTTCCTATCCAAGATCTTAACAGGTACCTCCTCGTATGTTAAATCTTCGACTATCTCGTCTGGTTCTAACTTAATAATGTGGTTTGGATCTTTCACATATTTACGAAGCACAGATATGTGAAAAACGTTATGAACACGAGACATGCTTGGAGGTAAGGCGAGTCTATAGGCCACATTTCCTACTCGGTCAAGGATTTCAAATGGACCAATGAATCGTGGGTTGAGCTTTCCTCTCTTTCCGAATCTCGTAACTCCTTTCCATGGAGCAACACATAATAATACATGATCTCCGACATTAAACTCCACGTCCCTTCGATGAAGATCAGCATAACTCTTTTGTCGATCTTGTGCAGTTTGTATACGTTGCCAGATCATTTGAATATTTTCTGTAGTCATACGTACTAACTCCGGTCCCAACAATGTTGCTTCACCCACCTCGTCCCAGCATACCGGAGAACGAAGTCCATACAACGCCTCGAATGGAGCCATGCCTATACTTGCCTGATAACTGTTGTTGTAGGAGAATTCCACCAATGGTAGGTACTTATCCCAACTCCCTTTGAAGTCTAGAACACAGAGTCTCAATAGATCTTCAAGAGTTTGGATAGTCCTTTTCGATTGCCCGTCCGTTTGTGGATGATATGCCGAACTGAATCGTAAATTCGTGCCTATAGCTTTCTGCAAGCTGACCCAAAAACTATGGATACTGGCATGCCATGAAATCTCACAATCTCATTCACGTACATACGAGCAAGACGTTCAAGGGAATAAGTCTCTCGTATCGGCAAGAAATGAGCAGACTTGGTTAATCTATCAACAATAACTCAAATCGCATCTATGCCTTGAGAAACCTTGGGAAGACCAGTAACGAAATCTATGGTAATGTGTTCCCACTTCCACTTTGGAATCTCAAGTGGTTGTAATGGACCCTTTGGCACTTGATGCTCCGCCTTGACACGTTGACACGTTAAGCACCTCGAGATAAATTTCGCGATCTCTCTTTTCATATTGCTCCACCAAAATGTATGTCGAAGATCACGATACATTTTGGTACTCCCAGGATGGATTGCAAACGGTGTGTTGTGTGCCTCCATCATGATTCTATACTTCAAATCAGAATCGTCAGGAATACAAAGTCTGGAGTTGACTCGAAGTATTCCTTCTTCATCAATCCTTGCTTCTGGAATAGTACCTTCTTGCACCTTTTTCCTCATATTCATTAGCTCTGGTTCTGTAGCTTGAGCAGCTTTAACTTTATCAATCAAAGCTGGTTCTACGCGTATACTTGATATTATCACATGGGTCCCCGAAGTCTTGAACTCTATCTCCATCTTTTGTAAATCACACCAAATAGGCCTTGAAAGTATCGCATTCGTTCCCGCATATGATCTTCTACTCAACGCGTTAGCTACCACGTTCGCTTTACCAGGATGGTATTGGATGGTATGGTCGTAATCTCTCAACAGCTCAAGCCAACGTCGTTGCCTCATGTTGAGTTCCTTCTGGGTGAAGAAATACTTGAGGCTCTTATGATCCGTATAGATCTCCACTTTCTCCCCATACAGGTAGTGTCTCCAGATCTTCAACCCAAAAATTACTGCTGCCAACTCTAGATCATAAGTAGGATAATTCCTCTCATATTCCTTGAGTTGTCGCGAGGCATAGGTTATGACTTTTCTATGTTGCATGAGAACACATCCTAACCCTTTGCCCGAAGCATTGCTGTAAATGACAAATTCATCCGAACCAGATGGTATCGTCAGAACAGGTGCAGAAATAAGTCTCCTCTTGAGCTCTTGAAAGCTCTTCTCGCATTCCTCGTTCCATACAAATTTTGTATCTTTCCGAGTCAGCTGAGTTAATGGAGTAGCGATTCGAGAAAATCCTTCCACGAATCTCCGATAATAACCAGCTAAGCCCGAAAGCTACGTACTTCAGTCACCGACTTCGGTTGCTCCCAACTTTGTATTGCTTCAATCTTCGCCGGGTCCACAGATACTCCACGTTTTGATACTACGTGCCCAAGGAATGCTACCTCCTCAAGCCAGAACTCGCATTTCTTCAGCTTGGCATATAGCTTATTTTCACGAAGCCTTTGAAGTACCAGCTTCAAGTGGTGCTCATGATCTTCACGGCTTTTGGAATAAATGAGGATGTCATCAATAAAGACAACCACGAACTAATCCAAATATTCCTTGAATACACAGTTCATCATATCCATAAAAGCAGCAGGAGCATTAGTCAATCCAAAAGACATGACTAAGAATTCATAATGCCCGTATCGAGTTCTGAAAGTAGTCTTCGGAATATCCTCAGTTTTAATTTTTAGTTGATGATATCCAGAACGAAGATCGATCTTTGAAAAGAATTTTGCACCTTGCAACTGGTCGAATAGGTCATCAATACGAGGTAACGGATACCTATTCTTGATGGTGACATGGTTCAACTCCCGATAGTCAATACAAAGTCGCATACTCCCGTCTTTCTTCTTTATGAATAAAACATGAGCACCCCAAGGACATGTGCTAGGATGTATAAAATCGATGTCTAACAACTCCTGTAGTTGGACCTTTAACTCCTGAAGTCTATAGGAGCCATTCGATATGGGGTTTTAGAAATGGGTTTTGTACCGTGTTCAAGGGCAATAAAGAATTCAACTTCACATTCCGGGGGTAGACCGGGAAGTTCTTCGAGAAATACATCAGGAAACTCATGAACAACAGAAATATCATTCAAACCTGACGTATTCTGGTTTAGATCAGTGACATGAGCTAAGAAAGCTTGACATCCGTTTTTCAATAAACGAATAGCTTTGTGACTTGAAATGACATTGACAGATTTTAGTGGTTTGGTGGTTTGAATTCGCACAACAGGTTGGTTAGGAATATAAAAACTAACAACCTTACGAAAACAATCAATTTTGGCATGGTACGTGGTTAACTAGTCAATTTCTAAAATCACGTCAAATGCAAGTATTTTCAAAGATATAAGATCAACAGGTAAGGTAAGGGTACCAATCTGAATCAAGCAAAATTTGTAAACTGTAGATGTCACGAAAGTTTCTCCTAAAGGAGTTTCAACAGATAAGTCAAAGTCTAACTTCTCAGGTGTTAAATTTAATCGTTGAGCACAAGCAGGTGAAATAAATGAATGGGTAGCACCGGTATCTAACAAGGTGTAAACTTCGCAAGAGTTTATGATTAGCTTACCCGTAATCACCTCATGCGGGTTTCTCGTGTTTTGGGCTGTCACGACAAACGCTCTTCCAGGAATCACCGACTTTGACTTGTCCGAAACAGCCTTTGGAATCACCACCCCCGCTGGACTTGGTTTCTCTACAGGACAATCTCGAGCTATATGTCCTTCTTTTCCACAATTATAACATGCTTTAAATTATTGTGGGCAGTTTGGGCTGATGTGTCCCTCTTTCCCGCATTTATAGCATACGACCGGTGGTCGTTCTCTTTCCCTAGAAACAATTGATGCTGGTGCTGATGTCGACGTCTTCATGTTCTCACTGTTGTACCTTCTCTTCTTGAAATCTCCTACCGATTCACTTTTCCTATTATCATGGCCACGATTACCACCGGAGTGGTTACCGCTTCTGTCATGATACTTTCCTCCCAGCTGGTTATCATTGTTCCGATGACTGCTGCCACCGATACGACCTTGGTTGTTGTCCCTTGGTTGAACATAATCACTATCTCGTTCTAACAACTAGCCCTGTTTACTACATCCGAATATAGAGAAAATTTATGAGAAATGAGGTATTGATGAATTTCGGGTTTCAAACCTCTCAGAAACATCCGCATCATACGTTCCTCATTCTTCACCAAATGAGGTGCAAACCGGGATAACTCCGCGAATTTAGCCTCGTACTAGGACACAGCCATGTTATTCTGTTCCAGTCTGATAAACACTACCTCTTTCATGTGACGAATACTTTCTGGAAAGTACTTGTCATTGAATAGTTTCTGGAACGCCCCCCAAGACATCTTGAGTGCGGCAGGCTGGGTACGCTTCACAGATTCCCACCAGTAATCTGCCTCTTCACGGAACAAAAGGTGGAAAATGGAACCTTCTGTTCCTCCGTGCATCCCAAGACATCAAATATCTTGGTAATTTGCTTAATTTAATTTTTCGCCTTGATTGGATCTGGCTTTCCCTGAAACTCTGGTGGTCCCAACTATTTAAACTGCTTGACAGTGACAAGCCGCGAGTTGTTATTTTCACCTGTATTATGAACACGAGTCTCCCTCGTCTGGTTTTGCATGAACTGTAAAAAGCTTCTAAACATCCCGTCATTTATCATTTCTTCGGTAGGGTTGTCTGCAGGAGGAATATAGCCTTCCTGTTGCACGTTCTCCTCGTTGTTGATTAAAGGTGTCTCAACGGTCTCATTTACTCCATTGTTTAAATTTTCAGCAGTCATTCTCAAATACTGCCACAAAACAAGGGTTAATCAAACAAATTAACATGTCACATATTAATCCTATATTCCAACCGACCAATTAAATAACAATTAAGCTTAGGTAGGACACACTAGCGAAGGTTTTACTCGTCTCTCCCCTCCTAGTTCTATTCCCAGATCTCCGCCAGAGATCATATCCCTAAACTCTGATACCAACTGTGACGCCCCTAGAATAGGTCCAGTCAACCCAACCCATTATGAGTCGCCAAATATATGGTACAGAATTCAAATACAAACTTTATATCACACGGTCGTGCAAAATACGACCACACAACTGTGAGTGTCAATACAAATATGTAAAAAATATTAATATTCAAACTAAGTCCTCATTACAATTATTATCACACTATTTATCAGAAATAGTGAGGACTTCTACAGCTCTAACTCGGACCATCACTCCATTCCCCGACTAGTACCCGCGATATTCTCATTTCCTGAAGAGAACAATGGAAGAAAAGAGTGAGCTCAACTAGCCCAGTAAAGAATATTATGACTAAGATAATGAAAAATAAATTATCGTTAGCCTTCAATAAATCAGATAAAATATTATGGACAACAAGTTTTAGATCATTATTCGCAGTGGAAATAACAATTCATTAGAAGAGTTAAGTAGATGATGATGTCTACTATCTTCTTTGATTTAAAAGTCCATCATCAATATTTTATCCCTGTAACATCAATCAATATACATCTCGAATCAAATATCCATCTTTGCACTACGGGCCAAAGATACTCATTTATATCATCAGTTGGTCATGTTCATCTCAACACCTGTCCATCTTTGCACTACGGGCCAAAGATATTCATCAGGTAATCATTCATCTTTGCACTACAGGCCAAAGATATTCATCACGTAATTATTCATCTTTGCACTACAGGCCAAAGATATTCAATTATTTCACCATGTAGAACTGAGGATGATGAAAAATAATACGAATAACGGATCCAGTGAGATAAAGGACAAATATTAGAGAATTTATCCAGAGTTCAAGAATGAAGATCAAAACCTGGATCCAATCAAAGATGATTTAGAAGAAAAAAAAATATTTTTTTATCGTGAATAGTACCCGTGAATAGTAACTCGTGAATAGTAACTCGAGATGAAAAGATAAAAATTTCACAAGAAAGTTCAGACCAATATTCCAGTGAAATAATATTAGATGAAGCGCAAAACTCAAGTAATAACTGATCATTTCAGGAATTATAGAAACAATACTTACCGTAGTAAGTTTTTAGAGTTAAGAATCTGAAATGAAATAATATACGAAACTGCAATTGAATTTTCACCCGTCTGGCGGTAGTCCGCTCAGATAGGTTATTTCTACAATTTAATAACAACTGAATACGAAGATTCAGCCGTCTGGCGGTAGTCCGCTCAAACAGATTATTTCCACAATTTAATAACAACTGAATACGAAGATTCACCCGTCTGGCGGTAGTTCGCTCAGACAGATTATTCCAACAGAATAATAAAGAATGGAATAACAACCCTTACGAGTATTGAAAGAAAATAACTATCTTCATGAATATGAAAGAAATAATACCATTTACCTTAAAATTTGGGGACTGCACTAGCGTAATAGCAGAATACTCTTCTTCTTTCTCTCTTATTCTCTCTATACTTTCTCTCTCTACAGCTTTAGTGAATTGGTGAAGAATAATGAAGAAATGAGCTTTTATTTATAGGCTCGACAGAGTAAGGGTAAAATAGTCTTTTCGCCATAATTTATGACATCATTGCTTACATCATCGCTCCGATGACATCCTTGCTTACCTCATCGCTCTGATGACATCATTGTTTGCATCATCGCTCCGATGACATCATTGTTTACATCATAAGAGTTCAAATTCAATTTGCACTCTTCCACCTCGTTTAACTTTTATACCATGAATTTACTATAATAATGTTACCATTCAAATTATAAAAATCATACTATTATATAATCACATCATACTACTATAATGTAATATTATAATAATATATTTGAATGAATTATTTTATCGGACAAAATAAAATACCAACTTTCAACAAATGTCACATGTTAAAAATTCCTCCGTCTAAATCGACATTGAATAAATATTTCCTTATCATATATATCAAAAATTAATTATTCACAAATAATATTATAGAACTACAATATTGACAACCAGGTCGTTCCCAGGAAAGAGGGGGCCTTCCGATAAGGATTTCTCCTTACTGGCGCGCAATTAATCAACCCCTTTCCTAGACAGAACTTCCTTAGACATTGCCAATAATGCTATCTAATAATATTATTCAAATAATATGAATTATTGATTTGATAATTTGAAATAATGTGCAATGACAATTATTGAATCACTAATATAAAATAGCAAAGTAGCACTTATTGATATAAAATATCAACGTAGCAAATATTGAACCAATAAAATATCATGCAATTATTGAATCAATAATATAAAATATTGAACAGTAATTACTGTAACAATAATTGAGTAAGTGCCTTCCTACATAAGAATCAATAATTCGAAATACTGTGCAATACCGCTGTGCTACCGTGCAACACCGCGTATTACTGTATTTTAACCATCGGGTATTTCAACAGTACTAACGGTAACAGTTTTGTCGTTATTATATAAAAAGGTTATTTCTGTCGCTTTCTATATCCGACATTCATTCCGTGGTGGGGTCCACCAATGACTGCGCCGTCGTACGAATATTTTCCGACAAAAAGAATATTTCTCGACCAAACGAATATTCTTCGACACAATGAATATTTTATAACCACTTGCTTACTTTGTAAACTTCTCACATTTCACCCATAACTTCTCACATTTATCAAATCAACACCTTACTATTTCAAAATAATATATAAAGAAAATTAAATCTTATTCATAAAATTTGGGGTCTTACAAAATGCAAGTATTTTCAAAGATATAAAATCAACAGGTAGGGTGGGGGTACCAATTTAAATCGAATAAGATTTGTAAACTGTGAATGTAACGAAGGTTTCTCCTAACAGAGTTTCAACAGATAAGTCAACGTATAACTTCTCAGGAGTCAAGTTCAAACGTAGAGCATAAGTAGGTGAAATAAAAAAATGGGTAGCACCGGCATCTAATAAGGTATAGACTTCACAAGAGTTTATGACTAGCTTACCCGTGATCACCTCGTTCGGGCTCCTCGCGTTTTGGGCAGTCACGACAAACGTTCTTTCAGGAACGATCGGCTTTGGCTTATCTGGGACAGTCTTTGGTGTCATTATCCCAGCTGGTCTTAACTTTGCTATAAAGTTCATTCCACCCTCAACTGCTTCGTCGCAATCTTGATCCATGATTTGAACCATTACTCTTCGATCCATATCGAATTGGGGTTGACCACTATGCACAGGGTAATTCCAAACTTGATGTTGGATTCTCCTCAATTACTGTCCAAAAAGTAAAATCCATGTCGTCTATTTTGGCCTTCTTGGATCGGACGTCTCTTCCTAAAATATCAACGCGTCGTGCGACTTTTACCCATGTATCTTTAATTCTCACTCGTTCAGTTGCTTCTTCTTTTAGTTGATCGTTGACATTTGCATTTTCAGATTGCAGCTCTAATATCATATGTTCTGACAGAGAGAGCTTCTGTTCAAGCCTCGCATATCGAGTAGCAAAATCTTAAATTTCTGTATCCCTTTCTTGAATTGTTGTATCCCTTTGTTCCACGGTCGCCTACCGTTCTTCACCCTGCTCTTCTAAATCATGAATACGATTTTGCAGTTCTACATTTCGATCATAAAATTCTCCTAATAAATCTTCCTCAGGTTCCTCTTTTTCCTCACTCTCAGCTGTAACCTTTGCGATTAGCTAGGGTACAACTATTAATTTTTCACTCACCAGATGGATATCTCTAATTTCTTCTTCGCCTGACATCCCATCATTCATCGTTTCTTCGGTAGTGTTGTTTACCGAAGGAATATTGCTTTTATGTTGCACGTTCTCCTGGTTGGTGATTAAAGGTGTTTCAACGGTCTCATTCACTCCATTGTTTAGATTTTCAGCTGTCATTCTCAAATACTGCCACAAAATAATGGTTAATCAAACAAATTAACATATCACATATTAACCCTATGTTCCAAACGACCAATTAAATACCAAATAAGCTTAGGTAGGACACACACTAGCGAACGATTTACTCGTCTCTCCCCTCCTAGTTCTATTCCCAGATTTCCGCCAGAGATCATATTCCTAAGCTCTGATACCAACTGTGACGCATGTCCCAACCTTGGACAGCACCTCACAATGATACCTATCAGTTTGCCACCGCAGAACGGCGTCCCCTACGGAGAGTCTGGCTTCGGTGCATCCCCATACACAAGAAGTCACCAGATAGAGGGTCGGGGCTCTTTACTTATGGCTTTGATACCAACTGTGACGCCCCCAAAATAGGTTCAATACTCAACCCATTCTGAGCCGCCAAATACACTCAACAAAATCCAAATATAATTTTTTTTATATCAAATGGTCGTGCAAAATACGACCATACAACTGTGAGTATCAATACAGACATGTAAAAAATATTAACATTCAAACTAAGTCCTTATTACATTTATTATCACACTATTTTAAAAATAGTGAGGACTTCTATAGCTCTAACACGGACCATCACTCCATTCCCCGACTAGTACCCGCGATATTCTCATTTCCTGAATAGAACAATGGAAGAAAAGAGTGAGCTCAACTAGCCCAGTAAAGAATATTATGACTAAGATAATGAAAAATAAATTATCGTTAGCCTTCAATAAATCAGATAAAATATTATGGACAACAAGTTTTAGATCATTATTCGCAGTGGAAATAACAATTCATTAGAAGAGTTAAGTAGATGATGATGTCTACTATCTTCTTTGATTTAAAAGTCCATCATCAATATTTTATCCCTGTAACATCAATCAATATACATCTCGAATCAAATATCCATCTTTGCACTACGGGCCAAAGATACTCATTTATATCATCAGTTGGTCATGTTCATCTCAACACCTGTCCATCTTTGCACTACGGGCCAAAGATATTCATCAGGTAATCATTCATCTTTGCACTACAGGCCAAAGATATTCATCACGTAATTATTCATCTTTGCACTACAGGCCAAAGATATTCAATTATTTCACCATGTAGAACTGAGGATGATGAAAAATAATACGAATAACGGATCCAGTGAGATAAAGGACAAATATTAGAGAATTTATCCAGAGTTCAAGAATGAAGATCAAAACCTGGATCCAATCAAAGATGATTTGAAAAAAAAATATTTTTTTTATCGTGAATAGTACCCCGTGAATAGTAACTCGACATAAAAAAATAAAAATTCTACAAGAAAGTTCAGACCAATATTCTAGTGAAATGATAATAGATGAATCGCAAAACTCTAGGAATTTCTGAACATTTCAGGAATTATTGAAGCAATACTTACCGTAGTAAGTTTAGAGTTAGGAATTTGAAATGAAACAATATACGAAACTGCAATTAGATTTTCACCCATCAGGCGGTAGTCCGCTCAGACAGATTATTTTCACAATTTAATAACAACTGAATACGAAGGGTTATTCACCAGGCATGCGGTAGTCCGCGTAGACAGGTTATTCCCACAGAATAATAAAGAATGGAATAACAACAGAATTTCACCATGCATGCGGTAGTCCGTGTAGACTGGTTATTCCAACAGAATAATAAAGAATGGAATAACAACCCTTACGAGTATTGAAAGAAAATAACTCTCTTCATGAATACGAAAGAAATAATACCCCTTACCTTAATAAAATTTGGAGACTGCACTAGTGTAATAGCAGAATACTCTTCTTCTTTCTCTCTTACTCTCTGTATACTTTCTCTCTATATCTTTAGTGAATTGGTGAGAAATAATGAAGAAATGAGCTTCTAATTATAGGCTTGGCAGAGTAAGGATAAAATAGTCTTTTCGCCATAATTTATAACATCATCTCTTACATCATAGATCCTATGACATCATTGCTTACCTCATCGTTCCGATGACATCATTACTTACCTCATCGCTCTGATGACATCATTGTTTGCATCATAAGAGTGCAAATTCAATTTGTTCTCTTTCACCAGAAATTAATTCAGACTCAATATTCCGGAACTTTAATAATTCATAATAAATAACCCTTTTATCAGAAAAATATGAACCTTAATTATGTCCATTTCATATAAAATTTAATTCTCTACAACTTTGTAGAAGAAAGTTTTTCTAAATTCTGCACGAAAAATGACCTAAGTTTACATACAGATGATTTTTCCACACTCATCACTCTTGAAAATCTTTAACACACTCAAAATTTCAAAGCCTCCACTTTTGAATTAATAAATTCCACCACATGTTTATATATATATATATATATATATATATATATATATATATATATATATATATATATTAAAATATTTATAATTATTAAAAGAATTCCAAATTTCATTTTCTCTCTTCCGTCCCATTTTATTCATAAATCGTGAATTTGTTATAAAAAATATCATCACTATTATATTATTATATTATCACATTATACACTTATAATGTAATATTATAATAATATATTTGAATGAATTATTTTATCAAAATAGATAAAATATTAATTTTCATCAATTGTCACTTTTCTAAAAATTCCTCCATTTATATCCCAATTGAATAAGTATTTCCTTATCATTTTATCAATAATTAATTATTCACAAATAATATTACAGAACCACAATAATGACAACCAAATTGGTCCTAGGAAAGAGGGGGCCTTCCGATAAGGATTTCTTCTTACTGGTGCGCAATTAAATAACCCCTCCTAGACAGAACTTCCTTAGAATTGCCAATAATGCTATCTAATAATATTATTTAAATAATATAAATTATTGATCTGATAATATAAAAATACTATGTAGTGACAATTATTGAAACAACAATATAAAATATCAACATAGCAATTATTGAATCAATAAAATAAAATATTGAACAGTAATTACTGTAACAATTATTGAGTAGTGACTTCTTACGTAAGAATCAATAATTAGAATTACTGTGCAATACCGTGTGCTACTGTGCAACACCGTTTATTACTATATTTTAACCACCGGATATTTTAACAGTACTAACGGTAACATCTACGCCATTATTTTATAAAAAGGTTATTTCTTTCGCTTTCTATATCCGACATTCATTCCGTTGTGGGGTTTACCAATGACTGCGCCGTCGTACGAATATTCTCCGACAAAAAGAATATTCCTTAACCAAACGAATATTCTCCGACACAACGAATATTTTATAACCACTTGCTTACTTTGTGAACTTTGCACATCTCACTCATAACTTATCACATTTATCAAATCAACACCTTACTATTTTAAAATAATATATAAAGAAAATTAAATCTTATTCATAAAATTTGGGGTCTTACATTGCAGTTTAGTTATTGATAGAGTATGTTCTCTCTTTTATTTATTTTAATTAAATCATTGTCATTCTTTTTTTTTAATTACATCAATCGTTGTCATTTGAGTATATTTTTTTGGTAATATACTGTAAAATAATGCTACTTTTACATAATTTTGGGTCACATAATGCTCACATGCACACACATGTATACTATGTGTATATGAGCTTTATGTGACCCAAATTATGTGATAGTAGCATTATTTTATAAGTAAATTAATACTAATTAATTTATTTTAATTGAAAACTAATAAGTAATATTAACAAATTAAGTAATATTAACTAATATAAGTAATATTAATACTAATTAATTTATTTTAATTAGTAGTCGGAAACTAATAAGTAATATTAACTAATTTATTTTAATTAGTACGTATTGGGTATATAATAAGTAATATTAACTAAGAAAATTAATTAATACTAATTAATTTATTTTAATTAGTATTGGGTATATAATAAGTAATATTAACTAAGTAAATTAATATTTAAAAACTAATAAGTAATATTAATTAAGTAATATTAATACTAATTCAAACTAAATAGTTATAAATTTAGGAGTGAAAACTAAGTAAATGCTACTTAGTTGATTTTAGTATATATTAACTAAGTAATATATGTTATTATATTAACTAAGTAAAGTAATATATGTTATTTATATTTTAACTAATTAAGTAATATATGTTATTATATTAACTAAGTAAAGTAATATGTGTAATATATGTTATTTATATATTAACTAAGTAATATATGTTATTATATTAACTAAGTAAAGTAATATATATGTAATATATGTTATTTATATATTAACTAATTAAGTAATACATGTTATTATATTTAATTTAATTTATTTTGTATTAAACTTAGTTTGTATTATTTTTTGTTATTTTATTATATTTATATGTTATTATATTTAATTACATGTAGATTAATATTTAATTTATATATTTCAGTAATTAATATTATATAATAATAAACTAACATATATAAGCCTCAATATCATATTATGAACTCATGCACTCAAAATATCATATTATGAACATGCATGCACTCAAATTGCACAAATTAAAGTCAAATTGAAACTAAATATCACATATATATAAATCTAACTCATATTCAAACTAAATAGACAAATCAAACACATATAAACACATAATATGCAATATATATATATATATATATATATATATAAATTAACAAATTAAAGTAAAGAAAAGAGAGAGAAATGATACCTAGATGGGTTTGCCGGCGGCGACGGACGGCAACGGCAGACGGCGGCCGGCGTACGGCAGGAGGCATCGGCAGAGGCGGGCTGCCGAGCGGCGGCGTCTTCTTCTTCTTCTTCCTCTCCTCCCTCCATCTTTCTCTTCTGTTTCTGTTCGCGTCTTCTACAGCAAGCTGATCTATTTAAAAAGAATCAGTGACCGCCTTCTGCGATCGCACGAGGTCGCTGAATTTTAATTGACTGACGGTCGAGCTGCTGAGGAAGTCAAACCGTTTTGCGACCACTATCTGCGACCAGATGCGTTCGCAGACTTGAATTAATTTCCCCCGCCAACTCAGGCGCCAAAATTTAAGGCGGCAAACTCAACTAAGCGACCGGTTAGAGACCGCAAGGTGGTCGCTAGTAACAAATAGCGACTACTTTGGTAGCCGTCGCTAATAGCGGTCACTAAGTCTGATATTAGCGACGGAATACGGCGGTCGCAGATAATATTGGTCGCTGATGGGCTCATTTCTTGTAGTGTTTTCACTCTACGATTTTGAAAGTCATTCCACGATTTTAAGAGTTCACTCTACGATTTTTAGAATTCACTCTACGATTGCAGAGTTCACTCTACGATTTCCAGAGTTCACTCTACGATTTGCAGAGTTCACTCTACGATTGCAGAGTTCACTCTACGATTGCAGAGTTCACTTTACGATTTTTAGAATTCACTCTACGATTGCAGAGTTCACTCTACGATTTCTAGAGTGTTCACTCTACGATTTCTAGAGTGTTCACTCTACGATTTCTAGAGTTCAGTCTACGATTTCCAAAGTTCACTCTACGATTGGAGAGTTCACTCTACGATTGCAGAGTTTACTCTACGATTTCCAAAGTTCACTCTACGATTTGCTGAGCTACTCTAGCTACTATCTGCTGATTTTTGACTCTATTATTTGCTGAGCCACTCTACTATTTTCACTCTACTACCCACCTGTAGCAGAATTGAGTTTACTGCCCACTTTGATGATTTGCTTGAATTTCTTAGTTAATCATTTGGCTCTACCATCTGGCTCTACTTCTAGACCACATACCAAGGTATTTTAATAAGAGTTTAGGTTCCTCATTCATATCAGTTAGGCATACTCTCACTGAGGCTCAAAGTGGTAAGTTTAGCACTTTTTCCCCAAAACTAATTTTGACACTTTTTTAATTTCTTTCAGTTTTGTCTTCTTGGACAGTCTAGGCATGTGTATTTTAGTTGCCTAAGGTTACTTTTATCATCACCTCACTTTGTTTAGTAGCTTAGCCAAATTTGGCATATTAACACTCACTTTAAGCTTATAAGATGCACAAGAACTTAATCTTAGCTTTTGCTTAAGCCATATTTGGGAATCATTTATAGCATGTATTAGTAACTTTATATAAGCTTATTATAGTCTTACAAATTCAGGTACTGAAAATTACCCAAAACTGACCACTTTTGGCCTAAAACATGATTTTTAACAAGTCCAATGCTCCAAAACAATTTAGACTTGGTTTCTTTTAGCTTGTGTAGCTTACTTACGACATGTTATAGCTATTGAATCTTGCCTACAAGGTTCATGTGCGGTCTTTCTTCATTCAAGTGCTAGACGACACTTTAAAGCTTACTTTTCATGACCTTTAAACATGAAAACTGAGTAGTACTCAATATAGACCTTAACTAAGTTAAGGAACAACTCTTAAATGTTGTTTATGGATAGTTTAGAAACTTCTCGCTGACTGTTAACTTCTTTTACTAAAATTAACTATAGCAGATTAAGTTAACAATTTAGGGTCGAATGAATGTGTTCCTCTTGACGCTCCCTTCTACTGCTAAGATATCGGTGTAAGCTAATGGCTTGCTTCTTCCCTCCCATCTCCTCTGCTCACCGAAATGCAAGAGTTCCTCTTGGTTCTTTAATTCTCAACTCACAGTATCCCTCTCTTTATTAGAACTAACAATTTTAGCAAGCTCTGTAAGGTGTATCAAGGTCTCTATTTATAGGGAGACATTTTGTCTAATCATTGGTCATTACTCAGATCTTTGGACTGGTTCTAACTGAATCAATCGTTGGTTAATAAAGGTTTGGTGAAAAGTTTCTTACCAACTTCTAGCTAGCCATACTGCAGGAAATCATTTCAGCCCACATGGGATTAATTTAATCTAAAGTAACATAAGGTGGCTGTAGACCCTTGGTCTAGCTCGACTGAGAACAAGCAACCAACTAAAATCTGTATATATATAATTTTAATATCACAAGTGAACACCAAGCTGATTTCCCCCATTGGGCTCACTGACCCGAACCTAATGGTTTACCAAGACTGCCTAGCATCATTGGGCTTGTCCACTACCATTTGCAAAAATTTCGTGGGGCTCTAATAACTTAATTGCCACCTCCATAAATTTGGGCTAGAAACACTACTCGGTTGGACTCAGCTAAATTAATAGTCCATTAACTTTATCCCTCTAGATTATCATTCCTTCTATAGTTCAGTACTGAATCTAAAGAATCATATTTAATCTCTATTCACTTAAATTGGATAATTTTTAATTCCTTTTAATTCATACAACTTTTAATTGATTCACCATGAATCATTAGACCACACCCGGTTCCTATTCGCAATCCATCCAGGATACCGATTTCATTGCATTAATTAATTCTATGATTACATATTGCACATAATTATTATCACAAAAATCTCATTACACCTTTTTAAGTAAGGCAAGGGTCCATAACACTAAATTATTTGCAAATACACCTAGAAAAATGGATATGGTTCAATATTTAATATAGACTCATATTACATACTAATATACAGGGATTTTTATCCACAACACTTGTTTATGCTAGTAAAATAGTTAGCACGACCTCATAACGGCTCTTTGTAATTCAAATACTCATGGTAGTACATCAATTTTCTTATTTGTCACTAAATAATACTTTTTGAATGAAATTAATTATAATATAACATAATTATTTCATTGATCTCATAGGTAGATTTATGTCAAGAATATTTCACAAGTAAGCCATGTTGGCTTCCCTTTTTATTTTGAATAATAAATGTATATTTTTAACAATACATTTACTTACCACGTCTCATAAAATTTATTTAATTCCTCATATTACTTTCTTTTTATTATGAATGAGTAATATTTATAATGTCTCGTACGTTCTTAGTTAGAACCTTTTATCTTAAAAGTCTCTCTTCACAATCATTTTATATCCTATGGGCTCTTTATAGCACATAAATAAAATAAAAAAATTAATACACTTTTTCACATTTCCTTGATTATAAATTAGGTTAAATCTCTTAACGGTTATTCAATCATTTAATATTTTCCCTTAAAAGAAATATTATTAATATTCGAGATATCACACTTAATAAGTCTCTCCTTTCTGTTCAAAATTTTTCTACTGATAATGATGCTTATTTTGAATTCTATCCTAACCACTTTGTTGTTAAGGATCGCACCACGGGGAACCCTCTACTTTCAGGCCGAAGTAATCAAGTCTTGCACCAGTTTTCAAATTCATCAATCAATTTTCCTTCAGTTTTTCATGTAGAAAGAACATCCATAGACACTTGGCATTCTCGTTTGGGTCACCCACATGAACGTGTACTCAAGACTATTATTAATAAATTTTCCTTGCCTTGTTCAATAAGAACCTTGAATAATGTTTGTACTGTCTATCAATTTGGAAAGTCTTCTAAGTTGTCATTTCCATAATTGAATAATAAAAAATATTCTGAACTTCAATTGCTTTTTAGTGATGTATGAGGACCCTTCCCGTGTTTGTTAAGTGATGGTCATCGATATTTTGTTTCATTCGTGGATGCTTTTACCAGATTCATGTGGTATTTTTCGATCTCTCAAAAATCTGAGGTTTATTTTATCTTTGAAAAATTCAAAGTACTTGTTGAAAATCAACTTGACACAAAAATAAAAGAAATCCAAACCGATTGGGGGGGTGAGTACAGAAAACTTCATACATTCTTTCAAAAATATGGAACTTTGCATCGACTATCTTGTCCGCACACACATGAACAAAATGGCTTATTTGAGCGAGGAAATAGACATATTATGGAAACTGGTTTATCCCTAATGGCGCATGCTTCTATACTGTCTAAATATTGGCATTTTTCTTTTGATACGGCGATCTATGTGATCAATCGAATGCCATCCCATGTTCTTAATAATGTTTCTCCTTTTCAATGTCTATTCCAGAAAAATCCAAATTATTTAAATTTAAAAGCATTTGGTTGTTTATGTTTTCCATATATTCGTCCTTATAATTGTCATAAGGTCCAATATCGTTCATCTCCCTGTCTTTTCTTAGGGTATACTGTGATGCCCCCAAAATATGTTCAATACTCAACCCATTCTGCGTCGCCAAATACATGGTACAGAATCCAAATATAATCTTTTATTTCATACGGTCGAGCAAAATACGACCACACAACTGTGAGTGTCAATACAAACATGTAAAAATATAAACACTCAAACTAAGTCCTCATTATAATTATTATCACACAATTTTACAAAAATAGTGAGGACTACTACTGCTCTAACTCGGACTATCACTCTGTCCCCCGACTAGTCCCTGCGACATTCTCATTTTCTGAAGAGAACAATAGAAGAAAAGGGTGAGCACAGCTAGCCCAGTAAAGAATATTATGACTAAGATAATGGAGAATAATCTATCGTTAGTTTTCAACAAGTCAGATAAAATATTATGGACAACAAGTTTTAGATCAACATATGCAGCGAAAATAACAATTCATTAGAAGAGTTAAGTAGAAAATGATGTCTACTATCTTCTATGATTTAAAAGTCCATCATCAATATTTTATCCATGTAACATCAATCAATATATATCTCAAATCAAATATTCATCTTTGCACTATGACCAAAGATATATGTATCACCAGTGGTCATGTTCATCTCAACACCTGTCCATCTTTGCACTACGGGCCAAAGATATTCATCAGGTAATCATTCATCTTTGTACTACAGGCCAAAGATATTCATCAAGTAATCATTCATCTTTGCACTACAGGCCAAAGATATTCATTTGTATCACCGTTTAAGACTAAGGATGATGAAAAATATTTTAAAGAACGAATCCAGTGGAATAAAGGACAAAGATTAGGGATTCGTAATTTAGTTTATCCAAGTTCAAGAATACTCCATAATAATCAATTGTGGAGCAAAATTCAAGAATGAAGATCAAAACATGGATACAATCAAAGATAGGAACCATAACATACAACTTGGACAAAGAAAAGAACATTTTATTTTTCTGTAAATAATACCGTATTTATGAATAGTGTCGTATACGTGAATAATAGCCCCGACATGAAAAGGTAAAAATTTCATAATAAAGTTCATACTAATATTTCGGTGAAATGATATTGAAAGAAATAACATCATTTACAAGAAAAATAATATCCCTTACCTCAGTTTAATACTCGATCTGACTGGAATATCGGATATTATGATGAGAAAAACTTGCACTATTATCAACACTCAAAATATCTAAACACTCACAAGAAATACGCTTGATACTATAGAGAGAAAATTTTCTGATTCTGGTGTGATTTTCATTTTTAAATAAGCACTCTATTTATAGGAAATGCTTAGCACACCAGGATTGACAAATGCAACCCCGGTGGCTTTCTCAGCACACCAACTATGAAATCAAGCAGCACTCCACATTTGAATAATCAACATATTTGAAAAAATCCCACCAACACATGTTTATATAATATATATATATATATATATATATATATATATATATATATATATATTAAAATATTTATAATTATTAAAAGAATTCCAATTCCATATTTTTTTTCCACCTCATTTTATTTTTATACCATAAAAATAATGTCATCATTTAAAATATAAAATTATACTATTATATTATCACATTATACTATTATAATGTAATATTATAATAATATATTTGAATAAATATTTTATCGGAGAAGATAAAATGTCGACTTTCAACAAATGTCTCATATTAAAAATTCTTCCCTTATATCATACTTGAATAAATATTTACTTATCATATTTATCAACAATCAATTATTATATACAATTAATATTATAGAATTATAATATTGACAACCAGGTCGTTCCCAGGAAAGAGGGGGCTTTCCGATAAAGATTTCTTCTTATTGGCGCGTAATTATATATAACTTAACCCCTTTACTCGACAGAACTTCCTAGACATTATCAATAATGTTATCTAATAATATCACTTCATTAATATGTGTGGCAATTATTGATTTAATAATGTGAAATACTGTGCTGTGGTTACTGTGACAATTATTGCATTAATAATATAAAATATCAATGTAGCGATTATTGAATAAATAATATAAAACATTGAACAATAATAATCAATGTAGCAATTATTGAATCAATAATATAAAATATTGAACAGTAATTACTGTAACAATTATTGAGTAAGTGACTTCTTACGTAAGAATCAATAATTAAAAATACTGTGCAATACCGTGTGCTACTGTGCAACAACACGTATTACTGTTCTTTTATCACCGGGTATTTCAACAGTTTTAACGATAAAAGTTTTGTCATTATTTTTAGAAAACTTATTCTTGTCATTTTCTTCATCCGACAGTTTTTCGTTATGGGGCCCACAAATGGCTGCGCCGTCATACGAATATTCCCCGACAACAAGAATATTTCACGACCAAACGAATATTCCTCGACAACAATGAATAATTTATAACCACTTGCTTATATTATAAACTTTGCGCATATTACCCATAACTTACCACATTTATCAAATCACCCCTTACTATTTCAAAATAATATATAGAGTAAATTTAATTTTATTCATCAAAAGTTGAAGTCTTACATATACCAATGCTCATGTTGGTTATCGATGCTTAGATTTACAAACAAAATGGTTCTATATTGCAAGGCATGTAAAATTTAATGTAAATAATTTTCCTTGTGCTACTAATGTGCCTACTTTTTTGGATATTTCAGCTATGTAGAAAAACTTTGCTATTTGGTTACATTTTCCATTGTCGATTATAACACCAACTCCTAAACCTTCCATCCAATCCCCAACTCACCATCAATATCATCCCTACAAAATGCTCCTACTATCCCTATTATATCATATCCTGTTGATTCTTTAATTCAACAACAACTCCAACTGATCACTCTCACTATCCCACCTTTACACAAACACTTGTTTCACCTTCTTCTCCTACAACACCCTCACCTTCACTAATGTTTTCCTCTCCAACAATTTTTCGACCACTACTCTCAATGAACCTTGCACACCGCCATCTCATGCTAGTGGCATTGACCTTATTGTTGATCTTGATCACACACCTCCACCTCCTACTCGGCCTCATACTCGAAGCATGGTTCCTCCCCCATCGGTACTCACAACTTCTATCCACCACCCATCATCATCTTTCTCTTCTTCGTCTAAAATAGTTGACCCAAAATCATTTACTAGCTAGAGCGAACCAATCACAAGAATGGCATGCAGCCATGTCCCAAGAAATTGATGCACTCATGACAAATGGCACTTGGATACTTGTTCCATTTCATCAAGGCATAAATATTGTTAGCTATAAATGGGCTGAAAAGGAAAGCTAATGGCGATATTGAGCGTTACAAAGCGTGTTTGGTCTCCAAAGGATTTCATCAAGAACACGGTATTGATTATGATGAGACATTAATCCCAGTGGTAAAACCGCTACCATTATATTCGACTTATTCTCTCACTTGCTATATCACACTCTTGGCCTATACATCAACTAGACGTAAACAATGCATTTCTTCATTGGAACTTACATGAAACATTACATATGGTTCAACCTCCGGGTTTTCGAGATCCCACCAAACCAAATCAACTTTGCCTGCTCAAAAATTCTATTTATGGTCTGAAGCAAGCACCTCGTGCGTGGTATTCCCGTTTATCAAATTTTCTTACCAAGCAAGGCTATCATTCTTCTAAATCAGATAGTTCCCTCTTTATTTTTAATCAACATTATGTTCACTTATTTGTTTTAGTGTATGTTGATGATATAATTATCACTGGTTCGAATGCGTCGGCTATTAACAGATTGATTTCATCCCTAAGTCAGGAATCTGCATTAAAGGATTTGGGTCCCTTAAAAAAAATCTTGGCTTAGAAGTTCAGCAGCAATTCTACTGAATTATTTATTTCTCAAAAGCGATGCATTAATGATCTCTTGCTCAAGGCTGGTATGCAAAATGCTAATCCAATTACAACGCCGCTATCTCCTTCAACCTCCTTGACAAAATATTATGGTCCATTGCTCCTTGATACAACCATGTATCGACAGCTTGTTGGGGCGCCACAACACATACTCCTTACACGACCTGAACTTTCCTTTGTGGTTAATAAGTTATGTCAATTCATACCACGTGAGGCTCATTGGGCTACTATCAAAAGGGTGTTGTGATATCTTAAATCAACCTCCATGCATGGTTTATATCTACAAAAACTTACCTCTCCATTCAGCTTACATTCATATACAGATTTCGATTGGGCTGGGGACCAAGATGATAGACGCTCAACCGATGGTTATGCCATTTACTTGGGCAGAAATCTCATATCTTGGTCTGCTAAGAAACAAAAGACTGTTGCTCGTTCTTCAACGGAATCTGAATAGAATTCTCTTGCAGATGCCTTCCGCTGTAATTATGTGGCTAAATTCTCTAATGCGTGAATTGGGTGTTCGACAGTCTGACTTACCTACTTTATGGTGTGATAATGTTGGGGCTACATACCTTGCTGCAAACCCCATTTTTCATGCTCGAACCAAGCATGTGGAGATTGATTTTCACTTCGTTCGAAAGAAAGTTGGCACTGACGATTTAGTTGTTCGGTTCATCTCAACGAAAGACCAAATTGAAGATATTATGATGAAGGCTCTACATAAAACACGGTTTCATTTCCTTCGCGACAAGCTCAATGTTGTTGCACCACCTTTCGCTTGAGGGGGAGTATTAAAACATGTATATTTCTATTTGTGGAGTCTTTAAGACTTATCATATTATTGTAACTAATGTTCAGTTTAGGATAATACTTATCCCTATCATGTATGTAACAAATTATGTAAAAGTAGCTATAAATACTATACAAGATCATCACAGTAATTATGTGAGATTCATTTCAATCAAGACTTTTGTACGTTCTATTAGACTAAATTTGGCCTTCGAACTATTGGAGCATAATTTTATTTATGTAAGAAATAGTAAGGCTTATGGATTTCTTGTTGCAAAATTCAATTTGATTTGTGTAGTCCTATGAAATGAAATTCTCAAAACACAAACTTTTGAATAATATTGAAATGTAAACTTATTTCACTTAATTAATTCTCTATGTTCCTACAAAATTAAAAGTTGAACCTAGAAGAAACAATATTGATTTGGTGAAGGAAATCAATATAATAATTTGGTAAATAAAATACCTATTTATTAGCCTAAATATGATTCAGAATATCTATAGTGATTGAGTTCAATAGTGAGGCTGAAAATAAGTTATAAATATTAAAGTTGATACATATTAGGTGATAATATATAGGTATGTGCATATTTACCTTGAGATCCTAAATTCGTTGTATAGGAATATAAACAATTCAATATTGATGGCTATTTTACTTTGATAGTAAAAATAATTTTCAGAGCTTTAGACAAGAGAGTATAAACTATATATTTTAACATTTTAGCACCGATTATGATGTTACTTCAACTCAAGTTTTTAATAAATTTGATTTAGGGAGTATATTGTGAATGAACAAGATGGTTTGTTCTTTTCGATTGAGAGGTTAAGGTGTGAAATAGTTATGTATTTGTAGTTTAAACTGAGAACTAGTATTTCACATTTTCCTATTTATCGAATATAGAATTGTTTATTTGTTTACACTAATAATATAATTGTATAAACTATAATGTGATAGTTTTTGTGTATATTAATGATATGTTGATCATTTTACATTGTATTGTTAATGTAAACGAGTTTAAGACATTTATTTTTTGTCTTTATGTTGAAAGACTTATAAAATAGATGTTATCTTATTATCATGTGAAAACTTAGTGAGGGTTTCAACTAAACCAATTTAATTGTATTGATGAACTAAGTTTGATAACCTTGAGATCGAAGAGTTTAATAATTCTTTAATAGTGGCTGGTACACTGGAAGTTAATTCTGATATAGCTATTGCAAATCTGAAGTACATATGCGCTAGTGAGAGCCTTATGTTTAATATGAAATGCACGAGATTAGGTATTACCTACAGTTTTAAACTTAGTATACTAATGTGGTTTAAAATTAGTTTTTGTTAGATTTCTCAATGTTTTAATAGATCACATAAATGTCACTTATATTTTAGTGAGGAAAATTATAAATTCACAAGTAGGTGAATTTTCACCAAATCTTGAGTATTGTTTCTTAGATGAGTAAGAAACAAACGAGTATTTCTCATTCTATTGTATGGGTCTAATGTTATTATCTTGTGAGGTAAGCTAAATAGATTAGTGTTGTGTTGATTGTCACCTAATTCATTGCCTCCTATTTTACTATATTGTGCTAGTAATAATAACATTAAATACACATTGTGGTCTTGAAAAAGTAAGAAAATATTCACAACTGGGTGAAAATATTCTTATGTTTCAACAAGTAAGTGGATAGTATAATTTACTTGGAGTAGCAAGTAATACTATTTCTTTATATGATGTAGAAAGCAATTGGAATCGAAATTTGTTGTTGAAACATCAAATTGTGGCCACTTTCGAAATTGCTTAGTTCATTATATTGTGTTAATGAAATTGATTTTTGTATAGAGCATATGATATTATCTTTAATGGTAAGTCTTGACATGTTGGTCATAGACATAATTTTTGTTAGACAATATATTGATACAAGAAGGTATCATAATATTTGTCTATGAGGAAGTCAAGTGATGACTTGGCTTATCTTATTACTAAGACTTTGACGAGATCTTAATTAGTAAGTTTAAATACTTGTGATATGAAACTTAAACCACTTTGAGTCAGGGGTGTTCGGAACCCAACATATTCCTAAGTTACCCTTAGTTTATAGGTTCAATGGGAAAAACAAGTCATAGTTGTTGACTGTGTTACTATCGATGTGGTTCCATATGTAGTCTAAGAAAGTAACGTCTGTTGCACGACCGAGGTTGAGTTATACTCTTAACAAAGTTGTTGTGTTCTTACCAAGAGAAACACATTTGAAACACTTTGCCTATATGAACTAGAAGTGGAGTCGTTTCTTATAGAGAGTTGTGGTTTACTCTCTTCGAGCTAGGTTCATAAAGCAAGGTATTGCGCATGGCCATATTAGCGCAAAGCAATTGAGAATACTCACCGTGGTAGGAGGATTTTGTGTATGTGTGACAATTCCGGTCATATCACATAGGAGTAGAGGTTCAATCTACGGACACCAACTTCGATTTGACTTTGAGTTGTTTACACTAAAGGAATGTTCAATGTTCGTCACACCTTATTTTATGCACACATGTCTTGGAGTTGTTTGATAGTTTGGATGAGAGAAATATAATTTTTTCAAACAAGTGGGGGATTGTTAGAAGTTGCACCTTATTCTATATTTTGAAGACTAATTATTGTCCAGTTTGGGCTTGAATAAAATTCATTAGTGGACATAATTTAAGTAAATATAAAGATGTAATTTGTTTCCCTAATTGTTGAAAATTAATAAGAGAGAACTTCATTTGATTTGTGTAGAAATCATTTGATTTGTGCATATAGTGAGACATTTAATAAGGTGCAAAGTTATTTGATAAAACTAATTCTTTCTTGTCCCATTTAATAAAAAAGACTACTTGTCACTTTATAAGTACAAGTGTAGTCTTATTTTATTTTGGAACAAGAGATATTCTTGTGAGAATTTTGAAATTTCCATTTAATTATAAGTTTATTACTAATATGTAACTTACATCATTAGTAGTAATAAGTATAATTAAAATAAAAATAAATAATAGTTTAATGTTGAAACTATTATAGATATATGTATGTAGATATATGTGTAGATATAGATATACTATATATATGAATATAGAGAGAAGTCTTATATACATTTAGACACAATAATTTTAGCACCATGAAAATCTCTCCTTCTTTTAGCTATTCTTCTTACAAACAAATAATTACTTACAAAGCAGCGTTCTATTGGAATTTTCCGTGAATTGCTATCACGGATAATTCACTAAAGGCTTGACATATATCCTGGACTGTATATCGTCTGCAACTCTTAGCAAACCAATCGTGATGGGGGCGATAAAGACCTTAAGGACAAGGATCACCCGTGTCATGTTTTCCGTTCTTGTTGATGATTTTTATTCTATGAAGCTACGGTTAAGATCGAACTATCTCACACCGAAAATAGATTTCTGAGAAACCATGTGCTATATACATCAATCAACTATGCATTAATAATTGTATATGAACAAAGAAATAAATAGTACATGAATCTAATGCGGATAACGGTTGTGCAATATTAGAGAGAAATAGGCCATGAATCTAATTCAAAAATTTCATCAATAATTCAACTGATAGGACAAACGTCCTACAGAACTCCTTAATATTTCATTATTTTCAAAGCGGAATTAAATTAAGTTGGACCTACTATTTTGGACAGTGCAAGTGATGAGTCGTATACTCTCTTGATTCTTCTTTTATATAAAGAAGGCTTAGAGTTCTACAAACCATGCACCAAGCCTTGTGAAAACACTCGCAAAAAAAATGTTAAACCCTCAAGTTCTAAGTCAGTATTCATCACTCTCTAATTCCAAAACCCTATTTCCATGGCACAAGCCCTTCGTTTCTGGCAAGGCCGGCACCACGACTTTTTCCACCCTTCAGAAGCAAAAAATTAGTAAGAAAAACCAGTGTTTTCGCGTTCGTTGTATCTCCGGGAGTAACCAAATTAAGGCGGTTGCAAGTCCGGCAGCTACCAATAAGTCCACAAGGGTTTTAGCGACAGTTATTGTGCAAGTAACCGTCGGTGAATTCCTGTCAAATTTAGGGTGGAACCGAGCGCTTGATGAAATAAGTACTTGGCTTGGTAAATCACTCCTTTTGGAGCTTGTTGCTGCAGAGGTTGATCCTAGTAAGTACTAATCCTAGCTAGTTAGGCCTATCAATGAGTCAAATCATGATTTGAATTTACTCACCCTATTTTAGTGGATCAAAGCTTCACTTAATCTTGATCCTTTGATTCGTGATCTTGAATATTTATGAGCCATGCTACTATCACATAAAAACTATCACATATTTCTCACATACACACATGAGTCCCCGCCTGATATGCGAGACCCGCAGTATGTATGTGTGTGTATATGAGAATTATGTGATAAAATTTATGTGATAGTAGCATTATTTAGCATTATTTAATATTTATTGGGACAAAACTTTAAATGAATCAAATCATAGATCAAATTTGATTTGACCCATTAATCCAAAAAAACTTTTTAATTTTCTTTTTGCTTTCTATTTTCTCAATTAAACTTCCGCTCAAATCATGGATCACTTGGCAGTTCAAATCAGACTAGAGCTAATTAATACCCATTGATAACGTAAGAGTACTTATTACTCCCTTTGTTTTAAAATGGGCAAATGTGCATCATTGCCCCTTAGGTTTTCGTGTTCGGCTCATTTAGCCCTATAACTTTTTTTGTTCTTAGATGCCCTTAATGTTGTAAAACATAGTTCAACTAAGCCTCTCCCATTAAAAATACTTTCAACTAAATAAATTGGTGTTAGAACCTCTCTGATGTAGCAAGATTTGCTTACTTACAAATCATTCTAGTCTCGTTCAAAAATACACTCTTTTTTTTCCGACTGAAATTTAACATTCTTACATTTGTTAGAATGGATCCCAATTGTCCAAAAATACACATTTAATATCCAAACATAGAATTATATTATACCTGCAATTAGCTGCAATTGAAGCAAGTTTCAGTAGAGAAACCCTCGCATGCAGGAAGACAAAACTAAGACCTTGAAGTTCTTAAAGCTTTTCGAAATCAACTCCAAGCTCTCATCATCACTCACAACCATATACTCAAACCCAATCTCCTCCAAACACGGATAAGCCCTAGCCATTGCAGCTACCCACGGATACAAATACCCCCCCCCCCCCCCACCCTTCTGGCACCAAATTAAAATCCGCAAAAATGCAGCTTTCCTTTAATCTTCACGGATCTAGTTAAGAATTTTTTTTTAAAGAGTGGGAGAAGAGGATAAAAAATTATAAGGTAAATAAAATGTAGAGAATAAAAAAAAATTATATATATATGTGTGTGTGTGTGTGTGTGTGTGATGAAATTAGAGGTAAAAATAGCTCAAATTATTTTATCTTTGTCACATAAAAAATGACTTATTGTCCCGAACAAAGTACAATCATTCTTCAGAAACGATAGGTCATTTTTAGTTACTTGTCTAGCTAGTAATTTTAATCACAAAAATGAAAAATCTCGTTGTGACAAAAACTTGTTAATTTTTTTTTTTTATAAAAAAACTAATTTTTGATTTTATTAATTTTTTTAAGCAAATGGGGCAGAGAAGGAAACAATCAAGGCATATGCGCACCGGGAAGGGCGAGAAGGCGCAGATAAGGTGAAGTATGAGTGCAACTTTGATGTACCTGAAGAATTTGGGGAGATTGGCGGTGTGATTGTGGAGAATGAACACCACAAGGAGATGTTCTTGAAGAAAATAGAGCTTGATGGATTCCCTAATGGAAGACTTAATTTTAATTGTGAATCTTGGGTTCATTCCAAGTTTGATAATCCTGACAAGAGATTTTTCTTTACAAACAAGGTCAGTCAATTAATAATCCACCTAGTTTTTTCCTTTTATTACATGTTTAATTTCTAAGGAGATAGTATGAATATCAAAATATAACAAGAAAAATATTGAGTCGTTTTCATAAGTTTCAAGTCGACTCAGTGAAGTTTTTTAGTGACTTAACAGTTTAAAGATTTTTTTTTGTTTTGCGTGATTTTATTAGATTATGTATCTTGTCCCACGTCGAAGACTTTGAGAAATTATGACTTAACCCAACTCTTTTCATTACCAATTAATTTTAAGTTAGAGACTTTAATGTTTTTATATGCTAAACTTAGGCCTATTTTATAAAATTTAATATAGTATCAGAGTGGGCTATCCTTAGATCTTGTTAAATAATCTTCTTAACCTAAATTTTTTCCCACTCGCAGTCCATACTTAAATGGTCAAAATTATCATATTTCTTAACTAGTACCACTTATCAATTGTGTCAATAGTTATCTGTGATTTACTAGTTTTCTTCTGGGTTTGTCATGTGACTAGCTTATTTCATGTTTGTTTATCTTGTGTGAGTCTCATATTCATCATGTCCGCGTGCAACACTACATCGATTTCACGTGGGGTGGGGGTGGGGGTGGGGGACGGGGGGAAGTGTTAAAATATGTATCTTGTCCCATACTGAATACCTTAAAAATATATATTTAGTATATAATGAGTTGGATCAACTTTTTTAATTACTAATTAATTTTAAGTTAGAGGACTTGTTAGCTTTATCCGCTTGAGTCCATTTCATGAATGTAAGTAAATTTTACCTACCCAAATAGCCTCCACCTTAATATTGTTTGAACAAATTTTACCTACCCAAATAGCCTCACCTTAACATTGCAAAATTATATATTTGTTCAGCATAATTTAGAGGGGTAAAATAATAAAAGACTGTTATTTAGATATTTTCAGATGTATCGATTATCAAACAACTTTTTTCATTCAAATTCAGGTTAATTCAATTTTTATCAAACAGCCCCTAACACATATAAATTCATTTATAATGGTTCTAGGAATGTGTTTCTAAGTTCATTGTTATGGGTTTTAAAAAAATTTAGCTTAGTAAAATGGTTTGAATTTTTATTTTTCTTTAATTCACTGTCATATAATTTTTCAACAAATTAGATTGATAGATAAGAGATAGTAATTATAATTAACTACTATTTCTAGCTGATTAATTAAAACTATATTTTTTATGAACTCATTAAAGTAATATTTATTGTGTTTTTTATATTTCTAATTATATGACACTTCAAATATTTTTTTATTATTTCAACCTTAATAAAATAAATTTCTTTGTTGATATTTTAACTCATTAAATTAATTACCATTTGACTTAAAAAATATTTTACTTAAAAAGGAGAAACAAAATAAAAGTTGAAGTTGACTAGTGGATTCTTAGTCAAAGTTGACGGGAAAGAAATTTAATTTATATAGATCAACTATTTTTATAGGAAATTATTAAATTCATAATAGAAATCGTTATTTTCACAATAAAAATGTCGTTATAGATTCTACAGTGATACTTTTTATTGTGAAAATAACAAAAAGTGTTGTAGATTTAACAATTACCTTTTTATATTGACTGTGATAAAAATTGTGATTAATTTGAAAGTGTAACAGATAAATAAAATAATAATATTTTAATTATTTTCTTACACTCTCTTACCTGTATATCCATATAGAGTTCGTAGTATTTAGTTACTATCAACTCCTTATATGAAATAAGATACATGTTATGTATTACGACAAATTTGTATCGAATTTTATTTACGAAACATATCAACATATGAGATTTGATAAAGGTATAAAAGGGTCTTATTTATTATATATTTTTAAAAAAAAATATATTACTAATAATACTTATTTATGTAACTAATAATCAAATCAACGACTCCACCTATATTTCTTAATATATATCCTTTTGCATAAAATAACAGGGATACAAAATTTCCGCCTTGTTTATAATTTTTGTACTTAAATCTATCTTTATCATAAAATAAATAAATAATAATATATATATATATATATAGGACGGGTTTTTTTAACTATAACTTGGTTCACCTGTTGTAAATCAAAATAACTATAGCGGCGGATGAACCGTAGTAAAAAAAAACTGTCGCCATAGGCTATATAGATTTTTCCACATATATATTAAAACTTTTTAGAACGATCCATTTTGACTGAGAAATAATACTCCAAGTATCTAGTAATGTTGTGATTTGTAATTTTGTGAATAACAGTCATTCCTACCATCTGAAACCCCAAGTGGGCTAACACGGTTCAGAGAAAAGGAGCTCTTAGCTCAGAGAGGCGACGGCTCCGGCGAGCGGAAGTATTCCGACCGAATCTACGATTACGATGTTTATAATGATCTTGGGGACCCTGATAAGGACCGATCTCTGTCCAGGCCTGTGGTCGGCGGCAAGGACCATCCCTACCCACGGCGTTGCAGAACTGGCCGCCCAATGTCCAAGGAAGGTATGCAATTGCCCTTGCCCAAAATTTTTATTTATTTATTTTGATTGTGTCATTTCGAGATTTTCATTTTGCTGAAATACTTGAAGTTTTTTTTTCTGTTACAATTCAATTCTACTAGAGGTATAGGGAGGAGTTAGGAGGGGAGCTAAGGGGGATTCTGAAACTTACCTTGAATCTTCGGTATCTCATGTTAGGTTAGTGGTAAACAATAAACCTGAACCAGTTACAGTGAAGGGGAGAGGCATTTACTCTTAGCTATCACCTTTGGTTTAACGGTTTATAATTTTTAATGTTGATAATGCTAATGTAATGAAAAACAAATTAATAACCAAAATAAAATGGACTCAGTCCTGGTTAAAGTATCGGCCGAGTTGCCGAAATATTGGCGTATCGGTTTAGTTTCCTTACTCACAGATGATAACGAGCCATGAATTGTAATTTCAAGCATTATCAATGTGAAGGTGCGTATAGGCAAAATTTCGCCGTAACGAAAAGAAAAAAAATAACGGTGTAACAGATAAATTAAGAAGAAACAATGACGTAATGGAAGAATCAAAATGAAATAATGGTCTAACAGAAAATCAACAAATGGGACTCATTTGTGGAATAGAAGAAGTAATAATAATTAATAAAATTTGCATATGTGCATATATATTAACTAATCAAAAATAATGATACATAGAGATAAATAAATTTGAAGCTCTAGTTTAATAGTGTGTATTGTCCAAAACCAAAACCGAGTCAAAAAAATCCCACTACCATGATTTTGAACCATGGCCCCCAGTGAGTGACCAAAATATCAGTTAACCCTAGGAAAACATTGTTAATCTGATTCCCAAATGATGCATACTATATACAATAGGGGAATATTGCAAAGTAATGAAATTATTTGTTTGTATGATTGAAGCCGTATGCGCTAATTAAACACAAGTCTTTGTACATACAGATCCATTATCGGAATCAAGGAGCAGCACTGTTTATGTGCCAAGAGATGAAACTTTCTCAGAGGTGAAGGGGCTAACATTCTCAGCGAAGACGGTATACTCGGTGATTCACGCAGTGTTACCTTCGCTAGAGAATGCGGTGATCGACAAAGAACTTGGCTTTCCATACTTTACAGCCATAGACTCACTGTACAATGAAGGGGTTGATCTGCCTCACCTTCCCAAAGCGACTCTTTTCAATCTTATTCCTAGGCTTGTCAAATCTGTTGCTGATAAAGGAAAAAATCTCCTGCTTTTTGAGACTCCTGCAATGCTCAACAGTACAAACAAAATCTCTCTCTCTCTCTCTCTGTGTGTGTGTGTGTTGTGTATTTCACAGGTCTGTTGCATGCATGTATTTCACTAATTTGATTTGTATTGATTTGCAGGAGATAAATTTTCTTGGCTCAAGGATGAGGAATTTGGACGACAAACCTTAGCTGGTCTTAACCCTTGTAGCATACGATTGGTTAAGGTATGGTCTACTAACATTAAGTATGTGTACGAATTTTGCAAGGCACAATCAAGTTATCGATATTTTTATGTCACGTATGTTCATAATTACCATAAACCTCCATGCCAGAAACTTTCTGCAGCAAGTGGATTTACAAACTCTAAGACATAGCTTTAACAATATTGGTGGAATCAATGCATAAATTCATATCATGGAGTAGTTTCTTTTTACTGTTTATGAATCTAGAAAGAATAGTTTGAGAAAGGATGCACTAAATATTGTAAATATACATATGTGCAGGAATGGCCACTGAAAAGTAACCTTGACCCTGCAAGGTACGGACCACCTGAATCAGCAATCACCAAAGAGTTAGTCGAACAAGTGATTAGAGGCTTCATGACCATTGAGGAGGTAATGAAAATCCCACCAAACCACACATAATTGTATTCATATTTTTTTTTCTAACATATATAGTATGTTCTGTAACTCGATTAGATTTCTATATAAATGCAGGCTATTGAAAAAAAGAAGCTATTCATTCTAGATTACCATGATTTGCTCTTACCATACGTGACCAAAGTAAGAGAGATTCAAGGGACAACTCTCTATGGATCGAGGGCATTGTTTTTCTTAACTCCTATTGGCACGTTAAAGCCCATAGCCATTGAACTAGTTCGGCCACCAGGAAGAGGGAATCCCCAATGGAAGCAAGTATATAGGCCTGGTTGGGATGCTACAAGTGCCTGGCTTTGGAAGCTAGCAAAAGCTCACGTCCTGGCACATGACTCTGGTTATCACCAGCTAGTTAGTCATTGGTAGGTTCCTCTTAGTTATGGGCAATGTTTTAAAAACCGGACCGGCGGTCGGACCAGTAAAAATCGGAACCAGTCCGCCTTCCGGTCTGGTTTGGCCTAGTGAACCGGTTTTGGTCGAAACCCGGGTTGGCCCGTTGACCACCAGTCCAACCGGTAAACCCGGTTAATTGACCCAATTGACCCGGTTTTTAATTATTTTTTTTACCAAAAAAAACTTAATATTAAAATTATTACTTTTATTAATATTGCAACTCATCTTTATTATGTTTTAATTCATGAAAAATGAGATTTTTAAAATTTTTATTAAGTACTAATAATATATATTTTTATATATTAATGACGTCACTGAGTCAATAACGGTTGGACCAGTGATCCATCCACCCTGTACCTTTTCCAGTTCGATGAACGGTCCGGTCTGAGAACCTTGGTTATGAGAAATATGTTGTTATTTTGTCATTTTTCTCTCTCATTCTTTCGCTTCGCAGGCTAAGAACTCATTGTGCCACAGAGCCTTATATTATTGCAATGAACCGACAACTTAGTGCATTGCACCCAATTTATAGACTATTACACCCTCATTTCCGATACACAATGGAGATCAATGCTTTGGCGCGGCAAGCTCTCATTAATGCAGATGGAATCATTGAATTATCATTCTCACCTGGCAAGTACTCCTTGGAGTTTAGTTCTGTTGCCTACGACAAGCAGTGGCGCTTTGATCTGGAGGGATTGCCAGCAGACCTAATTAGCAGGTAATTTAGTTAACTAAATGAAATTACAGAAGGAGCAGCATAATATTTTTTTTCTCTTTGTTAATAATTAGGGGGGTGGCCGAGGAAGATCCAACAGAACCGCATGGCCTTAAGTTATCAATAGAAGACTACCCTTATGCCAGTGATGGTCTAGTCCTTTGGGATTGCATTAAACTATGGGTTACAGACTACGTCAGCCATTACTACCCAGAATCAAGCCTTGTCGAATCTGACAAAGAACTCCAAGCATGGTGGACAGAAATCCGAACAGTAGGCCATGGAGACAAAAAGGACGAACCATGGTGGCCTGTTCTCAAAGCCCCTGAAGACCTAATTGGTATTCTCACAACCATAATTTGGGTAACATCTGGCCACCACGCGGCTGTCAACTTTGGGCAGTATGATTTCGCAGGCTATTTTCCAAATAGACCTACAATTGCTAGAACTAAAATGCCTAATGAAGATCCGACCGACGAATCATGGAAAAGTTTTGAGTTAAGGCCCGAGGATGAGATCTTGTCGTGCTTTCCTACTCAAATTCAAGCGACGAGAATTATGGCAATTTTGGATGTTTTGTCAAACCATTCACCGGATGAGGAGTATATTGGCGCAGAACCAGAGCCTGCATGGGCAGAAAATCCAGTTATTAATGCGGCGTTTGAAGTGTTCAGTGGCAGGTTGAAGGAGCTGGAAGGGATTATCGATGCAAGAAACGCAGATAAAGATTTGAAAAACAGAACTGGAGCTGGGGTTGTGCCATATCAGCTTTTGAAGCCATTTTCGGAACCTGGAGTTACAGGGCAGGGAGTTCCTAATAGTATTTCCATTTGAAAATGGCACAAATCTCATTTTGAGCAAGGAAAAGCTTTTCATGTATTGCAATGTAAACCTTGAATTCAAATGGTAGATGTGCCTGCTGAAATAAAGCTCTTCATCTTGATATTGTGAATCAGTGAGTTTGTATTGTAACAGATAAATCTTTGAATATTTAAAATAAAATTCTTTTTTAATTTTTCTTTCCTCCCATGGTGATATTATCTTCAACTTATTCTTCAAATTGAGTCCTGAAATCTGTTGAGAGTTGCACCTGGGTATGGTTGGAACTTGGAAATGATGGAAGAAAAATATTTAATCACTCTAAGATAAATATTAATTTTATAAAAGTCTATTTGGAACATTTTTAAAATTGAGATGAATATATTTAATTTTGACCCATACAATTATGAATATAACTATAAATTATATAAAGAGTGCTATTAATTATGAAATTTACTTTGTCAAAACTTAAATGAATTATGTCAAGTTTAAATTTAAAAATGTCTTAAATTAATTTTAAAAGGAAATATTAATGTTAGATTTTAAAATAGAGAGTATAATGGTATTGATGGAATAGAAGTTCCATAAACGAACCATGCTAACTAGTCATGTCTGCTTAGGCTATGGAAGATGTGGATGTGGGTGGGGAGAAGTAAGTACACTGCAACTCTGTCAGCCCAACTCATTCATCTTTTGAATTCCCATATATTCAAATGTCCCATCTCCCATATATTCAAATGTCCATCACCCATATATTCAAATGTGTGCTATGTTCTCAATGATACCCAACCCAAAAAAAATAAAAAACAAAACAAAAAAAATAAAAAATAAAAATAAAAATAAAAATAAAAATAAAAAGTAAAAAATAAAAAATTCTAAACTTGCAACAATAACTCTAAAACACAAGTTAAAAATTTCAAATAACACTATTTGAGAATAACACTATTTGAGAGATCTCTCAACTGAAACCGACTATATATATATATATATATATATATATATATATATATATATATATCCATTTTAAAATTAGAGATACATTTATATTTTAGACTGTAAAGTGATATAAAATTCCTAATATGGTAATACTCTCTTGTCACCATTGTTACAGTTCTAACAAATGTTAAGAATATATTTGAAAAACTAAAATCTTCCCTAAAAATTGTCATTTTAGAAATATATTCCTTATTTTAGAACAGGGAGAATAGTAGCGATTTCTAATATTTGCCCCAGAAAAACAGAGAGGATAAAAATGGAAAAAAAATAAATAAATAAATTAATCATTTCCTCCAAAATTTGGACAGGAAATAAAAAGTAAACAGCTAAGCATTGTGGTCTTCATTAAAAAGTGACATGATATAGGTATCTAATAGCATCTACTGAAATTTCATCCAAAGGCAACTATCAACTTTCAACTAATTTACCAGAAATGGTACACAACAGAGCAAAAGTAAGCTGTAAACAAGTGATACTCAAGCAACTGAGAATTACCAGAAACCCAAGGATTTTAGGAAGCAAGTAGAACTTGGAATCAACGGTTACAAATTCATTAGAAAATCGCAGTCCCTTATAAACCTCACATACCAGCATCAGCTTCAGCATATTTAAAAAAAAAAGGTGGGGGTGGGGGGGGGGGTAGGGTACTTTGTTAGCTACAGCCTACAGGAACAGAACAAACGAGGAAAACAGAAGATATAAAGTACGGTGGTAAATGATAAAGAGATGGTAAAAATGAAAGCAAAAAACTAAAACCAAGCAACTCCTTAATCTCAAAATAGTTTAATTGATAACGATTATCAGCACCAACTTTGACAATAAAATTCATGTACTTATATATAAGACGGCACAATTGGGAGATAGCAAGGGGAGTGTATATATATTTATATTAACAAGCTCCATATATTTTAGGAGAACTGTAGAGACAGAAAATATGCCGGCGTGAAATTCTTGAAGAACCTAATATCCTTGACTTAGTGTAGAACATATGCACACTAGGGCGGGGGCAAATCATGTTGAACCAGAATTGAAGAACACAGAAATAATCAAATTTCATGTTTCACATGTTCATGCATCTAAATCCGGCAGTTCAATATAAGTTCATCATAGAAAACACACAAGTTTAAGAGTCAAAGGAGTACAAGTTTGGAAATAGAGAAGCAATAATATTATCAATATCACCACAATGTGACAGAAGTGCAGGATATTGAAGAACCAAATTCATCATCAGTTCAAGCATATCAACAAGATTCATATATTTTTTGGGGGAACACAAAGTTGTTGGAACAAAACAAAACAACTTGTTGAACGTAAAGCATGACAGTCAAATAAGTTGAATTAGACTGAAGCATGTCATGTTAAACATATTTATTCGTCTATTTTTACACACGTAACTGTTGAAACTAACCAAGCAGATCAAGAAGAGCAAGAAGAACTTGTTATAGAAGTGAATAATAACGGACAAATGAATAAACTCTAGGTGGAACTGATTTTTCAATCAAAATAATGTCATTCCTACTCTTTTTGTGTAATGAATGATTTTGCTTCTGCAGATAATGGCATGAGAATAAAAAAGAATGCTTTAACATCATCATTATTGCCTACGATAACAATGGTGAAACAAATTGTCAATTTTTTAAATTGTTCGTGCAGTTACCATATAGATGATGAAACAAAACCATATTTCGAAGTCTACTGCTTCAATACTTAAAATATTGAGGTCAAGTTTTCTCCACTAAGGAAGAATGCCGAAGACCATGAGAAGCTAAAGCAATAAAAAAAAATTGAACTTAATTTTCCCACTACAATTATTAGCTCTCCTGAACAGGGAAAATAAAAGCTTCAAGAAAACTTTCTTTTGATAGGCAGGTTTGGGACGCGCAATGGGTTTTTGGGTTTCCAAGGGGCCGGGGTGGGGGGAAAATATAAATCTTCAGGAACACTTGATTATGCAAAATGCAGTGTAACGAATGCCACATTTATGCATACTGTAATGTATTGCACAAGTAAAAATGGATGCAGTAACTTGAAGAACCAAAAGGTTTCCAAATAGTTTAACTGGAAAAACTACAATTTAGTTGTAGCACATACATGATTTAGTCCCCAACCTTTCTTATTAGAACATGGTAGGAGTACTACCAACATCATAAGAATAGTGCATAAGACATGCAAACCACATTAAAAATTAAAATTACATAACAGGTATATTAAAAGTCAAACGTAACGATGTAAACCACTAGCACTATAGAGCAGTAATCAACTAAAAGTCTTGAAATTAAAGGCCACAAAACTCACAAAGGTATTTTATTAAGAAGAAAACCTGGAGGCAACAGCAGTTTCTTTTGAGGTTTGTGTTGGTTCTTGCTTGTACAAATGGGTTTAGCAAAGTTCAAAATCTTCTCACTATGTATCACCAGAGTGGCAAATGAGACAAACAAGAAAATAATAATGGAAAAAGTATGATGTCAATATCAGCGGAATTACACAACGCATTTATGGAAAGTGTAGTAAGAGAATAGGATACTAGTAGGTAAATACGAAAATTATATATTCACCTCATCCATCCCAAAATAAGACCCCACTTTCTCTTTTAGGACATCCAAATAGGATATTAATAGGTGAATGCAAAAAAACTATATAGACACTCCATCCATCCACTTTTAAAATCAATGTATCAAATCTCATCATATTTCAGTAAATTGTGCCACCGTCGATTTTGTTGAATTTAAACAAAAAAAAATTCAAAAGAAAAAAACCTTACTTTTAACAGTGGACTAGCATTTTGCAACATCGGGATTATAAAATTAGAGAAGGTTGGAAGAAGAAAAAAATATATAAATAACACAAGGAAATTGCTAAATAAAAAAAACTAAAGAAAATATCAGATAAAATTTCATTATGGAAGATAATGAGTAGTCTGATCAGTTTCCAAAACTTCCAGTTAAATCAAAAAGGAAATCGAGATAGAAAACTACCAAAAAAGGATGAGCAATAACCCAAATGACAAAATAAAACTAGGCATTTACTAGACCGGCCTCCGGTTAATCTCAGTTGCATTCCACTCCTGCTTCAGCAGCCCGGCGAGGCTTGTTTTTCCTCCTGCTCCCATTATGACGAAATCCATTGGATTTATTTGACTCATCTGTGCTTGATCTAGTTCCATTACCATTTTCCTCTTTGACCGAATCAGGCTTCTCTTTTGTCTGCGTGTTTCTTCTCCTCTTCTTTCCATTCTCTGCTGCGGTTCCATCTTTCATATTTTTGCCTGATGCAGCAGTTTTTGCAATCTCACCGTCTTCCTCTTCTACCTTTTCAACTTCATCGTCTTCAACTTCATCCATCAATGGCTTCTGAGGCCTACCTCTTCTCTTCTGTGCTGGAATTTTTTCTTCCTCCCCACTTCCAGGATCGTCATGATTATTCACAGTGAACTTCTTACCTTTTCCTCTACCTCGGCCCATTATTTCAAAACCAGAAACTCAAGCAAGTAGTAGATATCTCTGACAGATATACAATAAACCCTTAGACATGATGCCTCAGATATTCCTGGAGATCCTGAAAAATTCAAATAAAGCTAGGGAAATCAAAATATAGTTCAACAGTAATAACATAGGAAATGACTTTGAAGCAGTGGTGAAGCCCTTTGACCTACCTCAATAATGAAATATACATTCATTTTACCAAAAGCACAACAAACAGTCTATAAAGATAATTTTACAAAGATCAGGCCCCATTACTATTATTGAAGTCTTAGTATTCTCAAAGAGAACCAAAGAATTTCAAAAGTTTTTACTTTCATTTTTCATTTCAACACCATTGTCTCTAATTTCTCCAACATATAGGAAGTGTTTGCGCAAGAAAATGCTCAGAAAACATACGGTTTCAACTATAATAGGTGGTTTCTATACAAAAATCAAAACTTTAATTTGTATAAATAGAAAAATGAAATATGTTTTATAATCATAAACTTGAGCAAAAGAGAAAGTTGGGATAACAAAAGTTGCAATATCAACAGAAGCAGAGGTAGATGGATAGGTAGTCTAACAACACCAACCTTCCCCCAACCCTCTACCTAAGCCCAGATGCAAAATAACTCATTAATAAAATCTTCCAGCAGTTTTAATTAATACCCCACTAAAAGAATTAAAAACTAAATAAACCAAAAATTACATTAGCTTACTCCCAACAGCAGATACCCGAGTAGCAAATCACAGAAAAACATATATGCAAATGGAAAGGCGTCATTTTGCAGTGATTAAACTACAGAATGAAGCAGATTAAAGCAACATTAGAATCCAAAAATGGCGGATGTCAGAAATAAAACACAATCTTAAGATACTTATAGACAATAAGATCTATAAATAAGCATAATGGAACCAATTAAACGAATACAAATTTAGATCCCAGCAAAAAAAAACAGCTAATGGAAGTAAAAACAACCACAAAAGTGAACAAAATTGGCAATTTTAGCTTTTATTTTCAGAACCCCACTACAAAATCTAAAGGCAGTATAAGATTAAATAATCCTGAGAGAGAACAAGATATGAAACTAACATGTTCTTTTATCAGAATACCCATTAGAGGAACCTGTTAAAAGTTGAAACTCGAAAACCACCAAAATCGAAATTGGGTGTTGTATTTTATGGATTGCTTGAACAGTTGAAAAGGGCACTAACCCAAAAGATTTTAATGGTAGAATACTATGGTGATCTGAATAGGGGTTTATTCGGAATGAGCCCAGATCAAGAAAGTTCAAACCTTCATGGAAGAATATAGGAGTGATTCAAATAGAAGAGAAGTGGCCCCTTCCTTCACAAAGACTGATGAAATAGAAGACTAGATAGATGAGAAAGAGAGTGTGAACAGTTAACAGAGGGATAGATATTTGTTGATTGGTTATAGCCTGCTGTTTGTAGTGTATAATTTTATATATAGTCTGTACTCCCTTCTCCCATGTGAAAAAATCCCAAAAGTAAAGGGTAACTTTTGGTTAAAAGAGATGACAAGTAATTACTTTATTTTTTAAGGTATCATCCAATCCATCTATTACTCCTCAAATTATAATTATTTTTTATATTTGACCTCTTAATTATATTTTTCGCATATTTCATCCTCATATTTTATAACTTTTGTAATCTCAGTTTAACTTGGGAAAAAACATAGCAATTAAAGGAGGTATAAAAATGAGAAACAACTATAGATTGAGAACTAAACATAAAAATCTACATTTTAAGGACTAAAAGTGAAAAGTTTCTATATTTTAGAGACTAACTTGAAAATATACATAATTTGATGATGAAATACGAAAAATTAATTAAGAGACAAAATGACAAGTGGCTATAATTTAGGAACTATCGAAGAATTACTTTTATCTTTTTTTTTTATCCTTTTTTTTTTATCAATTTGTATTCTTTTCCTTTCAAGTAAGAGTGTAAGTTCTAATTTTAATAAAATTAAATATGTTTACTTGTTAACATGTTAATCAAATCTGAACTGGACAGTCGGTTCGATCGATAAAAATCGAAATCGATCGGCTCTCCTGTCTGATTCAAATAAAAAAACTATTTTTGGTCAAACTCGGTGACCTAGCCGTTAGACCAATCGACCCAGTGATCCTGTAGCCGGGTCAATGGTTTTATCAGTTCCCTACCTCACTTTTTTTTTTGGCTTTTGCTTTTGCTAAGCCTTTGAATTTGATTGAATGAATGAATCATTGATTGAGTTTTGAGTTATGATCATGGTATCATTAATTTCATATAGATTTACTATTTTTTTTAATTGTATAAAGTAATCATTGTACAAATAGATTTAGTTTTTTTTACCGAATTTGATTGAATGTATCCTAGAGATGTTTATTATTATTGTTTGGTTTTATCACTCGAGTCTTGAGCTTTGAGTTATGATAACGATATAATATTTTCTTTTTAAATAGATTTAGTATTTATTTGAATTGTATAAAGTAAACATTGTACAAATAGGTTTAATTTTTTTTGGTAAATAAATTGATTAATTTTACATATTTACTAAATAATACATATAATATATAATAATAATTAATATATTTAATTATTTATTATTTATTACATATTAATGACGTTACTAGGTCAATAACGGTCCAACCACTAGTTGAACCAGTGACCCATCCACCCGGTAGTTTTTCTGGTTCGATGAACGGTCTGAATCTGAAAACATTACTTTTTAAGACTCATAGTTCATTCATATAATCAGATACATTATTACTATTACAATATCAAGATTCAATCAAGTCTCACTAGAGAATAAATAAAAATGATAGATCTCCAATTTTTAGGAATTATTTTGATGATAACAATGTTTAGTAAATAAGTTGATTAAAAGCGTAAAATCCTCGATTTATATATTATAATTATTTTATTTATCTTATTTATTTTGACCAAAAATATTTTCTCATCTTTATTGAATTAATATTCTCTTGACTATGATAATTTAATATAGTGTTAAAGAGATTAATTCACAAAGTAACATTTTATAAGGCAATGAGAGTTTCTATTTCTCTTAAATAATTTTTCTTCACTAAATTTTTTCAAAGTTATATATGATATATTAACTATTTTTTATAAAAACCAAAAATAAACAAAAAGGACTTAGAGCATCTTCAATAGTAATAGTAAAAAAAACTTCTTCAAATTGAAGTTTGTTGACCTACGTGATAATTTGAAGAACATTATTTGCTACATTCATATTTTGTGTCTCATCAGTCTCTTCAATTCAATGAGCTGTACATCAAACTCATCAAACGTAATAAATATTTTTAGTCCTTTAATTGTAGATTTGAAGGGTGAGAATGAGGATTGCAGATTTGAAAAGTGAGAAGGATGTTGCAGATTTAATAATTAAGGTTGAAGAGCCTATTGAAGAGAATTTTTTTAATATGACTTAACTATTTAAGTATTTTAAAATAATTGAAAAGACTCTTAGAGATGCTCTTAGGCCTTTTGTTTATCCGAAAAAGTGGAGTCTGTGAGGAAGGAAGCTTGGAAAGTGATTAATATATTTGTGGGACCCATAAGCTTAATGGAAGAAATGGACTTGCAAGGCTTGAAGCCTTTATCTGTTAACCGTTGGTTATTATGTGCTGAGAATTGAATTTCTTTTGGCCATGTGTGCATAAGTGGGAGGCTAACATATTACTCCCCGTTCTTAAAAAATTATCGTTTTAGAAGAATTTTTTTTTTTCAAAATATTTGTCGTTTATAATTTTTTTAAAAAATAAATTATTTACTTTCTTATATTACCCCTATCTTCTCTCATTGTCCTAATAAATTCTCTCTCTTGTATTAGTAATTTTTAATTTCCAATAAAAGGGTAGTGATAAAATTTCAAATAAATTTTATTAGTATTAAATGACTTTCTTAATCTATGTGCTAAAATCTTAAACGACAATCTTTTAAGAACGGAGGGAATAGTAACCAATGGGCTAAAATTCAAAAGTTGTCTGCTCATTTCCTCGAGGCAATCCGTGTGCTCCCTAATTCATCCGAGCCTTACAGTTTCAAAGCAACTCATCTGAGTTATTAATTTTCAAATTACAAGTTTACCCTTGGCTCAAGTTTTTCTTTATTTCTAACTTGTCGATTTACAAGAACATAAACATTCATTATGTCTTGTCTATATACTAACTTTCTCTTTTACTCAAAGTTCTGATCTTTTGAAGAAGAGAAAAATTGATTAAAATATTTAAGATAATTTCTTGAATTGATTTATTTTCATTATCTCATAATTGTTTACAATTATAGATATACAAATATAAATTGTTATACATATTTATATATATCTATATTTTATCTTTATATCAATAAAAAATCAGTTTTAAATACCGTGATTTGAAGATATTCCTTGAACAAAAATTTTATTCGAAGGGTGCTTAAAGTTATAAGTGGCCTTTTATTGATATAGTTTATTTATATAAATATCGTAAAGTAGATCAGTTTTAGATATCGTAATAACACGAATATTATTCGAAGATACTTAAAGTTCTAAGTGATCTATCGAAAATATTTATATTGTAATTATGTAAATAACACACCTAGAGGAGGGGGTGAATAGGTGTAAATATCCAACAGTGATCTACAATGGTCAATTTTTAAAGTTTATGTATACAACTTATAAACGGGAATCCTAACCCTGTTCGTATTAGTGTATCATGTTCTTCGTCTGCTATAAACGGACGGTTAATACATGTCCGTATTAGTATAATTTCAAGAACGAACTAAATAAAAATCTGCAGAACGCTCAACCAATCAAACTGTAAAGGCAGAATGTAAATCACACCGAAAATTATACGTGGTTCAACCCTTAAAACTCTAGTCTATTGGCCTACATCCATGTCCAATATCAAAATGTATTGGAGACTCACTTTATTAATATAATATTTAATAATTACACAGTAAATTGAAAATTCCCTGTTACAACGAGAATCGTCCGTACACCTCTGCCCCTCCTTGCACCTCTGCAACAGCTCTCACCTCTGAGACTTCGATTCTTCGCCAAATAGAATGAATATTATACTAATAACTCCCCCAAGTCAACTTAGACTTAAAACCCAATTACAATATATTAAGTGAAGGTTACAAGACTGCTAGTATTATGAGATTAAAGGATGATTGGACAGCTTGAGGATAACTCAGATGGGATTCAGAATGCTTTCAGTCTAGAAGTCGTGTGTCTTGTAAGCTTGAAAGCCGAGCAATGTAAGTATATATATAGAAGTCTGCAACGGCTAATACATTCAAAATGATAACAGATAAATGTTATCTCTAATAGATAGATATAATACTCAGCAATATGGATAAACAATATATATGATTTGCCGAACAAAAGAGATTTAACTAATATTATTGTTAGAGTCCTAGAAAATCTGCAAATCCAAATTGAATTGATAACTATATATATATATATATATATACAGTCCCTTCAGTTGAGGGATCCCTCAAATAGTGTTATTTGAGGGATGGGGCGATCAACTGTTGGATATGTTTTATGTAGCTGAGATTGTTTTACATCTTTTAACCCTTTTTCACACTCCTGGCGCACCACAAACTCCACTTATCACATTTAGCCACATAAAATAGATCCAATGGTTGATCGCCCCATCCCTCAAATAACACTATTTGAAGGATCCCTCAATTTAAGGGGACTATATATATATATATATATATATATATATATATATATATATATATCCCAGCAGAAATATATATATCTTCAAAGAGATATATCCCTGCAATTCAAACATGTAACAGATATATAAAGTAAAGAATTTTAAAGATAAAGCTTAGACTCCTTTATCTAACCAAACTATTTACCTTGTCTTTAGAAATTGCAATCAGATTCCAACCTGCTTTGACTACTTCAATTTGATTTTGAATTGGTCTTTATAAATAGCAGATATGGATATAGCATTAAAACAAAGCAACTCTGATATTCTGCTATGACACGTGATAATCTGTTTTTGCCAAAACTTCAACCTGCAGTAAAACTCCTTTGGGCTAAAAGAGATATATTATACTATCAAGGTAATCTCAATATGGATTAGCCCAATCAGTCCACATACCTGTTATAAGGGTCCAATCATATATACCATTCAATCCAAAAATAAGCATAAACAATTTTGCCCAATATGGCCCAAGCAGATTACAAACCAATGATATAACTTAAGCCCAATAAATCAATTCAACCCAATAAAGCATTGTCATCATTACAACCACAAAGTATAAATATTAACATTCTCCCCCTTTTTGATGATGACAATATATGAATCAAATAAGACCATTACACAAACCCAAATATATTATCATTATTAACATCATAAACCAACATTCTCCTCCTTTTTGATGATGAGAATATATTAAACTTTGTAATTAACATGCTCCCCCTAAATATATGGCTCTCCCTAAATATATGCATATTAAATGACTTGAATCATAAGTTACATGTTCATAGAAACCTGTCAACATAACCACACATATTCTCCTCTCCCCCTTTGTCATTATCAAAAAAAATAAGACCATGCATATTAATCATTAAGCACAAGTTTGCATATCAATTTAGTTATCTCTCTCTCTTTGACATCAACAAAAAAAATCATTTCAATTTAGCAAGCTAATAACAAATCACAAATAACAAGTAAACAAAATAATCATACCTTTGTGATTTGTTACCTATATATCAACATTTTGTTACTAGTAATAAGTTTGATAGTTGTGCTCCTTAGTGTAGTCTCTCAAAGTAAAGTACTAGTCGCCTCTATTTTGACCTTGAGATATCTACAAAACAAACAAATCGTCTCTACCTTTTTGGTATCCAAATCTTCTTGGGTCCATTTGGGTTAGTAACATATAAATCATATTTCTTTACCCTAAATTTGTTTTATTCTAATTTTATTACAATTAGAATCAAAATGACCTTTAAAACCATATTTTTTACAAGTAACAAATGGTGAACAATAACATGGCTAAAACCTTGGTTTACCATTAATCATTCTAATATTTTCATTAGTTTTTCCACATTTTTAATAGGTTTATATTCAATTCCTTGTTTATCAAGACTAGACCTTTGTGCCTTTAACATAACATTTAGATTCTCTTCTCCTTGCACAAATTTAGCAAGATCATTTTTTAAAGATGTTATTTCTGCATTTGTTACATTACCATCATGTTGCACATTCATCATTTTTCCATCATTAAAAGCATCTATGCATGCATCTCTCATTTTTAAATTTTCTTTTAAAACTTTATTTTCATTTTTAAGATATTCATTTTCTTTTCTCTCTTTAATAAGTGACTTAACTTCATTCATTAACTCATTTACTCAATTATTAAAATAAGCAGTTTCCTTTTTGAGATGTTGATTTTAATTTTGTAAAGCAATATAATCAGTCATAGATATTTCTAAAGCTTCATGAAAAGTTGTTACCTCGAGTTGATCATCATCTTCTAGTCCCATGAAACAGAGATGACCAATTTCTTCTTCTTGTTCTGTTTTGGACTTACTCATTGGAGTGCTACCTTTTTGATTCTTGAGAGCATTTCAATTTCTTCATCAAAATCTTCGTGATCACCTTCATTATTGCTCTCGTCTTGAAGTGTCAATGTCTTCTTTATTGGTGCCTCATCTTCATCATCATACATTCTTAGCTGATTTTCAAATTCTTGAAGCTCTCTAAATAAAGTGAGAGTTTCCATGGTACTGATTGTTATTGAATCTTGAAGAGTTGTAACCTTTGGTGCGAATCGTTTAGGCATAATTCTCAACAACTTTCTATTGATTTCCTTTTGTTCACTCTTTCTCCCTAGCATACTGAGAGAGTTCATTAGAGTAAGGAGCCTCGCTTTAGCTTCATTGATTGTTTCATCCGTTTCTAACTTGAATAACTCATAGTCTTGCATAAGCATACTCAACTTCACCTCCTTGACTTTGGAAGTACCTTCGTAACTCATCAAGATAATGTCCCACATTTCTTTTGCTGTGTTCCACGATGATTCTTTATCAATTTCAGTTTGAACCATTCCGCTTAGCAAGGTGTTCATGGATCTTGAGTTGTAGGAAAACATGTAGCTTTCATTTGCATCCATTTCCATCTTGGGTCTACCATCATAATGTCTAGAAATGATGGGTCCATTATCAACCACCCACCATTCCCATGGGTCTCTCTTGAGATAAATCTTCATTCTGAATTTTTAGAAGTTGAAGTTCTCACTTCCTATTAATAAAGGTGGTCGGCTTGTGGATTGACCTCTTGAAAATTGAGGTGTGCCATAGGATCTTTCCCTACAACCTGCAAAGATCAATATTAGTAGAGCCTTGCTCTGATACCAAATATAATTCTATAAATAGCACACATAGAGGGGGGGGGGGGTGAACAAGTGTAAATACCCAACAGTGATATACAATAGTCAATTTTTAAAGTTTATGTATGCAGCTTATAAACGGACATCCTAACCTTGTTCGTATTAGTGTATGTTCTTTGTCTGCTATAAATGGACGGTTAATACCTGTCCGTATTAGTATAATGTCAAGAACGAACTAAATAAAACTCTACAGAATGCTCAACCAATCAAACTGTAAAGGCAAAATGTAAATCACACCGAAAATTATACGTGGTTCAACCCTTAAACCTCTAGTCTATTGGCCTACATCCACGTCCAATACCAAAAGGTATTGGAGACTTAATATAATATTCAATAATTACACAGTAAATTAAAAACTCCCTGTTATAACGAGAATCGTCCGGACACCTCTGCCCCTCCTTGCACCTCTGCAACAGCTCTCACCTCTGAGCCTTCAATTCTTCGCCAAACAGAATGAGTATTATACTAATAACTCTCCCAAGCCAACCTAGACTTAAAACCCAATTACAATATATTAAGTGAATGTTACAAGACTGCTAGTATTCAGAGATTAAAGGATGATTGGACGGCTTGAGGATAACTCAGATAGGATTCAGAATGCTTTCAGTTTAGAAGTCGAGTGTCTTGTAAGCTTGAAAGCCGAGCACTGTAAGTATATATATAGAAGTCTGCAACGGCTAATACATTCAAAATGATAACAGATAAATGTTATCTCTAACAGATATATATAATACTCAGCAATATAGATAAACAATATATATGATTTGTCGAATAAAAGAGATTTAACTAATATTACTGTTAGAGTCCTAGAAAATCTGCAAATCCAATTTGAATTGATAACTATATATATATATGTATATATCACAGCAGAAATATATATATATCTTCAAAGAGATATATCTCTGCAATTCGAACATGTAACAGATATATGAAGTAAAGAATTTTAAAGATAAAGCTTAGACTCCTTTATCTAACCAAACTTTTTACCTTGTCTTTAGAAATTACAATCAGATTCAAACCTGCTTTGACTACTTCAATTTGGTTTTGAATTGGTCTTTATAAATAGCAGATATGGATATAGCATTAAAACAAAGCAACTCTGATATCCTGCTATGACACGTGGTAATCTGTTTTTGCCACTTCAACCTGTAGTAAAACTCCTTTGGACTAAAAGAGATATATTATACTATCAAGGTAATCTGAATATGGATTAGCCCAATCAATCCACATACCTGTTATAAGGGTCCAATCATATATACCATTCAATCCAAAAACAAGCATAAACAATTTTGCCCAATATGGCCCAAGCAGATTACAAACCAACAATATAACTTAAGCCCAATAAATCAATTCAGCCCAATAAAGCATTGTCATCATTAAAACCACAAAGTATAAATATTAACATATATAAATATTAATTGTGAAACTTTAAATTCGCTCAGTTTTAGATATCGTAAATCAAAAATATTTCTTAAACAACAATATTATTCGAAGGGTGTTTAAAGCTCTAAGTGATCTTATTTAATATTCACAAGATAGATAAAATATATTATTATATATATTTTTGAGTTAAAAAAATTTATTTGTTATATCAGGTATCATTTAACTGTTTAATTTATTATACTTGATATTTGTCATCGCAGGTATTTGAACATAAATTCATTTATTCATAAAATAATTGTTGAATAATATAAAAGTTATTTACACTTTTATATCACAAACTTCTGTGAATATATTAGCTTAACAAGAAGCACATCACTCACTATAAAAGTTATTTAAACTTTTATATCTGAATTTCAAGTTATATTTTTTTAACATAGAAATACATTCTTTATTTATATAAAAAAATAAATCTTTATAAATCTACACAAAAATTATATATTTGCTTATATAGAGGCACATTTGATTCAAGCTTAACTTCATTCATCTGCTTATTCAGAAGCATTTTCATACAAATATAAAAGTTATATAAACTTTTATAACTGTGCATGAATTCATATATTTGCTTATACAAAAGCATTCTTTGATTTGAGCATGAATTAATATCTGTTTACAAATAAACATATTTACATAAACATAAAAGCCTTTGAACTTTTATAAACTTATCTGATCTTTAATTGATATCTGCTTATTTGAGAACTATCAAATATTAAAGTTATTTAAACTTTTGTATATCTGTACTGAATTTTACCTGCTTATCTTTGTAAAAAAGAAAAAAAAAAGGGTTGAGTTAGTTTATTTTTTGTACCTGTGAGAAAGACGAGTAATTCTTTGACCAAGACCAGAGTCTTAGAGATGTTAATGTAATAAATATAAATTACATATTTAAGCGAAATAAAATCTATAGTTGCCTATAAAATTAATTTTGTGTTGCAACGAAGGACGAGAAATCTTTAAAATTTTGTTTTAATCATAAAAATGATATTTTGAGATTTTCGGGGTTAAAAATGAAGTTTTTGAGCTGAGATTTATGTAACGGAATATATATATATATCCATCTTACAAAGGCTGGACAGGGACCTATGACGATGGAGGGTGGTCTATACAAAGAGACTAGGTGACTTCTTGAACACAGAATAGAAAAAAACTTTTGATTTTTAAAAATGACTTGATTAATCTGAAAGAGAACAAAGATTAGTAACAAGACGAAAGGGGTATGTATGAAAGAACATAGATTGGTTAAAACTTTAGTTTTTAATTATGAGTAGATTATTCAGATCGAGTTCTTCGGTTAGTAATAGATCTTCTCTTCCTCCTGTTCCAAACATAGTTAATCAAGAAGAACATAGTTATGAAAACATTAGTCAAACCCTTAGTAATTGGAATATACCTAGTGTATCTCCTAAGGAGATCTACCAGTCAACCTTTATAGATAATTTTAAGACTGATTATAATGTTAAAACTGTTGAACGTGTTTACGCTATTAACAAAGAATATGAAAATTGTAGTCTTCTTTCTTCTGATGTTATTAATAAACATAGAAAGAAAGGTTATAATTTTATTCATATTGGTTTAGTTCAAGTTGCTGTTAAACCTTTGTCCATAAAAGGAATAAACTCCAGTGTCTTTTTATGTTTAAGAGATGCTCGATATCTTAACTATGCTCCTAGCATAATTGGAATCATGGAGTCAAGTTTGCATGATGGTCCTATCCATTTCAATTGCTTTCCTGATCTTCCATTGAGTTTATCTGATATTAACCTGTTAAAAGCTTTAACTCTGAATATTAAAACTGCGGGTGAGATAACTCAGATGATTGAGGGTTCTCAACCTTTAGCTTTAATATACAGAATTTATTATAAAGTTATGAAAACCAATTTAAATATTCATGCTCTTAATAAAAGTCCTAAAGACCATACTGTACTAATTCAAAGCAGTACTAGTAACGCTAATATCCAAACCCCAAAGACTATTCTTTGGAAAGATATTACGCTACCTAGTCAGTGGATTCTCCCTCAAGAAATTCCACAAAAACCTATTAATAATAATTTGTTAAACCTGGAAAATATTAAACAATTTTCTGACGGTACTGTTCGAATTAGCTTTGAACGTACTCAAAGACCTTTAATTATAGAAGAATTTACTAATTCCTCAGTTCCTTCTGTTTCTAGAAGAGATACCGAAGTATTAAGTGATTTTTCTATCCCCAATATTAAAATGAAGGGTGTTTTGAATCAAGAGCAGACAAGTCATCCTTGTTATACTCCAGCTTTTCATGCTGAGAAAGAACGAGATGACGCGTCCCCTACTTCTTCTGAAGGGCCTACACCCTCTGATTTTGAAGCTCCTATTAATCACCAGTTAAGGGTTCTTACTAAAGTTAATAAATTAGATTGGGATAGTCTGGTTGCAGATTTTAATTCCAACTCTAATAAAGATAAAAGACATGCTTTTCGTAAAAATTACGATAAACATGATCGTGATAAAATTGTTCATAACTGGAAAAAATATGTTAAACTTAATAGAGAGAACCTTACATTTTATGATTGGTATGATCAATATCATTCACAGTGAAAAGTTCTTACTAAAAGTCAGTGGATGAAATAGGATAAGTCTAAGATTTTAGCTTCTCATCCTCCTTTAGAAACTGTTCTGTTACAGGTTAAAAATACTTCAGTTACTGCCAGCCCCTTTAAAGTTGCTGATGGTAAAACTGACGATAAAAAGATTATCGAACAAAATAATTTCACTAATCAATATTTGGCCACTATAGGTAAACAATTAGATAAAATTGAAGAAAAATTTGATAATGCTTTAGTTAAAAATCCTGAAAAGAAATTAGATCAACCTTTACTAACTCTCCCTGATAACAGAGATGGTAAGGGATTGCCAAGTAAAGATTCTGACCTAGTTAAAAGTATAGATAAACTAATTAAAAAAATTGGTTCCAGTACGGGTGAAGCTAGTGGAACTGTTGCAATCATTGATCAGATCCAAGAATCTGACGATGAAAGTAATAGTGCCTCAGAAGAGTTTTCTGAGATCGCTTCTATTCCTGATATTACTGAACAATTAAACAAATTAACCTTTAATAATGCGAGTATAACAAAGAATTGGTATACTAGACCTACTCCCCCTGATCTTCAGTTTGAGGAGAAAAATCTAGATAATCAATTTTCTGTTTCGTCTAATAAAATCTATGAATGGAACATTGATGGTTTTAGTGAGCATCAAATTCTCACTAAAATGAACCATTTGTCTATGGTAGCCAATAGTTATATTACAGCGTTTAGCAGTCTTACTCAGCTTGATATCGTTGAAATATTAACTAACGGTTTCACTGGTGTTCTTCGTTCTTGGTGGGAAAAACACCTAGAAGTAAGATGCAAGGAACTCTATAGTTTATGCTTACCAGCTTGATGACGATGGTCACCCTATTTTTCGAGAAGATATGGGTTTTGGTATTCCTGATGGTATTAACACATTAATTTTTACTATAATAAAACATTTTATTGGAACTCCTACTAACATCACTGAAAGGATTCACGATCAGTTAAGTAATCTTACGTGTCCTACCCTAAGTGATTTTAGGTGGTATAAAGATATTTTTATTTCCCGCGTTATGTTACGCAATGATAGTAATAAACCTTTCTGGAAAGAAAAGTTTGTTAATGGTCTCCCTTCCTTATTTGCTCACAAGGTTAGAGAAGAACTTAGTAAAACTCTTGGATATATTGATTATGATAACCTGACCTATGGTGACATAATCAGTTACATTCAAAAAATAGGTTTAAAAATGTGTATCGATTTTAAAATTGCTAAGCAAGCTGCTAAAGATAAGAAGAAAGCTAAATATGAGCTTGGTACCTTTTGTGAACAATATGGTTTGCCCCCTATTGCTCCTTCTAGGAGAAAGCATAGGAACAGGCAAATTGAAAGTCACAAAAAACGAAAGCATCATAAGAAGCGTTCTAGTCAAACCACTAAAGAAAGTTATTATGAAAAACCTAAGTCTAAAAGAACACATAGTAAAAAATCTTCTTTAAAACCTAATAATAAGAGTAAAATTACTTGTTTTAACTGTGGTAAAAAGGGTCATTATAAAAGCGAATGTAAGTTAAAACATAAATTAAGTCAATTAAATATTTCCACTGAGGATACTGAAATTTTTTTAGAGTTAATAAGAATTCAGACTGATAATGAAAGTGATCACTCTGATATTCCTTATTCCTCTAATAATGATAATAATAGTCCTACTCCTAGTGAAGATAATGAGGTCACTCTTTGTACTGATAATTGTAGATCTGATTGCTGTAAAACTATTAACGTACTCAGCAAAGAGGATCAAGAGAGTTCTTTGCTAATTGAGTTAATTAGCAAACTTACAGATGAAGATTTAAAATTACAGTATATGAAACAATTAAAGGACTTATTTTCAAAAAACATTTCGGGTAAAAATAAGATAATAAAAGGAAAAGAGAAACCTATTATTAGTCTTAATAAAACCCTTGAGAGATTTAAAGTTGCTGAGAGAGATATTACTCTCCCAGAGCTGAATCATGAAGTCAATAAGCTTAAGAAAGAAATTTCTAGTCTCAAGACTTGAAATTTCGGACTTAAGAAGTAATATTACTGCTTTGGCTGCCAAAGGTTCAGAACTTCATATCTCTGATTCTTCAGATAATGAAGATCAACCTGAAACTTCAGGAGTCAAAGATGATGAGTCTCTCCTTATGGTTCAAGAAAATTCTTTAAAAAGGTTAAAGGATATAACCATCCAAAAGTGGTATATTTTAGTTCGTTTAATGGTTGACGGAACTTTTGCTATCCAACTTCCTGCTCTTGTTGATACTGGTGCAGATCTTAACTGCATACAGGAAGGTTTAGTCCCTACAAAGTTCTATGTCAAAACCAGTGAGCGTCTAAACTCCGCTAATGGTAGTAGTATGGAGATAAAGTATAAGCTTCCTAAAGTTCATATTTGTCAAAACGATATGTGTTTTAAAACTTCTTTTGTTTTAATTCGCAATTTGACTGACAAAATAATTTTAGGTCTACCGTTTATATATTTATTATATCCATTTACTACTAGTAATAATGGTTTAACAACTGAGCATCTGGGGCAAAAGGTGGTATTTGAGTTTATCACTCAGCCTAAAGAAAGAGACTTGAAATTTATTCAAGATGAATCCATTTCTAAGCCGCTCAATATGTTAAATTGTAAAACCGCCCAATTAAAATTCTTAAAACAAGAAATTAAGTATAAGCAGGTTGAAGATCTTCTCTTACTTGATAAAATACAAGATAAGATAGAAGAACTGCGGTTGTTTATGGTTAAAAACTTATGTGCTGATTCTCCTAATGCCTTTTGGCATCGTAGGAAACATGTGGTTAGACTATCTTATGCTAAGGAATTCAAGGAACATCTTATTCCTACTAAGGCTAGGCCCATCCAGATGAGTCATCAGCAAATGGAACTTTGCAAACGAGAGATTAATGACTTGCTTGCTAAAGGGTTAATAAAACACAGTAAATCACCTTGGTCTTGCCCAGCCTTTTATGTTAATAATGAAGCTGAGAAAGAGAGAGGTGTTCCTCGTCTTGTTATTAATTATAAGCCTCTTAATAAGGTTCTTGAGTGGATTAGGTATCCCCTACCTAATAAGGAAGACCTTCTTAGTCGCTTAGGAAATGCCACTATTTTTAGTAAATTTGACCTTAAGTCAGGGTTCTGGCAAGTCTGTATTCATCCGAAAGATAGATATAAAACTGCCTTCACCACCCCCTTTGGTCACTATGAATGGGTTGTTCAAGCATTTGGCTTGAAGAACGCTCCTAGTGAATTTCAAAATATTCTCAATGAGATTTTGAATCCATTCAGTCATTTCATCATTGTTTATATTGATGATATCCTTGTCTTTTCTAAGTCAATTGACGAACATTTCAAACATTTGAATTCGTTCTTCAAAGCCATCAAAGTCAATGACTTGGTTCTTTCGCCAACTAAATGTTGTCTTTTCCAAGTTAAAGTCAAGTTTCTTGGTCATGATATTCATCATGGCTTGGTTCGTCCAATACAAAGAGTTATTCAATTCGCTGATAGATTTCCTGATAAAATCATTGATAGAACTCAACTCCAGAGGTTCTTAGGATCTCTTAATTATGTTGGCAAGTTTTATAAAAACTTGCGAAAAATCTGTAAACCTTTGTTCCTCCGTTTACAGAAAAATCCTCCTCCTTGGACTGATGAGCATACTGCCATCATTCAGCAAGTCAAAAAATATGTTAAGGTCCTTCCTTGCCTTGGCATATCTAATGAATCAGCTTTCAAAATTGTTGAAACTGACGCCTCCGAAATTGGCTTCGGTGGCATTCTGAAGCAGAAGTTGACTCCTGCTTCCTCTGAACAAATTGTTCGGTTCCACTCCGGCGCGTGGAATCAAGCACAATTAAATTATAGCACAATTAAAAAAGAAATTTTAGCTTTAGTTTTTTGTATTAGTAAATTTCAAAATGATTTATTAAATCAAAAATTTCTGGTTCGTATTGATTGTAAATCAGCAAAGTATATTTTAGAAAAAGATGTTAAAAACATTGCTGCTAAACATATTTTTGCCAGATGGCAATCTTTATTGAGTATTTTCGATTTTGACATTGAGTATATTAAAGGTAGTGATAATTCAGTTCCTGATTTTTTAACTCGGGAATTTATTAATTCAAGTACCCCTCAAGTTCAAAATGAGTGTGAGAGGGAAAGATAAAAGTGTTCGGCCCTTTGGCCCTCCAGGCCCAAGCCCGCCCAGTCAGAAGCCCGTGGGAGCTGTAATCCCTCACCCAGTTACCCCCCTTACTGTAGTTAATAGGTTCACCCCCCTTGTCTCCAGTTCAAAGCCCTATAGTTCGGCATTGGTTCAACCCCCTCTGATGGTTGATCCTTATGCTTCTACCAGTAATCCTCCTGCTGGTCAGCGTATTCAAACTGAATACATCCCTGTGTTCTCCACCAATTTATTTCATATTGAAAGACATATGAAATCGATTGATGATCCAGTAAAATTAGCTGCCCAGTTTTTCCCATCTGGTTGGCATTTCATTCCTACTGCTCCTTACAAATCTCTTATGTATTATAAGGATGTCCTTTTGCAAACTCAGTCAATTGCAATTAAACCTATTTATGATAGAAATGATTCTTCAAAAATCATCTATCATTCTCTTTATATTAAACAGGTTATCTCCATGCCCAACTGGGGTAACCATCCGTCGGATCTCAGACAATTAGACGGTCATGATAGTCAGTTTTGCTATTATGATTACATGGAAGCTTGGAATAGGGTTTTTCTGTTTCAAACCCCATCGTTTAGTCATTCGTGGTTCATTCAATTTGACCACAAATTTAAAAGTCAAATTCCTCATTGGTTTGTTTTATGGTGGGAACGTTATGGTCTCATCTTTGATATCCTCCCTATCGAACTCCAAACTGTTCTTAATGTTTTTAGTTCTAGGGTTCCAGTTGTGCAGTCTAATTGCTGCATCCCTGTTATTCTTCATTTCACTAGTAAGTATAAAGTCCCATGGATCCTTAGATGGAACTATGGATTTTATTCTCCTGTTGTCAATGTTGCTCTTTCTTCTGTGGTTTCTCCAGAAAAGGGTGCTTCTAGTAATCACCTTAATCAAATTACTCATGTTACTCGTGAATTTTCAGTTAAGTGGTGGGATAAGTTTGATCCTTATCGCATCGTTGGTCAAGTTCAGAAGGAGTTTCCCAATCCTTCTCCTATTCAAACGATTCCTCCTCCAAAGGAATCATCTTCTAGTAAATCAAAATCCAAAAAATCTTCTATTTCAAAGTTAGATTTTGCGGATATTGATCATTGTACTAATAATGAGTTAAAACAGTTATCGCGGTTGATTCAGAAAAGAATGGATAAACTCAGTGAGGACTCAGCTCCTTCTGTTTGTTCATCTTCTTCTTCTCATTCCAGTCAACATTCTAGCCCTAACGATCCATCCGTACGGAAGCATATCTCTCCAAGATGCTCAGGATCCGTTTGCCTAGGATTCCTACAGTTCTTTTGGTCAGCCTTGTTGCAAGATGCTCCTGCCCGCGCAGCCCGTGCTTCTTTGTCTAAAGTAGCCGAAAGCAGTTGCCGAGTCATTTGTCGTTTTGCAGTTGTCTTGTCTTGTTTGTCGGCCATATGGCCTCTTTAGTCAAAAGGTTGTATTTATTTTCCATTACGCGTCTGTAATAGTAAAAAGCTGTTTGTATTAGTCAAAAGTTGTAATAATGCTTTCATCTTTTGATAAAGCATTACTGTTGTTCAATAGTCATTTATGTTTTGTAATTATTGAGTTGTATTCATTTCGCCTTTTCTTTTCCTATATAAGAGAGGCTCAGTCATTGTTGAGAGGTAGGATTTAGTTATCCAATAGAAAGCTTGTGAAGACTTAGATTCCTATCTAACGAATCTTCAGCTCTCTTGCCTTCTCTCTTAGATATGTTAAGCTTCTATAATCGAGTCAATTTGTTGTAAGTTACCAAGTTAATTGTTTGTAATTATTTCAAAGTTCAATAAAAGTTTTATTTTATTTAAACTCTTGTTAAAATATATGAACTGCTGTTATTATTTCTTATAGTTTTGCTATAGTTGTAATTCAGCTTTGTATGCGCCTCCTTTCTCTTTCATCTTCCGCCTGATACCAAAAGGCGGAAGATGAAAGAGAAAGGAGGCGCATACAAAGCTGAATTACAACTATAGCAAAACTATAAGAAACCATGCGTCATGATGACAATGCGTTATGATGACAATGCGTCATGATGACAATGCGTTAATGATGACAATGCGTTACTAGTACTGCTTTGAATTAGTACAGTATGGTCTTTAGGACTTTTATTAAGTGCATGAATATTTAAATTGATTTTCATAACTTTATAATAAATTCTGTATATTAAAGCTAAAGGGTTAATAAAACACAGTAAATCACCTTGGTCTTGCCTAGCCTTTTATGTTAATAATGAAGCTGAGAAAGAGAGAGGTGTTCCTCGTCTTGTTATTAATTATAAGTCTCTTAATAAGGTTCTTGAGTGGACCGAGCGTCGGTTCAATCCGTTGCTATATATACAACCGTCGTCTATATGTTGTCCGTCGCTAAAAGCTACGACGACGGTTGTATATATAGCGAAGGACCGAACCGTCGCCCGGTTCGTCGCTAAAGGGGGGTGAACAAGGTATATTGGATAAAGGTGAGTTTAAGATCCGGACCGTATATATATATAAAGTAAAAATACGAATATTCGTAAAATAAAAAATAAAGCAAATATGCTAACGGGATAAAATATTTGTATCTGAGGCAACGGACCGTGTTGACTCATGAACGGACAAAATGATATAAAAATTATTTATTTAAAGAAATAATATAGTAAATTGAGTTTTACTATAAAAGTTATGTATTAGCTGTTTAAACCTGAATTTGTGAGTAAAGGTAAAAGATAATTTCGAAATGAAATAAAAATGATTTAATCTTCAAGATGTAAAATATTTACATCTTAAAATGTGTGAGACCTTTATTATTTATATTAAGAAGATATATAAATATTATTAAATAATTAATAATATTAGATGATTCAAATATTATTAAATAATTAATAATATTAGATGATGATTAAAATATTATTAAGTAAATAATAATATTAATGATGATTAGAATATTATTAAATGATTAATAATATTAGTAAATGATTAAGATATTATTAAATTATTAATAATATTAGAGGAGAGTTTTAAGATGATGATAAAGAGATTGAAATATTATCAAATGACGATAATAATATTGAAGGTTTAAGGTGTTATCTAATATTTGGTGATGTAGCTAAATGTTAGATGATTTATTTATAAAGTAGTTGTATTATGAGGTACGTATGATATGATATGCTGATTGAAAGATCAATCTTATAAATGATAGGTCCTTCATAATAGATTAAATTAGATTACGTAGCAGTAATTGAGGGACAAAATAAGTTTTCCTAACTCAAACTCGAGTTATTATGTTCAAGCATGCTAGTGGTTTAATTATTGACAATTATTTCATATATTTGATTATTGATTCGCACTTAGTGCATGTTGTTAATGTTCATCAGGTATGAAAGGCTGAACACCTTGATTACCATAAGGTTCAGTTAAATTTGTTCATGATCATTGTTGATCACTCAATATTATTGATTCAGCTATTCAATTATAAAAATTTGATTCATTTCTTTCACAATTATTATACATTGCTGAAAACTTGAAAGCTTATTCTTTTTCAATCATGATATATTCTTTTTGTATTTAAACTTGTTGAGCAAAGTAGTTGATCACTCTTGCTATATCATGATAATATTTTCAATTAAGACAAATGTTCGAAGAAAGACAGAAGCAAGGACAAGTATAAGAGTAGATTATTGTGCACCTTTAACTATTAAGTTATCTGATGTAAATTATTTCTGTAAATCTTTTGAAAATTTTAAAGGTACGTATGTAAGTTAAGGTTGTTAGACATTGGGTTGTGTTGTAAGAGCTTATTGTATAAAAAATTATGTTTATATTTCCGCATTAGTTTATAGAATATGTATAAAGGAGATGTATCGTGACGCACCAGATTTGAGGTTTAAGGGACTCGGATTTGGATGCGTTACAGTTGGTATCAGAGCTGTAAGTTATAAACTTATAACTATAGAGATGAGGATAAAGAATAAACTCAAATAGAGTTTAAAGTGCTAATAGATGAATTTGGAAAATTCATTATTCAGTGAAGAAGAAGAAGATAGCTAAGATTCAAAGAAGAATCTTGAAGATTTATAAAAGATGAGAATCAGGAGTTACCTGACTCCAGTAATAAAGATGAAAAGTGATAATAAATAGACGATATCTATAAGATGAAAAGTGTAAATAAAATCATAATATAATATGATTAAAGAAAAGAATAAGAATATCGTAAAATAAAACAATTGTAAAATAAGATCACGACGTGCACTAGCGGAACCAAGGGGGGCGAGGGGGGGCATTTGAACCCCCAACAAAATTTTGCACACACATGTATATATATATATATATATATATATATATATTAATACATATATATCATACATATATTAATACACACACACACACACACATATATATATATATATATATATATATTAATACATATATCAATAATCAATATCATACATATATTAATAGTCAATATATATACACACACACACACACACATATATATATATATATATATATGTATAATAATAGTAGTTTATAATAGCAGTCTAAAATTTTTTACATGCACTCCATAAAATAAAAAAAATAGAATAAATTTTATTTTACAATAAAATTCAAATGAAATAACTTAAAAGACAATCAAATCTAGGTCGCTACTTGAGGTTGAATAATAATCACAAAAACCAAGTTCTTTATTTACCATTTACCAAATTATTTTCTACAAATATTTTATATTTTTAAACATCATGAATTTACTTCAGAGACTCTCTCCTTTGTTGATTTCTTTCATGATTAATTTTCTTTGTTCTATATAGAAAATTGACATTTTCACATAAAAAAATAATATTTCTACATGAATCTCTCTCACGTATTTCTACATGAAATAAAAAAAATATTTCTACATAAATTTTGATATTGACCAAAATTTTGAGACGTTTTCAAACTATGCAGAGTCGCAAGATACAGTTGTCTCCTCTAAGTCGTACAACTGAAAGAAGCACTCCAAACGTCAATAAATAAATCTTTTTTACTAATGTATTTTGACCCCCCTCTAAAAACATTCTGGTTCCGCCACTGACGACGTGATCAGATTGAATGGTTGAATAACATATGATATGTTAAACGATTAGAAGATATAGCCTGATGCTATAAAGAGAATGTACTATTAAATGGTACGATGTAAACTCAGGTAAGAGTGGTAAATTAATGTTGAGATACGGATTAAATGAAATTCATATTGAGTAAAGTGGAAGCTAGGATTATGTGGGATTTCAATTGAGGACTTATGTGATAGCTGAGTTGTACAAACCTTTGTATGGGCAAGGGTTTTGTGCTTGGTCTAACAACTACTTAGTTTATCACATTGATAATCATTGAAATGATGGTGTCGCGCTATCGATATACTTATGACGAAAAGATAATTCTTTTCTCATAATTATATTTGATAATTAGAGAATATAAGATTAGGTGCGAGTTCTTAAAACTCATACTTATGGTAAGTTTGTTACTCATAATCGTATGATATATTTTTGAACCCCTAAGCATATGGACAGTCCCTGATTGGTTCTTAGACTACGTATCGCTAGGATAAGTTCCTAAACTCATATTATTGTGGTAAGTTCATGAACTCATAACGTGTGGTATGTTTGATGAACTATACTGTGGTATAGAAAAGTTATGGATTGAGAACTAAGAATTTTTAGTGTAGTAAATTTTAAGGATGATAGAAATAGCTAGAATTATTAAGCAATGGAGTATTGGAGAAATTGAAGATAATGGTGGAAGTATATGTATTTCAAATCTTCTAGCTATGCTAGATTTCAAAATTTTTGACATCAAGCTAAATTCGCACTAATGTGGCTTTAGAAATACAAATGAATTTTGTTATCAGCAACATACGGTGACAAGGGTGTGGATGTGGACTTCGAGACACTAACACCTCGTTACCTGTTGCGGCATGATAACAGCAAAAATTATTTTCAATAGTTTTGAATCGTTTAAAGAAAAGTCTACGCAAATTATTTTGGCTAGACAAAAATAATTTGAAAATATTAAAATGTATTTTATATATTATCAATGCATTATGGAACCTGGTGTAGAGATGATAAATACGATGGAATCATCAATGCAGTCTTTCCTAGTGCTGGATGTGATCTATGGATTGTCGCCCACTATGATATGATGTAAAATAAAAAATTCACAAAATGACGAAATCCTCAAACAGACTGTAAATACAGTGCTGTATCATGACGTCATAAAATAATTTTCGGAATTTTAAAGATAATTTATTTCCAATTGAATTTGGCCAGACACATGTTTCGATTGATGTTCATAGTATTGGTGTCTAAGCTATTTGATTCAGCCAGACAAATGTATATAAAAATTCAAGTATCTTTTTGAGTATTTATCTCGAACCAAATTATTTTGGTACGGACTCTTATGCTAATTCTGAGGTGAACAACCCCAATTAGATAAAATAATCTAATTTAGGAGCGCAAATAGTAGCTAAACAATATTAATACGTTGAGCACGACGTAAGGTACGATAGGCTGATAACCTAAAGTACAACATGTTACAGAATTGGTTGCGATAAATACCGTTAAACCTGAGAGTTCATGGTCTATATGACTCCTCAATATAATATAAAAAGTTTTTAACTCTTTAAAAAGAGTATCAATGGTAGAATGAGATGATAGAGAAGAAATCCTCAAAGGAGGAAAATGTTAAGGTTAAGTTGAAAATCTAGTGTTTATTAATAGAATGATCAGAGATTAGGATGTTATAATTTTGAAGATGAAATTCTTAGAAGAAGTGGTGAATGTGACAACCCAAAAATTTAGAAGATCTTGAATGATTAAATTAAAGGTTAAAGTTTAAAACCTAGAGTGGAAATGGAGGATTTATTTAAAAATTTTAAGAAAAACCTATACGGTTTAATAATTGAAACAGTGTAGAGAAAATATGGGATACAAAATTCAAAGCCTAGAATGGAATTATACTTGAAAGTATGTTAAGAATAAGATAATATTTTGCCTTTAACTTTACGTGAATTAATGAAAGAGATTATGAAGTGATATATTGGAAAAGATTTAAAAAGGGAAAACAGTTTGCTGAATTAGTGTATTCGATTTGCTGAGTGGTATACAGTTTGCTGTATTAGTTATGTCAGCTTGTTGTGTTGGGAAACAACAAGTTTGAATAATCTAGGTTACTGGATTAGGTATTCGGCTTACTGGATTATATAGAAGGACTTATAAGATGAAAGATTAAGTGATAAATCTTAATGTGTATAATAAAAGGAAATGATTAGGATAAAGAGAATGAGTATATATATATATATAAGCATATATATACATATATATTCAGAGAGGTTAATTAAATTGATTATACAATATTAATGGAAAGCTTAATTAAACAAGCTTATGGAAGTTGAGCCTGAGTGGTAATGTAAGAGAACCCAAAGATATTAAATTGGGAAGAGCTAAGCTAGGTATTGTGGAGATAATTAAAATAAGTCTAACCTAGTAGGCAAGCGTTATAAATTTAATAAAAATCCAATAAGAGATTAAGATTATGGCAAGTCAAATTTATATTTATGACAATCTATATGATAAAGGCTTATTGAGTGCAGCAAATTATATAAAGAAATTGTTAATAAGACATTGAATTAAATGTCTAGTCTAATAAATGAATTTCATAATTATTTATCAATAAAAATAAATACATTATGACTTATGTGGGACATGTATGGGATTAAGTAAATATATATTATAAATATGTATATATATTTATTTATTATGTAGAGAGAAATAAAAAGAAAACTATATAACCTAATATTATATATTAGGAATGAGAATTAAATAACCTAATGGTTATAGTAATTGAAGAATGCTAGTATTTAAGTATGTACTAGTAAATTAATGAAATAAATAGTAATCAATAGTATGATTAGCAATAAACAGAGCAAATTAAAATTGAAAATTTGAGTTAGAGATATAATTTTGAAGCACGGACTGTTCGGTTGAGTCCGGAACGTCAAGTTTAGTCAGAAAAGGCAATAAACACAACATGTGTCATGGTTGACTTTTTGGTCAAAATCGACAGTTGAATTTTTATGGAGAAAAGTCAAAATCGGAGTTAGGAGTAGGATTTGAAGACGCGGACTGGATGTTTGAATCTGGAACGTCAAAATTAGTGAGAATAGACTCTAGACATGAAATGTGTCCGGGTTGACTTTTTGATCAAAGTCAACATTTTGACTTTTTGGAAAAAAGTCTAACTTGAAATTCGGAGATGAATTTGAAGAAACGGATGTGCCAATGAAGTTGGGAGCGTCGAATTTAGTAGGACTCGACTATAAACTAGAAAATTTGATTTTCGGGTCCGAAAGTTAAAGACGGGATTAAATAACGCAAAACGAGAAAATAAAAGTGAGACCCACATGATTTAAAATAGCTGGAATTTCAGCACATGGGTACCACCTACCCCCACCAACTCTCAACCACTCTCATGAATGACTCACCAACTCTCTCTCTCTCCTCAATTATTTGGGCAAAAGAAAAAAAAGAGAAAATAAAAATCAAAGCCATTCTCTCTCATTTCTATCACTTCCACTGACCATGAGAGAGAAAATAGAGAGAGATCAGCCATGATGGAGCAAAGAGAGAGAGAGAGAGAGAGAGAGAGAGAGGTAGTCATGGAAGGAGAAGAAGAGGTGAAAAGGAAAAGCTCACAAAAGGTAAAAAAACTCTAAACTAGTTTCTTCTTTTTATTTTAATGGTTGATTTTGATGAAATGACAAGCTTTGTTCTTGAACTCAAAAACCTTAGATCTTCATGTTAAATGATGTTTTATGTTAAGATTTAGCTATTTTGGGTGTTGAGAAAACTTGATCAAAGAAGAAAAATCAAAACAGTTCTAAAAAACTTAGAAAAGATAGTGGACTGCTGCCCCTAAAATAGAAAATTCGGGGTTAACTAGATTGTTTAGAAAATTATGGGCTTTTGGCATGTTATAGTACATTGAATAAGCTTTCTATAGACTCTGAAACGGACTAATTTTGACTTCGGAGCAAGGAGTTATGATATTTCAAAGGAGGCGTGTCGAATCTGTCCAAAACTGGAGAACAGATTCGGGTCAGTCCCCTTCGACGAAATTTCTAGACTGATGTATTTAGAATATGGAAAAAAATCACTAGGTAAAAGTTGTAGTCCTGAAAGTTAGCTTCGTGTGGGCTCAATAATTGCTTAAAAATATTTTGAAACTGGAGAGTTATGACATTTCAAAATAGTTGTGTCAAATCTGTCTAGTAAATTCAGAGCAGTCTCCTTGCACTAAATTTCTGGACTGATGTGTTCGAAATCTGTAAAAAGGTCAACAGGTAAAGGTTGTAGTCCTGGAAGTTAGCTTTGCGTGGCTCAAGAATCGCTCAAAAATATTTTGAAACGAAAAAGTTATGACAGTTTTAGCGAGAGAGGGTAAATCTGGGAAATAATAAAAAGCTGTTATGAACGTAAACTTTTGGCAAATTATTTGGACTGCTTAATGAAACTGAAATGGGGGTTTCATATATTTTTAAAATAGTCTCATATGATATTAAAAACATATCCTAACATGGAATCAATCCGATTAACAAGCGGCGAAAATCGCAAAGTGGCTGATTTGTTATACGAACACAGCTGAGCAGTAGCAGCCAGGCAGCGCCTGCCCAGCCGTGCTGAGCTGACATTCTTTTCGAGGGCTATTTTGACCAGCTTTTGTGTACTGTTTTCGCGGTGTGAAATTTTTCTAAAATACTTCGTCACGAGGTTTATAACATGCCCAAAATTTCATTGTTATATGACTTATGATTTAAGAATTAAAAATGAGCAAAAGAGCATATCAGAACTTGTAAACGAGCGAACACCAAGCGTCGGCGCGTCGAGCGATTTTGATGTTCGACGTTCCGAATCGCGTTCCGGCGAAATAATAAGTCATAATAAATCTAAAAAGTCCTACAGGACAAGATTTGACTATAAGTGATATTTTATGCCGAGAAACTTCATTTCGGACATAAATAAATCAATAAAAATATGTAATAAATATAAATTACATATTAAAGCTAAATAAAAACTATAGCTGCCTATAAAATTAATTTTGTGGTGCAACGAAGGCCCAGAAACCTTTAAAATTTTGTATTAATCATAAAAATGATATTTTGAGATTTTCGGGATTAAAAATGAGATTTTTGAGCTGAGATTTATGTAACGGAGTATATATATATACATATATATATATATACATATATATATAGTAAAAATACGAATACTCATAAAACAAAAAATATAACGAATATGCTAACGTGATAAAATATTTGTATATGAGGCAACGGGCCGTGTTAACTTATGAACAGACAAAATGATATAAAAATTATTTATTCAAAAAAATAATATAGTAAATTGAGTTTTACTATAAAAGCTATGTATTAGCTGTTTGAACTCGAATTTGCCAGTAAAGGTAAAAGATAATTCCGAAATAAAATAAAAATAGTTTAATCTTCAAGATGTAAAATATTTACATCTTAAAATGTGTTAGACCTTTATTATTTATATTAAGAAGATATTTAAAATATTATTAAATGATTAATAATATTAGATGATTCAAATATTATTAAATGATTAATAATATTAGATAATTAAAATATTAGTAAATGATTAATAATATTAGATGATGATTAAAATATTATTAAGTGAATAATAATATTAGATGATGATTAAAATATTATTAAATAATTAATAATATTAGTAAATGATTAAGATATTATTAAATGATTAATAATATTAGATGAGAGTTTTAAGATGATGATAAAGTGATTGAAATATTATCAAATGACGATAATAATATTGAAGGTTTAAGGTGTTATCTAATATTTGGTGATGTAGCTAAATGTTAGATGATTTATTTATAAAGTAGTTGTAATATGAGGTATGATATGATATGCTGATTGAAAGATCAATCTTATAAATGATAGGTCCTTCATAAGATATTAAATTAGATTGTGTAGCAGTAATTGAAGGACAAGACAAGTTTTTCTAACTCAAACTCGAGTTATTATGTTCAAGCATGCTAGTGGTTTAATTATTGACAATTATTCCACATCTTTGATTATTTATTCGTACTTAGTGCATGTTATATATGTTCATCAGGTATGAAAGGCTGATTCATGTTATTCGTACTTAGTGCATCTTTGATTATTTATTCGTACTTAGTGCATCTTTGATTATTTATTCAATTATTGAAATTTGATTCATGTTCTTTCACAATTATTATACATTGTTAAAAACTTGAAAGCTTATTCGTTTTCAATTATAATATATTCTTTTTGTATTTAAACTTGTTGAGCAAAGTAGTTGTTCACTCTTGCTATATCATGATAATATTTTTAGTTAAGACGAATGTTCGAAGAAAGACAGAAGCAAGGACAAGTACAAGAGTAGATTATTGTGCATCTTTAACTATTAAGTTATCTGATGTAAATTATTTTTGTAAACCTTTTAAAGATTTTAATGGTACGTATATAAGTTAAGGTTGTTAGACCTTGGGTTCTGTTGTAAGAGCTTATTGTATAAACAAATTATGTTTATATTTCCGCATTAGTTTATAGAATATGTATGAAGGTGATGTATCGTGATGCACCAGATTCGAGGTTTAAGGGACTCGGATTTGGGGGCGCTACAGTTGGTATCAGAGCTCTAGGTTATAAACCTTAGGTAGGTGATGAGTTAAAATTATGTACTGTAAATGCACAGCGTCTGTTGTAGATTTGGCAAGTGCAGGTCGAACCACAGAGACTAAATCAATTCTTTAATATATCCTTAATTAATATTTTAGGAAAATTAGAAATAAATATAGTGGTGATGATTAATTACTAACTAAATTATGAAAACTATTAATGAGAAAAGATACCTAGGAATCTGAATCCACTAAGTACTATCATAAATAATAATGACTTACTTTCCCGAATTAACTCCTAAATTATTTCTCCTTCCCTTTAAAAATAGTGATTCATATAATTAATATGGGTAAACATAAGTTATGAAAAATTCATAGATTAACTATAACTTATCAAAACATCGCAATTAATATAAGAATCATATGTAATTTGTGCGAAGGTAAAAATGAAGGAGTAAACAATTAGGCGTTAATATCGGAACGAAAAGAGAATATTAATTATGAAATACCGAATTTTATCATCATCCTAGGTATTAGAAATTTAGCTAGCCATGGAATTAAAAACAAAAATAAATAATATTAGTACTACTATTTGCATGAAATAAGAACAATAATTAAAAGAAAATTTCTATTATATTAATAAAAGAAAGTTACAAATACTCCCTGACAGTAGTATCACACTTGATTGGAATAAGAGAAAAGACAAACTCTAAATATCTTACTCCCTTCTACACCAGTGAAAAACTAAGGAAAAGAAAATAACAAGTGGTCCCTTCTCTCTAAAACAAAAGGCCTATTTATAGAAAAAATAAATTTGTGTCCTAATTTAGGTTTCTTGAACTTGGACACTTTTGTTCTTTTTTTCCTCTTCTTTCCTTCTTGACTCCAATCGCTATATGGCAATCCTCCAAGAGTCCTATGTAATCTTTTATTTGCTCCCCAAGAAAAACAAGATAAATCCTATAAAATCAAATAAAATTTATTAGTTAAATAAAATAAACACACAAAATAATAAATATGAGAATACTAAAATGTATAATTAATGTGTATATCAGTAGGAGTACCTTAAGCTATAACCACAGAGATGAGGATATGGAATAAATTCAAATAGAGTTTAAAGTGCTAAGAGATGAATTTTGAAAATTTATTATTCAGTGAAGAAGAATCAAAGAAGAATCTTGAAGATTTATAAAAGATGAGAATCAGGAGTTACCTGACTCCAGTAATAAAGATGAAAAGTGATAATAAATAGACGATATCTATAAGATGAATAGTGTAAATAAAATCATAATATAATATGATTAAAGAGAAAAGTAAGAATATCGTAGAATAAAATGATCGTAAAATAAGATCACGACGTGATTAGATTGAATGGTTGAATAACATATGATATGTTAAACGATTAAAAGATATAGCCTGATGCTATAAAGAGAATGTATTATGAAATGGTACGATGTAAACTTAGGTAAGAGTGGTAAATTAATGTTGAGATACGGATTAAATGAAATTCATATTGAGTAAAGAGGAAGCTAGGATTATGTGGGATTTCAATTAAGGACTTATGTGATAGCTGCGTTGTACAAACCTTTGTATGATCAAGGGTTTTTTGCTTGGTCTAACGACTACTTAGTTTATCACATTGATAATCATTGAAATGATGGTGTCACGCTATCGATATACTTATGACGAGAAGGTGATTCTTTTCTCATAATTATATTTGATAATTAGAGAATATAAGATTAGGTGTGAGTTCTTAAAACTCATACTTATGGTAAGTTTGTGACTCATAATCGTAAGATATATTTTTAAACCCTTAAGCATATGGACAGTTTCTGATTGGTTCTTGAAATACGTATCGCTAAAACAAGTTCCTAAACTTATATTATTGTGGTGTGTTCCTAAACTCATAACGTGTGGTATGTTTGATGAACTATATTGGGGTATAGAAAAGTTGTGGATTGAGAACTGAGAATTTTTAGTGTAGTAAGCTTTAAGGATGATAAAAATAGATAGAATTATTAAGCAATAGAGTATTGGAGAAATTGAAGATGATGGTGGAAGCATTGGTATTTCAAATCTTCTAGCTATGCTAGACTTCAAAATTTTTGACATCAGACTAAATTCGCACTGATATGCCTTTAGAAATACAAATGAATTTTGTTATCAGCAACATACGGTGACAAGGGTGTGGATGTGAACTTCGAGCCACTAACATATCGTTACTTGTTGCGGTATGATAACACCAAAAATGATTTTCAATTGTTTTGAACCGTTTAAAGAAGAGTCTACGCAGATTATTTCGGCTATACAAAAATAATTTGAAAATATCAAAATATATTTTATATATTATCAATGGATCATGGAACCTGGGGTAGAGATGATAAAAACGATGGAGTCATCAATGCAGTCTTACCTAGTACTGGATGTGATCTATGGATCGTCAGTCTACTATGGTATTATGTAATATGATAAAGTCACAAAATGACGTAATCCTTAAATGAACTGTAATATAGTGCGGTATCATGATGTCATAAAATGATTTTCAGAATTTTAAAGATAATTTATTGCCAATTGAATTTGGCCAGACACATGTTTCGATTGATGTTCAAATTATTAGTATACGTCTAAGCTATTTGATTCAGCTAGACAAATGTATATGAAAATTCAAGTATCTCTTTGAGTATTTATCCTGAACCAAATTATTTTGGTACGACTCTTATGTTAAGTCTGAGGTGAACAACCCCGATTGGATAAAATAATCCAATCTAGGAGCGCGCAAATAGTCGCTAAACAAGATTAATACGTTGTGCATCGTTCCTTGCTTGTACACAAGTCAACTGTTCGTATGAGATAACTCAGTGAAAACCAACCTCATAAATACAAATCAAATTATTTCTGGAGTTGAAAAGTTAAAAATATAATAATTTTGATAGCAAACAAACAAAATAACAAGATCAATTAAGCACGAAACAGAAAAAAAAAATTATCTTTGAACTCGTAGGTAATTTAAAAAATACTGCTCTAATAACATAACAGTGGAAAACCAAGCTCAATTTCAACAATTATTTGAATTGAACAAATAGGGAAATAAACACAATTCAAATATCCATATATGAATCCAAAACATGTATATATATAAATTACGGAGTTCTTTATCTTAAGGATGAATAATTGCTGACACCACAAGTTATGTTAATAGTTTACCAGGATTAAGATTAACATATATGTGCCCAACATGTTATCAGCTAGAATTTCATTCCCCAGTTTGAAGAAACAGGCCATAATACCCTTATAATGGACCATAAGGTTGTTATTCCTTCAGATTGCTCTTTACAAAGATTATTGACTTAATATATGATCTTGACATTACTAACAATGCAACTTAAAATATGAGTGATGCTGGTTAAGCAGCAACTAGCAATACAATGTGATCGTATAGTGACAATGCAACTTAAAGTATGACTTTGGTTGTAGTGATCTTGTTTTCAAGTAAATAATGCTTAAAGGATCTAATTTAAATATTAAAAAAATAATAAAAGGGGTACTTTTAAGAAAATCCACCACTTTGTCTCTCCAGCCCTTTATCTATCCTTCCTTGTTCTACTGAATTGCAAGTGCTGAAGTAGTTTGTTTTCTTAGCTTAATTTTATTATGGTTTAGCATTCGAGGGTAGATAAGTAATGTAACAACCCTTTTCTGAAATAGAAAGAGAGGTTACAACATAACTGAAGAACACATGACAAGGCTCTAAACCATAAAATAATAGTCTTTATAACCAATAAATATAAAAAGGCAAACCCGAATAAATGCCAAATTGGCCCAAACCACAATCTAAAATAATTATTACAACTCCGAACAGACGAATGTGTCGTAGCCTAACAAAATATATCAAAACCATTGGATATAAGGGAGCTCTCATCACACTTGCCCTTGATCCCCCTAAATACATGCAGAAAGAAAAACACAGCATGATCCAAATGCCCAGTACGAATATAGAATACAAGAATAATGAAACGAAATAATCAACTCAATTAAATAAACTGAAGTGTAACGAACAAAACTAATACAACGAAATAATAGGCTGAACCAAATGGCTGGGTGTTATTTCATACCGAGCTCAAAACAAAACATAAATATACCTTGTCACACAGGCAAGTCAAATAATGCCACATAGGCAAGACACACACATTGGACCGCGAATCCAAATGTATGTAAAATCGGAAGGTGTGTTTGGCACAATCATCACCAATCCGCAGAACAGAACAGAACAGAAAATTAGGGTCGACCCATACGCCTCCCACAACAAATCGTCAAATGACCAACTCCCACCGGAGCACAAAACGGAAACGCCGTTGACTGATCACACCGCTACAGAAGGTGTCATGCCTCGGTGCCAAGAGGACATACATGTGGTACCCCCTACAGGTGGTTATAACTCAGGTATACCCTACGGTATATTCTAACAAAAATACTATGTCACAACACATGCGACACAATAGCAACACAAAGGGTTCTAACGTGTAAATGTTAAATCGAACGAATCATCAACACAAGTCTCCATAAATATTAACATTTATTTTTCTACAAATATCAAAATAAATACTAAAGATGATATGCTAGATCAAAGAGTACAAACACGAGTTCTAAGGATCAATATTAAAACGAAATTATTACATGAATTTGAGAACGAACAATCATGCGAAACAATAACTTCTAAACGAAAAGCAAAACGAACAAATAAAAAATAAAAGGATTATCGCTGAAGGAGTACGAAATCCGTACCTGGATTAAGCAATGTAATACCCAAAAATTTATATAAGATTATGCTAATCTCCTTCAATTCGATCTAAAAAATAAAGTAAAATTTTATTACAGATCTAACCATTAATAACATAATATTGCTAAATTTAGTATCAAGTAAATTTTATAATTTTTTTTTTAATTTGAATTAACATACAGTTCTTAATTTGATTTATAAAATATTTCATATATATATATATATATATATATATATATATATATATATATATATAACGCATGAATACTTGTTAAAATGGCCTACTGGCCTTATGTACTATAGTAGATAGTTTTAGTTTTTTTTCCAACTATCCGTACATATAAGCAATGATTACAGACAAAACAAAAGTCTAACAAATTTAAAGCACTGATCATTGCTCATGTGAATAACTCTATTATTTAATTAATAAAAAAATAATAATAACCACACATGAGTTCCTCACTTGTTGATTACAGTACACACCAATTTTACCCAAATCATACATCATACATGTATTATAATAAGAACTCATTCTCATTCTTGCATAATATTTTCTATCAGAGGCTACAATTAAGGGCACTACTGTCCATCACTTACCAGAAAATTCCTTAGCAATTGAATATAGGTTGATCGCCTTGCGACTCTCCTTCCGTTCTCTCCCGGTCGCCGCCCTCTTTTTTTTTTCCAATTCATATAATAAAAGTAAGATTAGATTTTGTTATTTATTTTATTTAGTAATTAATATATTTTATTAACTCTTTTAATTTTAATAGGATTTAAAATTACCCATATACAAATTAGGCTCTGTTGGGATATGATTATTTGGGTCTGGCCATGGTGCAGCCCAATCTATTTAATGGTCCGACCCATATGTATTTATTGTGACAGTAAGAGAGTCCTTATTAAAATAGGATTGTGTTTCCTTATTATTTGGAGGGATAAGGAGTCCTTCTCCTAGTTGGATTCGAGTGGAGGTGACTTCTATATATACGGCTACAAGCAAGGGTTGAAGACATCATGATACACAGGGCACAAGAGATACAACACAAATACACAACTTGTACTCCCAATATTATTATAGTGGATTACTCTCTCTCTCTCTCCGTGGTTTTTTCCCAATTGGGTTTCCACGTAATTCTTGTGTTCATATTAATTTTATCTCTTTATTTATGTTTATGTGAGGGTATTTCGTGAGTTTGAATTCACAACGATACAATCAAACCGTTGGCGCTGTTTTGGCCCGCCTTTTTGGGTGATTTCGTCGGGCGTACAAAATCAAGCGTTAACATTGGCGCCGTCTGTGGGAAAGAAGACACTTGTTCTAGTGTCAAATTAAAATCATCAATCCATCAAGAAAGAGAGCTTACATATGAAGCTAAGTTACTCTTTATTTTATCAATTTAATAATATATATTCAATATATTGTTAATACTTTATCCGTCTGTTTACATAATTCACTCAGAATGAGAAGAACCTTTTTTCTCTCTCAAATCGATGTACTTTGCATATTTGTACAATGATAGATACTATGTAATTAGTACAACTACAAAGTGGAAAGTATCATTTTAATACTCCAATATGATTTGACGTTAAAACGTGAACAACCTCTTTTTTGCTATATGGTGTTAAAATTGAAGTCCACTTGCATGTGATCTAATATGTGCTGCTTGAGTTTTGCCTGTCGAAGCATGAACGCTTTTTATACAATATTATTTTCAAACGATTCTAGTTGTTGAGAACATCAATATGCTATAAATTGTTTATGCGGACTGAAAATCTCCAGAATATTTTTGTCCAGTTATTGTACAGACTGACACAGTTGGAAGACGATAACAAGATGAAGCATCTGAGGAGATGGCAGTGCGATTGGCCGCACATGGAGCGATTGGGAAGAAACAAAGGTGAAAGAGTCAAAGACCTTAGCTGACGGATTACATGAACTATTTGTGCTCGGCCAATGGCAAATTCAAAGGGGCCATCAAGCTTCAGCTTCAGGAAAATGAAGCAGATGGGTTTCCAACAACTACAACTGAAAAGCAGAGTCTAGTTGAATCTAGCATACAAGGCAGGAACTTCGGCAGGGATTTGACACTCGAACCGAAAGGATAAAATCCCGAGGATAAAATTCCTACGGTGATAAAATCCGAGGATAAAATCTCTACGGCGATTAAAATCCTACGGCGATTATTTTTCCTACGGCGATAATTACGGATAAATCCTACGGCGATAAAATTTTACGGCGATAAAAATCTTACGGCGATAAAAATCCCGAGGATAAAAATCTCGAGGATAAAAATCCCGAGGATAAAATCCCGATGATAAAATCCCGAGGATAAAAATCCCGAGGATAAAAATTCCGAGGAGACTTTTTGTACTCTCTTATTTATAAGTTCCTTATAAATAAGAGACTAGGGGGCAATGTTGGGATATGATTATTTGGGTCTGGCCATGGTGCAGCCCAATCTATTTAATGGTCCGACCCATATGTATTTATTGTGACAGTAAGAGAGTCCTTATTAAAATAGGATTGTGTTTCCTTATTATTTGGAGGGATAAGGAGTCCTTCTCCTAGTTGGATTCGAGTGGAGGTGACTTCTATATATACGGCTACAAGCAAGGGTTGAAGACATCATGATACACAGGGCACAAGAGATACAACACAAATACACAACTTGTACTCCCAATATTATTATAGTGGATTACTCTCTCTCTCTCTCCGTGGTTTTTTCCCAATTGGGTTTCTACGTAATTCTTGTGTTCATATTAATTTTATCTCTTTATTTATGTTTATGTGAGGGTATTTCGTGAGTTTGAATTCACAACGATACAATCAAACCGTTGGCGCTGTTTTGGCCCGCCTTTTTGGGTGATTTCGTCGGGCGTACAAAATCAAGCGTTAACAGGCTCAATTAGTTTAAAACCCAAATTAATGAAATTACTTATTTGTTATAGTCCACATAAATTAAATACAATGTTTTACCCAAACATAAGAAAAACTCAATTAAAATATATAAAATATATATTCAAATGTTATTTATTTATTTATTTTCCGGGTATTACAGGTAATATTTCCTTTTGGGTTGTAGAAGACGACTGCCATGAAAGGCATCAATATGTGGGCTTTTTGATAATATGAGTCATAATGTTTGGATTAAATCGGGTTTTTGATAATATGAGTCTATATTGTACGACTCTTATTTTGAGAAAAGGAGTGAAGATTTTTTTCTACTATCTGACTTTGATGTGTGATGCTCAACTTCTGAATGTGATGCCCACTACTCAGGGTATTTCCATAACCCCAGAAGTTGCACTCAACAATTTCTTTCATTGGTAGTCAATCCTCAAACCTCGTGTCTTTCTGATCCCATCTTGTAGGCATTATTGTATGAATCTTCTAAATCATTCTCCCGTTGACTATTCAAAACTCTTGAGAAAGTCCTATATCATCCAACGATAAATCAAAACAAACTATGTGTTGGTTTTTGATTTTAATGATGATAATATTACTGGGTTATTATTCAGTTTAAAGGACTTTGTTTAAATTGTTTGGGGTGATTTAATTTATTATAAGTTAATTTATTTGTTAGTCCAAATTGATTAATACTCCATTAGGTAATTAAAAGATATTATTTTGCAGAATATTTCCTTATAATATATATATATATATATATATATATATATATATATATATATATATATATATATATATATATATATCAGTCAGCTTCAGTTGAGGGATCCCTCAAATAGTGTTATTTGAGGGATGGGGGCTCAACCGTTGGATCTGCATCCATGTGGATAAGATTGTTTTACATCTTCACACTTCTGACCCACCACAAACTCCATTTAGGTAATCTTATCCACATGGATGCAGATCCAACGGTTAAGCTCCCTGTGTTATTTGAGGGATCCCTCAACTGAAGCTGACTATATATATATATATATATATATATCATGTTTTGAATTAAATAAAGATATGCTATATTATTAGGAGTCTTTTAAGGAATACCAACTTCATTGGGCAAACTGTTGAGGATTTCACTTAGACTATTTCTCTTCTTATATTATGCTATTTAATATGCTTTGGATTCTTTATATATTTTAAATAACTCTCAAGGAGTATATCTCTTTCCCGTTGGATAAACTAATTTGCTTGAATCATGTGTTGTGCCAACTGGACTAATCCTCTTATACTAACAGATTCTTTTTATAGTCCTTCTCAGCAAAAACAGGGACAAAGACTTAAAGCTAATATCAGTTTAACACTTTTGAAGATATATCAGATAAAGTCTAAAGTTTATTAAAGTTATTTTCAGCTATATATTGTATTATTTATTAATTATTCTTTGCTGAAAATTAAGAGCCCATTGTATTCAAAAATCTTGGTAATCTAAATTCAAGCACTGTTAGGTTTGATTGATCCAATAGTGGATAGGGGGGTCTGTTCAAAGGGAGCTTTCAAGGTTGCAGATGTGCAAAGGTCTCAGTGGTGAGAAAGGTTGCAGAGGTGCAAGGGGGCAGTGGTGTCTGTCAGTGTGAAGCTACTTTGAATATGGAATTCTTTTTATTGTATTTAATGAAATATTAAGTTTAATAAAAAGAGTCTCCAATACCGGTTGGTATTGGACGTGGATTAAGCCATTAGAGGTTAAAGGTAGAACCACGTAAAAATTCTTGTGTCTGTGGTTTGTTAATTCTTGTGGTTTGATTGTTTGAGTCTCATTTTACATCTAAACAGATTCACATAATAGTATACGGCTAATAGATAAAATGTACTAATCCAGACACTATCTTCTGTCTGCATTATAATAAAAGTAACATTTACTCTAAAGCAGACACTTTTATCTGTCTGTTTTAGGTCTGAAACATGAAAATAAAAATTAGTCATTATTAAACGTGTTTTAGTTTGGACACCTATTCACCCCTCTCGATGTGTGCATGTACACGAAATTACACTATGAATAAGAGCAATAATCACACCAAAGCCTAAAACACACATTACTTCACCCACCTTAATACAAACAAGTAGGATGATAGGCTTTCTAGTTTGTGTATGTCGTGCTTCATAGAACAACAATTGCAAATACTTCCATAAATATATCTTAGTTCATTCATTCATTTAACAAAAATGAAGAGAAATAAAACACTGAATGAGAAAGAAAAAGAAAAAATATTTCTTTGCTAGAGGTTAAAGAATCACATACAAGGCTCATCACTAAACGGGCAGATTGAATAGATCAGAAAGCACACTCCCCACGATAAAGCTCCAAACCTCCATCAAACAGCAGAGGAACCTGACGTGTGGATAAAGAATACTCGAGACTTGTCGGGAAACCTTCCTCAAATTCCTCTACCAGATGCTCCGAGGTGTAAGGGACCCATGTAAGACCCTAACTTTTTATAAATAAAATTAAATTTCTTCTATATATTATTTTGAATAGCAAGGGGTTGATTTGATAGATGTGGTAAGTTATGGGTAAAATGCGCAAATATTTTAAAATAAGCAAGTGGTTATAAAATATTCATTGTTGTCGGAAAATATTCGTTTGGTCGTGGAATATTCTTGTTTTTGGGGAATATTCGTACGACGGCGCAGCCATTTGTGGGCCCCATAACGAAAAACTGTCGGATGAAGAAAACGACAAGAATAAGTTTTCTATAAATAACGGCGTAACGGTTACGTTAACACTGTTGAAATACCCGGTGGTTAAAATAAAGTAATACGCGTTGTTGCACAGTAGCACACGGTATTACACAATATTTTATATTATTGTTGTTTCAATAATTGCCACTGCACAATATTTTACATTATCAAATTAATAATTCATATTATTTGAATAATATTATTAGACAACATTATTGGCAATGTCTAGGAAGTTTTGTCTAGGAAAGGGGTTAGTTAATCTAATTGCGCGCCAGTAAGGAGAAATCCTTATCGGAAATATTTATTTAATGGAGGAATTTTTAAAGAGACAATTATTGAGAGTTGATATTTTATCTTCTTCGATAAAATAATTCATTCAAATATATTATTATAATATTACATTATAAGTGTATGATGTAATAATATAATAATATAATAATAATGATATTTTTACAATGAATGTACGATATGTGAATAAAATGAGGAGAAAGAGAGCAAATTAGTTCCGGAGTATTTATGTTACAAAAAACATGTTAAACATGTTGGCGGGCCCCGTTTTTGACTGAAGTTTGATTATAGCCTGCAAATTCATCCGTATGTAAATTTAGGTCATTTTTGCATTCGGAATTTGAAAAAATTTTCTTCTACAAAGTTGTAGAGAATTAAATTTCCTATGAGATGGACATAAGATTCGTATTTTTTTGATAAAAGGACTATTTTTTATGAATTATAGAAGTTCCGGAATATTGGGTCTCGATTGATTTTTGGGATTATAAATATTTTTTTAAAGGAAAACATTTTTTAAATATTGGTGGGTCCCACTGGTGTGCTGATGAATTTGGTCAAGGGGTGGGCGTGATTTTTTTTTATATAAAATATTATTTTATTAAATTTTCTGCTTTGGCGTTCTAAGCATTTTTCTATAAATAGAGTGCTCAGTTAGAATTTGAAAATCACACCAGAATCAGAAGTTTCTCTCTCTATAATATCGAGCGTATTTTTGTGAGTATTTCGATACTTTGAGTGTTGCTATACAATACAAGTTTTTTGCAGCATTATATCCGATATTCAAGTCAGAAGTACTGTTCTTTTGAGGTAAGGGATGTTATTTTTTCAAAAATGATGTTATTTTTTTTAAAATATCATGACACCGAAATGTTGGTATGAATTTTATTGTAAAATTTTTACCTTTTCATATTGAGGTTACTATTCACGTATACGACACTATTCACGTATACGGCACTATTCACTAATACGGTACTATTCACAGAAAAATTAAATTTTCTTTTCTTTGTCCAAGTTGGCTATTATGGTTTCTATCTTTGATTGGATCCAAGTTTTGATCTTCATTCTTGAATTTTGCTCCACAATTGATTATTATGGAATATTCTTGAACTTGGATAAACTAAATTACGAATCCCTAATTTTTATCCTTTATCTCACTGGATTCGTTCTTTAAAATATTTTTCATCATCTTCAGTCTTAAATGGTGATACAAAAGAATATCTTTGGCCTGTAGTGCAAAGATGGATGATTATTTGATAAATATCTTTGGCCTGTAGTGCAAAGATTAGTGCAAAGATGAATGATTACCTGATGAATATCTTTGGCCTGTAGTGCAAAGATGGATGATTATTTGATGAATATCTTTGGCCTGTAGTGCAAAGATGAATGATTACCTGATGAATATCTTTGGCCCGTAGTGCAAAGATGGACAGGTGTTGAGATGAAAATGACCAACTGGTGATACAAATGAATATCTTTGGCCCGTAGTGCGAAGATGAATATTTGATTCAAGATATATATTAATTGATGTTACAGGGATAAAATATTGATTATGGACTTTTAAATCATAGAAGATAGTAGACATTATTTCCTACTTAACTCTTCTGTTGCATGGTTAATTTTACTGCAGTTGTTGATCTAAAACTTGTTGTCCATAATATTTTATGTGATTTGTTGAAGACTAACGAAAAATTATTCTGCATTATCTTAGTCATAATATTCTTTACTTGGGCTAGTTGAGCTCATCCTTTTCATCTATTGTCTTCTTTAGGAAATGAGAATGTTACAGGGACTAGTCGGAGAACAGAATGATGGACAGAGTTAGAGCAGTAGTGGTCCTCACTATTTTTGTATAATAGTGTGAAAATAATTGTAACTATTGAGGACTGAATTTGAGTGTTTATATTTCGTATTATATACGATTTGTATTGACACTCATAGCTTGTATGGTCGTCCTGCTCACGACCTTTTGATATAAAAGTTTGTATTTGAATTCTGTACCATGTGTTTGGCGACTCAGAATGAGTTGGGTTGATTGGACCTATTCTGGGGCGTCACAACCCACACCACATCCGCAGCTAATAACAACTGCAGCTGGAGACGACAATGTGCAAAACTATCTGAAATGGGGACCTCCTCCAAAGTGGATTGATGCCCCCGGCATCCCCGCAAATAAGTATCCAAACCCAGAGTGGTAACAGGACGAAGGCAAGAAAGCCTCTCGTAAGCCTAGAATTGTAAATCCAAAAAACACACGACATCAGTCACGGGAAAAGACAATCCGAAATTCAAAGAATTAAAATCAACCAAGGGACTCACCAGTAGAAATGGGTAAAAGTTGAGCCAAGTGTCGGTCACGCCCTCTGAGCACAAACGCATCCCATGAAGGAAGTAGGCGAAGGTGAAGGATCCCAGTCATACTCTCCTACACGGTCTACATCACGAAGAGCTCCCACTAAGCTGAATGGGACAGTAGAGGAGTTGTTCGCAAGGAAACAACCTCTCATGATAGTTAAGAACAGGCGCCTCAAATACAGTCTCGCTTTACGAAATCCTCTGGGAACGGCTCCAACAAAGTACCTCGGACAACATTTACACTTAGAGGCCCCGAACAAACGCTGCGCCCGCTCTTGAGGAGAAAGTCCAAGAAGAACACGAACGACCACCGGGGTAATGTCAGTCTTAGACCTGGCAAAATCGGCCCAAACCCGCGGGTCGGGCACCACGAGCCGTGCTTTGGGCTTAACATTTTCAGCCCATTAAAATCTGGGCCATTTTGGCCCTGCCTGGCGATGGCCTGGCATGTTTGGGCCAAGTCCAGAAATGTGTCAAAATGTAGGCATAAATCAATCCAGGTCCGCGGGTCGGGCTTTGGACTTCACTTTTTCAGCCCATCAAAACTTAGGCCGTTTTGACCCGGCCCGCCAATGGCCCGGCCTGTTTGGGCCAGCCCGGCCCGTTTGCCAGGTCTAGTTAGTCTCCAAAGGCACCCTAGCTCCGGAAAAATCTAAGCCTGTGATATATCGTCAATCCATAGGCATCATCATAACCTCACAATCCAACAGATGAAGGGACTGGCTTTGATGAAATCACCTCTCTGATAAAGCGCAAAGATAGCCCCACGGATAACGACGAGGGGCAATGGTAAAAAAGGACTCTAAACCTCAAGAATGTACCTGAGCGCGGTAGTGGGGATGGAGAGACTCATACAAAGCAAGGACACTAAACCAGTTTCCCCTCAACTGGTTGAACTTGGGAACCTGCATGGGATCAGGGTTAAAAACCAACTTTAATTTGCCAAAAATGGGGAAGTAAAATGATCTCAATGTAAAAAACCCCTGTATCTCGTTCGCGTGTAAGTGAACCGATGGGTGATGACTCAAATCAACGTCCAAAAGATGGGTGATACCTATCATTCTTTTATATAAACAATTCTGTTGAATTTTTCTAATTCCCCCCGTTATAAATTAGAAATATATTTTTTTCCGTTAAGAATTTAGAGATATATTACTTTTTATGTTATAAAGTCTCATGGACTTCATAACATATATTTCTAGTTTTGAAACAAATGGAGTATTATTTATTCTGGATATTACAAGCTCAATTTTGTACTTATGTAATTTTTAGTTAATTAGAAAAAATATAGAGTAATTAAAAAGAAATGCAAAAGTAAAGTTAGACTGCCCACAGCTATACTTTTGAAACTAGGAGAATATCATCTAACCCAAGGCCTCTCTGGAAGTCATCACTTACTCTGTCTCAAAGCTTATATATTCTAAGAATATCATCTAAAGTTTGATTCAAAATGTACATTGCAAGAAAAGATGAAGAATAAATAAATAGGCAGAGAAAATTGAGGTGGGTCCCAACTAATTTCATTTATAGTTTTTAATTTCTTGTCCGAACTTGGAAGTAATTACGTAGTATTCCATCTCTCCCAAAATAAAAGTCTTTGTTATTATTTTAGACAATCTCAAATTAAATGTCTATTTATTTTAAATAATTTATTTTTATAATAATTTTTTATAATACTATTAGTATTAATTGTTATATTTCTATTCTCTATGCATATTTATGAAGCATTAATAGTACATGTGTAGAAAACTATCTAGGTAAATGATAATTTAAATATAAATAATTTTGTCAATTTATCATCTTTCTTAATATGCGCAAAAAGTCGACTATGACTTTTATCATGGGAGGGAGGGATCAGTACACATGGATTAAGAAAGTTATTTAATAATGTAACTTGATAATTAAAATATGCGTAAAATTTCTTTACTACCCTGTTAGATTTTAAGATCGAATAATAGACAATCACACATAAATTAGATGAAGAACCGAATAAATTAAAAACTACATAAGATATACCCGAGTTTACTAATTTGGGCTATTTGGCTAGTCTTACTTGTTTTATGTAGTCATATATATGTGTCTCTCAGTCTCTCACATTTTACAATGATTCACACAATAAATAATAATATTAATCTTTTACTAGAAGTTAATAACTACTATTAAAAGAGTGAGAGAATAAAAATTTAAGGGTATTATAAAAAAAGTAAATAATTTATTGTTTTAGAAAATTGCGAACCACAAGTGTATATATATATATATATATAGTATAAGGATCAGGTTCGGACTCCCGGATCTGATCAAATACGGACCCTATATTTTTTTTTTTTGGTTTTTTTTTAAAACAATTAATAAAAAATGTATAGTAATTTATGGAACTGGAAATATTTCATAATATAGTGTTTTGGGTATGATTTGGATACATATAATAAAACAGGTCTGTACAGTCTGTACAACCTGTTTTGTTATATGTATCCAAATCACACCCAAAACACTGTATTATGAAATATTTTCAGTTCCATAAATTACTATACATTTTTTATTAGTTATTTAAAAAAATAAAACCAAAAAAAAAAACCAAAAAAAAAAAATCCGCATTTTAAGAAGGTCCGGACTCTCGGACCTATCCGGACTCTCTCTCTCTCTCTCTATATATATATATGATAGAGGGAGTACGTATGTATTTAGAAGCTTATATGATCACTTGCTGAACTCGATTATATAGATGCAATGGAGAGATTTGTAAAAGAGGAGTGGGTGAAAGAAGTAGATGATGAACTGAAACGAATGAGATATATCTCAACCACGGAGTTGGAGCAGCAGTTTTGGAAGAGGCGGTCCATATATCGCTTACCGGCATCCATTACAGATCTAAACAAGAAAGCTTACATGCCTCAGGTAGTCTCTTTCGGACCTTATCATCACGGCGAGGAACATTTACAGGCGATGGAGGATCACAAGCACCGAGTTCTCCTTCGTTTCCTCAAAAGATCAAATAAATCTTTGAAAAATTACATCGACTCTTTAGCCCCCTTGGTGCATGATTTGATGGATTCGTACGATTCCCTGGATCCTGCCTGGCAGCGGAACCCAGACGCATTCTTGCAGCTGATGATTCTTGATGGATGTTTCATGCTCGAAATCTTGAAAGTGGGCATCAGAATGCAGCTTGGCCTTGGAGTATCCTTCCAACGATCCCATCTTCAGCGATCATGCGAAGCTATATATTATGCCAAACATCAAACGTGATATACTCCTGCTTGAAAACCAACTCCCCATGATGGTCCTCTACAGCCTGCTTGCTGTTCAAAATGACAAAACTCAGGTATATATTATAGCCTGTTTGGTTACAGATATTTACAAGTAATTTGTTAAAGCTGTAGTAAGTGTCGATCCGTATAGCAGTTACATATATGGGTTTGGACTGGGTACATGCATGCAGTAGAAAAAGTTGTATTTATATAGCACAAAATTGCATTGCAACTTTAGCAAAGTAAAAAAATTTACGAAAAATGAAGCTATGTGATTTACAATGCAACAAGTTTCCTATGAGTTAATTTGACCAATGTTCAAGACGTGTAAACTGCACCGAGCTCAGTTCTGCTGCATACGCCGACATTTGTATTCAACATTGCAACTTTATGCAATATGCATGGATGCACTATCTTTTAAAAAATCATACACACTTGACAAGCATGATATGCTCTTGCTGGAAAACCAACTTCGTATGTTGGTCCTCGAGAAATTGTATGTTTTACAAGATGGCGTCGAGGTATGTGTTATATTATATTCATTTGAATTCAAGAAGGTTAAAAATTGCCAAGTAATATGTAAAAGCTATAGGTAATGTCGGGTCTGTGTGGTATCCATAAAGTGGTTGCATTTGTTGAAGTTGTCACGTGGTCAATTTAGGGAGTTCTATTATATAGAAAAAAAAGTTGCATTGTAGAGCTTTGAATATTAACTCATATTTGTGTTCTCAAGAATTTGCATACCTTGTTTGCTTATGTGGAAGAAGGGAGCAATATATATATATATATATCATGGATAATTAGGAAGATGATAAATTATAGAAGAATTGAAATATAACTTTGGAGAACACTTAAGAATACTTTGATTTCACTTGCTTAAAATAATCCAAGTACTAGCTATTTATAGGACTCATATTATATGATACTTCTAGAGCTACTATAATAATTACTACACGTCCATATTCATGTAGATGAAACTAACCATTACATGTTCCAAGACATTTCAAATACATTCATGTACATACATATTACATATTCATGCACTTAATTAATTCATGAACAATCTAGAATATTAATTTGGTTTAGTTAACAATATATATATATATATATATATTATCCATGTGATGGAAAAATAAAAATGGGCAGCCCTCTTTTGGTTGATAGATAACATATTTAATTTTGATTCTATAAAAACTAGTAGCTAAAACATTAATATTGCAGGTCCAAGACTTGATAAGATTGCTAAACTATGATATATTCGACTTCTTGTTGGAAATTGAACGGCACTCAAACTTTGAGAACTGCCTCCATGTACTGGACATGTACAGAAAGATCCTACTTTTCCGGCAATACCCTCGCCGCGATGGCCACTGGCCCCAGTACACTTATAGTAAACGATCTGCAACGGAGCTCTATAAAGCCGGGATCCGATTCAGGGATGCTAAAATTGGAAGCCTTGGAGACATCTCATTCGATAGAGGAGTCTTAACACTCCCTTTCGTCGTTGTGGATGATGCAACAGAATCAGTATTCCTCAACCTATTAGCTTTCGAGAGATTCCATATTGGGGCAGGGACCGACATCACCTCCTATGTCTTTTTCATGAACATTATGATTAACAATGCCGAGGATGTTACCAAACTACACTCGGAAGGTATCATCCGATATGTCATTGGAAGCGACCAAGATGTGGCTAATCTATTTAGCTCGCTCTCTAAGGATACCGTGCTCGACCCGAATTCCGGCCTATATGACATGCTCGTGAGAATCGAAAACTATTGTAGGTTGCCTTGGAATCAATTGCGTGCGATTCTCATCTACACCTACTTTAGAAATCTCATACGCACGACTACTGTCGGTGACGGGAATCGTCATCTTTGCGCTCACTGCAATTCAGACAGTCTACACCGTTTATCCATTCTATCGCTCCTGAATTGCGCTCACTGAAATTCGGACAATCTACGCCTACTTTACTACTTTCTAGTACAAAAATAAAGTAATTTTGTTTATGAACTTTGAATTTGTATGATTTCACGAAATTGACTTTAAAAATTAAAACATATATATCCCTGAGTTTGGAATGGAGAAAATACCAGTGGGACTTGTGATCCTTCTGACACGAGTAATTCATGGTCCTAAAAGATTTTTCGTTAGACAATTAAGTTGTTCGTATATCTTGCTAAGAAATGGTCTAAAGATTTTTCATAAGATTTTTTAATTGACTTCAAGTAATTTTGTTAACAGATGTTTGGTGTGTTGTCGCATACATCCAAAATTAAAATTTTAATGCGAAAAATATTTATGTAGTAGTGTAAATAAGAGTCGATCCTACGAAGAGAGATTAATCTAATATCAATGCTTTGTAAATCAGAATAAGGGGTTTTAAATGACAAAGGCAATTTAAATAACGTTAACCAAAGTAAACAAATACGCAAATAATACAGAGTAATCTAATGACATAAATCAAATAAAAAAACAAGTCTTGGATTAAGTTGACATCTACCATTAGAAACTTAATTATACTGATCATTAACTCAAGTATAAATCAATTAATATTTTAAATATTCACCGTTGGAATTATTTTTCTTATTGTGAGCCCAAGATAAATTAGGGTTCACATGTGACCTAAAAGAATTGAATGACAAACCGAAAAAGGCAGGAAATAAATGTGCGAGACTCGAGAGAAGTCTCCACTTGTCCTGAGGCAGAAGACTCATGAAGGCGACTCATTTTGGGAATTGATTGAGGGATTGGATTGGTGGCTAGAAGGACATGACGATCTGGGCATTACCCTGGTGACTAAAGGTATTTCTGGAATTTTCCCGAGGTCATGTGCCTAGCACATGACCACTTTCCAGGAAACCCTATAAAATACTCATTCCATTCCATTGAGGAGGGAACTTTTGGAAGATCGGAAGACTTGAACTCTCTCTCAACCCCAGACACTTCAAAAGACTATCTGGATCCTTGGTACCCGTATCAAGGTTCTCGGATCCTAGGAGTTCTGCCACGAGTCATTAGAGTAATCACTCACCTGTTATTCTCTCCCTCTGTAATTCATCAATCAATTTCGTACTCTTCGTGGATTTCTCTCCTCTTCAGCCAACACGAAACCCTAAACCTAGAAAGGTACGAATTTCTTTGCCCACATTTCTTTGGTGACTCTGCTGGAGAGGAAGTAGAATTCGTGAAGGTAATGTCCACAACTCGAAGTGGAAAAACTATAGGAAGAGTTTCACCGACAACAACAGAAGGCTAATGAAGACTTCATCGGTGAATGCTACTAGAGCTAAAGAGGTCTTGTAGTGCCCCCAAATTCAGGTTCCTTGAATCTCGGACCTGATACGTTACAGTACTTCATCTTCAAACATATTCTATAATTAATGCGGAAAATATAAATATAAATTGTTTATATAATAAGCTCTTACAACATAACCCAAGGTCTAACAACCTTAACTTACATAAGTACCTTTAAAATTCTCCAAAAGGTTTACAGAAATAATTACATCAGATAACTTAATAGTTAAAGGATGCACAATAATCTACTCTTGTACTTGTCCTTGCCTCTGTCTTTCTTTGAACATTCATCTTAACTGAAAATATTATCATGATATAGCAAGAGTGAGCAACTACTTTACTCAGCAAGTTTAAATACAAAAAGGATATATCATGATTGAAAAGGAATAAGCTTTCAAGTTTTCAACAATGCATAATAATTGTGAAAGAACATGAATCAAATTTCAATAATTGAATAACTGAACCAATAATGCTGAGTAGTCAACAATGACTATGAATAAATTTTACTGAACCTTATGATAATCAAGGTGGTTAGCCTTTCATACATGATGAACATATGCAACATAGCACTAAGTGCAAATCAATAATCAAAGATGTGGAATAATTATCAATAAAAATTAAAACACTAGCATGCTTGAACATATTAACTCCAGTTTGAGTTAAGAAAAATTGCCTTGTCCGTCGATTACGGCTACACAATCTAATTTAAGCTCATATGAAAGACCTATCAGTTATAAGACTGATTTTTTAATTAGCACAACATATTTTATCTCACTAATACTATTACTCGAATAATAAATCAGCTAACGTTTAGCCACATAATCAAACATTGAATAATTCTCTATCTTATTAGTAATATTATCACACCCTTAATAATATTACTATCACTTAACCATCATCTTAAACTCTTGTCTGACATTATTAATCCTTTAATAATATTTTAATCACTTAATATTGTTAATCACTTAATAATATTTAATCAATTAATAAAGTCTTAATCATTACCTAATATTATTAATCACTTAATAATATTTTATTTACTTCTCCATATAATTTAATAGTATCTTCATCACTTACAAATATTATTAACCCTTTAATAATATTTGATTCACTTAATAATCTTAATCATTTAATAATATTCAAATCAATTCTTAATATAAATAATAAAAGGCTCACACATTTTAAGATGCAAATATTTTACATCTTGAAGCGTAAACTATTTATATTCCATTTCAGAAATATCTTTTACCTTTACGAGCAAATTCAGGGTTTAAACAACTAATACATAGCTTTTATAGTAAAACTCAATTTACTATATTATTTCTTTAAGTTAAATAATTTTTATATCATTTTGTCCTGTTCACGAGTCAACACGGACCATTGCCTCATATATAAATATTTTATCCTAGCTAGCACATTCGCTTTATTTTTTCGTTTTAAGAATATTCGCATTTTTGATTAATACGAATATTTAAAGGTTTCTCGTCCTTCATTGCACCACAAAATTAATTTTATAGGACCCTATAGATTTTATTTCGCTTAAATATGTAATTTATATTTCTTACATATTTTTATTATTTTATTTATGTCCGAAAAGAAGTTTCTCGGCATAAAATATTCACTTATAGTCAAATTCGCTCCATAGGAACTTTATCAGATTTATTATGGCTTATTATTTCGCCGAAACGAGATTTGGAACCTTAAACGTTAAAATCGCTCGACGCGTCGACACTCAGCTGTTACTCAAATTTTAGTTCTGACATGCGTATTCATCCATTTTTATTCTCAAGTCATAATTCATATAATAGTAAAATTTTGGGCATATTATAGACCTCATGACGTAGTATTTTAGAAAAATTTTTAACCTGCGAAAACGGATCACGGAAGCTCGTCAAAATAGCGCTAAAAAAAGATGTCAGACAACAGCTTGGCACGGCGCTGCGCGGCTGGGCGGGCTGTTGCCTTGGACGTTGTTGCTCTACCGTGCTCGCATAACGAATCAGCCACTTTGTAATTTTTCGTACGTGCCGCTTGTTAGTCGGAATGATTCCATTTTGGATATGTTATAGGTACCATAGTAGGCTATTTTTAAAAAATATTACCCACCAATTTCGGACCTCATAGGTAACCTAAAATAGGCCCCAAAAATGTCCACTCGTAACAGTTTAAAAAAAAAAATTCAGGTGTACCCTTTCTCGCTAAAACAGACATAACCTTTTCGTTTCAAAATATTTTTGAGTGATTCTTGAGCCCACGCGAAGCTAACTTCCGAGACTACAACTTTTACCTACTGACCATTTTTTAGATTCCGAACACATTAGTCCAGAAATTTAGTGCAAGGGGACTGCTCCGAATTTACTGGACAGATCTGACACAACTACTTTGAAACGCCATAACTCTCTCGTTTCAAAATATTTTTAAGCGATTCTTGATCTCACGCGAAGCTAATTTCCAGGGATACAACTTTTACCTATTGACTCTTTTCCAAATTCCGAACACATCAGTCCAGAAATTTCGTGCAAGGGGATTGCCCTGAGTTGGTTAGACAGTTTTGCCGCTACTACCTTGAATGGTCATAACTCTTTGCTCCGAAGTCGGAATTAGTCCGTTACAGAGTCTACGGAAAGCTTATTCAGTGTACTATAACATACCAAAAGCCCAGAATTTTCTAGAATATCTAGCTAACCCCGAATTTTTTCTTTAGGGGCAGCAATCCACTAGCTATTCTAAGTTTTAAAAATTGTTTTGCTTTTCTTTCTTTAATCAAGCTTTCTCAACACCAAAAATAGCTAGATCTTAACATAAAACATCATTTAACATGACGATCTAAGTTTTTTGAGTTCAAGAAAAAAGCTTGTCATTTCACTAAAATCAACTATTAAAATAAAAGAAATAAACTAGTTTAGAGTTTTTATACCTTTGATCTTTTGCTAGTTTTCTTCTTCTACCTTCAACAAGAGATAGAGTGTGGGGCTCAAGGATCACAATTTTTCCTCTTCCTCCTCCATAGGATGTTGACACCCTATTTCTCTTTCTCTTTCTCTATTTGTATTTCTTTCTTTCTCTCTTCTCTCTTTCTCTTTCTTTCTTTCTTTCTTTCTTCCTCTTTCTCTCTCCTTATCTCTTCTTTCTCTTTCTTTCTTTGCTTGTAGATCTAGCCAAATAATTTTCCCACATGCCAAATTACTCCTTCCTTGCCCGACACATGCACCACATATTGCTTGTAATCTTGGTAATAATATAAGGCTTAATAAAATGATGACACATGGAAAGAGTGGGTGGACTAATCTTGACATTTGGTGAAGCTAAATCAAATGCACCATGTGCTAAATTCCTCCCCACATGCCCGGCAATGTCATCCCTATATTGCCCAATTTTTGCACTTTATTTTAATTGATAAATTTACTTGCTACTTTTGGCTTAATTAAATAATTAATTCAACTATTCTTTTAATGCTTTTGTTAAGTAATTTAATTACCCAACCTTAGTAACTTAATTTAAATCAAATAAGTCACTACATATATCTCCTTAAACTATTTTACCCTCTTGAAATCATATAATTTATATAAACTATCTTTGATATATAAATTATATAAAATATAACATATCATACTTAAATTACATACTTATTTTATAATTGCAAAATAAATATGCTACACATAATTTCTTATGCAAATACAATTATTTACATACCCAAGATATTATAATATAATATCCTTACCTCATTAACATAAATACAATTAAGAATTGATTTACTTTCTTAAGATATTACGATACATATAATATATTTTCTTTACTAAATTAATTTCGTATAAAAATTTATTCTAATACTCTTGGGTAAAGTATATATAAATATTATATGCTTAACCCGCCTCTTTTTGCCTCATTACGCAAATTGTTCCCAAAAATTTTATTTTCCCGCGTAATATATATATATATATATAATATATATTTATTAACTCCCAATTATAAGTTACACCAAACATGCACACATCACATATAGAAAATAATTAATAATTTTATTCTCTCATATATTATAAATTGTTTATATCAATTTATTTACATATAGAAAATATAGTTTAATATATTAACCGTATTACGTAAACATACATATTCTTCATAAATTATAAAATAATTTATATACTCATTTATTAGACTAGACATTTAATTTAACGTCTAGTAAACCTCTTAATACAGTTTGCTAAACTCAATAAGCCTTTTTCTTATGGCTTGCCATATATATTTTTCTGACTTTCCACATTTATTTCCTTTTTATACACATTATGATTTAACACCCAATCTTTCATTTTATAAGTTCTTGTATAATCCAGCAAACCGAATACACTAATTCAGTAAACTATTTTTTCTTTTTAAATCTTTTCCATTATATCATTTCATAGTCTCTTTCATTAATTCACGTAAGGTTAAAGGTAACATAATATCTTATTCTTAACATACTTCCAAATATAATTCCATTCTAGGTTTTGAATTTTGTAACCCATATTTTCTCTACACTTTTTCAATTATTAAACCGTATAGGTTTTTCTTAAAATTTTTAAATAAATTCTTTATTTCCACTCTAGGTTTTAAACTTTAACCTTTAATTTAATCATTTAAGATCTTCTAAATTTTCGGATTGTCACGGGTCTTACCAACAAAAGTTATTGAAAATGAGAACTTTTAAAATAAGAAACCAAAAGTCCACTAATCAAAGAAACCAAGCAAAAAATTTAAGGAAATATTCCAAGAAGTTTTCTTTACTTTAAATTTCTCAAATTAAAGAAAACCGAGGGCATAAAGGACTCCATAATTTCAACTTTTCAAATCAAGGGAAATACATTATACGATTTCTTACATATTTTTATTCATACATATGTATGTTAGTTTATGGATTCTATGTGTTTTGAATGATGACAAATATGATTGTGGAGTTATATTGTTTAGTGGACTGAATTGATTATGGTTGGGCTAAATCAATAATGGGTATTGAATATAATGGCCCAAATTGGTTTCTAGCTAAACTAATATGTCCAGTAGAATTGATCCTATAATATTGCTGATTATTCTACTTTTAAATATATTACAGTTGGAGTTGGAATATATTAAGGATGTTAGTTTCTGTGAAATTTGAAATTGAGAATCTATTTTAAGTGAGCAAATCTTGTCTAATTTGAATTAGATTTTTTATGGAAACTATCTCAATCAAGACATCTGTTAGCTCCTTTAATCAAGTAATCATATCTTTAATTTGGGAATGTTATATAGTTGTTGGCAAAGTTCAAATATGCAGAAAATCTTTATTCAGTGATTGTTGCTAACTATCTCTTCTAGCCGTTTGTTCCTCTCTCTATATAATTGGTCCTGCACGGTTTTTGAAGACACGACTTGAGAAGCAGCAACACAAATATATATCATTCAGAATCAGAAAACTCTTAAGTCTATTTCCAGCCTTTATATTTCATCACTCTTAATTTATTGTGGGCTGGTAATACTCTTGTAATCACAAAGTTTGCAATCCGAGTGCAAGTATAGTTGAGAGTAGTAAGTCTGTACAAAGGAAGCTTCAAAGGTCTTATGCACCTCTGCAACTCTTCTCACCTCTGAGACCTTTGTCATCATATTTGTCATCATTCAAAACACATAGAATCCATAAACTAACATACATATGTACGAATGAAAATATATAAGAAATCGTATAATGTATTTCCCTTGATTTGAAAAGTTGAAATTATGGAGTCCTTATGCCCCCGGTTTTCTTTAATTTGAGAAATTGAAAGTAAAGAAAACTTCTTGGAATATTTCCTTAAATTTTTTGCTTGGTTTCTTTGATAAGTGGACTTTTGGTTTTTTATTTTAAAAGTTCTCATTTTCAATAACTTTTGTCGGTAAGACCCGCTATAATCCAAAATTTAGAAGATCTTAAATGATTAAATTAAAGGTTAAAATTTAAAACCTAGAGTGGAAATAGAGGATTTATTTAAAAATTTTAAGAAAAACCTATACGGTTTAATAATTGAAAAAGTGTAGAGAAAATATGGGTTACAAAATTCAAAACCTAGAATGGAATTATATTTGGAAGTATGTTAAGAATAAGGTATTATGTTACCTTTAACCTTATGTGAATTAATGAAAGAGATTATGAAATGATATAATGGAAAAGATTTAAAAAGGAAAAACAATTTACTGAATTAGTGTATTCGGTTTACTGGATTATACAAGAAAAACTTATAAAATGAAAGATTGGGTGTTAAATCATAATGTGTATAAAAAGAAAATAAATGTGGCAAGTCAGAATAATATATATGGCAAGCCATAAGAAAAAGGCTTATTGAGTATAACAAACTGTATTAAGAGGTTTACTAGACGTTAAATTAAATGTCTAGTCTAATAAATGAGTATATAAATTATTAAGCCTTATATTATTACCAAGATTACAAGCAATATTTGGTGCATGTGTCGGGCAAGGAAGGAGTAATTTGGCATGTGGGACAATTATTTGGCTAGATCTACAAGCAAAGAAGAAAGAGAAAGAAGAGATAAGGAGAGAGAAAGAGGAAGAAAGAAAGAAAGATAGAAAGAAAGAAAGAAAGAAAGAGAAAGAGAGAAAGAAAGAAATACAAATAGAGAAAGAGAAAGAGAAAGAGAAAGAGAAAGAGGGTGTCAACATCCTATGGAGGAGGAAGAGGAAAATTTTGATCCTTGAGCCACCACACTCTATCTCTTGTTGAGGGTAAAAGAAGAAAACTAGCAAAAGATCAAAAGTATAAAAACTCTAAACTAGTTTATTTCCTTTTATTTTAATGGTTTATTTTAGTGAAATGACATGTAAGACCCCAACTTTTATGAATAAAGATTTATTTTCCTCTATATATTATTTCGAAATAGTAAGGTGTTGATTTGATAAATGTGGTAAGTTATGGGTGGAATGCGCAAATTTTATAAAGTAAGCAAGTGGTCATAACATATTCGTTGTGTCGGGGAATATTCTTTTGTCGGAGAATATTCGTACGACGGCGCAGTCATTGGTGGACCCCACAGCAGAATAATTGTCGGATATAGAAAGCGACAGAAATAACATTTTCACGGCAAAACCTTTACCGTTAAACTGTTAAAATACCCGGTGATAAAAATACAATAATACGCGTTGTTGCAAAGTAGCACACGGTATTGCACAATATCTTTGATTATTGATGCTTACGTAAGAAGTCACTCAGTATTTAATAATTGCTACAGTAGTTGTTGCACAGTATATCATATTATTGATTCAATTATTGTCACAGTATCATCTGCACAATATTTTATATTATTAAATCAATATGGTCAGTTATATTATTTAAATGATATTATTAGATAGCATTATTGGCAATGTCTAGAAAGTTCTGTCTAGGAAAGGGGTTAGTTAATTGCGCGCCAATAAGAAAAAATCTTTATCGAAAGGCCCCCTCTTTCCTAGGAACGACCTGGTTGTCATTATTGTGATTCTGTAATATTAATTTAAATAATAATTGATGAATGGTTGATAAAAATATTTTCATTGTGTTGAAAATATTAATGTTAGTAGAAATCGACATTTATTTCGATAATAGTTGATTTTCGGATGTTAAATTGACCAAACGGAGAATTAATCAGATAAATGAGCAATTAATGGGTGGTTAACATGTGGGACCCACTTATTGGTGGATAATAAATAGTTGGTGGGTAGTTGCAGGGGTGGAGGTGCAAGATTTATAAACTTGAGGGACTAAATTAAAAATTTAGGCAAAGACGGAGGTACTAAAGTGTAATTAACCAACCTTTTTCTAGCCTATAAATAGAAAGCTAATTTCATTTATTTCTCACCATTCTTGAAGAGCAAAGTTATAATAGTGAGAAAAATTATAGAGAGAGAAAGAAGAAGAGTATTATGCTACTACACTATTCCAGTATCCAATCTTCTACTGAGGTAAGGGGTATTATTTCTTTTATATTCATAAAGAATGCTATTTTCTTTCAATACTTGTAAGGGTTGTTACTCTATTCTTTATTGATCTGTGGGAGTAACCTGTCTACGCGGATTACCGCATGCATGGTGAATAACCCTTTGTATTCATTCTTTATTGATCTGTGGGAGTAACCTGTCTACGCGGATTACCGCATGCCTGGTGAAAACCTTTTGTATTCATTCAATTCCTTAATAATCTGTGAGAATAACCTGTTTACGCGGATTACCGCATGCGTGGTGAATCACCCTTCGTATTCATTTCTATTAAATTGTGAAAATGATCTGTCTACGCGGATTACCGCATGACGGGTGAAAATCCAATTACAGTTTCGTATATTCATTCATACTCGTACGAAATATTATTTTACTGAAATATTGGTCTGAACTTGTTATAAAATTTTCATCTTTTCATGACAAGTTACTATTCATGAATTACTATTCAGGAGTTATTATTTACGGTAAAAAAAATAATATTTTTTTTTATCTTTGATTGGATCCAAGTTTTGAACTTCATTCTTGAATTTTGCTCCACAATTAATTATTACGGTGTATTCATGAACTTGGATAAACTAAATTACGAATCCCTAATTTTTGTCCTTTATCTCACTGGATTCGTTTTTATATTATTTTTCATCATCCTCAGTCTTAAATGATGATACAAATGAATATCTTTGGCCTGTAGTGCAAAGATAAATGATTATTTGATGAATATCTTTGGCCTGTAGTGCAAAGATGATTACCTGATGAATATCTTTGGCTCGTAGTGCAAAGATGGACAGGTGTTGAGATGAACATGACCACTGGTGATACAAATGAATATCTTTAGCCTGTAGTGCAAAGATGAATATTTGATTCAAAATATATATTGATTGATGTTACAGGGATAAAATATTGATGATGGACTTTAAATCATAGAAGATAGTAGACATCATTCTCTACTTAACTCTTCTAATGAATTGTTATTTCCGCTGCAGTTGTTGATCTAAAACTTGTTGTCCATAATATTTTATCTGATTTGTTGAAGACTAACGATAATTTATTCTTCATTATCTAAGTCATAATATTCTTTGCTGGGCTAGTTGAGCTCACCCTTTTCTTCCATTGTTCTCTTCAGAAAATGAGAATATTGCGGGTACTAGTTGGGGAATGGAGTGATGGTCCGAGTTAGAGCTGTAGAAGTCCTCACTATATTTTTTTAATAGTGTGATAATAAATGTAATGAGGACTTAGTTTGAATATTAATATTTTCTACATGTCTGTATTTACACTCACAGTTGTGTGGTCGTATTTTGCACGACTGTTTGATATGAAAGATTGTATTTGGATTCTGTACCATGTATTTGGCGACTCAGAATGGGTTGGGTTGATTGAACCAATTCTGGGGGCGTCTCATGACAAGCTTTTTTCTTGAACTCAAAAAACTTAGATCTTCATGTTAAATGATGTTTTATGTTAAGATCTAGCTATTTTTGGTGTTGAGAAAGCTTGAGTAAAGAAAGAAAAGCAAAACAGTTTTTAAAACTTAGAATAGCTAGTGGATTACTGCCCATAAAGAAAAAATTCGGGGTTAGCCAGATATTCCAGAAAATTTTGGGCTTTTGGTATGTTATAGTACACTGAATAAACTATCCACAGACTCCATAACGGACTAATTCCGACTTCGGAGCAAAGAGTTATGACCATTCAAGGTAGTCGCGACAAAATTGTCTAACCAACTCGGGCCAGTCCCTTTGCACGAGATTTCTGGACTGATGTGTTCGGAATTTGGAAAGAGTCAATAAGTAAAAGTTGTATCCTAGGAAGTTAGCTTCGCGTGGGCTCAAGAATCGCTTAAAAATATTTTGAAACGAGACACATAGCTGCTCTCGCTCAAAGACAAGAAATGATGATGCAGTATCAGGCAGGGATTGCTAATTCTATGGAGGGCATTTATACATTCTATGGAGGCGAGAATCTTGGCACTTTCTATGAATTTCCAGAGCCTCCTGTTTTCCCACCCTTCCCACCACCATCTCCACCTACTGAAGATCCTTGAAGCGGAAGCAAGCTCCACCTCCTTTCTCCATACTAAGCCAATGAGGGCATTGGCCAACTCAAGTTTGGGGGTGTCAACTTTATTAGCTTTTCTTTATCTGTTTTTGATATATTATGTTAGGATGCTATTAGCGCGGTTATTTCAGTTTTATTAGTAGTTTTGGACTGCTAAGATATAACTTACAGTTGTGGATATTATTATAAGTTTTTGATGCATGGATTAGTTTGGAATGTTTATTGCCTATTTCTATCCATGCTACTGCTTTATTAGTATAAATGGATGTTTATCTATCTTTTTGTGCCATGATAGGAGGGTTATATTTAGTAAATTTTTGATTGTGGCCAATGATATGTGTGTTATGGCTTTGTCAAAGTGGTTAAGCAAGTATGAATGAGTATTAGATTATTTTTTAGTTAATACTGCTGTTGATCCTGCCTAACTTTCGAGCACGTACCAATTGTGATAATTAGTTGTGTTTCATTTTAGACTTAATTGGTAATTTGTAAGGAAAAGTTTTGCTTTAACTCTTGTGAACTTAAGTGAGTCGATGTAGTAAGATTTAGATCCTTATGCAAGTTCGGGCACATTCATGACCTAGTTGCATATAAAAAAAAAGAAAAAAAAAGAATAATGATCAAAGAATGAATGTACTAAACTGGGTTGACCAAGTTTGATTATGTGGCCTTTGTTACTCGAGTTAATAGATCCTTAGGGGTGTTTTACACCTAATGCCCTAAAGTCATCTGGATTTGGGAGTCATTGATCGAAAGCTTGCTACATGGGTGACTCTTAACAGCCTAAGGTGATTAGACATTGCACGATCATGCTTAAGGATTCATTGAAATTATAACGGAAAAGAAAATTCTAGTTGACTTAAGTTTGGCTATGTGGCTAGTTTTACTTGAATTATTAGATTCTGAGGGGTGTTATACGTTAGTGCCCTAAAGCCTTTTGGCTTAGGAGTCATTGATCGAAAATTCGTTACACGGGTAATTCAGCCTAAGATAGCCGAATTTTGCACAAGTCATGTCTAGCCGTTAGTATGCTAATACCGAATGGTCTGTCCTTGCATTTGAGTCTTTATCTGAATTCTTGATGTAACTTGAGCGTTTTGAGTAAGCATTTTCCTTTGTGCAATTGTCTATGTTTTTCAATTATAACTGGTTAAAATAGTTGGTATTCACACACGCACGGATATGAATCAATAACAGTTTAAACTAGAGATTTAATCGAGCCGTGGTTATTGCTTTGCTTCCATTTTGAAATTGCTATTCTTATCCTTGAGGCTGTAATGCAGGTACATAGTAGTTAGTCTGATTCGTAGTATAGTTAATTTTATAGAATGTTCATCATATTTTTGCTTGAGGACAAGCAATGGCTTAAGTTTGGGGGCTTGATAAGTGGGATTTTTACCCACTAATTAGTTCCTTTTATACTGAAGAAAAATGCTTGTTCTTATTACTTTATATTATTTTTATAATGCTTTGTTATTATTTTGCGTAATATATGTTTTGTAGGTATTTTCAGGTCGTTTCTAGTTTTCAGGGGCATAAAGCCATTTTTCCAAGTCCGGCGCTGCAGCGCCGCTTCATAGTACAAATCTGGAACCGCAGCGCTAGAAGGCTTCCAATTCCCTGCATAGGTGGCGCCGCAGCGCCTCAACCATGCCTAAGTTGGCTCCGCAGCGCCAACATAATGACGGTGAAAATGGGCCAACGCCGCCCAAGGCCAAAATCCTGGCGCCGCAGCGCCAGCCCCTGTTTTCAGAAGATATTTTTGGGAAATGACCTAGCAGCTAGTGGATGTAGATATATAACACTTGGGCTGCCATTTTGAGGGGGGGGGGAACTCCTTAGACTCTTTCTTCTCCTTCTTCTTCTTTGGATAGTTGATTATTCATTAATCTAACTTTCTTTTCTAGAGAATACTCTAGAACAGAAAGAAGCTTGTATATATTTCCTTCACTTTCTTCGTTTCTTAGGTTAGTTTTAGTTTGTACATATAGATTAGGGATAGATAGGGATTCCTTGGAGCTCAAGAGCAGCATAGCATCAACGGATTGAAAGGAGAGTTGAAGGGAGTGCTTAGAGCTTGAAGACGCTTTGACAAAGTTTATTCTTCTCTAGTCTTTCCTTTGATTTTGTTATAGATGTTTTATGTTGCTACTTTTGATTAGTTTACTAGCTATGAACTAATTATTGGCTCTAAGATTGTAATGAACCCTTTGTCTATTTGAATTAATTTCTTTATTTCTTTGGTTAGCACCATATGGGTTGGTTCAATATATATACTTATTGTGCAATTTGCTAAGGAATTAGTGATTGTTTGGTATTCTATGAGAATTGGAAATGAATCATAGATTTAGACCATTATATGTTGGCATGTGTTTGTGATTTGTCTGTATGGACTGCATGATTTGCCTGTAGGATATGAATATACCTACATGTCATATGTGACCTATCAAGAACCTTTGCTTAATTCTTTGTTAGGGATAATTTGCTTAGGAATGAGTGGTTATTCCCCTGGCTTGGATGTTCCTCTTTTTCTATTTCCTTTTGGGTGGATTAGAGAGGATATGCTCATACATACCTTGGAAGAGATGTATGAGTACTTGTGAGTTCTTGGTCGATAATCCGTCATGACCATTTAGACCATAGAGAGACAGTTAGGATATTTGATGAAATATAGCACACCAAGTGTTCGACAGAATGCTATTGTGGGGTGATATTATGATCTTAGCTTGAAGACCCTTAGATACCTGTCTTCATCCATTTCCTTGCTTTGCTAGTTAGTTTAATTAGTTTAATTACAAATCTTTCAATTTATTCTGTTCATACCAGACTTAGGAGATATAAAGTCGATGCTTGGTCTAGTTTAGAAGTAGTTCATACTTAACTTATCACTGTATTACTTGTTTGACCGCGTATACTTGCGCGTGTTCATCAATCGGTAATCCGACCAACAGGGAGTCTCCAAAGTAAAGAAGGTTCGTCTTCAAATCTTGAGAAGTGACTTCGAAGGTTTGCGTATGATGAAGTCCGAATCAATTTTAGAATTTTTTTCTAGAATTTTGGCAATTGTCAATCAAATAAAAAGTAATGGTAAATAAATTAGTGATGCTCGAGTAAATGAAAAAATCATTCGTTCTTTAAGTCCCAAGTATGAGTATATTGTTGTAACAATTGAGGAGTCGAAAGACTTGGAAACCATATTGTTGACGAACTTATGGTTCTGTTGAAAATCCATGAAAAGAGGCTTGAAAAGTAAAAGAAGGGACCTATTGAGCAAGTGCAACAAGCGAAACTTTCTTTCAAGGAGAGAGAAAAAAAAGCATGGAAATAGTCAACGAGGTCGAGGTCGTGGCCAAGCACGAGGTCGTGGAAGAGGTGGAAGAGGAGGTCACTACTCTCCTCACAAAGAAGAAAGGGGTTAAAAGTCTCACAACACAAGGGGACGTGGAAGAGAAAATTATTCACGACCGTATCAACGGAGATATGATAAATCTCGAGTTCAATTTTATAATTTTCACAATTATAGGCACGATGCTTCGGAGTGTAAGAATGATTCAAAAGATGTTGAAGGAAAGTCAAATTATGTGGAGAAAAATATTGATGAAGTGGAGCCCACTTAACTTTTGATGTGCAAATAAGAGATGAGTGAAGATGACATTTCATGGTATCTTTACACGGGTGCAAGCAATCATATGTGTGGAAGAAAAAATATGTTCAGTTGAGCTTGATGAATCTATATGCGGCAATGTTACTTTTGGAGACTCGTCAAAAATTACGGTAAAGGAAAAGGTAAAATTTGATTCGCTTAAAGGATGGGAGGCACAAATTTATTTCAAATGTTTATTATGTGCCAAATATGAAGAACAATCTTTCGAGTTTGGGGAAACTCTTAGAGAAAGGTTATGATATTTTGATGAAAGATTCTAACATTTCAATAAGAGATCAATTCGAAAATTTACTAGTGAACGTGCATATGACAAGAAATCGAATGTTCTTATTGAATATTCAAAATGGTGTGGCAAAATGTTTAAAAGATTGTTTTAAAGATTCATCTTGACTTTGACACTTGACACTTGGGAATTTAAATTTTGGTGGTTTGGAAGCTTTGTCGAAGAAGAGGATAGTGAAAGGGTTGCCTACAATTCACCATCCTGGTCAACTTTGTGAGGGGTTCCTTTTTGGCAAGCAATCTCAGAAAAGTTTTTCGAAAAAGTCGACAACTAGAGCAACCATGCCATTGGAACTTGTGCACTCAGATGTGTGCGGTCCTCCTATTCATTTGTCATCATTTGGTAAGAATAATTATTGATGATTTTAGTAGGAAGACACGGGTGTATTTTCTCAAAGAAAAATCGAAGGTGTTTGGAGCCTTTAAATAATTCAAGGCTCTTATGGAGAAGCATAACAGGTATAATATCAATGCCATTAAATCCGATAGAGGGGTAAGTACACATCAAATGAATTTAAATTATTTTGTGAAGAAAATGGAATTCGCCATCCTTTAACGGTTTCAAAATCACCACAACAAAATTGGGTGGCCGAGAGAAAATGCCAAAAGAATTTTGGGCCGAAGTTATTGATTTTGCCATCTATTTGTTAAATTGTTGCCCGACTAGAACTGCTGAAGGCATGACACCACAAGAAGTAAGAAATGGGAGAAAGCCAAGTGTTTCTCATTTGCGTGTTTTTGGGAGTATTACTTATATGCATGTATCAGATGAGAAGAGGTCGAAGCTAGATGATAAAAGTGAAAAACATTTTATCATCGCCTGTGATGCAAGATCCAAAGGCTACAAATTGGACAATCCAAGCGGCAAAATTATGATAAGTAGAGATGTGAAATTCGATGAGAAAAGCTCGGGGGATTGGAATATTTTGGAGGAAAATTATCATTGACGAGGAAGCGCAAGAAAAAGAAGCGATCACGGGAAATTCTATTTCTCCACATCCATCTCCACAACCATCTAATGGGCAATCTAGTCCACCTTCATCTCAATCAAGTTCAAGTGAGCGATCTCAAAAGATATGAAGTGTGCAAGAAATTCTTGGTACTACCAAGGAGGTAAATATTGATAATTTGAATTTATTTTGTCTTTTTGCGAATTGTGAACGTATGGGTTTGAAGAAGCATCCAAATACAAGAAATGGAGGAGTGCCATGAATGAAGAAATCAAAGTCATTGTGAAGAATGAGACATGGGAGCTTACTATACTTCCAAAAGGCCAAAAGCCAATTAGGGTGAAATAGGTGTACAAGACAAAGAAGAATGAAAAGGGTGAAGTGGAGAAATAAAAAGCAAGATTAGCAGCCAAAGGTTACAATCAAAGACCCAGAATTGACTATGATGAAGTATTTGCCTTCCTTTGCTCGCTTGGAAACTATAAAATTGCTTGTATCATTGGTGGCTCAAAACGATTGGTCGATTTCCCAAATGGCTGTGAAGTCCGCATTTTTAAATGGATTTCTTAAAGAAGAGGTGTACATGGAACAACCGCTTGCTATATTGTGAAAGAAGAAGATAAAGTTTTAAAATTGAAGAAGGCGTTATACGGATTGAAGCAAGCGCCAAGAGCTTGGAATAGTCGAATTGATAAATATTTCCAAGACAATAATTTTAAAAGATGACCGTATGAACATGCCATTTATTTGAAGGTAGGAAAGAATGGCGATATTTTATTTGTGTACTCATATGTCGATGATTTGATTTTTACCGGAAGTAATCCAAAAATGTTAATTTGAAGAATTTAAGAGGGCTATGGCTCGTGTATTCGAGATGACGGATATGGTCTCATGGCTTATTACCTTAGCCATGAAGTGAAGCAAAGGAAAGAATGAATTTTTATTTCTCAAGAAGAATATGTTAAAGACCTTCTTAAGAAATTTAAAATACTTGATTGTAAGCCGATTAACACACCCATAATGTGGAATTAAATTGTCAAAGTATGAAGAATGAGATATGGTGAATCCAACATTTTTCAAGAGTTTTGTTGAAATTTTGCTATACTTAACATCCACAATGCCGGATATTGTATATGGAGTTATCTTTGTTAGTAGTTACATGGAAACCCCATCGTGACTCATTTAAAGGTTGCTAAACGAATTCTCCGTTACAGCAAAGGTACTCTTGATTTTGGCTTATTTTATTCAATTTCAAATAATTTAAAGCTTAGGGATATTGTGATAGTGATTGGGGCAGTGATGTTGATGGTAGAAAAAGTACAACCGAATTTGTTTTTTTATGGGGAATTCGACATTTACATGCTCCTCAAAGAAGATATATTGTGACTCTCTCTACTTGTGAAGCGGAATATGTTACCGCTACATCTTGTGTTTGCCAAGCCATTAGACTTCGAAATCTTTTAAGAGATCTTAATTTGCAACAAGAGATGCCAACAGAGATTTATATCGACGACAATTTGGCACTTGCATTGGCTAAGAATCTGGTGTTTCGTGACCGAAGAAAACACATTGATACAAGGTATCATTTTATAAGAGAATGTGTTGCAAAGAATGAAGTTGAACTTGTATTTGTGAAGACTCAAGACCAAATTGTTGATATTTTTATGAACCCACTCAAAGTCGAATTATTTTGCAAATTGCGGAGTTCACTTGCTGTGACAAGTTGAAGGGGGGGTGTTGAAAAATAAGCTTGTCCCAAAAATAATTAAGTATTTTTATTTAGTATAATTTATGTTTAAATTAATATTTATGTACTTGTTGGTTTATGTATTTGAAGGTTCATGTAGCTAGTCGAAAAAATGTCTAAGGAGTTGTTTTTCATGAAGTGTTAATTCATGTATTTGGGTTTATACATGTTAGGAGATTCGTATAAGTATGGCAATGCTCGGGTTTCAGATTTTGGGTTGGCGAAACTATCCCTAAGACCAAGCATGGTGAATGTTAGCCAGATGCTTGAAGGAGTTCTTGACGTTCCCAAGCACCCTTGTCCATCTGCATTCTCTTTATTTCTCAAGGCCTCGACCATTTCTCCCGCCCCTTGGTGTTTTTACAGTAAGATGGCCCAGCACAGCAAGCTATAGAAGGTGTTTTGTACCTGTTTTCGAATATCGCTAGAATATACATTAGGCTTAATTACAGTTTTTACTCTTGAAATTTGGCTAGTTTGTCCCTTTAAAGTTTTCAGCTACTCGTAAATGGCTCTTAAAGAGAAGAAAAAGATTATTGAAGAAAATGAAAAATTATTTTTTTTAAGTAACTTGTGCGAGTAGTTACATGTCTTTATTTCGCTACTAACCTGTCGGATATCTTACTTTGAGATCCCAAGGCATCTTTTAACATGCAGCTATTAAAGAGTAGGCTGAGCTTTTACATTTCTTGTTGTTCAAAATCTGTAGAATGCTAATTTGGTGTCATATATACTTCAGCACTTTAGAATTTCTAATTGTATAAAATGCGTTATGATTTTCTTGGAAGTTTGCCATTGTAAATAGTTAAATAAAATTTGTAGTGTTGTTACAATCCAAAGCACATGTTTGAATGGAAGCAAAAAAACAATGCTGTTGTTGCTTTCAAGTTTAATCAAGGCTGCTTAACTTTAGTCTATGTTACACAGACTTTTCACTTTGCCTTAAGGTACCATGTTCGACACTCGAGACTCAGACAGGGGTATGGATACTGAACAATTCATGTTAGTGTAAAAATTTGGCAAAATTAAGTAGTACCCGTGTCAGACTCTATAAAATACTGTGTCCACACGGACACGCCATCCCAGTCCGTGTAACATAGGCTTCAGTGTTATAAACCTATTGTGCAGGGCATTAGAGTCATAGTTAGGGGCTGAAGCATCTCAGAATCATTTATGCTCTCTCACTATAAACTCTTTGCAAGTCTAAATTAGCCTAAAACTCATGTTTGTATCGAGTAATGAAGCACATGGGCATATATTTATACTTGCATTACATGAAGATATAATATGTGGATGTTGGGATTATATTTTCACATAAAGTTGAATTCTATTGTAAAATGCTCAATTGTGACTCTTTTCGTAGAAAATTAAGATTAGAGACATGGTTATCTAGTAATATTAAAGGGTGTGTGGAAACAAATGGATATTATCATGTATTCAGATATCCTATATTTATTCCTATATATGGATCCATCCATAATGAAAAGAAATATATATATATATATATATAAGAGGGAAAAAATGATGGAAATTAATTTTAGAATATTGTCAATATCTTGAAATTCAGAGTGTGTGCACATCTAGAAAGGGAGGGAGGGTTTAATAAGTGTATTTGACTTAACTGATTAACAATGACCTTTTAAAATTTTCTGCTAAATAAGCTATCTAGACAGGTTAAAGTCTATCTGCTTAAGGTTTATATGAATCTTGTTATGCAGAGTCAAATACGAAACTATACAGACAAGGTAAATTACATGTCTGCTTAAGTGTATATATTAAACTGATATGCAGAACCTTCTTTGTATTATCCAGACAAGTTAGAACAGACAAGTTCTTGTCTACTTAGGTATTTATTTTAATGATGACAACATATTTTTGTATGGAGATGCTTTGTGGTTTTTAGGTTTTATCACTGAACTGATCATGCATATGTCCAGATTTTAAGAAGTGTGGAGAAAAAGTTCTTAGAGATACCACTAGATTAGGTCTCTAGAAAATTACCTAAGAAATCAATGCAAGAATTTATAGCTTGAGTTTTTAATTGCAATGCAACTTATAATTTGCTAGAAATATCTTTTAAAAAGGTTTCATGAGCTTAAAATTCAAAATCCTTTAAGAAGCTATATTGATTAAGCAATCGGTTAGTAATTGTTTCTAAAGTAAAAATCTTATCCCTTGTTTCAAGAGTTGAAAAATCAAATTCAAAAGCTGAAAATATTTATTTGGAAACCATATCAATTGGGCAATTTTTTCCAAAGTTAAATCAATTATCAAGATCTCTTCCATAAAGATGATTGTGTCGATCCCTTATTTGAAGTTGCTAAAGTCTTCCCTTTGATTCAATATACCTTAATTCAAGCTGTTTATTTTTCAAATTCAAAATCCTTTCCTAACAGCTTGATTCTATTAGAATTGTTGAAATTGTGCAATTGAGTTTTTTTTATTGTCGTTGCTTTCTTTTATATATATACAGAACGAATCTAAAGCACTCCTCTTAAATAACACTATCTCTTAAACAACACTCCTTTATTAAAATTACATCGTTTTGGAGATTCTTTTAAAGAACAAAATAATATTAAAATAGAATGATCTCACTTGCTTTCTTTTTATTTACAAAAATGTCACCCGCGGCCCCACTTGTTTTTAAAAAAAAATCTCCAAAATGACGTAGTTTTAATAAAGGAGTGATATTTAAGAGAGGGTGTTATTTAAGAGGAGTGCTTTAGATCCGTCACATATATATATATATATACTCTTCTTGGCATAAGTTTTAACTAACAAATAACAAGAGAGAAAAACAGAGGGTTTTCAAAGAAAAGTTTCTAGCAATTTGTTCTTGCTTTGCTCTTAATTTCTATTTGCTGGAAATTCATAGATATATCTTTTAACCATATTCGTTCTTGATAAAACTTGTATACAAGCCTAGATTGGTTTGTAATTGATCCAGTGGTGGATAGGTCTGTACAAAGAAAATTTTGAAGTTGCAATGGTGTAAGCAGTTGCAGTTGTGCAAAAGGGGCAATGGTGTTCAACATTGATCAAAGCTTATTTTTATGTACAGGGAGTTTTGTAATTCATTGAATATTATTTTAATAAAGGAGTCTCAAATACCAGTTATTATTGAATGTGGATTAGGACATTAGATTAGAGGTTAAGGGCCGAACCACATAAAAACCTTAGTCTATGGTTTACTGTTTATCTTGCTTATATTGCTTCAATTCTGCTCATATTCTGCACTGTTAAAACTTAAGTAGTATGTGCATTACAGGTTTAAATAAATACCTAAATAGATAGGTTCTAACTTGACTGGATCATAAAAAGAAGGTTTTGCATATCAGTTTATTATATACATTTAAGTAGGCATATTTTACCTTGTTTGTATATTTTCGTATTGGACTTTGCACAACAAGATTCATATAAACCTTAAGCAGATAAGCTTTAACCTGTATGGATAACTTATTTAGCAGAAATTTCAAAAGTGTCATTGTTAATCAGTTAAGTCAGATACACCTATTCAATCCTCCCTTCTAGGTGTGCACACACTCTGAATTTCATTTGGTATCTGAACTTGGCTCTACAAACGATTGTCTTTGCAGACTGTAGGGTAAGATTCTATGGCACACCTTAATTTCCAAGAAGGGCAGTCCACAATCAGGCCACAATTGTTGCTCGACAGTGAGAACTTTAATTTCTAGAAATTAAGGATGAAAATATACCTCAAGAGGGATCCATATATGGGAATGGTGTGTAGTTGACAACGGACCCGTCATTCCAAGGCATGATGATGGCAGACCAAAAACACTCATGAAGATGGACATTAATGAATTATACACAGTGTCTTACAACTCGAAAGTTATGAATACCTTGCAAAGCGGAATGGTCCAAGTTGAAATTGATAAAGTATCATAGTGCAACACAACAAAAGAAATGTAGGACACTATCTTGATTAGCCATGAAGGTACTTCTAAAGTAAAGGAGGTTAAATTGAGTATGATAATGCAAGACTACGAGCTGTTCAAATTAAGGAAAGATGAAACAATTAAAGAAGTTCAAGCGAGGTTCCTCACACTAATGAACTCACTCAACATGCTAGGAAGAAAAATTGATCAAAAGGAAATCAATATAAAGCTATTGAGATCATGCCAAAAAGATTTGCTCCAAAAGTTACCACCCTCCAAGACTTACCAACAATTAGTAACATGGAGACTCTTACACTATTTGGAGAGCTTGAAGAGTTTGAGAACCAAAAGATATGATGAAGAAGAGGAATTATCAATAAAGAAGACATTGTCACTTCAAGCTGAGCGCAATCATAATGATCAATACAAAGATTTTGATGAAGAAATTGAAATGTTATCCAGAAAACTCAAAAAACTACTCCAAAGGAAGAAACAAAAGAAGAATAAAAAGGTAGCTCAACTCCAATGCGTAAGTCCAAAATAGAACAAGAAGAAGAAATTGTCCAACTCTGTTTCATGGGACTAAAAGATGATGATAAACTTGAGGTAAACAATTTTCATTTTAATGAAGCCCTTGAAATAACTATGTCTGATTATCTTGCTTTAAAAAAAATGAAAATCAACAATTCAAAAAGAAAGCTACCTATCTAAAGAATTGCGTAAATGATCTTGAAGAGAGAAAAGAAAATGAATATCTCAAAAATGAAAATGATGTTTTAAAAAAAATTGAAAATGAGAGATGCATGCATATATGCTTTTAATGAAAAAATGATGAATGTACAACACGATGATAATGTAACAAATGCAGAAATAACATCTTTAAAAAGTGATATTGCTAAATTTGTGTAAGGATAAGAGAACATAAATGTTATGTTAGGGGCACAAAGATCTAGTATTGAGAAACAAGAAATTTGATATAATTATGATTAAAATGTTAATAATAAATCTAATAATAATATTAGAATAATTAATGGAAAACCAATGCATAATCCACTTTATTGTTCATCATTTGTTACTTGCAAAAATTGTGGTTTTAAATGACATTTTGATTCTAATTGTAATAAAATTAAAATAAACAAATTTGGGTAAAAAAATGTAATTTATATGCTACTAACCCAAAAGTAGAGCTGCAAACGAACCGAACCGTTCGCGAACCGGTTCGGTTCGGTTCGAGTTCGGTTCGGTTCGAGTTCGAGTTGATCGTTTAATCGAGTCGAGTTCGCACAAGGTGCTCGGTTCGTTTGCTCGATCGAACATGTTCGCGAACCATGTGGTTCGGTTCGCTTGTGTTCGCGAACGGTTCGAGTTCGGTTCGACTCGATAAGTTCGAGTTCGGGTTCGACTCGATTGTTCGAGTTCGGTTCGATTGTTCGAGTTCGATATAGGTTCGAGGTGTTCGATTTCTTATATATATGTTCACTTTAAAATTTTAAATTGTTTCTAAAATTCTACATATAAATAATTGATTTTGGATATTTCATATTAAATTCTAATTTTTGTCTTATCAATAATGGTTAAATTTGTAGTAATTTTCTTTTTTTTATTACTTAAACTTCTTTTTGTGTTTTTAATAATTGATTATAATTAAATATTTTTATTAAATAATTAATAAATAATAATGTGTACTTTTTCACCTCTAAATTTTAATGAAAATAATTTTAATATTTTCATAAGAATTTTAACAATGATTGTTGGATTATTACAATTTACATCCTAATAATTTAATAGATTATAATTATCATAATTGGCCACACCACCACAATAATAATAATTATTGTTGTTGTTGTTGTTGTTGTTGTTGTTGTTGTTGTTGTTGTTGTTATTATTAGTATTATTATTATTATTAGTACTATAATAATAATAATTATTATTATTATTAGTACTACAATAATTATTATTATTGCTATTATTATTATTATTATTATTATTATTATTATTGTTGTTGTTGTTGTTGTTGTTGTTGTTGTTATTATTAGTATTATTATTATATTATTATTATTATTATTATTATTATTATTATTATTTTCGTTGTTGTTATTATTAGTATTATTATTATTATTGTTATAATTATTACTATAACTATTACTATTATTATTACTATTATTGTTATTGTTATTGTTATTGTTATTGTTATTTTTATTTTTATTAAAATTAGAATGAATCAAAACCGTTCTTGTGTTTTTCCGCCAAAATCAATTAAAACGAATCTGAACCGTCCTTGTGTTTTGTCAAATGAAAGATTCAAAATGGGTTCTGTTTTATTATATAGATATGATAATATGATATATATATATATATCTATATATTATATTTATATCCTATTCCTAAATAAGTTAAAATAACAAAACTAATACAAAATAACCAAACTAATATTAGTTGTTAACTTTTAAGTTCTAATTTTAAATTCTAACTTCTAACTTTTCAGTAATCATTTTTGGGTTAAATGATGATTATAATATTTGGTTTAGTTTTTGATTGAATTACTTAGAGTTAGAGAAGATAGTTTTGGTATTTATTTATCTGTTTTTAATTTTCTTCTGAGTTCTCAATTTTCTCAGTTCAGTGCATTAATTAGTAAATGTTCGCGAACTTGATTTGTTCAATTATGTTCGCGAACAACTCGATCATGTTCGCGAACTCGAACATGTTCGCGAACTCGATCATGTTCGCGAACTCGAACATGTTCGCGAACAGTTCGCGAACACCAATCGATCGAACTCGCACAAAGCTTCTGGTTCGACAGAGCTACTCGAACCTGTTCGAGTTCGACTATAAGTGCTCGAGTTCGGTTCGAGTTCGAGAATGTTCGGTTCGATTCGGATCGTTTGCAGCTCTACCCAAAAGGACCCAAAAAAATTTGGGTACCAAAAAAGTAGAGACTTTATTTGTTTTATAGATGTTTTAAGGTAAAAAAAGGAGACGGAGAATACTTTACTTTGAGAAAGTAAACTGCCTATAAATTATTTTGGAGAATGTAGAATGTAGTTTATGCAGAAAAACTGAATCTGGAAATTAGAAATCAGTTAGCTGTATCCAGATGTCTCCTTCAGAAGTCAGAATACACATTCCTAAGCATGATCCAGAAGAGTAAATGAACAATGTCAAGACTTCCGAGAACATCTAGAAAAATGAAAGATAGCTTTAAAGACCTCAACATTGGGATGACCACAAGAAGAGATTTGGTTATGAAAATACAAAATCCAAAGCTACACTAAGAAGCACATCTATCAAGCTTACTACTATAAAAATAAAATATTGATATACAAATTACAAAGGTATGATCATTCTGTTTACTTGCTATATGTGATATAGTTTATAAGCTTGCACCATTTTCTTTCTTTATTCTTGCGCTTATTTTTTAATGATGACAAAGGGAGAGAGATAACTAAATTGATATGCATAGGCTATAATTCATGAGGAGCTAAATAAATCAACTTGTGTGTTAGAATTCGATCACACACACGCAGTAAAGAATTAACACAGAAATTTACGTGGTTCTCCAATTTGGGTACTTACACGGGAGCGGCGTTCTATTTATTTTTAACTTAGTACACAAGGTTTTTACAATAGAGAGTATATATATAATTGTTTTTCCTATTCCAACCCTAATTAACATTATGGCCTAAATATCCAGAATGCCCTTGTAACACCGTATCGTTACTCCGCTCCGTTCGGTCGCTATGCTCCCTCACTCCTCTCCGCACTTGGCTTTTTTCAGAAACTTTTCAGTTATATATAAGCCACAAGTTCAAGCATTGTGCTTAAAAATTAAATGCATGGTTTTAGAGGGAGGGAGTTATATATTGTCATCATCAAAATAAAACTCATAAATCAACATATTTTATTTTGGATAAATAATAAATTTATTCATAAAGAACCAAGAGTACAATCAAAATTTTAAAAAAAATGCAGCAGGATAGAACCTGCATCACCAAGTCACAATTAAAATCAAGTTCCAAGTAAACTATTAGGTCGAGGGCCTACTTATATAGTACTTCACTCTTTTTTATTATTCATTCGACGTGAGATTCCAACTGACTTGTGAATTTCTAGCAGGGAAGAATTAACCTGACTTGTAGTACGGAAAAATGGTGTAGATTGTCTGAGTAATAGTGAGCGCAAAGAGAAAATTGCTGCGACGACAGACAAAATAGCCCAAGGATTCCTGAAGTAGGTATGTATAAGATTCGCACGCCATTTATTCCAAGGCTTCCTGCAATAGTAGTTAACATTTTTGTGCACAATATCTAGGCTGCTATTTGGTTCAAGCGTGATATCCATGGATAAAGAGTTGAATAGTTTCGCCACAGCTTTGTCACTTCCAATGGCATTCTGGATAATACCTTGCGACTTTAGGAGTGCAACATCCTTGGCATTGTCAATAATGCTGTCCATAAAAAGATATACGAGGTCACCTCGTTCCCTGCCCCAACATGGAATCTCTCGAAAGCTATTAGGTTCAGGAACATCGATTCTGTTGCATCATCGGCGATGACATGAGGGAGCCTTAGGACCCCACGACGGAACGAGATATCTTTAAGGCTTACTGTTTCACTTTTCCTAAATTGGATCCCAGCTTCATGAAGCTCCATTGCTGATCTTATTATCTCGTCGTTACCTTCGTGAACTGTTGTACCATTAGGTTTCAGGAGAGGAGGTTGATATTTCTTGTGGTGGACTTCAAAAAGTAGGCTCTTCCTATACAAGTCCAGTACGTGGAGACATTTCCCCATGCTCGAGACAGGTGCATTGGTACTGTTGTAGAACTTGAGTATAAGATTGTAAATGAACTCCTCCTCACGCTGCAATAATATTAGTTATACAAATATTAGTTAATAGAGGATCAGGATTCGGAGGACTTGAGTATGAGATTGTTATCAAACTCCTCATGCTGTAGTATTAGTTATATAAATACTAGTTAATAGGTGATCATGATTCTATTGGTGCAATTCAAAGTTGTCAAGCTATCTGCCAAGACTAGAGAAAAAAATGTTACATTGTTGAAGGTTATCCTATACAACTTTGTGTTGTATTAATGCAATATTGATCATATAGCCTTATAAGATTGCTTTTCAATTTTTAATTTCACCGTATATCCGAATTCGATGAAGCTAAAAATAGTCAAGCCATCTGTCAAGACTATAGGAAAATGTTGCATCGTTGAAAAGCCATCGTATACAACTTTGTGTTGTACATATATATGCATCATTTTCCTATAGCCTTATTGACAAAATGGCTTAAACAGTTGGTGAAGTTTAAAAAGTTTGTCATATTACAGGAAAATGTCGCAATGTTGAAAAGGTATTCGGTTAGGGAGAGCAGATCCTATGTCCCTAATTTTCATGTCCCCTTGTATCCCCTCACTTAAATGTTGACGCATGTCTTCTTACTTAACACCAAGTAATTTTAAAATTAAAAAAGAGGACAGATGTCAATATTTAAGTGGAGGGACACAAGGAGACAAGAAAATTGGGACAGAGGATCTGCTCTCTCGGTTAGGAGTGAGGTTGACATTAATTTCAACGTAGCAAGTTCATATAGTTTTTCATTGTATGGGTTATAAAAAATATTGCATTAACCAATGCAATAAAAAACTATTGAACTTATCAATGCAACATTTTCTATAACTCACGTAATAAAAGCTATAGAACTTACTACGCTGAAGTTGGTGCCAACTTCACCCGTATATGTTGAAAAGACATCGTATGCAACTCCGTAATATGTGGATGCAACATTTTTTATAGCTTTGACAGATAGCTTGACAGATGAACAAGTCTAGAGACAGATAGAAATTATGGTATGATTTTTTAAAAAAAAAAATCACGCGTTACCTTCCCTTTGTCATTTTGAACAGCTAGCAGATTATAGAGGAGCATCATGGGAAGTTGATTTTCAATCATGAGCATATCGCGCTTGATATGTGGCATAATATGTAGATTCCCATGATTGCTAAAAACAGGATCATTGCTCGGATAATCATCATGATTAGTAAAAACAGGATCATTGCTCGCACAATCATCATCATCGAAGCTGATGCTGATGCTGCTGCTGCTGCTGCTTCTCTTTAAAGCTTGACGAGAAGAATCGTCAATACTTGCTGCTTTGTGCAAGATTTCGAGCATGAAACACCCATCGAGAATCATCATCTGCAAGAAAGCGCCCGAGTCCTGTTGCCAGGCAGCATCCAGGGAATTGTACGAGTCCTTCAAATCCTGCACCACGGGGGTTAAAGACTCGATGTAAACTTCCAAAGGTTTATTTGATCGTTTGAGGAAGTGAAGGAGAGCTTGGCGCTTGTGCTCCGCCATCGCCTGTAAATGTTCCTCGCCGTGATGATATGGCCCGAATGACACTGTCTGGGGCTTGTAAGCTTTCTTGTTTAGATCTGTAACGCATGCAGCTGGTAATCGATATATGTACTGCTTATTCCAGTAATCCTTCATCTGATCTTTAGTTGACCTATCTCCAATTTGTTTCACTTCATCATTTATTTTATTCACCCACTCCTCTTTTACAAATTTTCCCATTTTATCTATCCTTTCAGTTCATCAAATTTAGTTAAGAAATTGTGCTTTTAAATAGATATACCACATACATAATGAGTTACTTTCAAGTTTCAACAAAAAATCTGCAACATTTATTTATTTATTTATTCTTCACATTTTTCTTGCAGCATACGGTTGGAATCTTCCCCTGCCACAGCCAGTTATATATCCATGCAGCTGCTTACTTTTTTTTCTTTTTTCTAGCAACTTAACTTAGAATATATTATAGGCTTTTAGACTAAGTAAGGGATTTCCAGATAGGTTGCTCCTTGTGTTGAATAATTGTATTCTTGTCTCGAAAGCACAGACATGGTGATCAGTCCAACTTTACTTTTGACTCCCTTTATTTATTTATTTCAGGTAATCTCTTTTCCTGTTAACTATAAGAAAATAGGTTTTAAAATTAATATTGTTACTACTTGAAAAAATGTATAGATTTTCCCACAAATATAACATGTGATTTAAATATGACAGAGATAGGGAGAAAAAGTAACAAACTCATACATTTAATTTCGAAATTCCAGAAAGTTCATAGGGTACACAATCAAGCGTTGGTGACTGGATTCGTCTGACTGATAGGTGAGAGATCGGACTCAAATCTCATATGCACACTCATGTCCATTCTACATTATTGTACTCGGTCCCAAATAGCAACATGTGGGATATTTTGATATTTATAGGACTCAAGCTGTAATCATTAGGACACAGTGTGCATTGAGATTTATTATGCTATGATTTAATCCAAACTCGGATTTTACTCGGATTATTATGGCATTTAAGTCATAAAATACTTTATTAATAATGGACTCAAGAGATCCATAATTTATTTTATTCACCCACTCCTCTTTTACAAATTTTCCCATTCTATCTATCCTTTCAGTTCATCAAATTTAGTTAAGAAATTGTGCTTTTAAGTAGATATACTACATACATAATGAGTTACTTTCAAGTTTCAACAAAAAATCTGCAACATTTATTTATTTATTTATTCTTCACATTTTTCTTGCAGCATACGGTTGGAAAATCTTCCCCTGCCACAGCCAGTTATATATCCATGCAGCTCCTTACTTTTTAACTTTTTTGCTAGCAACTTAACTTAGAATATATTATAGGCTTTTAGACTAAGTAAGGGATTTCCAGATAGGTTGTTCCTTGTGTTGGATAATTGTATTCTTGTCTCAAAAGCACAGACATGGTCAGTCCAACTTTACTTTATTAATAATGGACACAAGAGATCTATAATTTTTTGATAAGACTATATGCTATGTTTGGATATGTGAAGATTGGAACATAAAAGGGAATGGATAAATAAGTTTATTAATAATGGACTAAAGAGATCTACAATTCTTCTATAAGACATACGTTATGTTTGGATTAGTGAAGAATTGAAATATAAAATGGAATGGATAATCTTGACAAAAGAATACCACTTCTTTAGACTTTAAGCCATAAACAATTTTATTAATAATGGACTCAACTCTCAAGAGATCAATAGTGAAGAATAGGAATTGTTGGGTCCCGAATATTTGAGTCTAGGACTTGATTTGGGTCTTGACTCTATTGGGCCAGTTTGAGTCCGGACAAGTGAAGGTTTGGAGATACTCTTAATTATATGGGAACTTTAATTATGGAAAGAGGAGTTAGAGATTGATTTAACTTTATAATTTCTACGAGATTTGGTGCAATCCTATTATGGAAGGATATATGGGGAACCCTAATTAATCCAATATGGAGATGGATTCTAGGGAGGAGGTGAGAACACTATAAATACATGGCTTTACCCAGATTTTAAGGTACACACATTATTATTACTTTCCAGCATTAGAGCATTAAGCCTCCATTGTTAACCTTATTCAGCCTGTACTTATTCTCACACTGGAGCTATCCCCCGGCGGCCCAAGCCGTCAAGCTTTTGGATGTTTACCCGTTTTTGTGCAGGATTGGACTCATTTTGGTGATTGGAGAGCGTGAACGAATCTTAGCGTTAACAATGGCGCTAGAAGGAGGGTTTTCTAGTGTTGTTTATTCAATCACAACCATCAAATCACCGTGCCGGAAGTCATGGTGAACAACAGAATTGTTTCGGGCTTAGGACAAACGACGGCAGAAGCGTTTTCCCAGAAAAAAAGGTGGGAGATCGGGAAGATGTACGGCGGAAGCTGTTCTCCACAGCCAATAAAGAGGCGAGAGATCAGAGGTGGGTAGGAGGCATACCGCCTCGAACCCAACTCCGGAAGGATAAGAAGTCTGCCTTGGCCCAGAAAGCATAAGAGACAGAGGAGGCGCTGAAGGTCGTTTTGTTGCAGAAAGAAGAAATTGCCAAGCAGATGGTGCATATGGCCGAGCAGGAGAATGAGGCCTCCAGTCGCAGCCGCACCAAAGGGTTAGGGAGGTCTCCAGAGAGGCAGTCCAGGGCGAGACATGCTGAAGATACGAGGCGAAACCGAGAGTAGGCTTCGGAGCCACTCTCGTGACAGAAGCAGATCTGAAGGTCGCAGATCTGGAGTACGTTTGAGAGTACACCGCCCTAAAAGTCTCTGATACAGCGAAAGGAGGCGTTGAAGCCACTCCCGGGGGAACAGTTCAGAAGGTGTCGGTCAGAGAGACCAAGGGAGAAAGGTCCCTCCCAAAAAAGAGGCTTATCCTGAAAGCAGAGCCATCGGAGTTAAAACCAAAGGGAAATCGTCCAGAGAATCCTCAGCATAGCAGGAACAGATACCGAAGCCCTTCCCAGGCTCGTAGTATAGAGGACAGGGATCAGAGGAATCGAAGGGGAAAAGATTCTCCGAAAAAGGAGGCGCCCCCGGCAATCGCAGGAATCGAGTTATTAACAAAGAAGTTAGAGGAGATCCAGAAAGAGCTGGCTGAAGTCAAACAAGTAAAGGTGAGTTCGAGTAAGAAAGGCTTCACCATTCTCTGCTGAGATCATCCTGGGAGAAGGTAGATCCCAGCAAAAAATTGCATTATATGGAAAGCTATGACAGGGTCGGGCGATCCATATGAACACAGTCAGGCGTATGACAGATTGATGGACTATTATGACTACACGGATGCGGCAAAGTGTCATACCTTCATGACTACTCTTAGAAATGATGTCAGACAGTGGATGATGACTTTGGCCTCGAACTCAATCTCATTGTGGGAAGAGCTATGCGACAGATTTCATGCTCGGTTCGGGAGTAACAATACGAGAGGAAGACCGACCGGATCGCTATCCCAGGTCAGACAACATTCCAACGAGACGCTGGGCCAGTATGTGAAGAGATTCAGAGAAGCGGTATGTCAGGTGACAGACCTCAAAGATCTCCAAGCAGTAGGGCTCTTCCAAAACGGGTTGGATTTGGTGAGGTCAGAAAAGTTGGTGACGAAATTGATGTTCAACCACCCGAAGAGCCTGGTTGAGGTGTTCGAAAAAGAAAAAGGCTTCCTAGTGGTGGAAGAGGCAATGGACAGTTTGAAGCGAGGATCTACGGAGAAGCCGAAAGACAAAGAAAAGAGTAAAATGGATGTGAACCCGAAGAGGTATGGCAATGATAGGCTGGACGACTATCAGAAAAGGTATAACAACAATATCGGGGGTTCGGGAGGAGGTAGCCCACCTTTCCCGAGTCAGAAGGTGAACCGAGTATATACCAAGCTTAACACCGATCGGGCCACAATCCTGGAACATATGAAGGAACAACTCGGCTTCCAAATGCCATAGGACAACATTAAGCCCAGTACAGCGAACCCTACCAGATATTGTGACTACCACCAAGCAGCGGGGCACCCTACGGAAGACTGCTAGGGCCTAATGGAGCTGATAGAGAAGAACGTGCAGCATGGTGGATTGGTTCAGTATGTGGATGGAAAGGAGGCTTCGAAGACGCAGAAGATGAATAATACCCCCGCCCAGGCCAACCAACCACCGCAACAAAATCAAACTCAAGTTATGCGTCAGGTGGTGGATGTTATCACCGGCGGCGCGATGGGGAACGTTGCAGGCAAAAAGCAACGCGTATACCTATATACAGTGATGTCGGTTGTCGACCAGCCCGCGAGATGCGAGAGGTCATACCCCGGTTCGGTCATCTCGTTCACTGATGAAGACTTCCCCACAGAACCAATCGAACCACATGAATAAGCATTGGTGATTACAGCACAGGTGGGTTCGATGAGCATGAAAAGAATGATGATAGACAACGGGTCTTCGGTGGATATTTTGTATGCACACACCTACCAGAGGATGAACCTGGATGGGAAGAAGATAGAGATCGGGCAGGAGTCTCCGTTGTATGGGTTCAGTAACGAGGCAGTCAGAGTCACTGGAACCATTGAGCTACCAGTAGTCTTCGATACAGCGCCACAGTAGGTGGAAGTCATGTGCAGATTTTTCGTGGCACATGTGGATTCGGCATATAATGCAATATTGGGAAGGCCTACTTTGACAGCCATCCAAGCGGTAACATCAATCCCTCACTTCAAAATCAAGTTTCGTACACCACATGGAGTCGGGGAAGTAGCAGGGGACCTTAATTTGGCATGAAGATGTTACCGAACTCGCTAATCTCTTCGGGAGTAGGGGTCAGCAAGCAGAAGCAGACTATGACGATAGAGATCGAGTCATTCACAGAAAGCAGTACGGAACCCTTAGTCATGCCAGCAGGAGAGACCGAAGAGATAAAGCTGATACTAGGGAAGAAGGATAGGACCGTGCGGATTGGGTCGGGATTGTCGGAACCTTTCCGGATAAACTAGGTAGAATTCTTACAGGGTTATGCAGATATTTTCGCATGGGTCCCTAGTGCTATGCCCGGGATAGATTTAAAGGTTGCTAAGCACAGGTTGCATGTGAACCCGGTGAAGAAACCTAGTTTGATAAAAGAGGAGGATCTTTGCTCCAGAGAGGCAGAAGATAATTGATGAGGAGATCGTGAAGCTTTTGGCAGCAGACTTTATATTTAAGATTGACTACCCGGAGTGGATGGCAAACGTGGTATTAGTTCAAAAGCAGAACAGGGAAATGGCGAGTATACATAGATTATACCGATCTGAACAAAGCATGCCCGAAGGACTTCTACCCTCTGCCACATATTAATCAACTCATCGATGTGACTTCGGGGTATGCCCTACTCAGTTTTATGGATGCTTTCTCGGGGTATCATCAGATCTCGATGTGTAAGGAAGATATCCCGAAGACGACTTTCATCACGCATCGGTCGGTATATGCGTATAAGAAGATGACTTTCGGATTACTGAACGCGGGGGCCACATATCAGAGGATAATGAACTATGTGTTTGGCAGACAGCTAAGGAAGAGCATGGAAGTCTACGTGGATGACATGATCGTCAAAACCATGTCAGTTCGACGTCATCTGGACGATTTGGAGGATTGTTTTCAGACAGTTCGACACTATAACTTGAGGTTAAATCCGACCAAGTGCACTTTCGGGCTAGGAGCAGGAAAATTCTTGGGATATATGATCAGCTAGAGAGGAATAGAGGCGAACCCGGAGAAGATAAAAGCTATTCTAGACATGAAGTCTCCATAGTCGTGTAAAGATGTTCAACGTTTGACGGGTCGGATAGCTGCATTGAGGAGATTCATGTCTAAATCAGCCGAAAGATGTTTGCCGTTTTTTGATACGTTGAAAGTGTGGCGCCCCCAAAACAGGTTCAATACACAACCCACCTATTCTGAGTCTCCAAGAAACATATGGTACAGAATCCAAATACAAATCTTCAAATTCTAACTTTTAAACTGTCGTACAAAATACGACCATAGTTAAACTGTGAGTTTTAATACAAATACAGTACCCACACTCCAAATCAATAATACGTTACAGAAAGGTACAGTCAATAACTGTTTTAAGAATTAAAATATTTGGAAAATGCTCAAGGAAACCTTCGTACATGGGAGGCCATGCATCTAAGTTAAAATAGATATCATATGACTTGAGAATTATCCTTGGTTGACCCAATAGACCCTAAAGAAGAATGAGAAGATTACTATCTTGTTCATTCCAATGGTGAGTATTCTTTTGCCATATAATTATCTCAATTGTCTAAAACTGAGAATTATATTCCAACCGTACCCCAAGATTATATAGGAAGTGCTCATAAATATAATAAGCAAGTGGATGCGCACAACCATGTCTTATAATAACATGAAGTTGTATGTGGTTAGACATCTTGTATGATAGTGGCAACACACCCTTCCAAAGTCGGGTTCACCTCACCTAAGTCGGGGGGTCACCAAAATCAAACTATTAAATAACGTATAAAATACGACACACACAATTAAAGTTCTCAATACAATTATATATTGTCATGCTATTTTATAATGTATTGAGAAACTTCAACTGGTCACCGACCATCACTCTATTCTCTTGTTATCCCCGATCGACCCAGCTACACTCTTATTACCTGAAAGGAATTGTGAAGCAAAAGGGTGAGCACAAATAGCCCAGTAAAGAATATTATGACTAAAGATAATTAAATTATCAATAGCCTTCATCAGTAATAAATAAGATATTTAGAGCATATGGTAGATGATAAAAGTTTTCAACCATAGTTCCAGCGGAACGAACAATCCATTAGAAGAGTCAAATAAATCATAAATGTCTATTATCTTCTCCATGTTAAAAGTTCACCAATAATATTTTATCCATATAACATCAATCAACAATTCATGTCCACAATCATGTAAATAATTCATAATCATAAGTATGTTGATAAATTCCTCTTCGCACACAGGACGAAGATAATTTTAATCACATGTCTTTACCTGAAACACCAAAGATCATGGTTATACCAAATCACAGTTCTTTTACATAATCATGCTAATAAATTCATCTTTGCACTCAGGCCAAAGATATTCATTTGTAACATCAATGGTCATGATTATACTAGTGTACAGCCTTTAGTCATAATCATGTTAATCAATTCATCTTTGCACTACGGGCCAAAGATATTCAACAGTAACATCAATGGTCATGATCATGCCAAACATCTGTCCATCTTTGCACTACGGGTCAAAGATATTCAGCCGTAACATCAATGATCATGATCATGCCAACCACCTATCCATCTTTGCATTACGGGCCAAAGATATTCAAGCTTCATATTTCACAGATAACGATTTAAAATTTAATAAGAAGATTTAGGTAGATAAAAATTCAAGTGAAATGATATTAGATTGAAACGCACATCTCAAAGGAATATCTGATCATTTCAGCAATTATAGAAGCAATACTTATAACTATGTTTATCAATTCACCTTTGCACTTAAGCTAAAGATATTCAATTATAAAATCAATAGTCATGACCATACCAGTCAACAATTCATCTTTGCATTACTGGCCAAAGAGAACCCTTAGTCATGGTCATACCAATAATCTACCCATCTTTACACTTAAGTTAAAGAGAACTTCCATCACCATGATTATAAAAATGTTATATATAATGAATAGACATAGTAAGAACAATATGATCAAAACATGGATCCAATTTCAAGAATATATTTCATAAATTAAAGATAAATTGGACAGAAAAAGAAACCAATTTTTGTCGTGAATAGTACCCTATGAATAGTAACTCATGAATAGTAACTCGTGATTAGTACTTAAATGAATAGTAACTCGTGAATAGTAACTCATGAATAGTAATTCGTGAATAGTAACTCATAAATTATAACTCGTGAATAATACTCGAATGAATAGTACCCCGACATGAAAAGGTAAAATTTTCATAATAAAGTTCAAACCAATATTCCGGTGAAATGATATTAGATGAAGCACAAAACTCAAGGAATTTTTGATCATTTCAGGAATTATAAAAGCAATACTTACCGTAGTAAGTTTAAATATAGGAATATGAACTAAAATATTATCACTTTCATAATATAGAATATGAAAGAAAATAATATTCTTTACGGATATTGAAAGAAAATAACATCATTTACGAGAAAAATAATATCCTTTACCTTAGTAAAATACTAGATCTGACTAAAATATCGGATATTTTGTTGAGAAAAATCTTGCACCGTAATCCACACTCAAACTATCCTTATACTCACAAGAAATACGCTCAATATTATAGAGAGAAAATTTTCTGATTCTAGGTGTGATTTTCATTTCTAACTAAGCACCCTATTTATAGAAAAATGTCAGAACACCAATGTTGACAAAATGAATTCTCAGTAGCTTCTCAGCACACCACACTTGAAAATCTCCAGCACACCAATAATGAAAAAGGACTTCCTCCACCAAATTTTCACATGTTTATATATATATATATAATAAAACATTTATATTTATTAAAAGAATTTCAATTCCATTTTTTTCTCTTCCACCTCATTTTATTTTATACCATGAATTTATTATAATAATGTTACCATTTAAATAATAAAATTATACTATTATATTATCACATTATACTATTATAATGTAATATTATAATAATATATTTGAATGAATTATTTTATCGAAAAAGATAAAATGTCAATTTTCAACAATTGTCTCATATTAAAAATTCCTCCATTTATATCAAAATTGAATAAATATTTACTTATCATATTTATCAACAATCAATTATTATTCACAATTAATATTACAGAATCACAATATTGACAAACAGGTCGTTCCTAGGAAAGATGGGGCTTTCCAATAAGAATTTCTCTTCATTGGCGCGCAATTATATAACCTAACCACTTTCCTCGATAGAACTTTTTAGACATTATCAATAATGCTATCTAATAATATCATTCCAATAATATGAGTGATAATTATTGATTTAATAATGTGAAATAATGTGTAGTGGTTACTGTAATAATTATTGAATCAAAAATATAAAATAATATGCAATTATCAATGTATCAATTATTGAGATTGTCGTGGCCCGTCAGCAGCAGAAGGTTAGAGATTGACGTCCGAGAGATCGAAGAAGCAAAAACCAAATTCATGAATTAATGACCAAGTAAAAGTATCTTGCCCAGCGCGAGTAATGAAACCTCTGACTTGTTTGCACTCTGATTATAGAATCCGTTGTGTTGATCAATGCATGTCACCAAGTCCATATATATATATACACGGATCTTAGACTCACCCAACTAAAAGATCACCCAAACTCACCTCCCTTTAGCGATATACAACCGTCGTTTATATGTTGTCCGTCGCTATATGTTGTTCGTCGCTAAAAGCTAAGACGACGGTTGTATATATAGCGACAGACCAAATCGTCGCTCGGTCCGTCGCTAAAGGGGGTGAGTTGGGTGAGCTTTTAGTTGGGTGAGCTTAAGATACGGACCGATATATATATATATATATATAGTATATCCTGATTTGTTTAGGAAGTTTAATCAGCAAGTTCATGACTTTCGTTCCTTAACTAGAAGTCCAATTTCAATTCCTTCTCAATTTTAAAAAACATACACAATCAAAATTAAAAATACTCTTAAATTAAATTTAAATAGAATAATCTCAGAGTTTGAACCCCACAAACCCAATATATACACCCCACCCCACACGCAAAACAGAGCTATAAGTAATAAGATTATTCATAAAGAACCAAGGGAGCAACCAACCGTGTATAATCTGCTGGAAATAATAAACTCACACGCACTAGAGAAAATGGAAAAAATGTTATTACAAGGGAAATCTTATATTTTTTGCTTGATTCAAATGAATTGAGTACATAGATATTTATAGTAAATCTCCATACATGTATAAACTCAAATACATGAATAAACACTTAATGAAAAATAACTCCCTATACACCTTTTCAACTAGTTTCATGAACCTTCAAATACATGAACCAACAAGTACATAAATATTAATTAAAACATAAATATGCTAAATACTTAATTATTTTGGGACAAGTTTATTTTTCAACACCCCCTCTTAAACTTGTCACACCAAGTGAGCTCCGTAATTTGCAAAATATAATTCGACTTTGAGTGACTTCGTAAAAAATATCAGCAATTTGGTCTTGAGTCTTCACAAATACAAGTTCAACTTCTTTCTTTGCAACACATTCTCTTATAAAATGATATCTCGTATCAATGTGTTTGCTTCGGTCATGAAACATCGAATTCTTAGCCAATGCAATTGCCGACTTGTTATCGATATCAATCTCTGTTGGCTTCTCTTGTTGCAAATTAAGATCTCTTAAAAAATTTCGCAGCCAAATGGCTTGACAAACACAAGATGTAGCGGCAACATATTCCGCTTCACAAGGAGAGATTGTCACAATAGGTTGCTTCTTTGAGGACCATGTAAATGCTGTATTCCTCATAAAGAAAACAAATCAGTTGTACTCTTTCTATCATCAACATCACCGGCCCAATCGCTATCACTATATCCCTCAAACTTAAAATTATTTGAATTTGAATAAAATAAGCCAAAATCAAGAGTACCTTTGATGTAACGGAGAATTCGTTTAGCAACCTTCAAATGAGTCATTGTGGGGTTTTTCATATAACGACTAACAAGGATAACTCCATATACAATATCCGACCTTGTGGATGTTAAGTATCGCAAACTTCCAACAAGACTCTTGAAAAACGTTGGATCCACTATATCTCCTCCTTCATGCTTTGATAATTTAATACTACATTCAATGGGTGTGCTTACCGACTTACAATCAAACATTTTAAATTTCTTAAGAAGGTCTTTAGCATATCCTTCTTGAGAAATAAAAATTCCTTCTTTGCTTTGCTTCACTTCATGATCAAGATAGTAAGCCATGAGACTCATATCCGTCATCTCGAATTCACGCGCCATATCCCTCTTAAATTCTTCAAACATGCTTGGATTACTTCCGGTAAAAATCAAATCATCAACATACAAACACACAAATAAAATATCGCCATTCTTTGCGACCTTCGAATAAGCGGCATGTTCAAACGAGCATCTTTTAAAATCATTGTCTTGGAAATATTTATCAATTCGGCTATTCCAAGCTCTTGGCGCTTGCTTCAATCCGTATAACGCCTTCTTCAATTTCAAAAATTTATCTTCTTCTCATTTGATAATGTAGCCAAGAGGTTGTTCCACGTACACCTCTTCTTGAAGAAATCCATTTAAAAATACAGACTTCACATCCACTTGAGAAATCAACCAACCGCTTTGAGCCGCAAATGATACGAGCAATTTTATAGTTTCCAAGCGAGCAACGGGGGCAAATACTTCATCGTAATCAATACCGGGTCTTTGATTGTACCCTTTGGCTACTAATCTTGCTTTGTATTTCTCCACTCCACCCTTTACATTCTTCTTTGTCTTGTACACCCATTTCACCCCAATTGGCTTTTGGCCTTTTGAAGTGTAGTAAGTTCCCATGTCTCATTCTTCACAATGACTTTGATTTCTTCATTCATGACACTTATCCATTTCTTGTCTTTGGATGCTTCTTCAAACCCCATAGGTTCACAATCGCTAAAAAGATAAAATAAATTCAAATAATCAATATTTACCTCCTCCGTAGTATCAAGAATTTCTTGTATACTTCTCATCTTTTGAGTCGCTCACCTGAACTTGATTGAGATGAAGGTGGACTATATTGTCCATTGGATGGTGGTGGAGATGGAGGTGGAGAAATAGGATTCCCCATGACCGCTTCTCTCTTTCTTGCGCTTCCTCGACAATGAAAGGAAAAAAATTATAATTTTCCTCTGAAATGTTCCAATCCCACGAGGTTTCTTCATTAAATTTCACATCTCTACTTAATCACAATTTTGCCTCTTTGGATCTTGCATCATAGCCGATGAAAATATGTTTCTCACTTTTATCATCTAACTTTGACCTCTTCTCATCCGGTACATGCATATAAGCAATACTCCCAAAAACACGCAAATAGAAACACTTGGCTTTCTCCCATTCCATGCTTCTTGTGATGTCATGTCTTCAACATTTCTAGTCGGGCAATAGTTTGACAAATAGATGGCACAATCAATAGCTTCGGCCCAAAATTCTCTTGACATTTGCTTGCTCTTCAACATACTTCGAGCAATATTAAGGATACTTCTATTTTTTATCTCCACCACCCCATTTTGTTGTGGAGATCTTGGAATCGTTAAAGGATGACGAATTCCATTTTCTTCACAAAATAATTTAAATACATTTGGTGTGAACTCGCTGATAGAAATACCAAACCCATCCAAAGCCAGGAACAAAGGCCGACTGACTCGGAAGGAACATTTGAATTCCTCAATGAGTGCAACAGATCAATTTATGTACCTTAATTAGTGCAATAGATCTGTTCAAATATTCTATTCATATCAATCTATAATCTTTCCTAGTTTAGATGATTTTTGTGTATCATTGGTGAATATATATACATGTAATTGTATCAGTATAGGTGGGAAAATCAACATAATTCTTCCATCTTCTCTCCTCTGTTTCATGGTATCAAAGCAACGATCCAACAACCATTTCTACAATTCTCTAATCTCCAATCCCTAACCTTCTCCTCTCCAATGACCACTGCCAACAACCAAATTGTTATTCCCAATTCCCAGGAACCCACCAAACCTCTCATCATGATCACTATCCACAACTCCATCAAACTTAGAACCACCAATTACCTCCCTTGGAAACTTCAAATTGAAGCAATTTTCATTAGTTACGATCTGCAAAAATTCATTGATGGTTCTCATCTTGCTCCACCTAAAAAGATCACCAAAGATAATAAAGAAGAATCCAATCCTGAGCACACCACGTGGGTTCGCTAGGATAAACTGATCTTTGGCGCCGTCGTTGGAACTCTTTCACCCTCTGTCATCCCTATCATCACTCAATCTAAAACATGTCAAGAGTTCTGGCAAGTTCTGGCCAATACATATGCGCGACCCTCTCGAGGCCACATAAAACAAATCAAAGACCAACTCAAACGAATCATCAAGGGTGCTCTCACCATATCTGATTACATGCAATCCATCAAAGCCCGTGCCGATGAACTCGCTGTCCTCGAAAAACCTTTGGATCAAGAAGACCTCATTGAAAAAATTCTCAACGGACTTGATGATGAATATCAATCTGTTATTGATGTCGTTAATGGTCGTGAGACCACCATATCATTTGATGAACTCCATGAAAAGCTCATCAACAAAGAGTTAACTCTCTGACAAAAGTCCGGACCATCATCCCCTTCCTGCCACGGCCAACCCAAAAAATACCAAAACCAAATCTGGGCTCCATAACAACCATTTCTCATTATTCTCTCCGAAGACCAGTTATGGTGAACAAAAACTTCCTCCTGATGGTCGTATCTCCCCTCGCCCGTTTCTTGGTCGCTGTCAATGGTGTAGTACCAAGGGGCATGTACTTGCTAACTGCCCTAATTTTCGCCAAGCGAAACCAAATATGCAACCACCATTGCATTTGGGGAATCAATGGCAACCTCATCCCTCACACCCGTGGCAACCACGTCCCAACACCACATGGCAGTCGCGTTCATCTCAACCTCGAGCCCATGTTGCCTACCGTCGACAACACCACTAGTTCCAATTGGCTTCTAAACAGTGGTGCCTCTCATCATGTCACATCTAATCTCCACAACCTCTCCTATCACACACCTTATAACGGTACTGATGATATTATTATTTGTAACGGCACGGGACTTTCTATTTCCCACACTGGTTCAACCTCTCTTACTACTCCCTCTCAATCCTTTACTCTATCTAATGTGTTATGTGTACCTGCCATACAAAAGAATCTTATTTCAATATCTCAATTTTGTCGCACTAACAACACATCCATTGAATTCTTACCTTCTTCCTTTTCTGTGAAGGATCTATGCACTGGGGAAAATTCTTTTGCAGGGTCCAACTAAGGATGGTGTCTATGAGTGGCCGGTAGTCCCTACTTCTTCGACTTCTCCGCTTCTTGCCTTTTCTAGCGTCCGCATAGCACTATAGACTGGGTCATCCTTCTACAATTATTTTTAAGCATATTATGTCTTCTTTTAAGTTAGATTGTTCCAATGCATCTGATAAAAATTCACATACGTAATTCTTGTCAGTGTAATAAAAGTTATAAATTGCCATTTTTTGTTTCTTACCATCTCTTCATCATCACCTCTTGAAATTTTATTTTCTAATGTCTGGACTTCTCCTCTCTATTCAATTGATGGCTACAAGTACTATGTTGTCTTTGTAGATCATTTCACTAAATACACTTGGCTTTATCCTTTAAAACGGAAATCACATGTGTTTGATGTTTTTGTTCGATTTAAGGCTCTTGTTGAAAATCAATTCACCCGCAAAATTCTTACACTCTATTCTGACAATGGGGGTGAATATCAAACTCTCACAGGTTTCCTAGCCACCAATGGCATTGCCCATCTCACCTCTCCACCTCACACACCCGAGCACAATGGGTACTCGGAACGCTAGTCACCGTCATATAGTTGAAACAAGGTTGTCTCTCATGTCTCATGCATCCATGCCCTTAACCTAATGGTCCTACGCCTTCTCCACTGCTGTGTACCTCATCAATCGTCTTCCCACACCAACTCTTAACCTTATTTCCCTATATCACAAGCTCTTTGATAACCTACCCAACTATTCTAAGCTTCGCAGTTTTGGTTGTCTATGTTATCCTTGGCTACGGCCCTACACGCCTCACAAACTTGCTCCATGGTCATCACCATGTGTCTTCATCGGATATTCACTCACCCAAAGTGCCTATATCTGTCTTGACACGTACCACCTCACGCATATTCACGTCCCGTCATGTAAAGTTTGTCGAGTCTGTCTTTTCCGTTTGTCTCCATTAGCACTGCTAGTGAGCATTCCCCGTCCGTCTCACCTTCTGAATGGTGCCTCATGACACTTGTCGGTCCTTGACACGATGTCCTCAGTTGCTGACCCTGCCTCCCCGACGTTGTCTGCCTCTACGTCCACCCAAAATACATCACCTCAATCCCCAATCAACCTCTCATCATCACCCACTACTGTTGAACCCACACCTACATCTACTCCCTCCCTACTACCCAACCAGCCTCTCCTACCGCCACCCCTTCGTGCGTTATTGTCACTCGATCCAAACACAATAGCCACAAACCCATCCACAAGCAAAATCTCTCAGCCCAACTCCACCATAATCTCAATACCCGTGAACCCACAACTGTCCCCCAAGCCTTAAAAGATCCCAAATGGCGACATACATTGTCCATAGAATATAATGCTCTTGTTCAAAATAGTACGTGGGAATTGGTTCCTTCCGATCCCCACCAAAATTTAGTTGGCTATACATGGATTTTTTCGCACCAAATACTTGCCTGATGGTTCTGTCGATAAGTACAAGGCACGTTTAGTTGCAAAGGGCTTTCACCAACGTCCTGGAATTGACTTCCATGACACATACAGTCCGATTGTTAAACCAACCACTAGTCGTTTGGTACTCGGTATTACAGTCAGCCACGGCTGGCCTCTTCGGCAGCTTGATGTCAATAACGCCTTTCTTCAAGGCACTCCATCTGAAGATGTATTCATAGCACAACCACAGGGCTTTATCTATCCAGATTACCCTCATCATGTCTACAAGCTTCGTAAGGCCATCTACGGCCTCAAACAAGCTCCCCGAACTTGGAATCACGAGCTTCACCAGTTTCTTCTTCACTGCCGGATTTGTGAACTCTAATGCAGACACATCCCTGTATATATTTCATGCTAACAACGCTATCATCTATTTTCTACATTTATGTGGATGATATCATTATCACAGGTAATAATACATAGATTGTTCATCAGTTCATACACCATTTATCTCAACGCTTCTCACTAAAGGATCTTGGACCGTTATCCTATTTTCTTGGTGTTGAAGTATTGCCCCACAACAATGGGTTTTTTCTCTGCTAGCGCAAATACATTCTTTACCTTCTCAGTCGTTTTCACATGACTGATGCTAAGCATGTTGCGACACCACTAGCCACCACTCATACTCTCACGTTACACTCTAGCTCAGCTCTCTCCACTCCCACAGAGTATCGCACCCTCGTTGGCAGCCTTCAATATTTATCCCTCACACGACCTAACATTGCCTACACGGTGAACAAATTATCTCAATTCATACACCTAACCGAAAATGGATCACTGGCAAACGGCTGACCAACTTGCTTCGTGTTGCCTACGTCTCCTCGGCTGACCAACTTGCTGATGTCCTCGCCAAGCCACCTCTCTCGTCAACGATTTCAAATTCTCCAAACCAAGATTGGACTTACCCGTCGGCCGTCCATCTTGCGGGGGCATGATAGAAATACCAAACCCATCCAAAGCCAGGAACAAAGGCAGACTGACTCGGAAGAAACATTTGAATTCCTCAATGAGTGCAACAGATCAATTTGTGTACCTTAATTAGTGCAACAGATCTGTTTAAATATTCTGTTCATATCAATATGTAATCTTTCCTAGTTTAGATGATTTCTGTTTATCATTGGTGAATATATATACATGTAATTGTATCAATATAGGTGGGAAAATCAACATAATTCTTCTATATTCTCTCCTCTGTTTCACTCGCCCCCTCTATCGGATTTAATGGCTTTGATATTATACCTGTTATGCTTCTCCACAAGAGCCTTGAATTTTTTAAAAACTCTAAACACCTCCGATTTTTCCTTGAGAAAATACACTCATGTCTTCCTACTAAAATCGTCGATAAAGAGGAGAAAATAATTATTCTTACCAAATGATGACGGATGAATAGAACCACACGCATCCAAGTGTACAAGTTCTAACGGCATGGTTGCTCTAGTAATTGAATTTTTCAAAAAGAATTATCGAGATTGGTTGCCAAAAAGACACCCTTCACAAAGTTGATTGGGGTGGTGAATTGAAGGCAACACTTTCACCATCCTCTTTTTCGACAAAGCTTCCAAACCACCAAAATTCAAGTGCCCAAGTCTCAAGTGCCAAAGCCAAGACGAACCTTTAAAACAAGCTTTTAAATATTTTGCTACATCATTTTGAATATTCAATTAAGAACATTCGATTTCTTGTCATAGGCACCTTCACTAGTAAATTTCTGGATTGATCTCTTATTGAAAGGTTAGAATCTTTCAATCAAAATATTATAACCTTTCTCTAAGAGCTTCCCTAAACTCAAAAGATTGTTCTTCATATTTGGCACATAATAAACATTTGAAATAAATTGGTGCCTCCCATCCTTTAAGCGAATCAAAAATTTATATTTTCCTGTAACCGGAATTTTTGACGAGTCTACAAAAGTGACATTGCCGCATACAGATTCATCAAGCTCAACGAACATATTTTTCCTTCCACAGCATGATTGCTTGCACCCGTGTCAAGATACCATGTATTGTCATCTTCACTCATCTCTCCTTTGCATGTCAAAAGTAAAGTGGGCTCTACTTCATCAATATTTTTCTCCACATAATTTGACTTTCCTTCAACATCTTTTGAATCATTCTTACACTCCGAAGCATAGTGCCCATAATCGTGACAATTGTAACATTGAACTCGAGATTTATCATACCTCTTTTGATACGGTCGTGAATAATTTCCTCTTCCACGTCCCCTTGTGTGGTGAGACTCTTGGCCCCTTTCTTCTTTTTGAGAAGAGTAGTGACTTCCTCTTCCACCTCTTCCACGACCTCTTGCTTGCCCGCGACCTCGACCTCATTAACTATTTCTATGTTTTTCTTCTCTATCCTTGAAAGAAAGCTTCGCTTGGAGCACTTGCTGATCAATAGGCCCCTTCTTTTGCTTTTCAAGCCTCTCTTCATGGATTTGCAACGAACCCATAAGTTCATCAACAGTAATAAGTTCACCATTACTTTTCATTTGATTGACCATTGTAAAAATTCTATAAAAAAAATCTGAAATTGATTCGGACTCCTTCATACGCAAACCTTCAAAGTCTCTTCTCAAGGTTTGAAGACGAACCTTCTTTACTTTGGCAACTCCCTTGAATGAATTTTGGAGAATTTCTCACGTTTGCTTGGCGGTGTGGTGGCAAAAACAACTTTTTGCAACATTGCATCATCCAAACATTGATGAATGATAGTGACCGCTTTTTGATCTTTCTTTCTTGTGGCATTCAAAGCTTCCTTTTGTGCTTGTGATAACGAATTTTCATCTTCGGGCTCTACATAGCCTTTGGTCACAATGTCCCATAGATCTTGTGAACCAAAAGTCGCCTTCATGCTAATACACCAACTCTCATAGTTATCCTTCTTCAATTGAGGAACTTGGAATTGGACCGCTCCATTTGCTATTTTCTAGTGGGTGTTACTAGTAACCTAGCTCTTGATACCAATTTGTTGGAAACAATAAACTCACACACTAGAAAAAATAGGAGAAGATGTTATCACAAAGGAAATCTTATATTTTTTGCTTGATTCAAATGAGTTGAGTACATAGGTATTTATAGCAAATCTCCATATATGTATAAACCCAAATAAATGAATAAACACTTGATGAAATAACAACTCCCTAGACACCTTTTCAACTAACTTCATGAACCTTCAAACACATGAACCAACAAGTATATAAATATTAATTAAAACATAAATATGCTAAATACTTAATTATTTTGGGACAAATTTATTTTTCACAAAAAAGCAGGATAGAAACTTGCATCACCAAGTCACACAATCAAAATCAAGTTCCAAGGCTGAATTCATAAAAATAAAAATAAAATAAAAAATTCCACAATATATAGCAATAACCGATCCAGTATTATAAGCCTCATTCTACCAGAAAAACAAAAAGAAAGAAAATCCATCTTCACATTTATATTGCTTCCGCCGCGAGAAGGGAATGTTGGGGGAGGACCAAAAAGCTCCGAACAAGGCAGGTACAAACGTACATGTTTGAAACCTAACTTGACTCAAAAACTTAAACTATTAGGTAGCGAGATCACGATTCATATATATAATTAGTTCTTCATTCTTTTATTATTTATTCGATATGGAATCCAAACTCACTTTGAAGAATTAACCAGACTTGTAGTATGGAAAAACGGAGTAGATTGTCTGAATAATAGTGAGGGCAAAGAGGAAGATTGTTGCGACGACAGACAAAATAGCCCAAGGATTCCTGAAGTAGGTATGTATAAGATTTGCACGCCATTCATTCCAAGGCTTCCTGCAATAGTAGTTAACATTTTTGTGCACAATATCTAGGCTGCTATCCGGTTCAAGCGTGATATCCTTGGACAAAGAGTTGAATAGTTTCGCCACAGCTTTGTCGCTTCCAATGGCATTCTGGATAATACCTTGTGAGTTTAGGAGTGTAACATCCTTGGCATTGTCAATAATGTTGTCCATGAAAAAGATATACGAGGTCACCTCGTTCCCTGCGCCAACATGGAATCTCTCGAAAGCTATTAGGTTGAGGAACATCGATTCTGTTGCATCATCCACGACGACACGAGGGAGCCTTAGGACCCCTCGATGGAATGAGATGTCTTTAAGGCTTCCACTTTTACTTTTCCTGAATTTGATCCCGGCTTCATTTAACTCCATTGCTGATCTTATGATGTTACTTTCGTGAACCATACTATAAGTTTTCAGGTGAGGGCGTCGAGATTTCTTGTGGTGGTCTTGATCAAAAAGTAGGCTCTTCCTGTACAAGTCCAGTACGTGGAGACATTTCCCCATGCTCGAGACAGGTGCACTGGTGGAGTAGAACTTGAGTATAAGATTGTTAATGAACTTCTCCTCATGCTGCAATATTAATTACTTCAGTTAGTTGTACAAATATTAGTTGTGGAAACTGATATTTTTAAATGATTTTTTGATATTTTCACATGAAAACCGTCATTATAAATATATCTATAGCGACACACTTTTCATGTGGAAATATCAATTTCCTTAGTTAATAGAGGATCAGGATTCGGAGAACTTGAGTGTAAGATTGTTAACAAACTCGTCATATTGTAGTATGAGTTACGTAAATACTAGTTAATAGGTGATCATGATTCGTTGGTGCAATTAAACATTGTCAAGCTATTTTGTCAAGGCTATAGAAACATGCATGTTATATTGTTGAAATATATTGCCATCGTATGCTATGCAACATTTTCATGTACCCTTGACAAATTACTTGACAAATTTTAACTTCACCGTATCTGAATTCTATGAAGTTCAAAAATATTCTAGCCATTTGGTAAGACTATAGGGAACTATAGGGAAATCTTGCATTGTTGGAAAGTCATCGTATACAACCCTGTGCTCTACGGATACAACATTTTACTATAACTCTGTATGACTATACGGATGGCCTTGTCAAATTGCTTGCCATCGAATTTGAATTCGATGAACTTAAAAATTGTCGGATTCTATGAAGTTCAACAATGAAAGTCATTTGTCAAGACTATAAGGAAAACATTTCATTGTTGAAAAGCCATAATTATACGCAACTCTAATATAGCCTTGCAGACGAGGCCGAGTAGGAATAAGATCCTCTTCATTTCAAGTAAATGGAGACTCTCTATTTCATGGTTCAGATTTAAAATGTGCGTTCTCTCTCTCCTGTCAGCATGATGTCACATTCCAACACATTTTAAATATGGATCATGAAATGGAGAGGATTCCATTCACTTGAAATGGAGAGGATCCTGGTCCGGCTGGAGTAGAGATGCAGAGAGAAATTAGAGAATTGGTCCAAATTAATTTATGAGTTACCTTCCCAGTATCATTTTGAACAGCCAGCAGATTATGGAGGAGAATCATGGGAAGTTGATTTTCAATCATGAGCATATCACGCTTAATGTATGGCATAATATATAGCTTCCCATGATTACTAAAAACCGGATCATTGCTAGCATAATCATCCTCATCCAAGCTTAACCTGTTGCTGCTCTTCCAAGCTTGATCATGAGAATCATCAACTCTTGCTGCTTTGTGCAAGATTTCGAGCATGAAACATCCATCGAGAATCATCAGCTGCAAGAAGGCGTCTGTGTCGTGTTTCCAGGCAGCATCCAGGGAATTGTACGCGTCCTTCAAATCCTGCACCACGGGGGCCAAAGACCCGACGTAAACTTCCAAAGGCTTATTTGATCTTTTCAGGAACTGAAGGAGAGCTCGATGCTTGTGCTCCTCCATCGGCTGTAAATGCTTCTGGCCGTGATGATAAGGCCCGAAGGACACAGCCTGGGGCTTGTAGGCGTTGTAGGCTTTCTTGTTTTGGTCTGTAACACATGCTGGTAAACGATATATGGACCGTTTTTTCCAGTATTGCTCCATCTCTTCTGTTGAAATATCTTCAAGTTGTTTCACTTCATTATTTACTTTAATCACCCACTCCTCTTTTACTGATTTTCCCATTTGATCTATCCTTTCACTTCAACAAGAAATTAAACCTGCTTGGGAGATGGAACAAACCTAGCTTCAACATTTATTTATTTATTAATTCTTCATACTTTCTTGCAACATACACTTGGAATCGTCCCCTGCCACAGCCAGTTATATATCCATGCATGCAGATATATATACTTTTCTCTAATTAGTTTGCAACATACTTACCTCCGTCTCATAATAAGTGTTTTTTTAGTTTAAATCACACATACCAATACACAAGTTAAAATGACTAAAATACCCTTAATATACTTTCTTTGTTTTGTTTGAGACTTTTTTTATTGACTTTTGGTCTGTCTTTCTCTTTCTTTAACCTTTCAACTTTTCAATAAATACGAAATAAATATCATTGGTTGCATAAGGGTACATATGAAAAAATATTGTAAAAATTGTATTGGAATTCTAACACATCACTTATTTTGAAAAAAAATATTAAGCTTAAAAAATCACTTATTGTGGGACGGAAGTAGTAGTATATATAGGCTTTTAGACCAAGTAAGGGATTTCCAGATAGGTTGTGCCTTGTGTTAGATGATTGTTTTCTTATTTTAAAAGTATAGACATGGTCAGTTCAACTTTACTTTTGAACCCCTTTTTTTTTCAAGGTAATCTATTTTCCTATTAATTATACCGAAAATTGTTTCCGAATATTAATATTGTTATAACCTACTTGAAGTTTTATGGTTTTCTTGTGGTAGATGCAAAAGTAGCGCATCAACCACAGCAATTAATATTTATTTTATGGTTTTCCCACCGGGTCAATTGTGTCGTTTGCGCGTGCACAACACACTAATATGTTTAGAACTCAACTTAACCCAAAACCTTAATTCATCAAGTTCACTTATTAGTCTTTCACTTTGGTATTTTTTCTCCGTTTGGGACTCAACTCCCATGTGAATAAATTATTTTAAAATATAATTTTTTTTTGAAAATAATTTTTTTTTTTGAAAATAAAAAAATTGAAATTGGGTAACTTAGAAGGACAGAAGTGCAAAAAAAAGTCGAATCGGGTAAAAGATAAATGGGTCGGGTTACAGTCAAATCTGATAAAATGGAAAGAAACGCTAAAAATGTCACTTTAAGGACCTAACTGACGAAAAATAAACTTTTGAGACTACTTTAAAAGCAAGTGACAACTTGAAAGGACAGAAGTGTCATTCACCCTCCTAACAATTGTCCCTATAAACTGCAACACCGCGAAAAACAATCATCCAAACAAGACTTTCACCAATTCAATTTAGAAATTTGTTGCAACAGCACATAATCAGATTTTGTCAACCAATATTTTTGGGATTAACTCATATTTTAGTGGTTCCGACCGAATGGTCACTTCAACACAACCGCCTTCCTTTATTCGGAATGAATTCACTTCAAATTCAATCAAAATAATGCTACTATAACATAAAGATTACCACATAATGGTCACATAATGCTATGTGACGGTATGTGACTTGTTATTGAGTTAAGCGGGTTATCTCAACAATAAATCACATACTGTCACGTCAGCAGTATGTGATGTTTATGTGTTAGTTTTATGTGATAATTTTATGTGATAGTAGCATTACTCATTCAATCAAGGCAAGGGCGGCATACTTTTTCTGACGTCGAGTCATCCTATTCCAACCGAAGTGTAGGTCGACTAACTAAGGAAAAACTTTGACATATGCATCAAAAAACTAGAATAAAGGAAGGCAAGGGCGGTATGTGACGGTATGTGACTTGTTATTGAGTTAAGCGGGTTATCTCAACAACAAATCACATACTGCCACGTCAGCAGTATGTGATGTTTATGTGATAGTTTTATGTGTTAGTAGCATTACACATTCAATCAAGGCAAGGGCGGCATACTTTTTCTGACGTCGAGTCATCCTATTCCAACCGAAGTGTAGGTAGATTAACTAAGGAAAAACTTTGACATATGCATCGGAAGACTAGAACATGTTTAATAAGCGTTAGTCGACCTCCGGAGGACAACAATTTTCTTTTCCAACCTGAGATTCTCTTTTTCATTTTCTCCGATAGACGATGGCAATGTGGTAGTCAGGGGTCCAACCATTTGGTCTTGGGAATTTATTAACAACCCGATTTTGGTTGTGTCTAATATTTTGGGTCCCATGAGTTTGAGCATATGTTATAACAATTAGGATTTTCAAGTCACTATAAAAATAATATTTGGTGTAGGGTTGAGCAAAGAACAAAATTGGAACCGAAACCGCACCAAAAATCGCACAAACCGCACCAACGGTTCCGGAGTATGTGGCGGTTTTAGGTGGGTTGAAAAACCAAATTTACGGTTTCGATTTGGTTACTAGCCAAAATTGCACTCATAAAACCGAAACCACACCAAATAATTATCACGTTTTCTCAAATTTTCTACGAGTATATATAATTTTTCTACTATAACATATTCTCTTTATTTTATTTTAGAAGACAGATATTGCAGGTTTGAATGAAGAATCAAAAGTATCAATTATGTTTGCAAATCAAAGAGTGGCTTGGTATTTTTCTAAATCAAATGTGATAACATAGTATTAATCAACTATATAATTGTTGATGCCTGAAACTATTTTGCTAAATTAGCTTCATGATTGTGTTCACTGCGCAATACGTTTGCGTGAATGATTTTGCTAACTATTTTACAGTTTTGTTATTTCAATTGGTTTTGAAACCAAAACCGCTCCAAATGAAACCAAATCGCACGGTTCAAAACCGCACCGCACCAGTCACAAACGATTTCATGTGCGATTTTGAATTTGTCAAACTGCATCTAAGCTGTTTCGTGTGCGGTTTGAGCTTCAAATCGCACCAAACCGCACTATGCTCACCCCTTTTGGTGTGTGGATCATTGTAGAGTGTAGGAGGCATTTATATAAATATATCATACATGCATGACTAACTATAATTTGAAGAACTTGTGTATATCGTGTGTTATTTATTTTCATTTTTCTTTAATTTTCTATGAGATTATTTAAAATATTTGATCTTAATTCCAAGAAGAATTATTGAGCTCCATCTCCATTTATTCTTTCACACACTGTCAAATGTGGCCAGTGGCAAAGCCAGAATTTGTAGTCAAGATTTGAGTTTATTTGATTTTGATGCGAACAACTGTAACTATTTTAAACGGGTTAATTGATATTGTGGTTATTTCAATCTCCTTCCCTGTGTTTGCAAATTTTGTTTCGGATTGAAGGGAAGAAAAAGCTCTTCCTTTCAATTTTTTTAGAAAGAAAAACTTTCATTTCTCATCCCTTCCCCCCAAAATAATCACAAATAGGGGTTATGTATTAAATTCATAAATTTGGCAGAAATGAGACTGATTATTGCATTCCAATTGAACAACTAAATACACTTTTTCATTCTATATGAATAAATTATTCCCGTCTCAACTTGATTTCTGCAATCCAAACTTAGCTTGTCCTGAATAGGATCCCGGCTTCATTGAGCTCTATTGCAGAGAGGATGATCTTGGTGTTCCATTCATGGACCATACGATAAGTTTTTTGAGCTTTTTTTTTGGACATTAGTCTTCACAAAGTAGTCTCTTTCTGTACACGTCGAGTACAGGGAGGTATTTCCCCATGCTAACAGAGAAAGGTGCATTCGAGTTCCATAACTTGAGTATAAGATTGTTCACAAAATCCTCATTCTTCAATATTTAATTATGCAAGTACTAGTAAATAGGGATCTAGATTCGATGAAGTTAAAACACTAAACTGCTAAGTGTACTTGAATTTACAACATAGCAATTGCTACCTCGTAGTAGTGCGAAATCATACCTTTTAGGGTTAGTTTTGCACTACTAATTATGCCTTAAAATGTACGATTTTGTACTAATAATTGTACTTTGAGCGATGGATTTTCTAATTAGTCAAATAAGAAAGTTATGCATTTTCGTCAAGTTTAAAATTGTGAAGCCATCTGTCAAGGCTAAAGGAAAATGTTGCATATGTATCGCAAAGAGTTGCATTGTACCTATAGCCTTGACAGACGGCTTGACAATTTTTAAATCCAAAATCAAGTGAATAGATTCAAAATTAAAAACTAAATTAGAAGATCAAGTCAAAAGAGAGGTGAGTTACCTCAGCTTTGTCATTTTGAACAGCAAGCAATTTTTGGAGCAGCAGCATGGGGATTTGATTTTCAAGCATGAGCATATCTCGCGCTAGATGTATGGCATGATATATAGCTTCCCATGATAGCTGAAAATGGGATCATTGGGAGCATAATTTTATTATCATCATCATCATCATTATCATTAGTACTATTACTGGCTGCATTATTGTGAAAGATTTCGAGCCAGGGCTGTTCCTGAGATTTTGGTGGCCCAGGACAAAAAATGAAAACGAAATTATTTTCAAAACATTGTCTTCACTCAATAAAATAAAATAAATAAATAACTACCTAAAAAGCACTTTGTATCCAAAAAAGTCTTTCCGGAGTTGAAAACATAATTGTTTGACTACAGCAAAATATATGAGAATTTCGACTACTGTTAAATATATTAGAAGTTCGACTACAACAAAATATATGAGAATAAATTCATTAAAAGATATTTTTTCTAGTATTCCTAGAGCCAAAATCTTCAAAATCCTATATATATATATATATATACAGAGAGAAATGATCCATAGCATGTATTTGTTATAGATAAATAAAATGGACAACTAGCATCATAACCCTCCATTGCAATAATCAAGGGCTGTGAATTAATTGGTAAACTCGCTGTTAACGCCAAAATCTCGCCGCACGCCTCAATCACGAAAAGCACACCTAATCCTGCACAATGAACACGTCAGCACCGGATCTCGACGGCTTTGGGCCGCCGGGGATCGCTCCGGTGTGAGAATGAGTACAGGTCGGAGAAAAGGTTTAACAATGGAGGTTAATGTGCTATAGTGTCTAGAGAGAAAAAAGATATTAAGTTACCCCCCATTGTGTAATGCCTTGTACCCATATATCATCTCACCAACTTGCGTGTTTTCTCCCGATGCTTACGTCAGCTGGCTGCATACAGGCTTTTTCATACTTGCCCTCCACCCAGTCAATATTATGTCAACTCCCCATTAATGAAGGAGGCTAAAGATGGCTGGGCCCATCACCTCAATCAGCCGCATGTTAATCCCATAGATTAGGGATAATTTTTAGTTCATAATCTGCCACATGTCCCCCATTACAGGCTCCAGCCCAAACTTTATCTGAGTAATCATTTAAACAATAGCCCAATACTCCAAGGGTAAAATTGGGTTTGACCCGGAAAGCCTAAGATAAATAAGATTTGACCGGCCCAAGATATTCACGGCCCAACATTGCCCCCTAGTCTTTTATTAAACAGAGTGTTTGATAAAAGAGTATTAGAATTCACTCCAACCATCAAGAAGAATCCAAACAAATTTGGCAAAGCCCAATTAATAAAAGGCCCATGTCCAAATGCAGACCCCTTAAACTCAAAATCAGATACCAACTCTTCAAATTTTCAAAAATAAATGATAACTTTCTCAATTCCGAGAGCACACGCCGATTGTTAACCTCCCCCGTCATTATCTCTATTAAATGTGCAGCCTTTTGGTTTCGTGAGCCTTCAAAAAAGACAACTCTATAAAATCTTCAAACCCTCAACTCAGATAACTTTACCTGCTCATTTGAAATTCAAAGCACCCCAGGTTTCTTTTTATTCCGGCTTTCTTTTCCTTTTTCAAATCGTCATCAATGGCTGCCCAAAACTCCGGTAACACCCTTCCAGAGATGAATCCTAAACCGAAACCTTCATCTGGCAAAAGTCTTCCTCCTCCTATTTCAGAGATCCCCCCCTTTTGATTTTTCAGACGAGCTGCAACATCCTATCGCCAATACTCCCTCCAGTTTCTTAGAGGACGATCTTGACGTCATCCGGAGACGATACCAAATCCTAGACACTCACCCTCTGAGAGTGCCCACTCCAACCGAGCGAATGTATCAACGTCCAGAGGGCTGGACTGCTATGCCCATCATTTTTTTTGAGAAGGGGATTCGTTTCCCTCTTCATGCTTTCGTCGTTTCCCTCTTAGGGTTCATGGGTGTTGGATTCGCCCAATTAGCTCCCAACTCCTATATTCACATTCTTGCTTTTATCGCCTTTTGTAGTGAATTAGGGATTTCTCCTTCTATTGACTTGTTCTTCACTCTTTTTACTTCCGACAAATCTCGTGAAAAAGGATTCAAGGTTTTGGGCAAACAGGCCCCCAAACCTAACTCTAAATTTGATAAACGCCCCCTGATGGACACCCCTTCGAGCAATAAGAAGTGGTACGAGAAGTGGTTTTTCGTCAAGGGGCCCGAGATATCTTCTATTCCGGACTGGACCACTGCGGCTCATGTTACTTCGGATCTGGGTGATATTCCCGAGGAGCGTATATGGGAGATGGCGAAGATCATGGAAAAGCTTCCTATGAAGGAATGGAGCTTCGTCCTCCTAAGCAAGCAGGCATGGTTGTACAATCATAAATGTAAGTCCGAAGTCAACGTTTGCATAGTTTCTTGAATTTTCTTTTAATATCTTATTCTGAAATACATTCTTCAATTTTGCAGTATCTCTTATCAAACCCACCTCTTCTGAAATAAAAGATTTAGAAGAATATCTTGCTGACAAACCATCCCAAGACCCTCTCGAAGCTCAAGAGGTCGAAGCCGAAGACCAGACTGCTGACCCCCCAGTGGTCGACTCAAACCCTGCCGAAGGGTCCGGCCAACTTCGCCGGAAGAAAAGGACTATTAAAAAATCCCAACACGCCTTAGCTCAAAACTCTTACCGAAAGTCTGTTAGATATAACCGTTGAAAAAAGAACCAAGATTCTTCATACCAAAAAATGGAAAGCCAAGGCAAAAATTATCCCCCTCACAACCGAAGAGCTAAGAGTACCACACTCTGCAACTAACCAATCTTCTTCCAATCCTGTCGAAAATGATGAATTCGAGGTCGAACCAAGTTCTCCTCTTATTCGAAAGAAGAAACATACTTCTAATGGTCAATATCCTTACCAGTTAACCCTCCAATAATTTTTGACCTTCCCCCATCCGCTCAAACAATGCCTTCTCCTCAACGATCATCTCCTCCTTACTTCGGATCGACGCCTGGAGCTTCCCGATCGCCTAGCCTATGGCCTGATCAGAATGAAGACTTCCCCCTGCACCTCTATAATTCCTTCGTTCTGGATACAGATAACCATCGGTTTGGCAACAGTTCTGTTTCTGACCTGCTCGAAGAAGGCATGATTAACCAAGCCAGGGTAAGTTAATCTCTTGTCTATCTTAGTTCATGAATATTTTCTTAGAATTTTCTTCTAACTACGAATAACTTGTAGGCGAACGGAATCTTCGGGCGTCTTTATCAGAAGTACAGGGAAGTTGAAGCTAATGAGGAAGCTGCCCGAAAAGAAAATGCCATTTTGAAATCGGCATTGGCGAAGGAGAGGAGCGAACATGAAAATATCCGCTTCAACTGTAAGGGTCTTCAAAATGACCTTGCCAGGATGAAAGAGTGGCTGGTCGCATCTGAAGCTTCACAAAGCGTAATAATGCAACGAAATGAAGAACTTCAACGGGCCAATAAACAGTTAGTTGACAATAATCGGAATCTGGCCTTAGCCGTGTCAGATGCTAAGAGATCCGAAGAACATCACCTGGATCTCCGAGGGAAAGCTGAGAAGGAGCTTCGTGACCTGAAGTTGATGGGTCCTCCTCTCACCGAAGAACTTCGCAAGGAGATTCAGGCTGATTACCGGAAGTCTCCTGCCTTAACTAACGAAATAATTCAAATGTACGCGGAGGGTTACGAAGCGGCCCGAAGCAAGGGTAAAACTAAATTGGCAGCCGTTGCTGTAAACCCGTTGCTCCTTGACTCTTCTGAAGATGAAGATGAGGAGTAACGGTGACAGAAATTTATCCTTCGTACACTTGTATAAATTTCAACGACAATGTACTGGCTTTATTATGTTTAATAAGATATATCTTATCCCTTGTTGCTCCCTTTCAGTCTAAGTTATATTGTTATCCAATCAGCATATGATTTAACTCCAATACTTCAAATAAAGTCTAGTAATAACATAAGACGAGACTTACTCATTACCGAGGAATGCCATATTCCATTGTTAGAATGAATAATTCACCAATCTTTTAAGAATATTAGTTTCGAAGAACTTGTAACGTTATTCGGATTCATAACAATTGGATAATCCCATCCTTCTCCCTTCGCTACGAGGAGTCGAAGGGATCCAACTTTATATCTAGTGACCACGTTCTCTCCGAGAGCCGAACGGGTTGGACCATCAATAGTTCGCTCCGTTACGAAGAGACGAAGGAATCCATCCTTATACCAAGCTGGCAACCTCATTCTCTCCGAGAGCCGAACAGGTTCAACCCAAAAGATATTACGCTTCGCTACGAGGAGTCGAAAGGATCCAACCTTATATCTAGTGACCACGTTCTCTCCGAGAGACGAACGGGTTGGACCATCAATAGTTCGCTCCGCTACGAGGAGACGAAGGAATCCATCCTTATACCAAGCTGGCAACCTCGTTCTCTCCGAGAACCGAATAGGTTCAACCCAAAAGATATTCCGCTTCGCTACGAGGAGTCGAAGGGATCCAACCTTATATCTGGTGGCCACGTTCTCTCCGAGAGCCGAACGGGTTGGACCATCAATAGTTCGCTCCGCTACGAGGAGACGAAGAAATCCATCTTTATACCAAGCTGGCAACCTCGTTCTCTCCGAGAGCCGAACAGGTTCAACCCAAAAGATATTCCGCTTCGCTACGAGGAGTCGAAGGGATCCAACCTTATATCTGGCATAAGGAAAAAACCATTATTGGAGAGAAAAAGAGAGCCAGTTTTATTGATAATTGTTGTGGTATTTACAGACTTCCGGACTTGGACACTAGCTCTATTGAAAATATTTGCAGAGCCTCCCAGCATGCCAAGTATTCTTAATTTCAGACCCATCTAAGGCTCGCAACCGGTAAGTTCCGGGTTTTGGTACGCTAATGACTTCATAAGGGCCCTCCCAATTTGGCATGAGTTTGCCCATATTCTGAGGCGTAGAAGCTTCCACCTCCCAAAGAACAAAGTCCCCAACTTCAAATCTCCGAAGCTTTACCCCTTTGTTGTAGTATTTAGCCACACGACGTTGATATGTGGCCAATTTTATCAAGGCTACCTCTCGGACTTCTTCGAACAGATCTAAGTTAGCTTTGAGTCCCTCATCATTGTATAATTCTTTAAATTGACTGACTCGAAGACTAGTAGATCCAATTTTCACCGGAACTAGAGCATCAGAACCGTATGCCAGTCTAAATGGGGAATCTCCCGTTGTAGTCCTTGGCATAGTTCGGTAAGCCCATAACACACTAAGTAATTCTTCAGGCCATCTTTCTTTGGCGTCATCCAGCCTTCTCTTGATCCCATTCAGGAGTATTCTGTTAGTTAACTCCACTTGCCCATTAGATTGTGGATGGGCAACCGAAGTCTTTCGATGCTAAATCCCTAACTCCTTCAAGAACGCCTTGAATTTTGATCCCACGAACTGGTGTCCATTATCTGAAATTATCACCATAGGAATTCCGAATCGGAATACTACTGACTCTTTTAGAAACTTCAAGCATTCTTGTTCCGTTATCAGCCGAAGAGGCTTCGCCTCTACCCACTTAGTCATATAATCAATTGCCACTATAACAAAACTGACTTGACCTTTTGCTTTCGGAAGTGGACCCAGTATATCTACCCCCCAGACAGCAAAGGGTATAGGAGATAAAACTGAGTATAGCCCTTCTGGTGGCTGATGTGGGATTGAACTATTCAACTGGCATTTCGGGCATTTTTTCACATAATCAGTAGCCTCTTCGAAAATTGTCGGCCAATAAAAACCTTGACGAAGTACTTTATATGCTAACGACTTCGCTGCCATGTGATCACCGCAGATACCTTCGTGAACTTTTCGAAGGGCATATTCAGCTTCAGATGGGACCAGACACTTTAATAATGGAGAGGAATAAGCTCTTCGGTACAGATCTCCCTCAATAAGTATGAAGTTTGCACTTTTGTATCTCACCTTTTTAGCTAACATCTGATCTGAAGGTAGTATGCCATCTGCTAGATAGTTTATGTATGGAGTCATCCAACAATTAGACCGTTCTACGCACATGACTTCCCCATTCTGGATGCTAGCTTGCTTCAGGGTTTCCAAGTAAACTGTTCCTTCAAAGGCACTTGATTCAGTAGTAGCCAGCTTCGACAGCGCATCAGCGTTGGAGTTATCAGTTCTGCTAACCCCTTGAAATTCACATGAGCCAAAGTGTTGAACTCTATCTTTCAATTTTGCAAGATACTTAACCATTTTAGAGCCTCGAGCTTCATATTCCCCCAAAACTTGCTTGATAACCAGTTGAGAATCACTGTAAATAATCAACTTCTGAACTTCCAGACTCTGGGCCAGACGCAATCCTGCTAATACCGCCTCGTATTCAGCCTCATTATTTATTGCCCTGAACTCGAATCTAATGATTTGCTGTACTTTGAATCCCTCCGGGCTCGTCAGAATTATACCTGCACCACCAAGATCTGAAGTAGAAGACCCATCCACATATAAAGTCCAAGAATCGTGCATATGCTGAAGTGTAGCCACTGTTTTCGTAGATCCCTGCATTTCTTTCATGCTGCCATCAGCTTCGAAAAACGAGCATTCTACCACAAAATCAGCCAAGGCTTGGCCTTTAATAGCTGTCCGGGGATAGTACTCTATAAAGAACTGGGACAATTTCATCGTTCATGCAGCAAGTCTCCCCGAAACCTCTGGCTTTCCCAGCACCTTCTTTAGTGGCTGATCTGTGTATACCACTATTATCCGACCTTGAAAGTACTGCCGAAGTTTTCTACTAGCAATGACCAAAGCAAAGGCAAACTTCTCAAGGTTTGGATACCTTGTTTCTGCGTCCCTAAGGGCATGGTTTACATAGTAAACCGGGTGTTGCTTACCCCCAACTTCTCGCACCAAAACTGCTCCTACTGCCGATGAACTCGCAGCCAGATACAAATACAAAGGTTCAGTAGGAACCGGCTTCACCAACAGAGGTGCCGAAGATAAGTACCTCTTGATTCCTTGGAAAGCTTCCTCGCACTCCGAAGTCCATTGGAACGTCTTCGCATTCTTTGGCCCTTTCAACGTGTTAAAGAACGGCAAGCACCTTTCTGTCGATTTAGACATGAACCTCCGCAACAATGCTATTCTACCAGTTAAACGCTGGACATCCTTGTACGACTGTGGTGATTTCATGTCTAAGATAGCCTGGATCTTCTCTGGATTGGCTTCGATACCTCTCTTACTGACCAAATATCCCAAAAACTTTCCTGCCCCCAGTCTGAAAGTGCATTTAGTGGGATTCAGCTTCAACTCATAACGGCGAACCGTCTGAAAATATTCTTCTAGATCATCCAGATGACCACGAACTGACATGCTCTTAACAATCATATCATCAACATAAACCTCCATATTCTTGCCTAGCTGCTTCGTGAAGATGTGGTTCATCATCCTTTGATACGTAGCTCCCGCATTGATCAAACTGAACGTCATTTTTTTATAGGCATACACCGACCGATGAGTAATGAAAGCTGTCTTCGGTATATCTTCCTTGCACATAGAAATTTGATGATATCCTGAAAAAGCGTCCATGAAGCTAAGCAAAGCATATCCGGAAGTTGCATCAATGAGTTGGTCAATATGAGGCAGAGGATAGAAATCCTTCGGGCACGCCTTATTTAGATCGGTATAGTCTATACAAACTCGCCATTTGCCATTATGCTTTTGTACCAGAACCACGTTTGCCATCCACTCAGGATAATTAATCTCGAAGATAAAGTCTGCATCCAGCAACTTGGTGATCTCCTCATCAATTATTCTCTGTCTCTCTAGTGCGAAAATTCTTCTCTTCTGCCGAATTGGTTTCTTAGCTGGATCCACTTGCAATCTGTGTTCAGCCACTTTTCGACTTACCCCCGGCATATCACTGGGAACCCAAGCAAAGATATCTGCGTAACACCGGAGCAACTCCATCAGACTTGTCCAAAAAGGCTCTGGAAGCCCCGAACCAATTTTCACCGTTTTTTCTTTCTTTCCCGGAATCAACTCGATCTCCTCGGTCTCCTCCACGGACATGACTAAGGGTTCTGTTCCACTTTCTGTGAAGGGCTCTATTTCAATATCCATGGCTTGTTTTTGTTTGCTGACTCCTACTCCCGAGGTGATTAGAGCATTCTGATAACACCTCCTCGCCAAGTCCAAATCTCCCGTGACTTCGCCAACTCCACGGGGCGTAGGAAATTTAATCTTGAAGTGGGGAATTGAAGTAACCGCCTGTAAAGCTGTCAAAGTAGGTCTCCCTAAAATAGCATTGTAAGCGGAATCAATATGTACAACGTAAAATTTACATATGATTTGAACCTGTTGAGGAACTGTCCCGAAGACAACCGGCAGCTTGATGGTTCCTGCCACTTTGACCGGATCGTTGCTGAAACTATACAAAGGGGCCTCCTGCCCAATTTCCATCTTCTGACCATCTAGAGGCATTCGGTGATAAGCATGAGCATATAGTATATCCACCGAAGAGCCATTGTCGATCATTATCCTCTTCATATCTACCAAACCAATTTGTGCAGTGATCACCAAGGCTCCTTCGTGTGGTTCGATAGGTTCCGAAGGGAAATCTTCATCTGTGAAGGAGATTATGGAGCCCGGATATGCTCTTTCGATCTTCATAGGTTTATCTGCTAAAGTCATCACCGAGTCCAAATACCCTCGCCTCTTCTTACCTGCAACCTTTCCCATGTTTCCCCCAGATATCACATCTACAACATGCCGTACCACCGGGTTCGGCACTGGTTGAACAGGCTGGGCGACTTGACCTTATTCCCTATTCCTTGGCTGGTCTCTTTGTTGTTCCCGCCCTGCTACATACTGCATCAGAGTACCACTTTGAACTTTCCTTTCAGTGAGATCCTTCAAACCCCAGAAGGAATTTGTATCATGCCCAACCGCCCGATGATAATTGCAGTATAAAGCAGGATCTCCAGATCCTGGTCGGGGATTGTTTTTAGGCGGTTTGAAGTATGGTTGGTTCTTTATCTGTTCCAAAATAGTAGCCCGATCTGTGTTGAGTTGCGTATATACCTTATTCACCTTCTGAGTCGGAATGGGCGGACGATCTCCCCTAGGTATCCAGTTATTGTTATACCTTTTTTGATTCCGTTCGAACCGATCATTACCGCCACTCATCTTTCTCTGATTACCATCTGGCTTCTCCTTATCCTTCTCTTTTGCCTTTTTCGAAGAGCTCTGCTTCAAGCTGGCCATCGCCTCTTCTACCACGATGAAGCCTTCGGCCTTTTCAAATGCTTCGGCCAGACTCTTCGGATGCTTGAACATTAGTTTCTTTACCAGTTTTTCTGATTTCACCAGATCTAAACCATTTTGGAACAATCCTACCACCTGGAGATCGTTAAGATCTGAAACCTGCCCCACAGCTTCTCGGAACCTCTTCACATATTATCCCAGAGTCTCGTTCGAGTACTGCCTCACTTAGGCCAACGATCCCGTTGGCCTTCCCCTTCTCTTATGGCTCCCGAAGCGAGCATGGAACTTGTCACACAAATCCGCCTATGACGCAATCGAATCCGAAGTCAGAGCCCCCATCCATTGCCTTGCGTCTTTTCTTAACGTCAATCCGAATGTCTGACATTTAGCTGCATCTGTATAGTCGTACTAGTCCATCAATCTGTCAAATGCTTGGCTATGGTCGAATGGATCTCCAGAACCGTCATAACTTTCCATATGAGGTAGCTTTTTGCTGGGATCCGCTTTCTCCTTAAGAATTTCCGATGAGAAGGGAGACGCTTTTTTGTCCGAAGTCTTCTTCCCTTGTTGAACCTCTGTTAGATGCTTTCGAAGCTCTTTTACCTCTTTCGCTAGGTCCTCAACCGTCCCGGGTGAAGAAACAACTTCTTTCCCTGTAGAATTTGTCTTATTGCGATTAATCCGATCTTTCCCATCCGTACTAAATGATGCTGAAGGACTTCGCCTGTTACTTCGGCCGGAGCGAGAACTCCTTGTGTGATGTACCCTCTTCGGACTCTTTGGAGAATAATTTTTTGACCGACTTCGTCGCCCATCTCTTTTACTGTCTCTGTGATACTCAATACGCGGCATTCTTTTCGAAGTTTTGGGATAATATTCTTGTGGCACACTTCGTTCTCTGTCAGGAGAATGACTACAAGACCCGCCATCAGCCCGCCTGGAATATCCATCCCTCCCTGCTCTTCGACCATGCGACCTACCCCGTCTTTTCGGTCGAGTGTAACTGGAAGCTTCATCTTTTTTCTCAGCCACAAGAACCATCTGTTTAGAAATCTCCTCCCTCTGCTGCAGAAGTGCTTTCAAAGCCGTGTCGGTCTCTTGTGTCATCTTTGCTAAGGTAGAAATTTTGTCCGCCTGACCTTCTCGATGTTGGGTCTTAGGCGGTGTGCCCGCCACCCTTTTTCGATCGTTGTCAGGACCTTTGTTACCAGTAGAAAATAACTTCCTCTTGGTATCACCATGGTTTCTAGCCTGAGGATCTCCTAGAGACTTCTGTGACCCAAGTCTATCATGAATACTTTCTGAGAGTCCCAGTCTGTCTTTCACCAAAATTCTTTGCAAAGAAGAGCTTACAGTTGTCGGCAGTCCTTCAGCTGTGACCGTTTTACTTTTCACCATAGTTTCCGATGTAAGTCGTGATTGAAAATCAGAAACACTAAACCCCTCCTTCTAACGCCAATGTTAACGCCAAAATCTCATCGCACGCCTCAATCACGAAAAGCACCTAATCCTGCACAATGAACACGTCAGCACCGGATCTCGACGGCTTTGGGCCGCCGGGGATCGCTCCGGTGTGAGAATGAGCACAGGTCGGAGAAAAGGTTTAACAATGGAGGTTAGTGTGCTATAGTGTCTAGAGAGAAAAAAGATATTAAGTTACCCCCCGTTGTGTAGTGCCTTGTACCCATATATCATCTCACCAACTTGCATGTTTTCTCCCGATGCTTACGTCAGCTGGCTGCATGCAGGTTTTTTCATACTTGCCCTCCACCCATTCAATATTATGTCAACTCCCCATTAATGAAGGAGGCTAAAGACGGCTGGGCCCATCACCTCAATCAGCCGCATGTTAATCCCATAGATTAGGGATAATTTTTAGTTCATAATCTGCCACATGTCCCTCATTACAGGCTCCAGTCCAAATTTTATCTGAGTAATCATTTAAACAATAGCCCAATACTCCAGGATAAAATTGAGTTTGACCCGGAAAACCTAAGATAAATAAGATTTGACTGGCCCAAAATATTCACGGCCCAACACTCGCTGTCCGCTAGTTGAACTAACGGATTGATTAAAAACATTTCTCGGACGCTTTGCCCCCATTAGCCATTGACGCTTTCGGACTAAAAATTTCACTTAGGCAGTCCGCTATTTCAACGCATATATATCCACATATATTCACAAAGGAGTATTTTTTTTTTCTTTAGTTGCAAAGAAGAGAGAGAAAGGGAAGGTTTTAATGGCGGCGAGGTTTTTGTCATTAACGTGTATAAGGCCGAAGAGTCAGAGAGATTTATTGGCAACTCCACATTACCCATCCATGCCCAAGTACCCAAAAGGGGTTTCAATGTCATCGGAAGAAGAGAAATTGATTCAAGGATCGGAGGCAAAAGCTCTGTTCTCCGTCATCGGAATGACTTGCTCTGCCTGAGGCGGATCCGTCGAGAAGGCCGTGAAACGCCTTCCCGGTATCAAAGAGGCGGCGGTGGACGTGTTGAATAATTGAGCTCAAGTCATGTTTTACCCCTATAAGCTTGATCAATTTTACCCGATTATTTGGTTAATTTATTGTTTTTTTTAATTTTTGTGAAAAAGTTGCCTAATATTTTATAAATGCGCTTCGTTATATTTGAGTTCTATTATGTATTTTGACAGTTTTCTGTGGAATTACAATTACACCCCATGGAGACCCTCCTCCTACCCTATGAACTGATTCTTTCTCCGACAGCGATATAACGAACATAACGAGCTCTGGTTGATCATCACTTTGTAGAATTTGAGCCAAATTTGAAGTAGGTTTCATTAATCATTTGAAGTGAATCTATATATCAATATGTTCTACTCTATGAGTAGAATAAAATTAAGTATTTAGAAGTTCAAATCCATGGGATAATGAATGAGAAATTAACTCTCTCAAAGATAACCCTTTGAAATGATAATATATACTTGTGAGAAGTTAAATCCCACACCGGTTAAGAACTAAAGTTTGAACGAGTTTATATACAGTAAAGTTGCTCTTAAGTTTGTGACTCAAGGGGCACATCATTATTTTGGAGGGGAGAAGACTTAATCAAAGCTTGGTTTGAACCCACATGTGCGCGGGTTGTTGTATATATATTTTGGGCAAAATTTATTTAAAATTTTGTTTTATTTAGTTCTATTATCAAAAATGTGTCGTTTTGAGAAAATTTCTTTATTATCATACTACGTTGTTTTGGGAAGTGTCATTTACCTGAACGGAAACGCTAATACTGTCATTTTGGAAAGCGCCCTTTATGGCAAGCCTAAAATTACGTCGTTTTTTGCCTGAACGGACGCGTCCTTTCTGTCAAACCCTAAAACTACGTCATTTTTGACTAAACGTGTCTTTTCAAGGGGTTGTGTCCTATCTGTTGGGTCACTAAACCCTCCTACAAATAGCCTAGGGAGGGCAACCATTTTGATCATTCCATTTTTCAAGCATTCAAGCATTATTAAGCAATATAGTCTTTATTATTACACAAGTTATTCATAGTTTATTTGAGAGAGAAGTTCAGAGTATTTTCTTTGGTTCGTTGTGTATGCTATTTGTAGTGCTACTATAGCATACGTTGTCATTGTATCCTGGAAGACAAGTGCCGCTAACTCTAAGCACCAATAAGGAGGACATAATTGTCTTAAGGACATAGTACCAAATACTAGCCTTGACAAATTTACTTGTGCAGTTTAACTTACTTGAGATAAGTTTATATATATATATATATATATAGGCCTTGTCCATCTAGTTTTCCTAACACACTTGACAGCCAATGAACAAGAAGAAGAAGAACAACTTGGGAGATAATAACAATAAGATCGAAATAATCCATTAAGTCTTCAAACAAGGAATCATAGTTTATGTACCATGTGAACCCTAAGAAAAGGAATAGAATGGCTTAGAAGGCTAAAACACAAATGGATAGGTTTGATGTATTGGAGGTATATAGTCATAGAAAGAAGAGTACTTGTTATAATAGTTGACCATGTTGAAGAGAAAATTAAGGGTTTTCAATGGAAACTGGTCTCTTCTATTTTCACATGAGAGAAATGATATTTTTACATGGATGTAGGATTCACTTACTACTTAAATGATAAAGATCATGTGAAAATAACATTTTTCTATATGAAAATATCAGTTCCTTTTTCAAACTGAATTTGGGATGGAAATTCAAAACAATGGGCTGAATTCCACTTGAGAACAAATTCCCAATTGTTTTTGCAATCCAAATTGAGAAAATTCAATTATCTTTGAGTCTGATCTTAGCTCAATTGTCTCTTCCCCAACACCTCATCACTAATTAGCTCAAACATTGTTCTTAGGGAATTAATTGGTAGACTTTGAATTATTTGTAATTCTGGGGAAATAGAGAGACAGATTGTAGTTTGAAGTAAGAATTATCCCTTAACCAATAATCATCACTGAGATATTTGAAAAGTTACTATTCACATATGCAGCATGTATGAAAATTAAAGTCTACTTACAATGCAAGTTCCTATTCCTAACTTAAATTAAGCACCCTCGGAATACTTCTAGCTATAAATCTGAAATTACGGAAAAAGTACTCACTTCAATACACAAAAAATCAACAAGCATGTCAACTGAAGTTAGGATTATAAGATAAATGATTAGAGACTAATTCCTAAGGTAGCCAAACAAAAAATTGAATTTTTTAAGGTAGCCAAACAAAAAATTAATTCAAGAGTCGATACAAACAAAAAGCAGTGGAATTGAATGACACAACTTGCATCAGAAGAACAATATATTGAGAGTCGGTGACCGCTAGCCGCAACCAATTGTGGTCAGCGCTGGAGACATATTGAGGGTACTTCCATGACCAACCAAGTTCACTCGAAAAATTGAATTGCGGATGGCCTTATTATATACCAGTATTGATTACTCTTTTGTTTATAGTCTCTCCATCTCATATTGAGGGTACTTACATTTTCAAAACTATACTTTTCAGTTATGCATGTATAATCTCTTTGCTCATCATAATAAATAGCATACATATTCACACAAATACATCAATAGTCCATTTCAAGGGCTCATCCCTTTATTTTACATACCATGCTCACCCCCTTTAGCGACGGATCGGACGGCGGATCGGTCCGTCGCTATATCAGAGAACCGTCGTCTTAACTTTTAGCGACAGACAACATATAGCGACGGACCGAACCGTCGCCTGGTTCCTGACTAAAGGGGGTGAGCAAGGTATGTAGGATCAAGGGGTAAGTCCTTGATCCTTTCTGTATACATCAATACCTATATTTAAAAGAACGACTTGAGTTTAATTTTCAATTAGTTGAAGAAGCAACTGAATTAACTCGATATTGATTCATATTATCCAACTGAGTTGACTGTGTAATACTAGTAAATATTGTGTTTAATAATTACAACCGAGTTAACTTGGTACTATTAGTTGGACTCATTTTTTATTTTATTTTATAATTATTGGTGATAGGTGCCGAAATTGTGACATTCGTAAGATACCCATGTTTATTCATTTTTCAAGTTTCATGAATGCATAAGGATCATTTTATTTAATTAAAGTAGATAAATATATGTAACCAATATTATAAAAATACTATAACTATTTTTAGAAAATTACAAAGAAAATTTTGAAATAAATACTTTCAAACTGCACGGACTATCGAACTTACATCAATCAATACAAGTATATAATAAGCCAACAAGAGATCTTATCCAAATTAATTTGGTTGATCATTTTAAAGGTAATTTGGACATTAACTTGTAATTCTCAAATACAAATTACATAATTATAATAATACATGTTCAAATTTAATAAATATAATTACAATTTCATATATATATAAATATATGCATGAATCTCACAATAAAGTAAAAGAAAAGTCATAAAAAAACATTAATGTCATATATATATATACACGGTCCGGATCTTAAGCTCACCCAAGTAAAACCTCACCCAACTCACCCCCCTTTAGCGACAGATCGGGTGACGGTTTGGTCCGTCGCTATATATACAACTGTCGTCTTTACTTTTAGCGACGGACAACATATAGACGACGGTTGTATATATAGCGACGGACGAACCGTCGCCCGGTCCGTCGCTAAAGGGGGGTGAGCTTGGGTGAGCTTTTAGTTGGATGAGCCTAAGATCCTTATCGTGTATATATATATATACACACACACATAATCTAAAAAGGGAACTTACAATTGAATTATTTTGATAAACAAATATAAATTATATAATAATAACAATAATAATAATAATACATTCATGTTCAAATACAATGAATATAATTATAATTTCATGTCTATATATACATGCATGCATGCATGAATCTCACAATAAAGTAAAAAATATATATTAATGTCAACTTACTTTTCAATTTTTTTAATGTATTATACAATTATAAATATGATGCTGATACAAATTATTTTCAACATTATATATATTATGTCAATAAAAATTATCAAAAGTTTGTGAATTTTTTTTATATAAACTATATATATATATACACCTAAATTAAGATAATCAAAAACTTACCCATCCTTGTTGAATGGGTATTAGAAATTTTTGTATTGCATATCACTCTTAGTGGGTGATGTTTTAGAGTGGAGGTAAAAAGCAATATAAACAAATAAATAATATATAATAGTATACGATGTGGGACAAATAAAATTAATTTCTTTTTCCGTGTTAAAATTTAACGAAAAAAAAATACTCTGTTAATGTTTACTAAAGAGAAGAGATAAATCAAGAACAAAGTAACGATTCATTTCTGTAATCCAGAAGCTGTAATTATTCTCCTCCGCATAACTATGCGGATGAGATATAACTTCTAAGTTCTCATTTGCATAATAGTTGTGCGGATGGTATATTTCATGCGCACAACTATTATGCGGACGGGGTAAATCTTAGGTCATTCTACATTTTTTGTTCTCATAAATTGTTTGATGATTGATGAGAAAGTCAGTTTAATTAATGAATCTTGATACGGTGAACGAGTTATCCACTTTGGCCAAGACGTACATTATTTTTAGTCCAAAAAGCTTGTTTTAAGTTATCTCATAAATTGTTAAAGTCATTGTCACACTTTAATATTTTTTAAATTTTTAAAAATTTATTTTCCTATCTCCTAATTCATGTTGGAGAGTATTTTAGGGTTACACATTTGCTTTCTAGGGTTATTTACAAATTAAAAAATTTGACTACTCTATTGATATTATCAAGTGTTCTTTTTGGGAGAGCTTTATATATCTTTCTTGTGAATTCAAGAATTTATCTCGATAGAACTAGTACGATATCGAATCATTAATGTTTGTGTTAGAGCGTTTTAGTTTAACCGTTATTAACGCGGCATCAAATTGTCAATGATTAAGAATGTTTTTTTAATAGAATTCTTGGGGTCATTCTCAACCTTTTGACATTTAATAAAGCTATTTGTACTAATTAACAGCATCATGTTAAAACTAGATAAAAATAATAATAAATAATAAAAGTGGAATAAAAAACTTTTGAAAGAATAGACATAAGAGGGGGCAAAAAAATGGAATAAAAAAACTTTCCCAACCTTGTTGGGTGAGAACAGATAAATCTTTGAATGCAATTGGTCATTCCAGTTAGGAGTGAGCAAAAAACGGGTAAAACCGAATTACCGAACACAACCGAATTTTTTTAACCGAATTATTTCGGTTATTCGTTTTTTTTTTCTAATTTCGGTTATATCCGATTTTTTGTTCGGTATTCGGTTTTCGGTTCGGTAGTAAAAATCAAGCTATTCAGATACCCGAATAACCGAACTTATTGATTAAAAAGTAAAAACAATAATTTTATACTTGTCTGCCCTAACCATTAATTTTCATTTCTCAAATCCCAAATCCAAGTCTCATCTCAGTTCTCACTCTCAGCCTCTCTCCGTCTCAAATTCTCAATTTTTGACCTCCGCAGCTCCGCCTCTCACTTCTTAAAGCGACACATGAAGCCTGAAGGTGTTGAAGGAGAACATCCATGGCATCACCAAGCTAGCAAATCAGTGGTCTGACTCATCAATAAAATCACAGAGGTGGAAGAAATCAAAATCGTACATGATGTGACTTTGCAAGTGAACACCAAGTTATGTAGCTAGCCACTATGAAATGAAATCACCAAGTCATCATGTACGATTTCACCAAAAGTTAACACCAAGGTACGATTTTGGTGGTTAATTTCATGGGGGAGACGGAGATCTAGTAATATTTCTCTGGGTTTTTTTCTTCATTTTACCCATTTTTTGTGCTCAACTGAAAAACAAAAATACTTGTGATTTTGGAGTTGGTATTTAACATAGATGTATTTTTGTTCAAGGGATGCCTAAGTTTAGTTTTTCTGCTTTAATGGTGCTTTGTTTTAGATTAACAAAGTAAATTTCAATCTGGCAAGTATGTGGGCAACAGGGCAAACCTTCATTTCGGTTATTACCCGAATAACCAAATAATAAATTCGGTTATTCAGTTATTCGGTTATTCGGTTATCTACTATTTCGGTTATTAGTTCGGATATCAAAAGTATGTTAATTTCAGTTTTCGGTTATAACCGAACAAGCTATTCAGTTCGGTTATAATCGAATTGCTCACCCCTAATTCCAGTTGTATTGCATATCACTTATTGTGGGTGATGAAATAAACTAGGCAAACAATTTAATTTAAACAAATAATGAAAATACAAAATCATCCAATGGGAGATTATTAACACAGTTGTTAAACTTACTACAAATTATGTTCTAATTATATTCTCAAGTATACATAGAAGTAATTTTATTCTGTCAAACTATGAAGAGTTAAGTGCATATTAAACCTAGAAGAATACACTCTTTAATCATTCGTACTCAGATGTTTAAACGCTCTTACCTCGCTACTCCAAGTACTATTAAATAAATATAACTGACCCTTTTGGTCAATTTGTTCATCGGAAAATGGCCACGTGTCACAATTTAAATGGCCAAAAATTACAAAAAATCAGTTATACTTACTTAATGGTACTTGGAGTAGCGGGATAAGAGCGTTTAAATATCGGAATACAAATAGTAAAAGGGTTTATACGTCAGGGTGTAATATGCAATTAACGCAACTAGGAATATAAAAACATGATCTTGTAGATAGTTCTTTATAAATGTTAGAGCACGAAGAATCATCTTAGAAATTACTTAAACCTTATTCCTTATTCTTCAATGTTTGAACAATGCAATTTTGCTATTTTTTGGGAGACATGATTGATATGTTGACAAATTTATGATGAAGTTGAATCGGGACTTGTGTGGAACTCTTAACATTATGTTTCTAAGTTTTCAAAAGAAAGGAAAAAATAAGCAAAAAAATAAGAGCCTAAATCCTTTAAATTTAAGGTGGCCTACTATTTTATGGTTGAAGTAATTAAAACTTGTGAAAAGAATAGATATGAGAGAACATAGAAAGAAACACCTAGATAAGAATGAAAAATAAAAGTAACATAACCCATCCTTCTTGGATGGATCACAATTACACTTTGCAATATTCATTCATGGGAAAATATTGCACATCACTCATAGTGGGTGATGTTTAATTTTGGTGTAAAAAGTAATATAAACAATAACTAATATAGAAGAACATTCAATGTGGGATTAATATAGAAAATTGATATTTTTATATGTTAAAATGATAATTTCACATGAGTTTTTCACATAAAAGTGAGACTCAATCGCTATTCATCTGAGAGAAATTATGTGAAAATATCAAAAAAAAAATTGTAGAAATATCAGTTCCCTTAGTATATCACCCTTGCAAAATTTATAATTATTTGTTAATCTGTTCATGTTTTTAAGAGTAATATAAACACGTGAGAAGTGTATAAAACAAACATAGTCCAAAAAAAATCCCCTATACCCTATACCTATATAAACATAGTCATGTTAGACCGAGATATTCCAGTTGCAAAATTTACAAAATGTATAATAATTTTCCCCTTTGTCTTGGAAAAAAAGAGAGGAGACTATTAACACAAAAATCATAAAAAAGGGTTTATTTTTCCAAGATGGAGGCAGTTTTTTGTCATATCAAAATTTGGAAACCTCCTTTAATGTTCAAAAAACTAGAATAAAATTGAACTCATCAAAGAAATGAGGAAAAACAAAGTAGGGAAAACAAAAAAATAAAAAATAATTTAAAAAATAAAAAATAAAAAACTGTCTTGAATTATTGCAATTTTTTTGCCAAATTACAATAGCGATATGCAATACATGGAATTGAATGTTATTTTAAGAATGGTCCGCCATATTATTTATCTCTTCAAATAAATTATGATTAATATTATTCGTAACAACGAAAAAGTAAACACATAAATTCACAATATATATATATATATATGTATATATATATATATCATTATATATCATTTTCAAGTAATTATAAAAAATAATAGAATAAAAAACTGAACCTGCCTTATAGGTTGGTGCAAATTTATTTACTAAACCAAGCCTCAACACATTTTGTTGCATGCATATCACTCATTGTGTGTGATGACCAAATGCATGCAAAAAAATAATTTAAACAACTAATGAATATAGAAAAGCATTCAATGTAGGATTAATATAGAAAATTGATATTTCTATATATTGAAATGATATTTTCACACGAGTCTCTCTCACATAGAGATGAGACTCAATTACTATTCATATGAGAGATATCATGCTTTTAAGAATAATATAAACAAGTGAGAAGTGTATAAAACAAACATAGTCCAAACAAACATCCCCTATACCCTATACCTTATATCTATGTTAATAATCCGAAAAGGAAACTATATATATATAAATTTATCTATAGAATAACTTTGTCAAGGCTAGTATTTGGTACTATGTCCTTAAGACAATTATGTCCTCCGTATGATGAGTTTTATAGAACTTGTCTCCCAAGATACAATGACAATCGTATGTTATAATAGCACTCCAAATAGATGTAGTTTTAGCCTTAGCGGAACCAAAACTACGTAGTTTTAGGCTTAACAGAAAAGGCGCTATAAAACGACATAGTTTTGGATCGTTCATTCAGACTGATACCCTTTCTACAGATACCGCTTCTCAAAACGACACAGTTTTGATAATATAATAAATATTGTTTATCAAACCAACATAATTTTGATAATAGAACTAAATAAATAAAATTTTAATGAATTTTAATTAAAAAATTATATACCACGAGTAGCAAGCGTATTGGTTCAAACCAAATCTTAGCTAGGTCATCTCTCTTCCACAAAAATAAGGCGCCTCTTGAGGTCCAAACCCAAGAGCATCTTTTTGTATATAAACACATTAAGTTTTTAGTTTTTAACCAATGTGAGACTTGACTTCCCACATGTATTTATTATCATTTATCATTTTCAAGAGTGATCTTTGAGAGTTAATACCTCATTCATTACTCAATGGATTTGAACTTCCAAATACTTAATTTAATATACTCATGGAGTAGAACACATTAATATATGAAATCATTAAAATTAATTAATGACACCCACATTAAATTAGGCTCAAATTCTAACAACCTATATAAGCATAGTCATGTTAGACTGAGATATTCCAGTTGCAAAATTTACAATTTGTTGTTGTAAAATGTCTTTAAGCAAATATTGCACAAGCTTATAACTTAAGAGTAATGATAGAGACACAACTTATTGTACAACTATTTTACAATTTGTTGATGTGGCATATTCCACCTCAGCATATTGATGAACAAATTGCTTTAATGTAGTCTTCGACCCCACATAAAAGCTGAGGTGGAGTATGTCACATCACCAAGTTATAAAATAGTTATAGAATAAGTTGTGTTTCTAGCATTATTCTTAACTTAATGCCCAGTACCAACTTAACTAGGTATCTGATCACTCTTTCATTGTAAATTATAGCACATTGTCATATTTTATCTATCAAACTTAAACTTGTGGTTGGTTGCTTGTTTTCTTATTATATACGGGGACTCAAGTAAATCGATTTATCCTTTTTTTTAAAATGATTTTGAGGTATGCAATATATATATAATCTCAAGTTCATCATTATTTTTTATTACAAATAATTAATCAGGACTCCCATAAAGGAGGAAACATATTTCATACAAAAGAAAAAAAATGCATATTACATTTCTGTCTATGGGATCCATTCCTGCCAAAGACGGGAAATGTTAAGATTACAGCTAAAAACTAGACAACAGAAAAATAAGCATACTTCACATAAAAAAATAAAAATAAAAATAAACTCACACAAATAAGAATCAGACCTCGGAGTCGAATGAAGAGTGTTGTTAATATTGGTTAAATATATTATAGACATAAAACATAGTCATGTTAGACTCCTCAAAAGTGCTAGAATGTTTTTCTTTAAATTCAACTGCCAGCCATTTTCAGTTCTTGGCTTGATTTGTTAATTCACTCAAAAATACTAAGCATAGCATACAAAATGTATAATAATTTTCCCCTTTGTCTTGGGAAAAAAGAGAGGAGACTATTAACACAAAAATCATAAATTAAAAAAAAAGGTTTATTTTTCCAAGATGGAGGCAGTTTTTTGTCATATCAAAATTTGGAAACCTCCATTAATATTCAAAAAACTAGAATATATTTAACCAATATTAACAACATAGCATAGCATACACTTCTATGTTTTAATGATTTCACATATTTATCATAAAAACTCTCAATATTTTGATAGCTTCTTTATTAGGTTCTTTAATCAATTACGATGATTTTACTTATGCATGGCTTATTAGTGTTTTAAGTTCACTACAATAACATCTTTATTACTTATCATGCTACACCAATTCACTTCTCTATCAATTCTATATTGAAAGACAAATGATTATTATCAAATTCCTTATCATTATACCTTTGTGAAAAGAATGGATATGATAGAACATATAAAGAAACACTAGATAAGAATGAAAAATAAAAGGAACATACTCCATCCTTCTTGGAAGGATTACAATTACACTTTGCAATATTCATTCATGGGAAAATATTACATATCACTCATAGTGGGTGATGTTTAATATTGGTGTAAAAAGTAGTATAAACAATAACTAATATAGCAGAACATTCAATGTCGGATTAATATAGAAAACTGATATTTTCATATGTTAAAATGATATTTTCGCTTAAGTTTTTCACATAAAAATGAGATCCAATCGCTATTCATGTAAGAGAAATTATGTGGAAATATCATTTTTTTTTGGGTAGAAATATCAGTTCCCTTAGTATATCACCCTTGCATAATTTATAATTATTTGTTAATATGTTCATGTTTTTAAGAGTAATATAAACAAGTATAAAACAAACAAAATCCAAACAAACATCCCCTATACCCTATACCTACCCTATACCCTATATAAACATAGTCATGTTAGACTGAGATATTGCAGTTGCAAAATTTACAAAATGTATAATAATTTTCCCCTTTGTCGAATGAAGAGTGTTGTTAATATTGGTTAAATATATTATAGACATAAAACATAGTCATGTTAGACTCCTCAAAAGTGCTAGAATGTTTTTCTTTAAATTCAACTGCCAGCCTTTTTCTGTTCTTGGCTTGATTTGTTAATTCACTCAAAAATACTAAGCATAGCATACAAAATGTATAATAATTTTCCCCTTTGTCTTGGGAAAAAAGAGAGGAGACTATTAACACAAAAATCATAAAAAAAGGGTTTATTTTTCCAAGATGGAGGCAGTTTTTTGTCATATCAAAATTTGGAAACCTCCATTAATGTTCAAAAAACTAGAATAAAATTGAAGTAAGTCATCAAATAAATGAGGAAAAACAAAGTAGGGAAAGCAAAAAACTATAAAATAATTTTAAAAGTAAAAAACTGTCTTGAATAATTTCAATTTTTTTGTCAAATTACAGTAGCGATATGCAATACATGGAATTCGATATAATTTTAAGAATGATCCGCCATATTATTTATCTCTTCAAATAAATTATATAAATTAATTGTAGAATAAAATTGAACAACCCATACGACTAAAACAAATATTAGTCTTATTCCAAAGTCAATGAATTAGATGTAAACATAGTTTAGTACGCCCATTTACACTCTGCAACTTGTTTAACCCTTTGACTGTCTACGAAGAAGATCGTTATATAAATTTTTGGGACGATTAAAATTTCCTAGTCCCAATTATAAATGATGTATGAGTTATGTTTTTTAAGTTATCTAAACTTGTCCTAAAATTAGAGATACATTTTTCTTTTTAGTTCGTTCCAAAATTAGAAATTTATTTTTATTTAAAGAGATAATAAAGTGACATGATAATCCTAATTTGTCATTAGTTCTTCACTATCATTTTCAATATCACACAAGCACAACTGAATTCCTAGCTAATATTAGGGTTATATTTAAGAACATAAAATTATCTTTTAAAGTCCTCGTTTTACAGACAGAGGGACAACTTGTCATCAGGAACTCAACTCTTAGAAAGATGACCAAGACATATATGGTACTTTATTGCTCAACCTTTATTGTAGATAAAGATGTAAATAAATCGAACCGAACCGAATCGAGCAGAATATTGAGTTACTCATATTTGGTTCACAAAATTTATCGAGTATAAAATAAGATTTGATTGAGGCTCGTTTAGCTACCGATCATCGAGCACGATCTCGAAGCGAGCCCGATCAATTTAAAATTTTTAAACGAATATGATCCGAGTATCAATAGAAAATTGTAATTTGAGGAGATTCGAGTAATTTATCGAACTCTAAAGTTTGCTTATAGTTGAATCATTTATATTTCGACTCGAATTCGAATCGAACTTTTAGTCGAGCGAAGTACGAATTGAGCCCGAACTGTTTGCTCATTTTACCGCCTTTAATTGTAGACATACGTATTTCTTCTTCATAGAGGACTTGAAATTAAGACTGGCTGAATTTATATGACCATTTAATCTATGCCTATTTCCTCTTCCTAGACGACTTGAAATACTGAGTTTATATGACCATTAAGATTAAAAGGTAGTGAAGAGATTTATTTTAGAGTAATTATTGCATGCATGTTCCATTATATAGCAAGTATAAATCTTAACACTAATGTTTCCTTTTCTGAATTTGTTTTGAAGGGATTGCTGTGTATGAAAAGGTACCGTTCTATATACAAGATAGTTGTTGATGTCACAGAAAGTTCGTTGTTTGAAAAGATAGTTTATCTAATGAGAATAAATTATATAAGAATGATCTATAAAAATAGTGTTTTTTACGTCCATCAATAACAAAATACCATAAAGTTTGGAGGTGGGAACTAAGATTATTTTGTGAACGTCATTCAAGAACAATATGTCTGTCATGAAGGGAGTTTGGAGGAGGTGGGGACTAGGATTGTTTCGTGAAAGAAAATGTGAGAGGGGGCAAAAAAATAGAACTAACCCAACCTTGTTAATTTTTATATATAGTTGATAATGTTAATTTTTATTATTTAAAAAATTATTTATACAAATATTTTATACATTGAAATTATTTAAATTTAATTAAGGTGGGGGTATTTTAGACATTTCTCATGGCCGCTACTCCCTCATGTGGCTAGCAAAAAAATAAAAAATTCTTTGGCCGCTATTCCTAACTGCGGCCAGTAAAAAATAAATTCTTTTTGGCTATTAAATATCTGGATTAACGGTGTAAGATACGATTGTTGAAATAGTGTCCATAGCAAACGTTTGTTATAGGGCATTTCCCACACACACACACACACACACACACACACACACACACACATATATATATATATATATATATATATATATGGGTAAGCATCCGTAGCAACCGGTTGCCAAGAGTACTGTTCAGCAATCAACATCTTATCCATCGATTAGAAAAAGCAACGGGTGAGATGGGTTGGATTTGTAGCCTGCCGCATGAAGCTATTGCGGCAACACTACAGGACAAAAATCAACTAGCTATATTACTGTTATGCCCTCCCCTCATATATATATGTATTATCAATTCAAAATTTAAAAGCAAGCATGCGGTGTGTGTAGTGACCTGCCGCATGAGCCTCATGTGGTAGGCAACTGAGATGAACAGTGCCAAGTATGTCTTTGACCGAAGCATGCATAGTTTTGTCCTCTCCCCTCTCCCCCTCCTTTATATGTTATTTGTACTCTAATTTCACTCTCTCATGCCCCTTCTTCCCCCCCTTGCCGCTCATTATTCCACTTCCATGCAACTTCCCTCCATTCAACTTCTAATCTAGTAACAACAGAGAAGAAATAAAAAGAAAGAAGAATAGATTTTCATCCGATACTCTACAACTTGTCAACTTCAAGTATTAATTTTGTAAGTTTTTTTTTTCAATTTTAAATAAATAAATATTTTATATATTATAATTGTTTTGTACAAATATATTTATGATAAAATAGAAGGTTAAATTTTAAGGAAAATTATCAACCATTACTGTGATTATATATATGCATGTGAATTTTTGAAATTTTTTATAATTTATGTGTTTGAGCAATTATATAACCATGTGGTGATGTAGTTATTATGATTATTGACTTACAATTAAATAGTTTTGAATAATATATTGTAATGGAGTTTTTTTTATTATGAATGTTTATTATGAAAATATTATTATTTTAATGTTGTGCATTATTTAATCTTCATGAAATTGTGAAATTATTGTGCCTAATAATTGAAAGGGAGTTGCAAATATATTAATTGAAAATTTTAAAATTGTGTTTGGGACATTATATGCATGAAAATTTTAAATTGTGTTTGGGACATTATATTTTATCTTCATGATTAATGATTATGAAAATTTTTAAAAATAAATTCATTTAAATAATTATAAAATATATATTCGTGAATTATGTTTGGGATATAATTGTGTTACATAGTCATTAAATAATATGAAAAACTTATTATGTTATTTTGTTAGGTATTAAATGGACAGTTGGAATTATGGACCAATTGACCCACAAAATCATGTGTCAGCTGATGTATTTGACGGAAAAGACAGGGGGAGAATACTCACAAGTCAGTTAACTGAAAAAAAATACGATCAATGGATATTAACAAACGCTCAAAAAACTCTTCTTAAAAAATGTGGATTTGGGATTTTTAATTATTCGACAGTTGTTCCATAGACTGACGCTGAACTCGTGTCCGCCCTGGTAGAGCAATAGCGGCCGGAGACCAATAGTTTTCATCTAAATTGTGGGGAAATTACAATAACTTTAGAGGATGTCCACTTCATTCTTGGGTTACCGGTGGTTGGCAAACCATTAACTTGTCCATTATTTGACACTCCACTAGCTCATTTTCAAGAATATTTTGGTAGTAAAGTAGCTGCTGAATATCAGGAATCAAAAAAACGCGGCTCTATTTCATTACTATGGTTGCAGGAACATTTTAATAATTATCGCCTAAAGCAAGTAAGGAAATTGTTGGCCGATGCACAAAGGCCTATATTCTTTGGTTGTGTGGGTTGTGTGGGGCAATATTGTTCCCCACTAGGAATAAAAATTCTGTTCATCCCAAGTATATGTATTTTATTGCCAACATTGAAAATTGTGTAACGTATTCTTGGGGTGCGGCTGTGTTAGGGTATTTGTATCGGTCTTTATATACTTCCACTAGAAAAGGAGTGAAATATTTGAATGGTTGTGTCACACTTGTACAACTTTGGGCATACGAGTGTATAAAAGTTGGAAGGCCTAACCCTTGGCCTCAATCACAGCTATGGTTACCTAGGGCCCTAGCGTGGGCATACTCAGAAAATCACAGTTACCCTGATAGACGAGACAATGCCCATCATCATTTGACATTTTATCGAGGGGAATTAGATGTCCAGCCTGAAGGGTAAATAGTTTGGCGCCCTTACATGAGGTGGGATGACAATCTGAATGGATTCAATTTCGAAGGAAGGTTGTTTGGATCTGGAAGAATCCCCTTGATCTATTTTGATATTGTAGAATACCAGATGCCAGACAGGGTGATGAGGCAAAATGGGTTCCTACAAGGTATACCAACTCCGGCAGAAAATCACGACGATCTTAGAAAGGACATAGAACATAGATTTGCCGTCGTTGATTGCATGGCCTTGAGGCGACAGTACATTGCGCATTGGGAGGCTTACATGGAACATCTTAGGGGGCAGCAATACGAGATTAACAACTTTGTGAAACTTGATACATACATGGATTGGTACCGAAAAATTACACATAGAAAACTGCATCGCCCTCGACGGGAAGGGGACCCAGACCCTACTTACGAGCCCCGGACAGTTTACAGCCAACAGCATCATCTTATACACATGGTACACTAGCATTGTTATATTTTACTACTTTCAATGTTTGACTTTAATTTATGCATATTACATTTATACATCCTATCTTGTTTACTAATATTAATAATATGTTCATCTTACATGACAGGTTGAGAGTGCAAAGTCTTTACTTGATAAGTGCTTTGCTTTTAGTAAGATGCCTCAAGACTATGTAGTTGAGAAACAGGTATGGGACTACCGTTTCAGTGTATATAACGCAGAAGTTAGAGGGAACTATGAACCTAAGCAAGGCGGGCAAGACTGAGAGGAGGCAAGTAATGCTGCGGTACAAGAGAGTTACATCCCCACCACCCAGGCCTATGTACCCTCCTACTCATTCGAGTCTGACTTCACAGAAAAGGCGAAGAATAAGGTACTTAAAGTGGTCATCAAAATCATGAGTATTATTATTATTATTATCATGATGTAATTAGCATGATGTTTATTATTAATATGATTATTATTATTATTATTATTATTATTATCTTTCAGGTACCTGATTTAAACGAAGGGTACATCCCCACCACCCAGACTTATGTTCCCCTTGACACATTCGAGTTTGACTTCTTAGAGCAGGCGGTATGTATATGTAACAATAATCCTTAAGTTATTAATTATAAATCTTAACTAACGCTGTTATTCTTTGCTTTTATTAATGTTTGTATCAATATAATTTTCAGGTACAAGATATAACAGAAGGATACATCCCTACAACACAGGATTATGTGCCCCTTGATCCATCTGAGTCTGGCTTCGTAGAGAAAGCGGGTCAACAGGTACTATTATTCAGGGTCATAATAATTCCATATTATTAAGTTGTTTTTATTAATATTGTACTTAGTACTTATTATTAAGGCGATAATTGTTTGTTTCAGGTACAATATTTAACAAAAGGGCAAAGTTCTTATAGAATGAAAAAGTGCCCGACAAAAATGCTTAAGGAACACAAGGTAGTGTTTATAAATAACTATTTATTTGGGAACGCAGATCAATCTATATTTCCTGTGGTACATCTGCGACACTTGTATACATTGCAACACGACGTATTCAAGGCCTTAAGCCCTGCAACTTGGATTTGGGAGCACTCCGTGGACGCGTATATGTTATTACTGCGGGATAGCGAAGAGTACTATAGAACGCGGGGAATTAGAAGTTGGGCAAGATTTGCTTTCATGGAATCATTCTTCATGCATCTTGGCAAGAGCTTTCTGCCCCCTAGCCAGGCGAATGGGGCAGAGAGTTTTTGCCACCCCTATGTCTTCCCAGAAGCGGGTCCAGCTTTACACGAATGCACTTTTATATTTCTGCCATTGTGTACTCAAGATATGCATCATTTTGTATTATTCGTATTCTCGGTCCCTAAATGGACAGTCACCATCTTTGACCCTCTCTACGAAGATACCCCGCATATCTCGATCCGAGAAATGTATTCAGAATTTGTTGAAGTTGCGGTATGTATATGTCATATAATTAATATTGCACTTTTATATATTCCTGTTGTACAATTTAATACCATAAATAATAGTTTTCATTACTGCAGGTCAAATTGATACCAGTTTGTTTGCGAATTGGTGATCCGCAGCGCGAGTGGCCTACTCAGGATCCGCGCGTGCTCATTCCGAATACTAGACCTATGCAGCCAAACCAGACAGATTGTGGTATTTTTGTCTGCAAATATGTTGACTACTTTGTCAGGAACAGTGTAAACCTTCGCAAAGAAATATGGTCCGTTGAAGATTTAGTGGTATTTCGATACCGAATTGCGTGGGAACTCTTTAAATGTCAAGCTAGACTTCTTCCAGATGCTGATATTTAGACTTATATTTTAATAATTTTACATTGATGTTAATGCCAGTTTGTTTATGCTTTATTAGCGCTACATAAATTATAATTAATATAACAAAGCATAATAAATTATAATTAATACAACAAAGCATAATAAATTATAATTAATACAACAAATTGCAACTTAGCATAATAATACAACTGAGCATAAATAATACAAACTGTTAGGAATACAGACATAACATAATAATACAACTGAGCATAAATAAAAACATAGCATAATCATACAACTGAGCATAAATAAAAAAAATAGCATAATCATAATCATTTAGGCTCAGGAATCCCTAACACGCGATAGTGATTCCGCTTGTCATGGTCGATTTCAAAACCACAAATTGCACATTTTCGATGAGATTTAGAACCCACAATTTTCTCGAGTGCACTCTTCAATCTGGATTGTTTTTTGCGGCCCTTTGTTTGAGAAATAACTGGTGGCAAGAACTCATCTTCGTCCGCTTCTTCCTGAGCATCTTCATCGTCATTATCATAACCCATAACCTGTGGTATATCTCCGCTAGTGTGATCAATGTCATCGTCAGCCAATTCAGTGTTCGTCTCATCCGGATCATACTGGTCAACTAACGATTTTCCTCGTGCATTCAACTTCAGGACAGTTTTGTAACCTCGAACTGAGCAAGCAGCTTTGCTGGCTAACTCCTGGCAATCCAGCATCAAGTGATTAAAACGCATTGCTTGATCTTGTTCAAAGTCAGCAGTTGTTTGGCTAAAGAGTAATTCTTGAACATCGGTTTTGTTCGCGTCTCTTGTCCACCGAGAAAGAATCATGTCGCTCGGAATTTGGGAAATACTCTTAGACAAGAAAAATCTCAAGATGTGCCTGCATAATTCACCAGAATGCGAAAATAATTGACAATTACATGTTACCGAGCCCAGCTGACGATTGTTGACGATTTTTTTATATCTTCCATCGTTTTCAGTTGCATTTTGATTAAACACTGCATACACCTTTGTTTCAGGGCCACACAACTCACTAACTTTACAAACATTGTACTTCATGGAATCTACGGTTTGACGTTGGAAACGTCTAAACATCTCTTTTGTGTACACCTGCGCAGCATGCACTTCCAAAGATGACCCGAGAACCATAATCCTTTTCCGATGTTTTGTTATGTAGTCGGCCTTCCTCTCTCTGATAAATTATTTTTCTATAGCCTTCTGACTCTGCACTACAAAATCTTTCATGCCCGTTGAAGCATTGACAAACTCATCAAAAAAATGGTTCATGCTCTCGCTTCTTCCAGTGGTTGTCATTCCCGCTGCAAAATATCTCTTTGTATACGCGGGAATCCATTTCTCTCGTACATCATACAAACTTCTAATCCACTCATTGTTATACAATTCATAATTCCTCACCGGAATCTGCCAACGCTCTTCATACTCCCCGACGGACAATGAATTATACACACAATGGTTAAAATGATCTTTGAAGGATGGGTGCTCAGAATAAACATGATGCAATTTCTCAGGAAATTTATTGCTAATATGCCAGGAACACAATAAGTGATGAGTAGAAGGGAGTACCTTAGCAATAGTATTACTCATGGCTCTGTCTTGATCAGTGATGATGGTTATAGGTGGCTTGTAGTCCATGGCTTCGAGCCATGTCTCTAATACCCAAACGAAAGTGTCCTCTGTCTCATCCCTTAACAATGCAAATCCAAACAATATAGACTGAAAATGGTGGTTGACCCCGGTAAAAGGAACAAACGGCATGTCATACTTATTTGTCCTGTACGTACTGTCAAATGTCACAACATCTCCAAAGCATTGATACATAAACCTTGATCGGGCGTCAACCCACAAAATGCATGCTATGCGATTTGTTTCATCTGGTTTGACAAGATAAAAAAATTTACTCGAACTTCCGGATTCCAGCTTTCTCAAAAAATTTACAGCAGCTTGTGCATCATTTTCATCTGCAGAATCCCGCCTTAAATCTCTCACCACATTCTGCACATTAACATTAGAAAAAGGAACATTCTGCAACCCACCACCCATTGTGCTCAATACGTTCATCATACTACTTGGTCCAATACCAGACTTATTTAAAGTGTCAATCAATTTTTTTGCAACCGGAGTAATATTTCTATGTGTCTCAATCAAATCTACCTTGGTAGGGGTCACTAGGTGATGATTGTGCTCTAATTCAACAGTAGAAATACGCCAGTTATCTTCTTTCTTATTATGAACAACATATATTCTAGCTTTACATAATGTGCGTCCTATAGAGTCTCGCTGCCTAGTTATTTTATTACTACCATCTTCATCATCAGGCAAACTCTTCACAGAATTTGGTGTACCAGCTTTTTTACAAACATACAACCTAGAGCACACATCATTAGTACCAGCATGTTTATGACTAGTTGCAATTCTAATCTCTAAACCATTTTTTTGAGCATAAGATCTGTAAAAAAATTCAACTTCTTCCAACTTAGAAAATAATTGACCAACATATGGCACCATCTTAGATTTAGTACTTTCAACTTCACTTACAAACTCAGACGTATTTTTACAATCTAAACTAGCAACAGAATCTGAAGAACTAGATACAAACCTTTTATGAGCAGGTATGTTGTGTGCCATTCTGAATTAAGAAGGAAGAATCGTCGGATCAGAACTTCAACTGGAACAAAAAGAGACTTGGAACAAAAAGTAGAAATTTTCGAGATGAAAGAAAGCTATATGAGATCTGGGAAAAAAAATGTGGAACGATAATACAAAAACAAAGGAAGAAAACAAACTATTTAAAAAAAATGGCTGACGAAGGAACCTGTTTGAAATCTGAGAAAGAAAAATATGGAACGATGATACAAAAACAAAGGAAGGAAACAAACTATTTTAAAAAAAATTGAGTGTCGAAGGACCCTATAGCGACAAGAAGGAAATTTAAATCGTGTATGTTTGATACTCCTAATATGTCTTGTCATTTTATTTATTTTATTTGTCTGATACTCACAAATCTGCGAATTCCATGCATATTATCTCCCCTAATAAATCAAAAAATGCCCCCCCCCTTTAACTTAAAAACTTGGCATGTGAAAGTTGTGGGCCCCTCCCTTGTCACCATCATGATGCTTAAAAAATCGGCCCCCTCCCCCGTGTATGTTAAAAACCCGGCAGCTAATGCTTCATTGTTCATGGGCATAACAGTAATTAACATTATATATATTGGTCATTGTTCATCTTAGTTGCCTACCACATGAGGCTCATGCGGCAATCATTATCACTGTTCCACTATACACACCGCATGCTTGCTTTTAAATTTTGAATTGATAATACATATATATATATATATGAGGGGAGGGCATAACAGTAATATAGCTAGTTGATTTTTGTCCTGTAGTGTTGCCTCAATAGCTTCATGCGGCAGGCTACAAATCCAACCCATCTCACCCGTTGCTTTTTCTAATCGATGGCTAAGATGTTGGTTACTGAACAGTGCTCTGGGCAACCGGTTTCTACAGATGCTTACCCTATATATATATATATATATATATATATATAGTCTGCTTCTAGTGCGGTTGGTTCGCATACGAACCACCTATAGCGACAGTTTGGACGACGGTTCAGTCAGTCGCTATAGAACAAATCTATTTCTGTGACATGGCGACGGTTCGGTTCTTCGCTATAGTTATGACGACGGTTTGTTGTTCTATAGAGACCACCCGCACCTAAAAAGTTAACGAACATGCCCGTTAAATATATATATATATATATATATATATATATATATATACATACATACATACACACATATAGGGAAATGATCCATAGCATGTATTTGCTATGGATGAAAAATGGGCAAATAGCATCTCAAACATACATTATATAAAATAAGGGCTCAGATTTAAATGGGTAATTCGTCATACGCTAGTTAAAGTAGTGGACACAAATAAAAAAAAATTCGAACAAGTATGCCCCCATATCAAGCTATTCATGTCCTTTGGGAAACCTTCGTCCGATAGTTCAACTAGCGTACCTAGAATATAATTTTTCGTGTTACGATTTCCAGCCCTTCCTCTGTGCGATTTTGAGCGATACTTCTGTGAAATCGTCAAAACTTGCTGCTTGTTCGACTAGGGTGTCCCAATTAGTGAAATTGCCATGTCAAATAGTCCTGAAATTCATTGAAACCCTGCTACGATTTCAAATTAGTCACTGTCAATAACCTTCTGCAATTCCTCTGTCAAATCATCAAAACCCTACTGCGAATTAATGGTGGGTTTCGCAATTAGTGAACTCTTCCTCTGTCAAATTGTCCAAAATCGTTCCCTAGTTGTTTGAAATCAAATTGGGGCTTTTCACAATTAGTGAAATCGAATTGGGGCTGTTCGCAAAAGTAGGTAATTGAAGCATTTTGAAGGTAGATCGGCAACAAGCATTTTGGGGCTTTGTTGTCGCTTTCCTTGCACAATGCATACGACTTCGTTTCCGATGTTGTTAGATGTTGAAGCTTATGCATTATGTATTTATGAGATTTTATTATCTCATTCTGAAAGCGTCTGAACATCTACTTTGTATAAACATTTGCTCCATGTGTTTCCAACGGTGATTCAAGAATCATATTTCGGGTCCGATAACAAGTTACATAGTCAGCTTTTCTCTCTCTCATAACTTGCTTCTCAAGAGCTTTTTGTGCATTTACAATAAATTCCTTGATACTCGTTGTCGCATTCACATAGTCATCGAATAAACTGTTCATTCCCTCACTCCTGGATGTAGTCGTCATTCCTACTGCAAAAAAATTCTTTGTGTACGCCTTGATCCATTTGTGCTTATCCTCATAGAGTGATTGGAGCCAATCATGGTCATGTAGTTCGTAATCTATCATTAACTTTTTCCATCGCTCCTCAAAATTCGCAACAGTCAACGATTTATACACACACCAGTTAAAATCATGTTTAAATGTTGGGTACTCTTCATACAATGTATGTAATTTCTCTAGAAATTTGTTGCTAATATGCCATGTGCAAAGTGCATGGTGTGTTTATGGAAGAACCTTAGCAATCGCATTGCTCATAGCTTTGTCCTGATCAGTGATAATTGTAAGACCCCGAATTTTATGAAATAAAAGTATTCAATTTTCTTATAATTATTATTCTATTCAGTAAATGGTTAAATTAATAAAAGATTAAATTAAGTTAAGGGTGATATGTGCAAATTTTACAAAGTAAGCAAGTTGGCATAAAATATTCGTTGTGACGGAGAATATTCGTTTGGTTGAAAAATATTCTTTTTGTCAGAGAATATTCGTACGACGGCGCAGTCATTGGTGGACCCCACAACGGAATAAATGTCGGATATAGAAAGTGACAGAAATAATATTTTTTAAAATAACGGCAAAACTTTTACCATTAAACTGTTGAAATACCCGGTAGTTGAAATACAGTAATACGCGTTGTTGCACAGTAGCACACGGTATTGCACAGTATTTTAAATTATTAATTTTTACATAAGAGGTCATTCATTCAATAATTATCACAGTAACCACTGCACAGTATTTCACAGTATTAATCAATAATTGTCACGCATATTATTTAAATAATATTATGAGATAACATTATTGGCAATGTCTAGAAAATTTTGTCTAGGAAAGGGGTTAGGTTATTTAATTGCGCGCCAGTAAGGAGAAATCCTTATCGAAAAGCCCCCTCTTTCTTGGGAATGATCTGGTTGTTAATATTATGATTCTGTAATATTATTTGTGAATAATAATTGATTATTGATAAATATGATAAGTAAATATTTATTCAATTTTGATATAAATGGAAGAATTTCTTAGCAAAAGAGACAATTGTTGAAAGTGATATTTTATCATTTTCGATAAAATAATTCATTCAAATATATTATTATAATATTACATTATAAGTGTATAATGTGATAATATAATAGTATAATTTTATAATTTAAATGGTAATATTTTTATAATAAATTTATGGTATATGAATAAAATGAGGAGAAAGAGAGCAAATTGGATCTGAATAGTTTTTGGTGTTATAAATGTTTTAGAGGATAAAAACGTGTAAAATATTTTGGCAGAGGATTTTCTAAAATGGGTGGGCCCCACTTGTCCTTTTGTGTGTGAAATGTGCTGAAGTTTGGTTTTTTCAAAGTTGGCATGCGGAGGATTTTATCAGTAAATATTTTGGTCAGCTTTGGTATTCTGCCATTTTTCTATAAATAGGATGCTTAGTTAGAAATAAAAATCACACCAGAATCAAAATTTTCTTTCTCTATAGTATCAAGTATATTTCTTGTGAGTGTTTAGATATTTTGAGTGTTGATAAGAGTGCAAGTTTTCTCGTCATAATATCCGATATTCCAGTCAGATTGAGTATTCTACTGAGGTAAGGGATGTTATTCTTCTCGTAAGGGATATTATTTTTCTTGTAAATGATGTTATTTCTTTCAATATCATTTCACCGAAATATTTGTATGAATTTTATTATAAAATTTTTACCTTTTCATGTCGGGGTTACTATTCACGTATACGGCACTATTCACGAATATGGTACTATTCATAGGAAAATTAAATTTTATTTTATTTATCCAAGTTGTCTGTTATGATTCCTATCTTTGATTGGATCCATGTTTTGAACTTCATTCTTGAATTTTGCTCCATAATTTATTATTGTTGAGTATTCTTGAACTTGGATAAACTAAATTACGAATCCCTAATCTTTATCCTTTATCTCACTGGATTCGTTATTTATATTATTTTTCATCATCTTCAGTCCTAAATGGTGATATAACTGAATATCTTTGGCCTGTAGTGCAAAGATGAATGATTACTTGATGAATATCTTTGGCCTGTAGTGCAAAGATGAATGATTATTTGATGAATATCTATGGCCTGTAGTGCTAAGATGAATGATTACCTGATGAATATCTTTGGCCCGTAGTGCAAAGATGGACAGGTGTTGAAATGAACATGACCACTGGTGATACAAATGAATATCTTTGGTTGTAGTGCAAAGATGAATATTTGATTTGAGATATATACTGATTGATATTACAAGAGTAAAATATTGATGATAGACTTTTAAATCATAGAAGATAGTAGACATCATTTTCTACTTAACTCTTCTAATGAATTGTTATTTTCGCTGCAGTTGTTGATCTAAAACTTGTTGTCCATAATAGTTTATCTGATTTGTTGAAGACTAACGATAATTTATTCTTCATTATCTTAGTCATAATATTCTTTACTGAGCTAGTTGAGCTCACCCTTTTCTTCTATTGTCCTCTTCAGGAAATGAGAATGTCGCAGGGACTAGTCGGGGGACAGAGTAATGGTCCGAGTTAAGAGCAGTAGTAGTCCTCACTATTTTTATAAAATAGTGTGATAATAATTGTAATGAGAACTTAGTTTGAGTGTTTATATTTTTTACATATTTGTATTGACACTCACAGTCGTATTTTGCACCGACCTTATGATATAAAATATTGTATTTAGATTCTGTACCATGTGTTTGGTGACTCAGAATGGGTTGGGTATTGAACCTATTTTGGGGGCATCACAATAATGGTGACTGATGCCTTGTTGTTCATCGCTTGAAGCCAAGTTTCAAAAATTCATACAAAAGTATCCTTGTTTCTTCCTTAATCAGTGCAAAACCAAACAAGATGGAATGATAATGATGATTTACCCTCGTGAAAGAAACAAACGGCATGGAATACTTGTTCGTTCGATAAGTTGTATCAAATGTCACTACATCCCCAAAATTTTTGTAAGTTATCATTGATCGATAATCTATCCATAAGATGCATGCGATGCGATTATCTTCATCTCGTTTGATATAAAAAAAATAGAGGATTTTTCGCCGATAGTTTTTTCAAGTACTACAATGCTGCTTGGGCATCGTTTGAATCTATTGTATCACGTCTTATATCTCGTACAACATTCCGAATATCCTTATCACTGAAATTGACATTTTCCAACCCTCTTCCTATTTCACTAAATAAATTCATCATTTTACTTGGCCCAACTCCAGCCCTTGTGAAAGTTTCGATTAAACTTCGAGCAACAAGAGTTATATTTTTCTGTGTTTGAATGAAATTTTTCTTGCTCGGAGCCACCAAATCATGATTGTGAGTCAGCTCAATTTTGGAAACTTTTCAGGTATCTTCTTTCTTTAGATGAACAACAAACATTCTAGCTTTGCACATCGTCCGACCTATAGAATCCCTTTTTCTTTTGACCTTACTACCATCACCTTCATCAAGTCTTGTTTCTTTCTTTCAATTGGTTTTCTAGCTTTCTTACATGTAAAAAGTCGGTTGGACAAATTGTTGGAATGAGCATATTTATGAGTTGCCCCAATTTTTATTTCAAATCCACTACTACGTGCATATGTTCTATAAAATTCTTCCGCCTCTTGGATAGTAGAAAAAATCTGACCCTCATATGGAGATTTTGACACGTTTATATGCGATTAGTTCGTGTTATGAACACCAATATTATCCATATCAATATTATCATGAGAAGAATTTGAAGAACTTGAATTAAACATATCTTTAGCCATAATTGAAAACTTACCAGGACGATTTTGGCGTGCGAATACTTGCTTGATTAATTGTGTAGTTTTCTTACTTGATGTCTATTGAAGTCTAGTTTATAATTTTGGTTAATTTAGTTGGGGCAAAAAATAGTAATGTATGCTTGACTGTCTATCTCCTATATATATAGAATTTGATGATTAGAGTGTAGGTTTGTATAATATAATTCCAATATGAAGTCGAATTATGATGTACAAAAATAATATTAACCCCTAGTGTTGTGAAATTGGAATTATGATGAATAAATATAATAATAATTTATTTATCCTTTCAAATTCTTTTAATATTTTTTTTGGATGACATGTAAAAGGAATTATGATGAATAAATACGATAATAATATAAGGTTTGTATTTTTTTACTATTGGAATTTGGTGTGTGATGTTTTAATTTGACCTGAAGGCAATCTAATATTTTATTTTCTTCTGTGTAGCGGATTGCATGGTTTACTTTTCCTTGTTTGATTTAGATTTTGGTAATTGTTTGATTTGGATTCCTTTTGGATTGCATGCTTGACTGTTTCTTTTTGATTTGAATTTGGATAACAGTGTTTTTGAGTTTATTTGGATAACAGTGTTTGAGTTGGAATTGGATATATAACAGTCTGACTTTGAGTTGGAATTGCATATATAACAATTTGATTTTGAGTTGGAATTGGATATATAACAGTGTTTGAGAATAACAGTCTTAGTTGGAGTTGGAGTTGTTATATGTAACAGTGTGAGTTGGAGTTGGAGTTGTGACCACGAGGGCTAAAGACTCAATGTAAACTTTCAATGATGTATTTGATCTTTTGAGGAAGTATAGCAGAGCTCGGTGTTTGTGCTCCTCCATCGGCTGCAAATGTGCCTGGCCGTGATGATGGACCGTTTCTTCCAGTGTTGCTCTTCCATCTCCTTCCTTGAACTATCTTCAAATTGTTTCAGTTCATCATTTACTTTTATCACCCACTCCTCTTGTACGAATTCTTCCATTGCATCCATCCTTTCAGTTCAGCTAATTAAGTTAATCACTTATAGTTTTAAATAAGCATTAATTATTATACAATTACTTCTAAGTAACACACCTTCATTTCCCTGCCTATTTATTTATTCATCATCTTTTTCTTGCAACGTGCATTATCTTTCCTAGCCACGGCGAGCTTATATACTCCATCCGTTCCACAAAAAGAATCTCATTTGTAAAATATGCAAACATCAAGGATACTACATTTATCACCTTAGTTGAACAATCTTCCATTTGTTTCATGTTATCGTCTACTTTTATCATAGCTAAGTTATTAATTAATAAATGTAAGTTATTAATATATAAGTAAGTAAAATAAAAATTAGTAATAAATATAAGTTATTAATATATATGTAACAAGCTAATAGTTATAGTTTTGTAATTTAATATATATATACAGTCTGTTTCTGGTGGATATCCTTTTATTTTACATACCCTACTCACCACCTTTAGTGACGGACCGGACGACGGTTTGGTCCGTCGCTATAGAACATATAAACGGTTTATATATTGTGGCGACGGTTCGATGCGTCGCTAAAAGTTAAGACGACGGTTCTCTGATATATATACGCTACGGACTGAACCGTCGCCCGGTCCGTCGCTAAATGTAGTGAGCAGGGTATATGTTAAATAAAGGGGTATGCACTTGATCCTCTCCGTACACACACACACACACACACACACACACACACACACATATATATATATATATATATATATATATATACAGTCCACTTCACCACCGCATGCGGACCACCTATAGCGACGGTTCGAGCGACGGTTTGGTCTGTCGCTATAGAACAACAAATCGTATATATGTGCTATGGCGACGGTTCGATCCATTGCTATAGCTATGATGATGATTTACTGACCTATAGCGACGGACCGAACCGTCGCCTGGACCGTCGCTATAGGTGTTTTGCAAGCAAACCACCTGCACCTGAAACTCTCTATATAATATTAAAAAAGAGTGGTCCCACTTGCTTTCCTTTTATTTACAAAAATATCACCGACGGCCTCACTTATTTTTTAAAAGAATATACAAAATGACGTAATTTTAATAAAGGTATGTTATTTAAGAGATGTATGTTATTTAAGAGGTACGTTTTAGATCTGTCCTATATATATATATATATATATATATATATATATATATATGTGTGTGTGTGTGTGTGTGTGTGTGTGTGTGTGTGTGTGTGTGTGTGTGTGTGTGTGTAAGTTATTAATATAGATATATATACAAATATATATATATATAGGGTCCGCATCTATGACAACCGATTACTAGGAGCAACCAAAATAGTGTCATGCACAACAGCTTGTAGCAACTAGGACAATTAAAAAGGGATATGTCTCTTTTTAATTGTCTCAGTCGTTACAAACTGTTGTGCATGAAACTATTCATATTAATATTTTGAAATTTTATTAATACTAATATTAATATTTTATAATATTAGTATTTATAATATTTATATTAATAATATTAATATTAATATTAATATTTTGAAAATTTATTAATACTAATATTAATATTTTGTAATATTAGTATTTATAATATTTATATTAATAATATTAATATTAATATTTTGTAATATTATTAATACTAATGTTAATATTTTGTATTAATATTACTAACCAATATTTCATTGTAATTTAAGCTTTAAATTTTGTCCAACTTAATTTCAAACTCGACCAAGATTCATATGAATAGATCGACTATAAAAACAAGCAAGCAGAGTAGATTTGAATCTAATAATTTTTAAGAATAATATAAATTAGTTAGTAATATTAATAATATTAATATTTATTTTAATAAGAATAATAGTAATACTAGTATTTATATTCATATTAGTTATTATTATTAATATAATATTATTAATACAAAATATTAACATTAGTATTAATAATATTACAAAATATTAATATTAATATTATTAATATTAATATTATAAATACTAATATTATAAAATACTAGTATTAGTATTAATAAAGTTTCAAAATATTAATATTAATATTAATATTAATGTTATTAATATAAATATTATAAATACTAATATTACAAAATATTAATATTAGTATTAATAAAATTTCAAAATATTAATATGAATAGTGTCATGCACAACAGCTTGTAGCGACTGGGACAATTAAAAAGGGACATGTCCCCTTTTAATTGTCTCAGTCGCTACAAGCTGTTGTGTATGGCACTATTTTGGTTGCTTCAGCAATCGATTGCCATAGATGCGGACCCATATATATATGTAAATATAAGTTATTAATATATATATATCGTCCGTTTCTGGTGCATACCCATTTATTTTACATAGCATACTCACTACCTTTAGCGACGGGACTGGGCTACAGTTTGATCCGTCGCTATAGAACAGATAAACCCTTTATATGTTATGGCGACGGTTCAATGCGTTGCTAAAAGCTAAGACGACGGTTCTCTGATATACGCAACAGACCGAACTGTAAGACCCCAACTTTTATGAATAAAGATTTAATTTTCTTTATATGTTATTTTGAAATAGTAAGGTGTTGATTTGATATAATGCTTTAGTTATGGGTGAAATGTGCAAATTTTTCAAAGTTGACAAGTGTTAATAAAATATTCATTGTTGTCGGGGAATATTCGTTTGGTCGTGGAATATTCTTGTTGTCGGGGAATATTCGTACAACGGCGCAGCCATTTGTGAGCCCCACAACGGAATAACTGTCGGATGAAGAAAACAACAAGAATGAGTTTTCTAAAAATAACGGCGTAGTTGTTACCGTTAAAACTGTTGAAATACCCGGTGGTTAGAGTACAGTAATACGCGGTGTTGCACAGTAGCACAATGGTATTGCACAATAATTCTAATTATTGATTCTTACGTAAGAAGTCACTACTTAATAATTGTTATAGTAATTACTGTTCAATATTTTATATTATTGATTCAATAATTGCTACATTGATAATTGCATAATATTTTATTGATTCAATAATTGTCATTGCACAGTATTTTCAAATTATCAAGTCAATAATTCATATTATTTGAATAATATTATTAGATAACATTATTGACAATGTCAAAGGAAGTTCTATCGAGAAAAGAGGTTAGGTTAATCTAATTGCGCGCCAGTAAGGAGAAATCCTTATCGAAAAGCCCTATCTTTCATGGGAACGACCTGGTTGTCAATATTTTAGTTCTGTAATATTATTTGTGAATAATTAATTATTGATTTATATGATAAGAAAATATTTATTTTATGGATATAAAAGAAGAAATTAGTGGTCAGGTGTTTTTATCGGTATTGGTTGTTAATATTGTGAATTATAATATTAATGATGAATAAATATTATTAAAAATGTGTTTGGTGAAGCCAAGTGAATTGAGATAAATAGAGGGATTTTTTATGAAGTATTTATTATAAGTTTGGCTTATTATATGGACCCCCACTTATCTATTTTTCAAAATTATTGGTCAGTTTTGTTTTATTAGTTATATATATATATATATATATATATATATATATATATATATATATATATAAAGTTTTTGTTTTATTAAAATATTTTATTGCACAGTGACTGCATAGTAAAATCAGAAAATCAGTTTTTCCTCCGCCGAATTCATCCGTGAGTTTTCTAAGCTGTGCACCCGTGATTATTTTCTAAATAGTATCCTTCCATTCTCCAATAAATAGGATGCTTAGTTTAGAATTGAAAAACACACCAGAATCAGAGAATTCTTCTTCTATAATATTGAGCGTATTTCTTTTGAGTTTAAGGAAACTTTGAGTGTTGCAAATAGTGCAAGTTTTCTTCAAGAATATTCCCGCCATACCAGTCAGAAATACTCTCCTTTTAAGGTAAGGGATATTATTTTCTTTCGTAAATGATGTTATTCTTCTCAATATATTATAACAAAAATATTGGCATGAATTTTATTATGAAATTCTGACTTTTTTCGTCGGAGTTACTTTTCACGTATACGACACTATTCACGTATACGACACTATTTACAAATACAGTACTATTCACGAAAAAATTATATTTTCTTCTAATTGTCCAAGTTGGCTATTTGGGGTACTATCTTTGATTGTATCCAAGTTTTGAGCTTTATTCTTGAATTTTGCTCCACAAAATATTATTATGGAGTATTTTTGAACTTGGATAGACTGATTTACGAATTCCTAATCTTTGTCCTTTATCTCACTGGATTCGTTTTTTTTAAAATATTTTTTATCATCCTCAGTCATAAATGGTGATATAACAGAATACCTTCGGCCTGTAGTGCAAAGATGGATGATTATTTGATGAGTATCTTTGGCCTGTAGTACAAAGATGAATGATTACCTGATAAATATCTTTGACCTGTAGTGCAAAGATGGACAGGTGTTGAGATGAACATGACCACTGGTGATACAAATGAATATCTTTGGCCCGTAGTGCAAAGATGAATATTTGATTCAAGATATATATTGATTGATGTTACAGGGATAAAATATTGATTATGAAATTTCAAATCATAGAAGATAGTAGATATTATTTTTTACTTAACTCTTCTGATGCATTGTTACTTCCGCTGCAGTTGTTGATCTAAAATTTGTTGACCATAATATTTTATCTGAATTGTTGAAGACTAACGATAATTTATTTTTCATTATCTTAGTCATAATATTCTTTACTGGGCTAGTTGAGCTCACCATTTTCATCTATTGTCCTTTTCAGAGAATGAGAATATTACGGAAACTAGTCGGAAAGCAGTGTAATGGTCAGACTAGAGCAATAGTAGTCCTTACTATTTTTGTAAAATAGTGTAATAATAATTATTGAGGACTGAATTTGAATGTTTATATTTCGTATTATATACGATTTGTATTGAAACTCATAGGTGTATGGTCGTATTTCTCACGACCTTTTGTTGTAAAAGATTTGTATTTGAAATTCTGTACCATGTATTTGGCGACTCAGAATGGGTTGGTATTGAACCTATTTTGGGGGCGTCACACGAACCGTAGCCCGGTCCGTCACTAAAGATGGTGAACAGGGTATGTTAAATAAAGGGGTATGCACTTGATACTCTCCATGTGTATGTGTGTGTGTGTATATATATAATTTATATATATCCATATATAAGTTATTAATATATATATATATATATAAGTTATTCGGATACGGATACGGATACGGATACGAATCCGAATCCGAATCCGAATCCGAATCCGAATATCAGATTGCGGATATTCGCTATCCGCCGAATGTATTTACGGTCGGATATTAAACGAATACGAATACGCCTATATCTGTATCCGTTGAATATAGATATATTTGTTTTTTCTCGAATGCGAATAATATCCGTTTTATTTTGAATACGGATGTGGACGAATACAATTTTTTCGGTTACCATTTATAGCCCTAGTTGTGTGGCGCGACAATTTCACCTTAATTGGATCCCACAAACTAGTTTGTGACATCATCATAGTCAAGTAGTTTAGTACTCTTTGTAATAGTTAGTTTAGACACCGACGTCAATATAGAAAAATAGAAAGAGTTTGTTAGCTTGCCATGTAAGCAGGGTTGGAATATAAATTGTTAAGTTGTACTTTTCACTTGTAACTATAATATAATCATTATTCAATAACACAAAGTTTACACTCCTTTATAACATGGTATCATAGCTCGAATTTTAGGGTTTTCTTCATGATCATAACTTGATCAAATTTAATCATTTTCCATTCAATCTGCATCATTTTTCATTTCGCTTCTCTTCTGCGTCAAATCTGTTCGATCTATAATTCATTTGATATACACAATCTTCAGCATAAACAGTAGACGAATTTAGTTTTTTAATAGAAATGCTCCATCAAAATTTAGAAGTGCCTAGGACAATATATATATAGGAAGAAGATGGAAATGCCATTCTTGGCAAGATATACCAACAACTTCATTGTCTTATGGAGAAAATCTTTTGGGAACATGAATTACTTGTATGGGAAGGATTACAACTATTGGAGGTGGGTGACTCTTGCCTATTATTTCATTTTTATTATTTATTGATGCTAGTAAGTTTCTTTTCATCTTATTGTAGCAATTAACTAGGAGTACAGTTAATTATTATTTTATTTTTTGCCATTTTTTATATAATTTTGTGCTTTTTGGCCGGTTGCATATGTAAAACATGTATTTGGTTACAATATTATTAATATAACAAATAATAACATTATATATATACCCCTTATTGACCCATAATACATTTTTCTAATCACAAATTTGTTAATAAATATTTAAATTTCTTATGTTATAAAAATAATATAAATTTGATTATTATTTATTTTAAAAATATTAGAGAAAGATACATATATCAAGTAGTATAAGTAATACGAAATTGAAAAAGTTATAAAAAATTCAATTTGACCCCGTATATTAAAAAAATTATAAAATTTCAGTAGAATCAATTTATTCATTACACTTAAATTTCTTCTAAATTTATCATATATTATAAAATAATTTTTTTTCCAACTGTTCACAGTGTGACATCCCCACAGCATGTGTCAATTTCACGGATCCGGTTAGCATAAAGTTATTTTTTTGGTAAGTTGATCAATTGACTAATAGAATGCTGACACACATACAACCTCGCCTGCGTGTCAGTATTCTATTGGCCAATTGACCAACTTACCTCAAAATAAACTTCATGCTAACGACTTCCCAATTTCACTGAGTCTGCATTTGTATATAAATTGTAACATACAAGTGACACAACAAAAGACTAATACGAAACAATCGCATGAATTGAGTCTACAGAAAGAATCCATGTAGTAAGGTAAAGAGACGAAATAGCCACTTGATAAAATCCAAAATAAATGCAAAAAAAAAAAAACCAAGTATAAGAATGAATGTGAAATTTTGCAATCACAAGAATTCAGAGTAGGGATAAAAAATTGTAGAATAGTCGTAGTCTACAGAAAGAATCCATGTAGTAAGGTAAAGAGACGAAATAGCCACTTGATAAAATCCAAAATAAATGCAAAAAAAAAAAAAAAAAACCAAGTATAAGAATGAATGTGAAATTTTGCAATCACAAGAATTCAGAGTAGGGATAAAAAATTGTAGAATAGTCGTCAGAATAATCTTGTAATTCAATAATAATATAGCGGATATTGACAGACAACCCTTCCTCTGTTAGCAAGGAGGGGTAGAAACCATGGGAGAAGAATCAACGGATTTGAACATCTTAGCCACTGGTTGGGTAAACGGTGAAGACGGTCTGAATTGCAGTGAGATGCAAAGAGGACGATTCCTGCCACGACAGTAGTTGTGTGGATGAGATTTCTAAAGTAGGTGTAGATGAGAGTCGCACGCCATTCATTCCAAGGCTTCCTACAATAGCTTTCGATACATATGTGCACATCATATAGGGTGCTATCTGGGTCGAGCCTGGTATCCTTGGAGAATGAGGTGAACAGTTTAGCAACATCTTCGTCGCTTCCAATGAAATTCTGGAGGATACATTTCTCGTGTAAGATGCTAACATCCGTGGCATTGTCTATGATATTGCTCATAAAAAAGATATACGAGGTCACCTCGGTCCCTGCACCAATATGGTATCTCTCGAAAGCTATTAGGTTCCGGAACATCGATTCTGTTATGTCATCCACAATCACAAGAGGAAGATTTAGGATCCCACCATGAAACGAGATGTCTATAAGGCTTCTGGTTTTGCTTCTCCTGAATCGGATCCTGGCTTTTTTGAGCTCTGATGCAGATCGGTTGATCATGTCGAAGACTTGGATCTTTCCAACGGCATAAGTTTTCAGGCGAGGAATTCGACCTCTCCAATCAAAAAGTAGGCACGCCCTGTGCGCATCTAACATGTGGAGGCGTTTCCCCAAGTTTAAGACAGGTGCACTGGGGGAGCAGAAGTCTAATATAAGATTGTGAAGATAGTCCTCGGGCTGATAGAATCAAAATTAAAAGCTAAATTAGATGATCAAGTCAAGAATGAGGTCAAAATTATTGAGTGATCCAAGATTTGAAATCAAGAAACTCATTATCCCGTGCATAGAACATACTTTTGCTATTTTAATGATTATACTTATTTATTTAACAATAAAAATTAGTTGTATTCAGAATTGGCAATATTTTTCACTATATCGAATTTAATTGTTTAACAATATAAAAGTATTTATCAATGTATATACATGTTAATAATGGAAAATTCTATTAGTAAGAACTTTATGTTAAAAATAATATAAGTTTATTTGGTAAGGACTTATTTTAAGGTTCATACTAAGGGTCTCAAATTTTTTGTCTCAAATAATTTGGCATTAAATAAGACAAGATGTGCTTTATGACCTAACCAGTCACAATAGATCTACTCAACTAACATATTGATGCTTGATGCTACATCATTTGAGATATTTTTTGAGACAAAGTCTGAGACCCTTAGCATTACCCTTATTTTAAATGAAAATAACAAATCTAGACGTACTATAACACCCCAGTCTCATATCGAAAAATATAGAAAAAATTTATCTGTGTATAAGAAATTAAGTTGGTAACTTCAGTCATGACCTTTTAGGTGAACCTGTGGTGGGATAAGATGGCCCAAGAAGATTCTATTAGGTTAGTGGTTTAGGCTTTATTTGGATGGATTTGATTCAATTCGGACTTGGGAGTTGACCTTAAATTTGTTCCGGACTAGGGATTTGACCCGGGTTGTTTCACGTACAAATAGGAAACTTAAGAGATAATTAATAGATTACATATGGCAGCATATAGTTGGAAGATATTAACCGAGTTGTGCGGAGTCAACTCGTACTATAAATAAAAATTTGGAACCGAACTTTGCAATGATATTAGTTCGTTTTGTACTTTTACTTGTATATTATTTTCACTTGCAGCTATGTATAATATGGATCCGGTTATGGTAAAGTTAAAAATTGCCAAGCCATTTGTCAAGTGTATATAATTTTTATCAATGTATATACATGTTAATAATGGAAAATTCAATTAGTAAGAGCTTTATGTTAAATTTTTATTATAATAAGTTTATTTGGAAAGGACTTATTTTAAGTTTCATGCTAAGGGTCTCAAATTTTTTGTCTCAATTTGGCATTAAATAAGACAAGATGTACTTTATGACCTAACCAATCACAATAGATTTACTCAACCAACATATTGATACTTGATGCTATATCATTTGAGATACTTTTTGAGACAAAATTTGAAACCCCTATCATTACCCTTATTTTAAAGGAAAATGACAAATCTAGACGTACAATAGGAAACTTAAGAGATAATTAATAGATTACATATGGCTAGGACTGAGCAAAAAACGGATAAAACCGAATTACCGAACACAACCGAATTTTTTTAACCGAATTATTTCGGTTTTTCGATTTTTTTTTCTAATTTCGATTATATCCGATTTATAACTTGGTATTCGGTTTCGAGTTCGGTTTTTAAAAATAAATTTTTCGGGTATCCGAATTACCGAAATATGTAATTGTACCCGGATCTTCCTCACGTGATATCCCAACTTCCTAAGTGTTAAGCATTATTAATATAGAGAGACAGACTGTCGCCCTCTCCTTTTCCTTTATACCATGACTTTGAAATCAAAATATAATTCAAACTATCAAAAGTAACAAAATAACAGCACCATCAATCCATCATCTCTCCTTCCGCCTCCTTCTTCCTCCCTCTTCCAACTCTTGGCCCACCATCTTTCCTTCCGCCTCCTTCTTCCTCCCTTTTCGATCTATGCTTTTACAAATTCTGGGTTGCTAGATTGTGTTGTTCTTGTGTGATCAGTAGAGGGTAATTGTGTACTTGATGAAGGAGTTATGATCTGAGGGGTGGTTCTATTTTGGTTGGGATCAGTTTTGGAAGGATGTTTCTCCTGATCTGAGTTTCTTTTTCAGATCTCTTATGGAGCTCGCCGGAATCTGGGTTTGGCTCTACTCATGCCGATCTGGGTTCATGATGCTGCACCTACGACCTATCAAGTATCATGTTTTGATTGTAATCTTAAGTTTTTCATCCCAGTTCGAATTGGGCACGATTTTATTGATTTGGTGATTTTGCTTTCAATCAATTTCAATTTTGGTTGGTTCGGTTATTAACCGAAATACCCGAATTTACGATTCGGTAATTCGGTATTCGGTATTTCGGTTATTGCCAAATTCGGTTATTATTTCGGATAGTGAAATTATGAATATTTCGGTATTCGGTTATAACTGAATAGCCTATTCGGTTCGGTTATAACCGAATGATCAGCCCTACATATGGCAGCATATAGTTGGAAGATATTAACCGAGTTGTGCGGAGTCAACTCGTACCATAAATAAAATTTGGAACCGAACTTTGCGATGATATTAGTTCGTTTTGTACTTTTACTTATATATTATTTCACTTGCAGCTATGTATAATATGGATCCGGTTATGGTGAAGTTAAAAATTGTTAAGCCATTTGTCAAGTGTATAATTTTTTAAGAGATAGTGCATCCATATAGCATAAAGTTGCAATGTTGAATACAAATGTTGGTGTATGCAGCAGAACTGAGCTCGGTGCAGTTACACATCTTGAACATTGGTCAAACTCATAGGAAACTGTTGCATTGTATATCACATAACTGCATTTTTTTCATAACTTTTTTTACTTTGCTAAAGTTGCAATGCAATTTTGTGCTATACAAATACAACCTTTTCTACTGTACCGAGTCCAAACCCATATGCAACTGCTATACGGATTCGACACTTACTACAGCTTTAACAAATTACTTGTAAATATCTGTAACTTCACTTAATTCAAATCAGTAAGTATAATATATACCTGAATTTTGTCATTTTGAACAGCAAGTAGATTCTGGAGGACCAGCATGGGGAGTTGGTTTTCAAGCAGGAGTATATCACGTTTGATGTTTGGCATAATATACAGCTTCGCATGATCGCTGAAGATGGGATCGTTGGAAGGATACTCCAAGGCCAAGCTGCGTCTGATGCTTCTGGTTCTATCTCTGGCTACCACACGCAAGATTTCGAGCATGAAACATCCATCAAGAATCATCAGCTGCAAGAACGCGTCTGTGTTCTGTTGCCAGACAGCATCCAGGGAATCGTACGAGTCCTTCAAATCCTGCACCACAGGGGCTAAAGACTCGATGTAACAATCCACGGGTTTATTTGATCGTTTCAGGAAATGAAGGAGAGCTCGGTGCTTGTGCTCCTCCATCGGCTGCAAATGTTCCTGGCCGTGATGATAAGGCCCAAAGGAGACTGTCTGGGGCATGTAAGCACTCTTGTTTAGATATGTAAAGGATGCTGGTAATTGATATATGGATCGCTTCTTCCAGTGCATAAACATCTCCACGTTTGAACTATCATCCATCTGTGCCACGTCATCGTTTACTTTTATTACCCACTCTTTTTGTCCCAATTTTGGCATCGAGATATCCTTTTGAGTTCAGTAAATTAAGTAAATCAATTACATATGCTTCTAAATAGATATTATACTCCTTCTGTTCCAAATTATAAGACCAATATTGACATTTTAAAAGTCAATTTCAAACATTTTCAAACTCAAAATTGACATGAATTCATTTAGTTTACGTCAATACAATTATGAATATCATAAAGTACCTAAAAAGTATTACTAGTTATAAGATTTATTGTTTTCAAAACTTACACAATTCATGTCAATTTTGAGTTTGAAAATATCACAAATAGACTTTTAAAAAGTCAATATTGATCTTATAATTTGGAATGAAGGGAGTACTGCATAATTACTTCCAAGTTCCAATAAAAAATTAAATAGTAAATACTAAAAAAAAATTAGTTAGAACCCACCTGCATTTCTCTGCCTATATATTTATGCTTCATCTTTTCTTGCAATGACAATTCGAATCTTCTCGGCCACGGCCAGTTCTATCCATGCAGCTACCTACATTTTTTATATGGTTAGAAACTTAAAATATTTAAGCTTTCAGACCAAGTAAGGGACTTCCAGATAGGTCTGTGCCTTGGGTTTAGATGATAGCTTCTGGTTTCCAAAGCATATATAGGCATGGGGTCCAACTTTACTTTAGCACCTTTTCTTTTGGTAGTTCTGTTTTCCTATTTAAGTATGCCTAACTTGAGATAAAATGATCCAAAAAAGGAAAGGAAAGAAACAATTAGAACTAACATAAGTGTAAAATAATGAAATACAAACAAAATACAACAGTTTACAAAGGATCTCACCTTCTTCATCGATCAGCTTCAGTTTCTACCATATCTTCAGTTTCTGGCTTAGAGAAACCACTGGAAAAAAATAATCCCCTCAATACAGAATTTATAAATATGTGATTAATGGAGATGAAGCATATCTATTTTGTGTTGTTAACCTAACCATGGTCAGCTCATATAGATATGTCAGTTAGGTGATGGTAAAACGTGATGATAATATTCCTCACGCATCTTCTAGCTTCTAGCTTTTTTGTGCATTACGAATATTGAACCCAGTTTCTAGCTTTCGGGCCTAAAAGTGTAAACAAACACTAAACCAACAGCTTTTCAGAAGCTAGAAGCTGGGGAAAAAAACTGAAACAAACAGGGCCATAAGACTTGCCACTTGCCAGACTGAAGATTGCTAACATTGCAGATATTATTAATGACCTATAAAAGTTCATCACTACATAGAAACCATGCATTTGAAAGGCTCAAAACAAATAATTTTAAAAAAATAGCTGATTTGATCAACTGCTAGTTGAAGAGAAAGGATATGGACATGGGGGCTTGGTGACATCGACGACACCTTCAAGCATTTGGATAACCTTCCCCATGATTGGCCTTAGAAATGGATCTTAAGGAATACACCAAATACCAACCATAACAAACCTCTCTAGCTTCTTCCTCTCATTTAAGAAATCCTCCTTATCATTTTATACTAAATCAACCAATCTACCTTCCTGAAAGCAGTCCCAAACCCAGTCTGTTAAAATGCCTCTCTCTTCACCAATTTCCACATCCTCCAAGCTTCTTCGGCAACAAATAATCTCCAACAGCAATACACCAAAGCTATATACATCAAATTTTATGGTGATTGGAGTGTTTCTAAACCATTCAGGCACAACATACCCCTTTGTCCCTCTAATTGCAGTGTTGGTTCTACTCTGATTGATCCTTAAGAGGTTCACCAACCCAAAATATGAAAAGCGTGCATTGTTCCCAACTAGGCTTGATATCTCCAAATAGGAAGCCCGCTAAAGTTCCATTAGCCATAAACTCATAAACCAAAAGGAGATGCTCTCCCTCCTCACAAAATCCAAGTAGCCTGACCAAATTCTTGTGATGAGTTTGGGCAATCGCATTTACCTCGGCTTTGATTCCTTCTCGCCATTTTGAAACACCCTATAATATATTTCCAGAACAGACACATGCTGCCCCTTTATAAACTATTCCAAAGGCACCCCTTCCCAATTCTTCTTCGAAACCGTTTTTGGCTACTGCTAGCTCTTTATAGGTGAAACAATGCAGATTGTTTCCACAATGTTATTGTGTGGGTGAAGGTTTATAGTTTTCTTGTTGTAGATACAAAAGAAGCCCAAGGAAGCAGCACCAACAATTATGAAATTGACAAACACCGAACTGCCTAAGAGCACCGAACCCACAAGGATCAAAGTTCCTTGATCCTTCTTCTCGCGTTGAGCTGGATAGTCACAAACTGTCGGAAGGTCACCTTTCCTAATTTTCACTAGAGCCTTAATACCACTGTCCTTTTTCCCATTTAAAAGAGGAGGTTTCTTTTTCCAACAGCTTTTGTCCCTATAAATGACAACAGCACAAAAACAGTCATCCAAACAAGACTTTCTACACTCCAATTCAGAAATTGGCTCCAAATGCTCATAATCAGAAGTTGGCCAATCAATGCCATTGATCTGCAGAAATTCATATCTATTTTCTGCTGCAGAACTACTAAATTCATTGACATCACAGCTTTGAACGAAACTTGGCTTGCAGCTGCCATACTTGTCATCTGAATCAAGTAATGAAAAACCTTGAGGGCATTCACAAATTGGCCTACTATCGTCATTGAGTCTGCAAACACTATTATACCAACAAGCCCCACTACCTATATCTCCCATAATAGCACTACAAATGTCTTCTGCCCAAGTTCAGGAAACAGCCCAATTCATGCCTGCGGTGAAAACCTTAGGGTGATAATATTGGACAAAGACTCCATCAAAATTTAAAGTTGGTCCATGGTAATACACTGAAGATTGAAGTCCAGATCTTCGAGTGTGATCAAATCTTTGACCATTTCTTCTCAAAATATACATATAACAACACCTATCGAAGTAAACTTGGTAACCTGAATTATTCATATCAGAAGTTCCACTCCTGAAGTAAGTTGTATAAGCATGATTAGTACTTGGAAGAATCGCTACCCACAAGCACAAAACTGCCAGTATCTTTCATAAGGCCATATGAAACTTCATCAAGAATGGACAAGGGGTTCCATAATCTTAAGCCTTGAGAGTCAGTGAGGACTAATCCACGGTCAGCAGTTAGCTCCACTTTGGATCCCCTTGGCACATTATTGCCTTCATTTCCATACCAAACTATGGGTTTGTTAGGTAATTTGCCGTACCATATGGACAGCAAAAAGTGATCCTTGTCTTGCACTGCCGGCTATAGAATTATTACCTTGAGCAACAATGGAAATTGGCAAGACAAATACTAATAGGCAGAGGAGATGAAGAGGGGCATAAGCCATTGCTAAGATGATTTAGATTGGAAAAAAAAACACTGCACAAACATATGCAATTCTTTTGGGGTATAAAAGGAGGGAGTTTAGAATGAAGTTTTAAGTCAAGGAAACACATAATTTTCCAGGAACCATGTATGTTGTCTTCTCACAGCTAGTAAATAAGAATACTTTTCTGACATGACCACTTCCTAACAGTTTTGAACTACATATCATTCTATTTTCAACCAATCGAGTTTGAACTCCACTAAAACAAATCAATGAGCTGCAGTAAGTAAACCCAGTAAAGGGAAATTTCGCCGCTCATATCAAGGTTGTAGTTTGGCAAGGGCTAAAACCAGGCCCAAACTTTTAACCGTGCTCTCACCCAAACTGAGAGACCAATTTGACTTTCGATATTTCTTTAACACATTCTACCTCCATTGGAAATGATTGTCATACTTTTATTCTTGCCCTTTTTTTTCCTAATTAAAGTTTGTACTTGGTATACTTTAGAATTTTTTTCTCGCCAAACTTTTGAAAACTATAATTTTACTGTTTTAAGTTCAATAATACTGAAAATCAAGAAAAGAAAATTATTCTAAACGTGTTGATTCTAAACCTTAATAATTATCAAATGTGTTGGACTATTAAGGGTTGCCTACGATATAGTTGAACACAATTCTACAAATAAGTTTTTCTTTTTTATAAATTACTCCATAATTTTTTTCCCACATAACCAAAAAAAAATTATAAACATATAATATCAATATATTAGAAAGATCACTGCCGAAAGGAAAACTTATACAATATGAATACGTTTCCTGGTTAATGAGCTTCAGCTAAGCTTCAAGGGCCATCAAAATTGAAAATGGTATAATTATAAAAGGTAAGATCGAAATTGAAACAATCGGAAATGCATCACAAAGAAATACTGAACAAGATAAGATACAAATGAATATAAAAGTATAGAAAGGATCGCACCTTTCTCCTCAGCTTCGGTGTGGGAGAATAGTGTTGTTTCCGTGAAGTATGATTGTACATATGTGTTTGCTAGTGGAGAGGAGTGTTAGTTATGGGGTTAATATCAACCACGAAGTATTTGCAAGTTGCCAGTTGCAATTGTGCTCACACAGTATAAATTCTCCCATGTAAGTTTTCAACCCGTGATTGTGCTTTTACTTTTATTCAACCAGAAATGTCATAATTATTAATTAATTATTTAATAATATTAATAATTATTATAATTTTAAATTAGTATATTTTAATAATAGTGTTCTTTAGGTGACGATGATTGTTTGTGTGTTTGCTCCTAAAGAAGAGGGATAATTTTGGGTCAATTATGAGTTAATAGAATATTTCACTATGAAGTATTTGCAAATTAATATTGTGCTCACAAAATATAAGCTCTAACGCATGGCTTTAAAACTCGGATCAGATCCTTCGATTTAACCGATTAAAATCGAAATCGGTCGACACATCGGTTCGATTTGAACCAATAAATCATTTTTGGTCAAAAACTGGTCGACTCGGTTGATCCACCGGTCGAACCTGTTGGTTCAACAAGATAATTGACCTAGTGAACCGGTTTTTAATTTTTTTGTACCAAAATTTTTGTAATATTAAAATTAACCACTTTTAGTAATATTGTAACTCAACTTTTATGTTTTAGTTCATAAAAATGAGATTTTTTAAAAAAAATTATTAATTGCTAATAATATATATTTTTATATATTAATGACATCAATGGGTCAATAACGATTCAACCACTGGTTGGACCAGTGACTCATCCACCCGGTATCTTTTTCGATTCGATGATCGATCTGGGTATGAAAACATTGCTCTCACGTGGAAGTTTTCAAAGTATGTCTAAGTAATTTTTTCATATTCAATCGGTCATCCAATTGAAAAAGTTACTGAGTGTGAATGATTTATTAATTCTAACAAGTGATTGAACCGTTATTGAACCGATTATATCATAATTACTAATTAATTATTTTGCAGTATTAATAATTATTAAAAATTCTACTCTTTGTGCACAACTTTTTATGTACAATTTGTGCACATAGTATTATTCTTTAAAGTATGTTTAAGTAAGCAGATTGATAAGAAATTCAACGTGTTTTATAACACATGATTGAAACATAGCTCAAAGGAGGCTGAATTACATATTTGTTTTTCTAAGTTGCCGTCAAGTTTTAAAGTTGCTCTTGAATTGATAAAAGTGACGCATTCATCCTCCAAGCTGACATTTTAGTTTATTTATGTTCATTGAATTAACTTTTCTCAAAATTTTGATGCAAATACTTTTTAGTGAGACTATATTCGTATTTTGCATTAAAATATATAACAAGGGCACATGAAACTCACGACTCCAAACCATTGCGAGTTTCATAAATTTTGGAGAAACATGTAAACGTTAAAAAACAAATACAGTTTCATTAAAAATTGTGTGTGATATTATTGTATTTATTGTTAGGAGGATTTTTAGGAATATTGTTAGGATTGTATTTATTGTTAGGAGGATTTTTAGGAATATTGTTAGGAGGATTTTTAGGAATCTTGGTGAGCAAGAATTTGAGTCTTGTAATATATATACTACAGGGTTGTGAATGAAGAAGATAACATTGACAGAGATTTTGTCATGGTATCAGAGCCTTAGAGAGAACCTAGGGCAAACACAAAGCAAACACAAATCGTTTGTAGTGTAGCCAACACGAGAGACCATGTCTGGCAAAGACGGAGAAAAGAAAGGAGATGGAGACAAGAAGGTGGATATAATGTATCATCTTGGATCAAGTGACGGTCCGGGAAACATCATTACCCCGATTCAATTACGCGATGAGAACTACGATGAATGGGCGAGAGCTGTTCGAACCTCACTAAAAGCGAAGAGAAAATTTGGCTTTGTGGAAGGGACGGTTCCAAAGCCAACTACAGAGGAGAAACTTGAAGAAGAGCAGTCCGTTCGATCAACACTTGGAGAATATGACGATGCACAACTCCTGTGGAACAATCTCAAAAATAGGTTTTGTGTGGTGAGCGGCACTCGTATATGTCAATTAAAAACATCCTTAGGAGAATGCAAAAAAGGAAATAATGAGATAGTGGCAATTTATTTTGGTCGGTTGTCCAAGATTTGGGATGAACTGATCACATATGTGAAGGTACCGATCTGTAAGTGTGGAGGTTGCAAGTGTAGCATCGTCACGCAGGTAGAAAAGCTGAGAGAGGAGGACTGTCTACATCACTTTCTTATCGGTCTCGATGGAGCGTATGCTTCAATCCGAACGACTCTGCTTGGACAAGAGCCATTACCGACTCTTGATAGAGCCTATCAACAAGTGATTCAAGATTGCGTGGAGGAGAGTTGGCCTCGTCTAAGGATGAACGAGATAGTATCATAGCTTTCAAAATTCAGTCTGATACGCGTGGTAAGTCTCATTTTGTGGATAATACTGACAAGTTTTGCAATCATTGTAATAGAGACGGCCACGACGAATCCTCTTGTTTTTCAAATAAATGGGTTTCCCGATTGGTGGAGGGATCGTCCTCGTGGAGGAAGGGGACCAGGTTGTGGTGGAGGAGGGACATGAAGGGGAGGTGGACGTGCAGGTTCTGGTCATGGCAGAGGGAACGGTGTGACGCCCCCAAAATAGGTTCAATACTCAATCCATTCTAAGTCACCAAATACATGGTACAGAATCCAAATACAATCTTTTATAACATACGGTCATGTAAAATACGACCACACAAACTATGAGCTTCAATACAAATCGTATATAATACGAAATATAAACACTCAAATTCATTCCTTATTCATTACAATTATTGTCCCACTATTTTATAGAATAGTGAGAACTTCTACAGATCTAACTCTGATCATCACACTGTTCCCCGACTAGTCCCCGCGATATTCTCATTTCCTGAAGAGAACAATGGAAGAAAAGGGTGAGCTCAACTAGCCCAGTAAAGAATATTATAACTAAGATAATGGAAAATAAATTATCGTTAGTCTTCAACGAATCAGATAAAATATTATGGACAACAAGTTTTAGATCAACAACTGCAGCGGAAATATCAATTCATTAAAAGAGTTAAGTAGAGAATGATGTCTACTGTCTTCTATGATTTAAAAGTCCATCATCAATATTTTATCCCTGTAACATCGATCAATATATATCTCGAATCAAATATTCATCTTTGCACTACGGGCCAAAGATATTCATTTGTATCACCAGTGGTCATGTTCATCTCAGCACCTGTCCATCTTTGCACTACGGGCCAAAGATATTCATCAGGTAATCATTCATCTTTGCACTACAGGCCAAAGATGTTCATCAAGTAATCATTCATCTTTGCACTACAGGCCAAAGATATTCAGTTATATCACCATGTAGGACTGAGGATGATGAAAAACAATATAAAGAACGAATCCAGTGAGATAAAGGACAAAGATTAAGAATTCGTAATTTAGTTTATCCAAGTTCCATAATACTCCGTAATAATCAATTGTGGAGCAAAATTCAAGAATGAATATCAAAACTTGGATCCAATTAAAGATAAAAAAAAATTACCGTGAATAGTAACTTGTGAATATTAACTCGTCATGAAAAGATGAAAATTTCATAAAAAGTTCAGACCAATATTCCAGTGAAATGATATTAGATGAAGCGCAAAACTAAAAGAATTTCTGATCATTTCAGGAATTATAGAAGCAATACTTACCGTAGTAAGTTTAAATTTAGGAATATGAAATGAAATATTATCACTTTCATAATATGGAATATGAAATAAAATAATATTCATTATGAATATTGAAAGAAAATAACATCATTTACTAGAAAAATAACATCCTTTACCTCAATAAAATACTAGATCTGTCTAGATTATCGGATATTATGCTGATGAAAACTTACACTGTTATCAACACTCAAAGTATCTAAATACTCACAAGAAATACGCTCGATATTATAGAGAGAAAATTTTCTGATTCTGGTGTGATTTTTATTTCTAACTAAGCACCTTATTTATAGAAAAATGCCAGAACACCATTGTTGACTTAATTAACCAACGGATGAATTTTCAAGCCCATCACTTTTGAAAAAACAATCAGCACACCACCATTCAAAGCCTCCACCAAAAATCCCACCAACCACATGTTTATATAATATATATATATATATTAAAATATTTATTTCTGAAACTTCAATAATTCATAATAAATAGCCCTTTTATCAGAAAAATACGAACCTTATGTCCATTCTATATGAAATTTAATTCTCTACAACTTTGTAGAAGAAAGTTTTTTCAAATTCCGAACGAAAAATGACTCAAATTTACATAATGATGATTTTTTCACACCTCCATTCCGACAAAATACATATACAGATAAAAACAACCATCAACACTAATTTCTTTATTTATATCCATATTAAATAAATATTTTTTTATCATTTTTGTCAATAATTAATTATTTCCAAATAATATTATAGAACTACAATATTGACAACCAGGTCGTTCCTAGGAAAGAGGGGGCCTTTCGATAAGAATTTCTCCTTACTGGCGCGCAATTAGATTAACTAACCCTTTTCCTAGACAGAACTTTCTTAGACATTGCCAATAATACTATCTAATAATATTATTCAAATAATATGAATTATTGATTTGATAATATGGAATACTGTGCAGTGTCAATTATTGAATAATAAAAATATCAACGTAGCAATTATTGAATCAATAAAATAAAATATTGAACAGTAATTACTGTAATAATTATTGAGTAAGTGACTTCTTACATAAGAATCAATAATTCAAAATATTGTGCAATATCGTGTGCTACTGTGCAACAACACATATTACTGTATTTTTATCACCGGATATTTCAACAGTTTAACGGTAATAGTTTTACCATTATTTTATAAAAAAGTTATTTCTGTCGTTTTCTATATCCGACAGTTATTCTATTGTGGGGTCCACCAATGACTGCGCCGTCGTACGAATATTCTCCGACAAAAAGAATATTCCACGACCAAACGAATATTCTCTGACAACATTGAATATTTTATAACAACTTACTTACTTTGTAAAATTTGTATATTTCACCCATAACTTATCATATTTATCAAATCAACACCTTACTATTTTAAAATAATATATAAAGAAAATTATATCTTTATTCATAAAAGTTGGGGTCTTACAACCTCCCCTCTTTTGAAATTTCGTCCTTGAAATTGACGTACGTACCTGGTATGTCAAAAAAGTGAGGATACCTCGCTTTTATTTCCGATTCTAACTCCCAGGTCATTTCCTCGATATCATGGTTCCTCCACAAAACTTTAACTTGAGGTATAATCTTTGAGCATAAGACAAGTTCCTTCTTATCCAAGATCTTGACAGGTACCTCCTCATACGTTAAATCTTCGGCTATCTGGTCTGGTTCTAATTCAATAATGTGGTTTGGGTCTTTCACATATTTACGAAGCACGGATATGTGAAAAACGTTATGACCACAAGACATACTTGGAGGTAAAGCGAGTCTTTAAACCACATTTCCTACTCGGTCAAGAATTTCAAATGGACCAATAAATAGTGGATTGAGCTTTCCTCTCTTCCCGAATCTCGTAACTCCTTTCCATGGAGCAACACTTAATAATACATAATCTCCGACATTAAATTCTATATATCTTCAATGAAGATCAGCATAACTCTTTTGTCGATCTTGTGCAGTTTGTATACGTTGCCGGATTATTTGAATCTTTTCCGTAGTCATACGTACTAACTCTGGTCCCAATAATATTGCTTCACCTATCTCATCCCAACATACTAGAGAACGACACTTTCGTCCGTACAACGCCTCGAATGGAGCCATGCCTATACTTGCCTGATAACTGATATTGTAGAAGAATTCCACCAATGGTAAGTATTTATCCCAACTTCCTTTGAAGTCTAGAACACAGAGTCTCAATAGATCTTCAAGAATTTGGATAGTCCTTTTCGATTGCCCGTCCGTTTGAGGATGATAAGCCGAACTAAATCGTAAATCCGTGCCCATAGCTTTCTGCAAACTAACCCAAAATCGTGAAGTGAATCTTGGGTCACGATCCGAAACTATGGATACTAGCATGCCATACAACCTCACAATCTCATTCACGTATATACGAGCAAGACGTTCAAGGGAATAAGTCTCCCGTATCGGCAAGAAATGAGCAGACTTGGTTAATCTATCAACAATAACCCAAATCGCATCTATGCCTTGAGAAACGATGGGAAGACCCATAACGAAATCCATGGTAATGTGTTTCCACTTCCATTTTAGAATCTCAAGTGGTTGCAATGGACCCTTTGGCACTTGATGCTCTGCCATGACACGTTGACACGCTAAACACCTCGAGATAAACTCCGCGATCTCTCTCTTCATATTGCTCCACCAAAATTTATGTCGAAGATCATAATACATTTTGGTACTCCCAGGATGGATTACAAACGGTGTGTTGTGTGCCTCCATCATGATTCTATACTTCAAATCAGAATCGTTAGGAACACAAAGTCTGGAGTTAACTCGAAGTATTCCTTCTTCATCGATTCTTGCTTCTGGAATAGCACCTTCTTGCACTTTCTTCTTCATCTTCATCAGCTCCGGGTCTATAGCCTGAGCAGCTTTAACTTTATCAATCAAAACTGGTTCTACGCGTATACTTAACATTATCACGTGGGTCCCCGGAGTCTTGAACTCTATCTCCATCCTTTGTAGGTCTTACAAAATGGGCCTTTGTGTTGACAACATCGCACGCATTCCCGTATATGATCTTCTACTCAATGCGTCTGCTACCACGTTCACTTTTCCAGGATGGTATTGGATGGTATGGTCATAATATTTCAACAGCTCAAGGCAACGTCGTTGACGCATATTGAGTTCCTTATGGGTGAAGAAATATTTAAGGCTCTTATGATCCGTATAGATCTCCACTTTCTCCCCATACAAGTAGTGTCTCCAGATCTTCAACGCGAAGACGACTACTGCCAACTCTAGATCATGAGTAGGATAATTCCTCTCATATTCTTTGAGTTACCGTGAGGCATAGGCTATGACTTTCCCGTGTTGCATAAGAACACATCCTAACCCTTTGCCCGAAGCATCGCTGTAGATGACAAATCCATCCGAACCAGATGGTATTATCAGAACAGGTGCTGAAATGAGTCTCCTCTTGAGCTCTTGGAAGCTCTTCTCGCATTCCTCATTCCATACGAATTTTGTATCTTTCCGAGTCAGCTGAGTTAATGGAGTAGCGATTCAAAAAAAAATCCTTTTACGAATCTCCGATAATAACTAGCTAAGCCCAAGAACTACGTATTTCGGTTACTGACTTAGGTTGCTCCCAACGGAGTTTCAGTAGATAAGTCAAAGTCTAATTTCTCAGGGTCAAGTTCAAATGTTGTTCACACGTAGGTGAAATAAAAGAATGGGTAGAACTGGTATCTAATTAGGTATAGACTTCGCAAGAGTTTACGATTAGCTTACCCGTGATAACCTCATTTGGGTTCCTCGCTTGTTGGGCAGTCACGACAAAAGCTCTTCTAGGAACCACCGACTTTAACTTGTCCAGAATAGTATTTGGAGTCACCATCCCTGCTGGACTTGGTTTTGCTACAGGACACACTCGAGCTTTGTGACCTTCCTTTCCACAGTTATAGCACACCTTGGATTGTTGTGTGCAGTTGGGATTGATGTGTCCCTCTTGTCCGCATTTATAGCATATGACCGGTGGTCGTTCTCCTCCCCTAGAAACGGTTGTTGATGCTGGTGCTGCTGTCGACTTCTCACGTTATCATTATTGTACCTTCTCTTCTTGAAATCTTCCCCCGACTCACTTCTTCTATTATCATGGCCACGATTACCACCAGAGTGGTTACCGCTTCTGTCATGATACTTTTCTCATCGCTGGTTGTCATTGTTTCGATGACTGCTGCCACCGGTACGACCTTGGTTGTTATCCCTTGGTTGAACATAATCATTATCACGTTCTAATAATTAGGCCCTGTTCACCACATCTGAATATAAAGAAAGTTTGTGAGAAATGAGGTACTGACGAATTTCGGATTTCAAATCTCTTAGAAACATCCGCGTCATACGTTCCTCATTATCAACCAAATGAGATGCGAATCGGGATAACTCCGCGAACTTAGCCTCATACTGGGACACAATTATGTTGTTCTGTTCCATTTTAATAAACTCTACCTCCTTCATATGACGAATACTTTCTAGAAAGTACTTGTCATTGAACAGTTTTTGGAACTCCTCCCAAGACATCTTGAGTGCGGCAGGCTGGGAACGCTTCACAGATTCCCACTAGTAATCTGTCTCTCCACGGAACATAAACGTGGCGAATGGAACCTTCTGTTCCTCCGTGCAACCCAAGACATCAAATATCTTGATAATTTACTTAACCCACGTCTCTTCCTTGATTGGATCTGGCTTTTCCGGAAACTCTGGTGGTCCCAACTCCTTGAACTGCTTGGCAGTGACAAGTCGCGAGTTGTTATTATTTCCACCTGTATTATGAACACGAGTCTCCCTCGTCTGGTTTTGCATGAACTGCAAAAAGCTTCTAAACATCCCATCATTCATCGTCTGATTGGTGGTGTTGTTTACAGGAGGAATATTGCCTTCCTGTTGCACGTTCTCCTGGTTGGTGATTAAAGGTATCTCAACGGTCTCATTCACTCCATTGTTTAAATTTTCAGCTGCCATTCTCAAATACTGCCATAAAACAAGGGCTAATTAAACAAATTGACATATCACATAATAACCCTATGTTCCGACCAACCAATTAAATAACAATTAAGCTTAGGTAGGACACACTAGCGAAGGTTTTACTCGTCTCTCCCCTCCTAGTTCTATTCCCGGATCTCTGCTAGAGATCATATCCCTAAGCTCTGATACCAACTGTGACGCCCCCAAAATAGGTTCAATACTCAGCCCATTCTGAGTCGCCAAATACATGGTACAGAATCTAAATACAATCTTTTATAACATACGGTCATGTAAAATACGACCACACAAATATGAGCTTCAATACAAATCGTATATAATACAAAATATAAACACTCAAATTCATTTCTTATTCATTACAATTATTGTCCCACTATTTTATAGAATAGTGATGACTTATACAGATCTAACTCTGATCATCACACTGTTCTCCGACTAGTCTCCACGATATTCTCATTTCCTGAAGAAAATAATGGAAGAAAAGGGTGAGCTCAACTAGCCTAGTAAAGAATATTATGACTAAGATAATGGAAAATAAATTATCGTTAGTCTTCAACAAATCAGATAAAAAATTATGGACAAAAAGTTTTAGATCAACAACAGCAGCGAAAATATCAATTTATTAAAAGAGTTAAGTAGAGAATGATGTCTATTATCTTCTATGATTTAAAAGTTCATCATCAATATTTTATCCCTGTAACATCAATCAACATATATCTCGAATCAAATATTCATCTTTGCACTACGGGCCAAAGATATTCATTTGTATCACCAGTGGTCACGTTCATCTCAACACCTGTCCATCTTTGCACTACGGGCCAAAGATATTCATCAGGTAATCATTCATCTTTGCACTACAAGCCAAAGATGTTCATCAAGTAATCATTCATCTTTGCACTACAGGTCAAAGATATTCAGTTATATCACCATGTAGGACTGAGGATGATGAAAAATAATATAAGGAACGAATCCAGTGAGATAAAGGACAAAGATTAAGAATTCGTAATTTAGTTTATCCAAGTTCAATAATACTCCGTAATAATCAATTGTGGAGCAAAATTCAAGAATGAATATCAAAACTTGGATCCAATCAAAGATAAAAAAAAAAAATTACCGTGAATAGTAACTTGTGAATATTAACTCGTCATGAAAAGATGAAAATTTCATAAAAAGTTCATACCAATATTCCAGTGAAATGATATTAGATGAAGCGCAAAACTAAAAGAATTTCTGATCATTTCAGGAATTATAGAAACAATACTTACCGTAGTAAGTTTAAATTTAGGAATATGAAATGAAATATTATCACTTTCATAATATGGAATATGAAAGAAAATAATATTCATTATGAATATTGAAAGAAAATAACATCATTTACAAGAAAAATAACATTATTTACCTCAGTAAAATACTAGATCTGTCTGGATTATCGGATATTATGCTGACGAAAACTTGCACTGTTATCAACACTCAAAGTATCTAAATACTTACAAGAAATACGCTCGATATTATAGAGAGAAAATTTTCTGATTCTGGTGTGATTTTCATTTCTAACTAAGCACCCTATTTATAGAAAAATGTCAGAACACCATTGTTAACTTAATTAACCAACAGATGAATTTTCAAGCCCATCACTTTTGAAAAAAACAATCAGCACACCACCATTCAAAGCCTCCACCAAAAATCCCACCAACCACATGTTTATATAATATATATATATATATATATATATATATATACATATATTAAAATATTTATTTTTGAAACTTCAATAATTTATAATAAATAGCCCTTTTATCAGAAAAATACGAACCTTATGTCCATTCCATATGAAATTTAATTCTCTACAACTTTGTAGAAGAAAGTTTTTTCAAATTCCAAACGAAAAATGACTCAAATTTACATACTGATAATTTTTCCACACCTCCATTCTGACAAAATACATATACTGATAAAAACAACCATCAGCACTAATTCCTTCATTTATATCCATATTAAATAAATATTTCTTTATCATTTTTGTCAATAATTAATTATTCTCAAATAATATTATAGAACTACAATATTGACAACCAGGTCGTTCTTAGGAAAGAATGGGCTTTCCGATAAGGATTTCTCCTTACTAACGCACAATTATATTAACTAACCCCTTTCCTAGACAGAACTTTCTTAGACATTGCCAATAATGCTATCTAATAATATTATTTAAATAATATGAATTATTGATTTGATAATATGGAATACTGTGCAGTGTCAATTATTGAATAATAAAAATATCAACGTAGTAATTATTGAATCAATAAAATAAAATATTGAACAGTAATTACTGTAACAATTATTGAGTAAGTGACTTCTTACGTAAGAATCAATAATTCGAAGTACTATGCAATACTGTGTGCTACTGTGCAACAACGCGTATTACTGTATTTTTATCACCAGGTATTTCAACAGTTTAACGGTAATAGTTTTACCGTTATTTTATAAAAAGGTTATTTCTGTCGCTTTCTATGTCCGACAATTATTCCGTTGTAGGGTCCACCAATGATTGCGCTGTCGTACGAATATTCTCCGACATAAAGAATATTCTATGACCAAACGAATGTTCCCCGACAACAATGAATATTTTATAACCACTTGCTTATTTTGTAAAATTTGCACATTTCACCCATAACTTATCACATTTATCAAACCAACACCTTACTATTTCAAAATAATATATAAAGAAAATTATATCTTTATTCATAAAAGTTGGGGTCTTACAAATGGTGTACAAACTGTCCGTGCAAATAAAATAGGTGGGGCAGGACCTGCGTCTGGACAGCTGGTAGGAAACTTGCAGGGGCTGGTGAGTGTGAATGAAGCTGCGGGTCTTGCGGGTATTTCAACAACGCAACTGCAACAACTCTTTGAGTATTTTAACTTGACCAAAACAAAAGATCGTCTACATGGTAAGAACGGTAATTTTCATTGGATTATCGATACGGGTGCATCGAACCATGTGACATGTGACTTGTCTGTTTTGAGAAATGTGAGGAAGGTGAAATCCTATCCGGTGGGATTGCCCGATGGAAACATGGCAGAAGCAAACCAAGAAGGCAGTGTTGTGTTGCCAGGAGGATTAAATCTTGACAATGTTTATGTTCCACAGTTAACATGCAATTTAATTTCTGTGACACAGTTAATCGATGAATCAAATTGCGTTGTGCAATTCACTAATAATATTTGTGTTATACAGGACCAACGGACGAGGAAGGTGATTGGAGCGGATGAAAGATTGGATGAACTTTATTTTTCCCGTGGTGTTCCTCAAGTGAAGGTCTTGACAATGGATGGTGATTAGTCATTCGAGTTGTGGCATCAACGAATGAGGCATCCGTCGGAGAAAATATTGAAGATGATCTCAGTAGTGAATCGTTGCTATAGGAAAAATAATAAAGCTTGTGATATTTGTCCGCGAGCAAAGCAACCTAGATCAAGTTTTCCAATTAGTACAAATAAAGCTGGTAGAATTTTTGAACTTGTTCATTTGGATTTGTGGGGGCCTTACAAGGCTCGTTCTTCTTGTGGGGCTACCTATTTTTTGACAATAGTGGATGATTTCTCAAAAGGAGTTTGGGTATATTTATTATGCAATAAAATGGAAGTTGAATCTATGTTTCTTAATTTTGTCGCAATGGTTGAACGCCAATTTGAACAAGTGATAAAGTGAGTTAAAAGTGACAATGGGACCGAGTTTAATTGTTTGCATGATTATTTTTGAAATAATGGGATAATTTTTGAGACTTCTTGTGTTGGGACTCCACAACAAAATGGGAGGGTTGAGAGAAAACACCAACATATTTTAAATGTGGCTAGAGCATTAAGGTTTCAAGGAAACTTACCAATCAATTTTTGGGGTGAATGTGTGTTGGTGTTGAGAGAAAACACCAACATATTTTAAATGTGTGTTGGGGAAAATGCCTTCTTATGATGTTATTCGTGTCTTTAGTTGTCTTTGCTATGCTCATAATCAAAGACACAAAGGTGATAAGTTTGCAAGTAGGAGTCGTAAGTGTATTTTTGTTGGCTACCCTTTTGGGAAGAAAGGTTGGAAATTGTATGATTAGGAAACACATGAGTACTTTGTATCGCGGGATGTGCAGTTCTTTGAGAAAGAATTCCATTTTGCATCAAATCAACCGCGGTATGGTGTGACTCCTTTGCTAGGAAATAGTGAGGATGGGGCATGGAGTGAGGATGAGGGTGATGGTGAGTATGCCGTGAATATTGAGGAGGGGTTGGAGGCAGCGTCTGGTGCTGCAGTGCAGCCCGTGCAACAAACAACACATGAAGATGTGCGTGGAGAGGGGCTGGAGAATACAGTAGGGGAACAAGGTATGCAAACTGATGGTGAACTTGGGCGAGGGAAAAGAGCCAAAACTCCTTCAACACGGTATCATGATTTTGTTACTCATACTGTACGGAACATCAGCTACTCCATCTTCCTCAGGTACGCCCTATCCCATAATGCATTTTGTGAATTGTGAACGTTTTTCTATGAAACATAGGGGATTTCTTGCGGCAGTAATAGCAGGACATGAGCCGAAGCATTTTAGAGAAGCTATGAAAGACTCGAGATGGCGAGAAGCGATGGATAAGGAGATACGAGCCCTTGAAAATAATGAGACTTGGGTAATGGAGACTCTTCCGCCCAAAAAAAAAGCTCTAGGAAGCTAGTGGATATACAAAATTAAATATAAATCCGATGGCAGCATAGAGCAATTCAAAGCACAACTTGTGATATATGGCAATCGTCAGGTGGAAGAAAATGACTATAATGAGACATTTGCTCCTGTGGCAAAAATGGTGACGGTTCGTGTCTTTCTTGCAACTGCTGCAGTTAAAAATTGGGAGGTACATCAGATAGATGTGCATAATTCATTTCTTCATGGTGACTTGAGTGAGGAGGTTTACATGAAGGTTCCTCCCGGTTTCAAAAAATACAAATCCTCATTTGGTTTGCAGGTTGAAAAAATCGTTGTATGGTCTAAAACAAGCTCCCCGATGTCGATTTGCAAAACTGTCAACAGCATTGAAAGATTATGGATTTGTACAATCCTATTCAGATTACTCTTTGTTTGTGATGTGCAGAGGAGGGACTCAGATCAACGTGTTAGTGTATGTTGATGACTTGATCATTGCTGGAAATGATAAGGTTGCATTGACAGCTTTTAAAGTTTATCTCGGCAGGTGCTTTCATATGAAGGATTTGGGATTTCTAAAATATTTCTTAGGGCTATAGGTAGCTCGTAATCCGGAAGGAATATTTCTTTGCCAAAGAAAATATACACTCGAGATAATTTTTGAAACGGGTTTGTTGGGAGCAAAGCCTGCGGCATTCCCTATGGAACAGAATCACAGTTTGGCTCTTGCTAAAGGCGAGTTCCTTGCGGATCCGGCACAGTATAGGCGACTGGTTGGAAGATTGATTTATTTGTCTGTGACGAGGCCTGATCTTGCTTATTTGGTTCATATTTTGTCCCAATTTATGCAACAACCTCGTGATGATCATTGGGAGGCGGCTCTCAAGGTTGTGAGATATTTGAAGAAGAGTCTAGGGCAAGGAATTTTACTTCGAGCTGATAATGATCTGAGTCTGGAAGGATGGTGTGACTCAGATTGGGCTAGTTGTCCCCTTACGCACCGTTCCTTAACTGGCTGGTTCGTCTTATTTGGTTCTTCTCCTGTGTCGTGGAAGACCAAGAAACAACAAACAGTGTCTAAATCGTCTGCAGAGGCTGAGTATAGATCCATGGCGGCAACGGTTTGCGAGTTAAAGTGGCTTAAATAACTTTTAGGTGACATGGGTGTTCGACATCCGAAGGGAATGAAGTTATTTTGTGACAGTCAATCGACATTGTACATTGCCCAAAATCCTGTTTTCCATGAAAGAACAAAACATATAAGGGCTGACTGTCATTTTATTCGAGATGCAGTGACTAAAGGATTGATTTATCCGTCGTACGCTTCCACTAGTGTTCAATTGGCAGATATCTTTACGAAAGCATTGGGGAACGCCAAGTTTGAGTTTTTACTTCGCAAGTTGGGTGTTCAAGATCTTCACGCTCCAACTTGAAGGGGGGTATTACGATATTGTGTGTGATATTATTGTATTTATTGTTATGAGGATTTTTAGGAATATTGTTAGGAGGATTTTTAGGAATCTTGGTGAGCAAGAATTTGAGTCTTGTAATATATATACTATAGGGTTGTGAATGAAGAAGATAACATTGACAGAGATTTTCTCAAACGTGCATCGCACATATTCAAATTTGGTGAAAAATCAATCCAAGGAATAGAAATGAACCAAAATGCCAACTTGAAAGACGAAAGTGTTACTTTTAGCAATTAAGGGGTGATTTTAAAACTCAATAGCAACTTTGAGGGATAGATGTATAATTCAGCCTTACTGAGATATAGAAATTGACCATATTTGACCAATATTGACGTATTATCCAAACATATATAGTACATTAAATATGTAAAATAGGAAGGAAAATATATTGTACAAAGAAAAAATAAATATGTAGAAATTTATTTTAAAAACATTTAAAATTAATTTCTGAGTAGTATTAGGGCAAAGGGGAGATAATTTGATTTCACGTCGTTCTGCACTTATTGTAGGCAACTATAATGCTTTGATAGCAATATAGTAATAGGTGAGATACAAAATGGACTTGGACCCAAAGGCGCTTAAGTAAGGCTCTCTGAAGGATTAGAGATACTTAACCAAGTGAAAATTCAAATGTGTCCGGGGTACTCTGAGTTTGTGGGTTGTAGCCTCTACGTGAACTGATTGAGTTTAGCATGAGAGTTCCCGTATTATTTTCTTTAAAAGGGTAGATGTCTCTATGTTGGCCCTAACGAGTTTGATATAGAGCTCCCGCATTGCAGGTGAACTCAGCGGTCGCACGATTAGGAAGTTAGAGATTTACATATTTTGGTTTGAGCTGGTTTTGGCCGATATGAGGATTACGTCGTCCCCGCCATGGGCGAGTGAGAGATGTTAGATTTTGGATATCCAAATGGGGCGCCCATAGAAGGTCCGACCCATTTGGTTTAATTATCAGTTAAACTATCCAAATGACCAAGTCAGTAAGCCGTTTAATTTATAGACATTACGTGATTGGGAGTTGAAGTTTTTACAGGGAAATGGTTCAACCACTTCGGCTTTATATATCCACACATCTTCTTCTCAACGTATCCAAAAATCTTGAGTTGGCCAAATTATCAAAATTTTCCCAATACAGACCTAAACCAAATTGTTACGAACCATGAGATAGTGTTACGTTCTCAATCGTAGTTCAAAGACGTTGGGTTTCAGGGAAACAATGATTTGCATGAGGTTTTCCATATCAAAGATTTTCACGCTTCAAAATGTATGCATTTGACTCTCTTATTATATGTAAATATATGAAATAACATGCGTATTAAATCCTACAATTTTTAACAACAAAGTTAAATCAGTATGTTTTCACATGCACCCTTACCTCGATTTTGCAGTTACACCATCCTCAGGTCATTTAAATTTTTCTGTCCATTATATATTTTAAATTTAAAATTAGTCTTAATTTAAAATAATAAATTGCTATTTCAGTAGTGATGACATTCTAGACTATTATCATTAAAAAAATCACTTTGTAGAGAAAAAGAATTGATAATTAAATAAAATCTTTTTTTTATTTTTTTTACGGATTAAAAGTCTTTTATGTCGTTATATACTTATGCCCGTTCTGAGAATACGTATTGGAAAAATTACAATGCATCTTCTTTTACATTTTCTCCCCTAGTCTTTTTTTAATCCCGAAAAGACCTACTGTTATTTCTTCAACAAACTTTTAACGAAAAGCAATTGTTTGGTTTTTAGTAATGCTAGACGAATAGACTATTTCAACACTAGAAGTACCCAATAGGCTTGGTAATCAAACTCGGACCAGACCATCGGTTCGACCAATAAAAACCGAAACCGATCGGCTCTCCGGTCCGGTTCAAACAAAAAAAAATCATTTTTGATCAAAACTCGGTCAAACCGGTGACCCGACGGTTGGACCGGTCGACCCAGTGACCCGGTAACCGGGTCACCGATTTTATCGGTTCCCTACCTCACTTTTTTTTTGCTATGCCTTTTAATTTGATTGAATGAATATATCATTGATTGAGTTTTGAGTTATGATCATGATTTAATATCTTTCTTTTCATATAGATTTAGTATTTATTTGAATTGTATAAAGTAATCGTTGTACAAATAAATTTAGTTTTATTTTTACCGAATTTGATTGAATATATCCTAGAGATGTTTATTATTTGTGTTTGATTTTATCACTCTTGAGTCTTGAGTTTTGAGTTATGATCACAATTTAATATCTTTCTTTTTAAATAGATTTAGTATTTATTTGAATTGTATAAAGTAAACATTGTACAAATAGGTTTAATTTTATATTTTTGAGTAGATAAATTGATTAATTTTACATATTTACTAAATATTATATATAATATATAATATATAATATATTTAATTATTTATTATTTATTATTTTTTACATATTAATGACGTCACTGGGCAATAATGGTTCCACCACGGTTGGACCAGTGACCCATCCACCCGGTAGCTTTTTCGGTTCGATAGACGGTCCGAGTCTAAAAATTATAGGAAGGCTCTATTTTATTTATTTATTATTTTTTTAAGGTTCTCGGTAAAGAGAATAAAAAGGGAGGAAACAAGAAAGAACAAGGGGATGTTTGTTTTGTCTAAACATAATCTTCATATTTATTAATTAACTTGTTTCATCGATCTTAGCTGCGTATTTAGTGAAAGAGTGAATGATTAATATTTACGAATGTGTCTAATACCTAACAATTTATATAAACTTTTGAGTTAAATTGAATTCCAAAAGTGTGTTAGTGTCTTGTGTACATGATGCACTCGCTCTCCGATTTTCCCGATCTCCCCCAACAACTGGTATTACACATAAATTCACGAGCATAAGTATTTGACCAAGAAAATGTGAGTATACCTAACAAAATTTAGCACCTCAAGCCCACGAAACCCTGTTTTGCTTCTTTAATCTCTTCAAAAAACCACTTATACACTCAAATATAACTACTAATCTTGGGTTGATACCACACACACTCATAATAGCAATTATCAGAAATGACACAATATGACTTTTTTATTACTAGTAATCAGATACTAATAATCTGTTTTTAAGTATCCATCATAACGTGTAACAAAACGCCCCTTTAATATTATTTTAACTGACAATTAAAAAGTATGAAAAATAAAATGAACACGGAACAATTGGAACAAGGAATTGACACGGGTTGTCCATGTCCTTAAGGTGTTTTATTGCCCTTACCAAAATGGTTTGTTAAAGGCTACTAGCAATATACATCCAGGATATATGTCAAGTCTATATATTCACAGTGATAGCAACTCACTGATGAATCTCATATATCTGCTACTTTGTAAAAGATGATGATATATATCTAAGAATAAGAGATGTAGAGATGGTTGGCTTTCCCTCTAATAAAACTGAATAAAATTGATTTTTATTAATTAAGTTTCAGTTACAAAAATAATTTTGTAACATAACTTTAATCAATACAAAACAGTTCATATTCATGTTCATATTATTGTTGAGGTATATCTAAAAAGATAGGCTTGGCTCGGGTGAGGCTCCTAGCAACAATGCGTAAGTGTGAAGTGCGCCTAAAGCACCAATGCGACTTTGCTACATGAACACGCGCCTGCACCCGCACCCTGTTCCCGAGACGCGGGCGAGTGGTGCTTTGCATTACGTCAATGTGACCAGATCCAAGCCTTCCCTTTAGTACCACAAGTAAATTAAATTATTCTCTTTATGCATATTTATCATTAAATAGTTTAACTCCTTACCAATGTGGGACTTGAAGGAAATAGTTTTTGCAAACAATAATGCACCTTTTCATATACCCCATTTTGAATACAATTAAAATACAATATATGACGCCCCCAAAATAGGTCCACACAGCCCATTCTGAGTCGCCAAATACATAATACAGAATCCAAATACAAACTTCTTATTCCAACTATTACTCTGTCGTACAAAATACGACCACCCATAAACTGTGAGTTTCAATATAAATATTGTGTCGTATATGGCACGAAAATATAAATACTCAAATTAAGTTCTCATTAGAATTATTGTCACACTATTTTATAGAATAGTGAGGACTACTATAGCAACCATCTTGGACCATTACTCCACTCCTCGACTAGTCCCAGCTATATTCTCATTTTTTGAAGAGAACAATGAACGAAAAGGGTGAGCTCAACTAGCCCAATAAAGAATATTATGACTAATAGAACAAATTATTCTTAGTCCTCAATAGGGAAAAAAATCTGATAGAATACAATAGACAACAAATTTTAGATCAACAACTGCAGCGAAATTAGCAATCCATTAGAAGAGTCAAGTAGAGAATGATATCTATTATCTTTTATGATTTAAAAGTCCATCGTCAATATTTTATCCTTGTAACACCAATCAATAATTATTTTTAATCAACGAATTATCTATGCACTACGGGCCAAAGATAATCGTTTGTATCACTAGTGGTCATGATCATGCCAAACACCTGTCCATCTTTGCACTATGGACCAAAGATATTCATCAATTAACAGTTCATCTTTGCACTACGGGCCAAAAATATTCATCAATCAACAGTTCATCTTTGCACTACGGGCCAAAGATAACTTTCACCACAATTTAAGACTGAGGATGATGAAAAATGATATAAAGAACGAATCAAGTGAGATCAAAGATAAATATTAGAGATTTATAATTTAATTTATCCAAGTTCAAGAATATCCAAATTGCCAACATGAAGATCAAAATATGGATCTAATTTCAAGAATAAAATTCATAAAACAAAGATAATTTGGACAGAAAAAGAAACCAATTTTATTGCGATAAATATCCCGTGAACAGTACCCGAATGAATAGTATCCAGACATGAAAAGATTAAAATTTTAATAAGAAGTTCAGACCAATATTCTAGTAAAATAATATTAGATGAAGCGAAAACCTTAAGCAATTTCTAATCATTTCAGAAATTATAGAAGCAATATTTACCATAGTAATTTTAGATTTAGGAATCTGAAATGAAATAATATACGAAACTGCAAATGGAGTTTCACCCGTCATACGATAGTCCGCGTAGACAGATCATTTCCACAATTTAATAAAGAATGAATACGAAGGGTTATTCACCAGGCATGCAGTAATCTGCATAGACAGGTTATTCCCACAGCTTAATAGGGAATAGAATAACAACTCTTACGAGTATTGAAAGAAGATAACATCCTTTACGAATACGAAAGAAATAACACCCCTTACCTTAGTAGGATATTGGATACTGCAATAGTGTAGTAGCAGAATACTCTTCTTCTTTCTCTCTTATTCTCCCTCTATAATTTCTCTCTTTAACGCTTCAGTGAATTGGTGAGAAAGAAGGAAGGAATGAGCTTCAATTTATAGAAGAAATCTAGCTTGGCTCTTAAAATGTGAAGAGGCAATTAGTGGCTTGACGCTTGTAATGTGAAAAGGTAAGTGGTTCGACGCCTGTAATATGAAAAGGTAAGTGGTTCGTCGCCTGTAATGTGAAAAGGCAAGTGGTTTGACGCCTATAATGTGAAAAGGTAAGTGATTCGACGCCTGTAATATGAAAAGGCAAGTGGTTTGACGTCTAGTAAAGACAAGTACTATTGGCGATAGTGAATCTTAGATTATGACCTATGGGTCCCAAACTTACAAAATGCCACATATCACCATTATTTCGTTTGAGTGTTGGCAACTTCTTCTAATGGTTATGTTACTCATCACATAATTAATCAACGCTTTTTAATCTTTCAATAATTAATCACAATTAATATTATAGATTCACAATATTGATAATCAGATCGTTTTCGGGAAAGAGGGGGCTTTCTGATAAGAATTTATCCTTATTGGCGCGCAATTAGATAACCTAACCCCTTTCCTCGACAAAACTTTCTGGATATTGTTAATAATGCAAATAATAATATGAATAACTGTGTCGTGTCAATTATTAATTTAATAATATAAAAATATTATGCAGATGATACTGTGACAATAATTAAATCAAACTGAGTGAATTCTTATGTAAGCATCAATAATCAAAGATACTGTGCAATACCGTGTGCTACTGTGCAACAACGCGTATTAGTGTACCTTTATCACCGGGTATTTCAACAGTTTAACGGTAAAAGTTTTTGCCGTTATTTTTATAAAAAGGTTATTTTTGTCGCTTTCTATATCTGACAATTATTTCGTTGTGGGGTCCACCAATGATTGCGCCGTCGTACGAATATTCTCCGACAAAAAGAATATTCCCCGACACAACAAATATTTCCCGACACAATAAATATTTTATAACAACTTGCTTACTTTGCAAAATTTGCACAAATCACCCAATACTATAACATTATAACAAATCAACACCTTACAATTTAAAAATAATATATAGAGAAAAATTAAATTTTTATTCATAAAAGTTGGGGTCTTACGACCTCCCCTCCTTATAAAATTTCGTCCTCAAAATTGACATACGTACCTGGTATTTCAAAGAGGTGAGGATATCTTGCTTTCATTTCAGATTATAAATCCCAGGTCATTTCCTCAATATCATGGTTTCTCCATAAAACTTTGACTTGATGTATAACTTTTGAGCGTAGAACATGTTCCTTTTTATTTAAGATTTTGATAGGTACCTCCTCATACGTTAAATCTTCGGCGATCTAGTCAATTTCTAATTCAATAATGTGGTTTGGGTCTTTCACATATTTACGTAGCATGGACATGTGAAAAACGTTATGAACACGAGACATGTTTGACTGTAAGGCAAAACTATAGGCCACAGTACCTACTCGGTCGAGGATTTCAAATGGACCAATAAATTATCGGTTGAGCTTTCCTCTCTTTTCGAATCTCGTAACTCCTTTCTATGGAGCAACACGTAATAATACATGGTCTCCAACATTAAATTCCACGTCCATTCGATGAAGATCAACATAACTCTTTTGTCGATCTTGTGCTGTTTGTATACGTTGCCGGATCATTTGAATCTTTTTCGTAGTCATACGTACTAACTTCGGTCCCAACAATGTTGCTTCACCCACCTCGTCCAGCATACTAGAGAATGACACTTTCGTCCATACAACGCCTCGAATGGAGCTATGTCTATACTTGCTTGATAACTGCTGTTGTAGGAGAATTTCACCAATGGTAAGTACTTGTCCCAACTTCCTTTGAAGTCTAGAACGCAGAGTCTCAATAGATCTTCAAGAGTTTGAATAGTCCTTTTCGACTGCCCATTCGTTTGAGGATGATATGCCGAATTGTATCGTAAATCCGTGCTCATATCTTTCTGCAAGCTAACCTAAAATCGTGAAGTGAATCTTGGGTCTCGATCAGAAACTATGGATACCGGCATACCATGCAGTCTTATAATCTCATTTATGTACATACGAGCAAGTCGTTCAAGTGAATAAGTCTCTCGTATAAGCAAAAAATGAGCAAACTTTGTTAATCTATTGAAAATCACCCAAATTGCATCTATGCCTTGAGAAACCTTGGGAAGACCCGTAACGAAATCCATGTTGATGTGTTACCACTTCCATTTTGGAATCTCAAGTGGTTGCAATGGACCCTTTGGCACTTGATGCTTCGCCTTGACACGTTGACACGTTAAACACCTCGAAATAAACTCCGCGATCTCTCTCTTCATATTGCTCGACCAAAATGTATGTCAAAAATCACGATACATTTTGGTACTCCTAGGATGGATTGCAAACGGTATGTTGTGTGCCTCAATCATGATTTTATACTTCAAATCAGAGTCGTTAGGAACACAAAGTCTGGAGTTAACTCGAAGTATTCCCTCTTCGTCGATTCTTGCTTCTGGAATAGCACCTTCTTTCACCTTATTCTTCATATTCATCAGCTCCGAGTCTGTAGCTTGAACAGCTTTAACTTTATCAATTAAAGCTAGTTCTACGCGTATATTTGCCATCTTCACGTGGGTCCCTGGAGTCTTTAACTCTATCTCCATCCTTTGTAAGTCATACAAAATGGGGCTTTGTGTTGACAATATCGCACTTGTACCCGCATATGATCTTCTACTCAACGCGTCAGCTACTACGTTCGCTTTTCCAAGAAGGTATTGGATGGTATGGTCCTAATATTTCAACAGCTAAAGCCAACGTCTTTGCCGCATGTTGAGTTCTTTTTGAGTAAAAAAATATTTAAGGCTTTTATGATCCGTATAGATCTCCACTTTCTCTCCATACAGGTAGTGCCTCCAGATCTTCAACGCAAAAACGACAGCTGCCAACTCTAGATCATGAGTAGGATAATTCCTCTCATATTCTTTGAGTTCTCGTAAGGCATAAGCTATGATTTTTCCATGTTGCATGAGAACACATCCTAACCCTTTGCCTGACGCATCGTTGTAGATGACAAATCCATCCGAATCAAATGGTATTGTCAGAACAGGTGTCGAAATGAGTCTCCTCTTGAGCTCTTGGAAGCTCTTCTCACATTCCTTGCTCCATCCGAATTTTGTATCTTTTCGAGTCAGCTGAGTTAATGAAGTAGCGATTCGAGAAAATTCTTCCACAAATCTCCGATAATAACCAGCTAAGCCCAAAAAGCTACGTATTTCGGTTACTGACTTAGGTTGCTCCCAACTTTGTATTATTTCAATCTTTGCCAGGTCAACTGATATTCCATGTTTCGATACCACGTGCCTAAGGAATGCTACTTTCTCAATCCAAAACTCGCATTTCTTCAACTTGGCATATAGTTTGTTTTCACGAAGTTTTTCGAGTATCAGCCTCAAGTGTTGTTCATGATCTTTACAATTTTTGGAGTAAATGAGGATGTCATCAATAAAGACAACCATAAAATGATCCAAATATTCCTTGAATATCCTGTTCATTATATCCATGAAGGCCGCAGGAGCATTAGTCAATCCAAAAGACATGACTAAGAATTCATAATGCCAGTATCGAGTTCTGAAGGCAATCTTTGGAATGTCATCACTTTTAATCTTTAACTGATTATATCCAGAATGAAGATCGATCTTTGAGAAGAATTTAGCACCTTGTAACTGGTCAAACAGGTCATCAATGCGAGGTAACAGATACATATTTTTATGGTGACATTGTTCAACTCCCGATAGTCAATATAAAGTCGCATACTCCATATTTCTTCTTTACGAATAAAACAGGAGCACCCCAAGGCAATGTACTAGGACGTATAAAGTCGATATCTAACAACTCCTGTAGTTGGACTTTTAACTTCTGAAGTTCAATAGGAGTCATTCGATATGGGGTTTTGAAAATGGGTTTTGTACCGGGTTCAAGGTCAATAAAAAATTCAACTTCACGTTCCGGGGGTAGGCTAGGAAGTTCTTCAAAAAATACATCAGGGAATTTATTAACAACAGAAATATCATTCAAATCTGACGTATTCTTGTTTAAATCGGTGACATGGGCTAAGAAAGCTTGACATCCGTTTTTCAAAAAACGAATAACTTTATGACTTGAAATAACAATGATTGATTTTAGTGGTTTGGTTTTTTTGAATTCGCATAACAGGTTGGTTAGGAATATGAAAGCTAAAAACTTTACGAAAACAATCAATTTTAGCATGATGAGTGGTTAACCAGTCGATTAATAAAATCACATGAAATGCAAGTATTTTTGAAGAAATGAGATCAACAGGTAAAGTGAGGGGTTGCCAATTTGAATTAAACAAGATTTATAAACTATGGATGTGACGAAGGTTTCTCCCAATGGAGTTTCAACAGATAAATTAAATTCTAGTTTCTCAGGGGTCAAGTTCAAACGTTGAGCACAAGCAGATGAAATAAAAGAATAGGTAGAACCGGTATCTAATAAGTTATAGACTTCACAAGAGTTTATGATTAGCTTACCCGTGATAACTTCATTCGGGTTCCTCGCATTTTAGGAAGTCACGACAAACGCTCTCCCTTGAACCACCGACTTTGACTTGTCTGGGACAGCCTTTGGAGTCACTATCCCAGCTGGACTTGACTTCGTTGTAGGGCACACTCGAGCTATATGACCTTTCTTTTCGCAATTGTAGCACACCTTGGATTGCTGTGTACAGTTTAGACTGATGTGTCCCTCTTGTCCTCATTTGTAACATACGACCGATGGTCGTTCCCTTTCCCTAGAAACGGTTGTTGGTGCTAGTGCCGATGTCTTTCCGTTGTCATTGTTGAATCTTCTCTTTTTGAAATTTTCACCTGACTCACTTCTTCTATTATCATGGCCATGATTACCAATGAAGTGGTTACCATTTCTAGCATGATAATTTCCTGCACGTTGGTTATCATTGTTCCGATGACTGCTGCCACCGGTACGACTATTATCGTTTTGTCGGTTGTTGTCCTTTGGTTGAACAGTCTCATTATCTCACTCCAATAATTGAGCCCTATTCACAACATTTGAATACAAACAAAGTTTGTGAGAGATAAGGTATTGACGAATTTCAGGTTTTAAACCTCTCAGAAATATTCGTGTCATTCGTTCTTCATTATCCACCAAATGAGATGTAAACAGGGATAATTCAGGAAACTTGGCCTCATTTTGTGATACAGTCATATTGTTCTGTTCCAGCTTGATGAATTCCACCTCTTTCATATGACGAATACTTTCTGGAAAGTACTTGTCATTGAATAATTCCTGAAACTTCTCCCAAGACATCTTAAGTGCAGAAAGATTAGTACGCTTCACAGATTCCCACAAGTAATCTGCCTTTCCACAGAACATAAAGGTGGCGAAGGGAACCTTTTGCTCCTCTGTGCATCCCAGGACATCAAATATTTTAGTGATTTGCTTGACCCAAGCTTATGCCTTGAGTGGATCTAGCTTTCCCAAAAACTCTGGTGGTCCCAACTCCTTGAATTGCTTGGCAGTGACAAGTCGCGGGTTACCATTGTTTCCACCTACATTTTGAACAGGAGTCTCTCTCGTCTGGCTTTGCATGAATTGCAGAAAGCTCCTAAACACCCCATCGTTCATCGTTTGATCGGTATTGTTGTTTATAGGAGGATTATTGCCTTCTTGAGGCACATTATCCTGGTTAGTGATTGGCGGTGTCTCAATGGTCTCATATGCTCCATTGCTTAGATTTTCAGATGTCATTCTCAAATACCGCCACAAAATAAGGTTAATTTAAGAAATTGATATGTCACATATTATCCCTATATTTTGACCGACGAATTAAATAACAAATAAGCTTAGGTAGGACACACTTGCAAAGGTTTTACTCGTCTCTTCCCTCCTAGTTTTATTCTCAGATCTCCGCCAAAGCTCATATCCTTAAGCTCTGATACCAACTGTGACGCCCCCAAAATAGGTCCACACAACCCATTCTGAGTCGCCAAATACATGGTACAGAATCCAAATACAAACTTCTTATTCCAACTATTACTTTGTCGTACAAAATACGACCACACATAAAATGTGAGTTTCAATACATATACTGTGTCGTATATGACACGAAAATATAAACACTTAAATTAAGTACGTATTACAATTATTGTCAAACTATTTTATAAAATAGTGAGGACTACTATAGCTACCATCTTAGACCATTACTCCACTCCCCGACTAGTCCCAACTATATTCTCATTTCCTGAAGAGAACAATGAAAGAAAAGGGTGAGCTCAACTAGCCCAGTAAAGAATGTAACGCCCCCAAAATAGGTTCAATGTACAACCCACCTATTCTGAGTCGCCAAAAAATACATGGTACAGAATCCAAATATAAATCTTTTATATCCAATTGAGATACACAATACGACCACACATAAAGTGTGAGTTTTAATACCAATACAGTACCCACACTCCTTATCAATGATACGTTACATAAAGGTACAGTCAATAACTGTTTTAGAAATTAAAGTCTTTGGAAAATGCTCAAGAAAATCTTCGTACATGGGAGACCATGCTTCTAAGTTATAATAGATATCATAGGACTTGAGAATTATCCTTGGTTGACCCAATAGACCCCAAAGAAGAACGAGAAGATTACTATCTTGTTCATTCTAATGGTGGGTATTCTCTTACCATATAATTATCTCAATTGTCTTAAACTGAGAATTGTATTCCAACCATACTCCAAGATTATATAGGTAGTGCTCATAGATATAATCAGCAAGTGGACGCGCACAACCATGTCTTATAATAACATGAAGTTGTATGTGGTTAGACATCTTGTATGATAGTGGCAACACACTCTTCCAAAGTCGGGTTCACCTCACCTAAGTCGGGTCACCAAAATCAACTGTTAAATCACGTATAAAATACGACACACACATTTAAAGTTCTCAATTCAATTATATATTGTCATGCTATTTTATAATGTATTGAGAAATTTCAACGGTCACTGACCATCACTCTATTCCCTTGTTATCCCCGCTCGACCCAGCTACACTCTTATTACCTGAAAGGAATTGTGAAGCAAAAGAGTGAGTACAAATAGCTCAGTAAATAATATTATGACTAAAGATAATTAAATTATCAATAGCCTTCATCGGTAATGAATCAGATCTTTAGAACCTTAGTCCTCAACAGGGAAAAATCTGATAGAATATTATAGACAACAAGTTTTAGATCAACAACTGCAGCAGAACAAGCAATCCATTAGAAGAGTCAAGTAGAACATAATGTCTACTATCTTCTCCACGTTAAAAGTCCACCAACAATATTTCAGCCCTGTAACATCAATCAACAGTTCCTTCCCACAATCATGTAAATAGTTCATGATCATAATTATGTTGATAAATTCCTCTTCGTACCCAGATGAAGATAATTCTCATCACCTGTCTTTACCTGAAACACCAAAGATCATGGTTATATCAAATCACAGTTCCTTTTCATAATCATGCTAATAATTTCATCTTTTCACTCAGGCCAAAGATATTTATTTGTAACATCAATAATCATGATTATACTAGTCTATAACCTTTAGTCATAATCATGTTAGTCAATTCATCTTTGTACTACAGGCCAAAGATATTCAACAGTAACATCAATGGTCATGATCATGTCATACACTTATTCATCTTTGCACTACGGGCCAAAGATATTCAACAGTAATGATCATGATCATGCCAAACACATGTCCATCTTTGCACTACGGGCCAAAGATATTCATTAATCAACAGTTCATCTTTGCACTACTGATCAAAGATATTCATCAATCAACAGTTCATATTTGCACTACGGGCCAAAGATATTCAAGTTTCATATTTCAAAGATAACGATTTAAAATTTAATAAGAAAATTTAGGTAGATAAAAATTCAAGTGAAATGATATTAGATGAAAAGCACATCTCAGAGGAATATCAGATCATTTCAGCAATTATAGAAGCAATACTTATAACCATGTTGGTCAATTCACCTTTGCACTTAAGCTAAAGATATTCAATTGTAAAATCAATGGTCATGATCATACTAGTCAATAATTCATCTTTGCACTACTGGCCAAAGAGAACCCATAGTCATGGTCATACCAATAATCTACTCATCTTTACACTCAAGTCAAAGAGAACTTCCATCACCATAATTATAAAAATATTATATTTGATGAATAGACATAGTAAGAACAATATGATCAAGGATAAGTATTAGAGATTGATAATTCAATTTATCCAGTGTTCAAGAATATCCAAATGGTCAATATTAAGATCAATACATGGATCCAATTTCAAGAATATATTTCATAAATCAAAGATAATTTGGACAAAAAAATAAACCATTTTTTTGTAGTGAATAGTAACTCATGAATAGTAACTCGTGAAATAGTACTCAAATAAATAGTACCTCGACATAAAAAGGTAAAACTTTCATGATAAAGTTCAAACCAATATTCCGGTAAAATGATATTAGATGAAGCGCAAAACTCAAGGAATTTCTAATCATTTCAAGAATTATAGAAGTAATACTTACCATAGTAAGTTTAAATTTAAAAATCTGAAATGAAATATTATTACTTACATACTATAGAGTATGGAAGAAAATAATATTTCTTACGAATATTGAATAGAAACAACATCCTTTACGAGAAAAATAAAATCTTTTACCTTTGTAGAATACTAAATCTGACTGGAATATCGGATATAATGTTGAGAAAATCTTGCACTGTTATCCATACTCAAACTATCTTTATACTCACAAGAAATACGCTCAATATTATCGAGAATTTTTTTTTAATTCTGGTGTGATTTTTATTTCTAACTAAGCACCCTATTTATAGGAAAGGTGTAGCAAACCATTTCTGACAAATGTTCCTACGGAAGAAATTTCCAAGCATGCTAACTTTGAAAACTATGCAGCACACCAACAAAGAATTTCAAGTTGCCCACATGTTTTATATATATATATATATATATATATATATATTAAAATATTTATAATTATTAAAAAGAATTTCTAATTCTATTTTCTCTCTTCCACCTCATTTTTATTTTATACCATGAATTTATTATAATAATGATACCATTTAAATTATACTATTATATTATCACATTATACTATTTTTAATGTAATATTATAATAATATATTTGAATAAATTATTTTATCGGAGAAGATAAAATATCCACTTTCAACAAATGTCTCATTCTAAAAATTCCCCTATTTATATCAAAATTGAATAAATATTTACTTATCATATTTATCAATAATTTTTATTTTATTCATCAATTATTAAAATTAATATTATAGAATCATAATATTGATAATCAGGTCGTTCCCAAGAAAGAGAGAGCTTTCCAATAAGAATTTCTCTTCATTGGCGCGCAATTATATAACCTAACCACGTTTCTCGACAGAACTTTCTAGACATTGTCAATAATGCTATTTAATAATATCATTCCAATAATATGAGTGACAATTATTGATTTAATAATGTGAAATACTGTGCAATGGTTACTGTGACAATTATTGAATCAATAATATAAAATAATATGTAATTATCAATGTAGCAATTATTGAATCAATAATATAAAATGCTGAACAGTAATTACTATAATAATTATTGAATAAGTGACTTCTTACGTAAGAATCAATAATTAGAAATTATTATGCAATACTGTGTGCTACTGTGCAACAACGCGTATTACTATACTTTAACCACCAGGTATTTCAACAGTTTAACGGTAAAAGTTTTGCCATTATTTTTAGAAAACTTATTCTTATCGTTTTCTTTATCCGACAGTTTTCCGTTATGAGGTCCACCAATGACTGCGTCGTCGTACGAATATTCCCCGACTTCTGTCGCTTTCTATATCCAACAGTTATTCTATTGTGGGGCCCACCAATTATTGGTTATTTCGGCGCCGTCGTCGTACTTTACCAAATATAATATTCCCCGACAGAACGAATATTCTCCGACACAACGAATATTTTATGACAACTTGCTTACTTTGTAAAATTTGCACATATCACCCTTAACTTTAACCTTTTATCAATTTAACCATTTACTGAATAGAATAATAATTATAAAAAAATTGAATACTTTTATTTCATAAAATTCGGGATTTTAGAAAGAATATTATGACTAAGATAATGTAGAACAAATTATTCTTAGTCCTCAACAGGAAAAAAATCTGATAGAATACAATAGACAACAAGTTTTAGATCAACAACTGCAACGGATTAACAATCCATTAGAAGAGTCAAGTAGAGAATGATGTCTACTATCTTCTATGATTTAAAAGTCCATCATCAATATTTTATCCATGTAACACCAATCAATAATTATTTCCAATTAACGAATTATCTATGCACTACGGGTCAAAGATAATCGTTTGTATCACCAGTGGTCATGATCATGTCAAACACCTGTCCATCTTTGCACTACGGGCCAAAGATATTCATCAATTAATAGTTCATCTTTGCACTACGGGCCAAACATATTCATCAATCAACAGTTCATCTTTGCACTACGGGTCAAAGATAACTTTCACCACAATTTAAGACTGAGGATGATGAAAAATGATATAAAGAACGAATCAAGTGAGATTAAGGATAAATATTAGAGATTTATAATTTAATTTATCCAAGTTCAAGAATATTCAAATTGTCAACATGAAGATCAAAATATGGATCTAATTTCAAGAATAAGATTAATAAAACAAAGATAATTTGGACAGAAAAAAAAACCAATTTTATTGTGAATAGTACCCGAATGAATAGTACACTGACATGAAAAGATTAAAATTTCAATAAGAAGTTCAGACCAATATTCTGGTGAAATAATATTAGATGAAGCAATAACCTTAAGCAATTTCTAATCATTTCAGAAATTATAGAAGCAATACTTACCATAGTAAGTTTAGATTTAAGAATCTAAAATGAAATAATATACGAAACTGCGAATGGATTTTCATCCGTCATGCGGTAGTCCGCGTAGACAGATCATTTTCATAATTTAATAAAGAATGAATACGAAGGGTTATTCACCAGGCATGCGGTAATCCGCTTAGACAGGTTATTCCCACAACTTAATAGGGAATAGAATAACAACTCTTACGAGTATTGAAAGAAGATAACATCCTTTATGAATACGCAAGAAATAACACCCCTTTCCTTAGTAGAAAATTGGATACTGTAATAGTGTAGTAGCAGAATACTCTTCTTCTTTCTCTCTTATTCTCTCTCTATAATTTCTCTCTCTAAAGCTTCAGTGAATTGGTGAGAAAAAAAGAGGAAGGAATGAGCTTCTATTTATAGAAGAAATATATCTTGGCTCTTAAAATGTGAAGAGGCAAGTAGCTTGATGCCTGTAATGTGAAAAGGTAAGTGGTTCGACGCCTATAATGTGAAAAGGTAAGTTGTGAAAAGGTAAGTGGTTCGACGCCTGTAATGTGAAAAGGTAAGTGGTTCGACGCCTGTAATATGAAAAGACAAGTGGTTTGTCGTTATTTTTATAAAAAAGTTATTTTTGTTGTTTTCTATATCCGACAATTATTCTATTGTGGGGTGCACCAATGATTGCGTCGTCGTACAAATATTTCCCGACAAAAAGAATATTCTCCGACACAACGAATATTTTATAATAACTTGCTTACTTTGTAAAATTTTCACAAATCACCCAATACTATAACATTATAACAATTCAACACCTTACTATATTTAAAAATAATATATAGAGAAAAATTATATTTTTATTCATAAAAGTTGGGGTCTTACACAATATATAATTTCTACTTGAATCATATATTGTTCTCTCTAAATCTTCTTATTATAGATTATCAAATGCACTTGTAATTTTATTTAAATTCAATCAATTAATAAATTTAAATTAAACCAAAAATGATTAAAACACATAAAAGAAAAGACGCATTTAACAAAGTCAACGAAACATTCGTATATATTATTTTCCTTTTTCCAAAGAGACTTAACTATCCTTTATAAATCAAGAGTCCTGCTATTGCGACAAATTTACGTCGAAATATAATTGCGAAACCTATCGATACATATAATTTGTAAGAGTTATAGAAGAATTTTTCTTATTACACATCTCTCCCAAAAAATTAACATTAATACTTATCTAGTAATTAAAAAACCGACCTAAACATTCACACTATATACACTTTCCATAAATGAAAACTTAATTAACACATTTACCATTGGTTCAATTTAGTGTGCATTTATAAGTATCCTTTTGAAAAAAAAAATTCACATAAAGAATAAATGGGATCGACATTCATGTGAGTATGATTTTATTGAAAAATAGTAATTTTATTTTAAAATAGCTTGTTAAATTAAAAAGGTTAACTTAAATGATTTTTTTCTTGTTGTCAAATAACTTGAATGATTTGAATATATTTAATGATGGTGAAAATATTAATGTTTAATTGACTTATGCGTGCTTTAAAAAATAACAAAAGATGAGCAAAAATATTTTTAATTCTCAACTAAGAAGATTTTTGTACTTGTATTCAGAATTGGTTTATGAATTTTTTTGGTCCCCTCCAAATTTAACTCTTTCATTAATTTGCCCTCTTAAATTTATTAATTTATATATTTGCCCTACCCCTATACCTATAAAAATAAAAATCCAGCAGGGGTAGCTGCCTATGCTACCCCTCATATGCATCCAGGGGCGGATCTAGGATCCGATCTAACAGGGATGAATTTTTTTAAGCTAAAAATTAAAGTGAAGGGCTAAAACTTAGCGAGTTAGAGAGCGAGAGTTTGAATACATTACACACCTGTGTGTTTAGTTTTTTTTAGTGTAGTGGTAATTTAAGTTTTTTTCCTCAAGTTTGAGTTTATTAAGTTTTATTTTTGCCCTTGTCCCTATACCTATAATTTTTTTTAAAAAAATAAAAAAAATCAAAACATAAGCATTGCCTACTCTTCCCTCTTAATAGATTCGCCACTGGTCTCATTACCACTTTGAGTTTAGCTTGGTTTATGTACAAATATGGTTCTTCAATTTTCTATCTTTATTTATTTATTTTTTAAAAATTTGTAGTGTATTTTGATGTAGAAACAAACATTGCAATTGATTTGTAGCAGCATGTATTTGGTAACATATCAATTTATATAGCAATGTAAATTATTTAGTCACAAAATTTTAATATGAATTAAAAACCAATAGTTAATTAAATAAATGGAGGTAATATGTACATTATAAAAGTGAGAACTCAATGGGTTTAAAAATTAATTATAACTAATTATAACAAACATGCATAAATAGTTTAATTAACTTAAAAGATGCAACTTGCATGACATTAATTTCAAATCACTCTATTGCCATGAATCTTCAACAAGAATTTGTTAACCGATTTATGGCTAGTCCTTAATTTTCAGTTGGTTACTTATAGACGACAACTTGTAATCCACACAATTTATCACAGGGGAGTCAACTAGCCAAATTAATTGTCGAAAAATTAATCAATTTAAAGGAACCTCTGCACTGCCACAATCTTCTTCTTTTCTTAATCCTTTTAAACAAATTAATCAAAAAGTTTTTTTAAAAAAAGGTCAATTACAAAAATAACTAATGAATAGCACAAATATTCTTCAAACGATGATTGAACTGAAAAAAGTCCTAAAAATGTCTAAACCAAATATATCATAGTCATAAACAACTCCATACGTCCCCAAAAAGCTGAACAAAATATAATTTACATACATATTAAGAAAAATAAAAGTAGAGAAAAGAGAATAAAAAAGTTCTAAATTTATTCTTAGTGACCCCACAAGATTACATGAAGTGATGATTATTTTTATTGTTTATATTAATAGACCCTATTAAATAACATATGTATCATTCACCTTATATATTTTATCACACATTTTTTTAAACAAAAAAAATATATACATTTAGCCACCTTTATGGGGACGGAGGGAGTAGTATATTTCATCTAAAACTACTTCATCTCACTGGAACAATAAAATATATTCTCTTCAATTATAACTTTTTTGAAATCAAATTAAAATATTTTAATATAAAATATAGGCTTAATTACGAATCACTACCCTCAACTATCTGGCATATTTCACTTTCGTGATTCACCTTTTTTTTCAATTAGAAGATTGAACTATTGATTTTTTTTTAATTTGATCCAATTGAGACTGCCACGTCAGCAATCGCTGACGTGGCTATTTCGGTGGGGCTTGAGGCAGCTTATGTGTTAAAAAAATATTTTTTTATTTTAACATTAAACATTACTTATATACTGAGGGGCAAAATAGTAAAATGATAATTAAACAAAATAAGAGGAATCAGAATCGATCCCCGCCGTCCCCTTCCCCTTCACCTTCAGCCACCCCCCCTGCCGTCCCCCATCGTCCCCTTCCCCTTCCCCTTCACCTTCAAAGCTGTCTGCACCCAGACTCGATCCCTTCCCATATTCATGCTACTCCAGCATCTTCGCCCTCGAATCACCGCCCAACATCGCCGCCGATCCGGAAGAGCCAATAAACAATGGAACCAGATTGGAAATGCTCCGGCAGAAATAAAACACCCCCAAATCAGACAAAGGGAAAACAATAGTAATGACCAAATCAGACATAATAGCAACCAAAATCATTATCATCAATAAATTGAACATGAAAAGTGTAGACACTCAAAAAAAATTTTGCCCCAATACTAACACTGTAGGAGGGCAAAATCGTCAATCAAGCCGACCCCGGTCCCGACACCAGACATCCAATCTAAATTCGGCCACCAATGTCGGTCCTTCAGCCTAAATTCGATCCCCAATGTCGGTCAATTCCAGTCAAATTCGATCACCAATATTGGTACTCCAGCCAACTCTGATCGTCAATCTGACCGTCAATCCAACTCCGATAGTCAATCGGACCGTTAGATCATCCCCGATCTCAATATCGGGACATCAGCTCAGACCCAGTCATTGATATCGGGACAACTACAGCACCGATCAACCATATTGGGATGTCAAAGCAGCCTCGACAGCAACCCGGGATGTATAAATCAGCCTCAGCAGCAACCCGGGAGGCACAAATCAGCCCCGACGGCAACCCGGGAAGTACAGCTCAACCTCGGCATCAGTCCGGGAAGTCAGGTCTACTTTAGACATAAACCTGAAGCGCCAAAACACTCCCAGAAGAAAACCTGGAATGGCCACGTCAGCCACAGAGGCAACACTGGGGACAAACAGACTCGAATGGGATCCAAGTCTTAAAAGCAGCTCCCAAAAGTCAACCAGAGGCCATGCCAACACCAAGGGCAACTGTGACGCCCCAGAATAAGTTCAGTCAACCCAACCCATTCTGAGTCGCCAAATACATGGTACAGAATTCAAATTCAATCTTTTATATCACACGGTCGTGCAAAATACGACCACATAACTGTGAGTGTCAATACAAATATGTAAAAAATATTAACATTCAAACTAAGTCCTCATTACAATTATTATCACACTATTTATTAGAAATAGTGATGACTACTACTGCTCTAACTCGGACCATCACTCTGTCCCCCGACTAGTTCCTGCGATATTCTCATTTCCTGAAGAGGACAATAGATGAAAAGGGTGAGCTCAACTAGCCCAGTAAAGAATATTATGACTAAGATAATGGAAAATAAATTATCGTTAGTCTTCAACAATTCAGATAAAATATTATTGACAACAAGTTTTAGATCAATATTCGCAGCGAAAATAATCATTCATTCGAAGAGTTAAGTAGAGAATGAAGTCTACTATCTTCTATGATTTAAAAGTCCATCATCAATATTTTATCCCTGTAACATCAATCAATATACATCTCAAATCAAATATTCATCTTTGCACTACGGGCCAAAGATATTCATTTGTATCACCAGTGGTCATGTTCATCTCAACATCTGTTCATCTTTGCACTACGGCCAAAGATATTCATCAGGTAATCATTCATCTTTGCTCTACAGGCCAAAAATATTCAGTTATATCACCATTTAGGACTGAGGATGATGAAAAATAATATAAATAACGAATCCAGTGAGATAAAGGACAAAGATTAAGGATTCGTATTTTAGTTTATCCAAGTTCAAAAATACTCCATAATAATACTTTGTGGATCAAAATTCAAGAATAGAGCTCAAAACTTGGATCCAATCAAAGATAGGAATCTTAACAAACAACTTGGACATATAGAAGAAAATTTATTTTTTTCGTGAATAGTATCGTATACGTGAATAGTAACTCCGACGAAAAAAGTAAGAATTTTATAATAAAATCCACGACAATATTTTGGTATAATGATATTGAAAAGAATAACATCATTTACAAAAAAAAATAACATCCCTTACCTCAAAAGAATAGTACTTCTGGCTGGAATATCGGATATAATACCGAAGGAAACTTGCACTGAATAGTAACACTCAAAGTATCTAAATACTCACAAAAATACGCTCGATATTATAGAGAGAGAAAACTTCTGATTCTGGTGTGATTTTTAACTCTAACCTAAGCACCCTATTTATAGGAAAAGCTTAGGATGCCAAAGTTGACTAACTGCTACCGGCGGCTTCTCACCAACTTCATACGCACACCTCATTGGAATTTGAAAATTCAGCATTTACAAGCCATAAAAAACAAAAGTAGGGTCCACCCATGTTTTTAATAAAAAAATATTTATTTTCTGAAACTTCAATAATTTATAATAAATAGCCCTTTTGTCAGAAAAATACAAATTCTATGTCCTTTTCATGAGAAATTTAATCTCTACAACTTTGTAGAAGGAAGTTTTTTCAAATTCCCAACCAAAAATGGCCGAAATCCACAAACGGGTGATTTTCCACAATAAAATACTGATAAAAACACCTTAGCACTAATTCCTTCTTTTATATCCACAAAATAAATATTTTCTTATCATATAAATCAATAATTAATTATTCATTACAGAACTACAATATTGACCAATAGGTCGTTTCCAGGAAAGAGGGGGCCTTCCGATAAGGATTTCTCCTTACTGGTGCGCAATTAAATAACCATTCATAGACAGAACTTCCTTAGACATTGTCAATAATGCTATCTAATAATATTATTCAAATAATATGAATTATTGAGTTGATAATGTGAAATACTATGCAGTGACAATTATTGAATCAATAATACAAAATATCAACGGTAGCAATTATTGAATCAATCATATAAAATAGCAACGTAGCAATTATTGAACTAATAAAATATCATGCAATTATTGAATCAATAATATAAAATATTGAACAGTAATTACTGTAATAATTATTGAGTAAGTGAGTTCTTACGTAAGAACCAATAATTCAAAATACTGTGCAATACCATGTGCTACTGTGCACAACGCGTATTACTGTATTTTTTATCACCGAGTATTTCAATAGTTTAACCGTAACAGTTTTACCGTTATTTATAAAAAGGTTATTTCTGTCGCTTTCTATATCCGACAGTTATTCCGTTGTGGGGCCCACAAATAGCTGCATCATCGTACGAATATTCCCCGACAATAAAAATATTCCTTGACCAAACGAATATTTCCTGACAACAATGAATATTTTATAACCACTTGCTTATTTTGAAATATTTGCACATTTCACCCATAACTTTTCACATTTATCAAATCAACACCTTACTATTTCGAAATAATATATAAAGAAAATTAAATCTTTATTCATAAAAGTTGGGGTCTTACAACCTCCCCTCCTTATGAAATTTTATCCTCGAAATTGACGTACGTACCTGGTATGTCGAAAAGGTGAGGGTACCTTGCTTTCATTTCTGATTCCAACTCCCAGGTCATCTCCTCAATTTCATGGTTTCTCCACAAAACTTTAACTTGAGGTATAATTTTCGAGAGTAGGACATGCTCCTTCCTATCCAAGATCTTGACAGGTACCTCCTCGTACATTAAATCTTCGGCTATCTCGTCTGGTTCTAACTCAATAATGTGGTTTGTGTCTTTCACATATTTACGAAGCACGGATATATGAAAAACGTTATGAACACGAGATAGGTTTGGAGGTAAAGCGAGTCTATAGGCCACATTTCCTATTCGGTCAAGGATCTCAAATGGACCAATGAATCGTGGGTTGAGCTTTCATCTCTTTTCGAATCTCGTAACTCCTTTCCATAGAGCAATACGTAACAATACATGATCCCCAACATTAAATTCCACGTCCTTTCGATGAAGATCCGCATAACTCTTTTGTCGATCTTGTGCGGTTTGTATCTGTTGCCGGATCATTTGAATCTTTTCCGTAGTCATACGTACTAACTCCGGTCCCAAAAATGTTGCTTCACCCACCTCATCCCAACATACTGGAAAATGACACTTTCTCCCATACAACGCTTCGAATGGAGCTACGCCTATACTTGCTTGATAACGGTTATTGTAGGAGAATTCCACCAATGGTAAATACTTATCCCAACTCCTTTTGAAGTCTAGAACACAGAGTCTCAATAGATCTTCAAGAGTTTGAATAGTCCTTTCTGATTATCCGTCTGTTTGAGGATGATAAGCCGAAGTGAATCGTAAATTTATGCCCATAGCTTTCTGCAACCTGATCCAAAATCGTGAAGTAAATCTGGGGTCACGATCCGAAACTATGGATACTGGCATGCCATGCAATTTCACAATCTCATTCACGTGCATATGAGCAAGACGTTCAAGGGAATAAGTCTCTCGTATCGGCAAGAAATGAGCAGACTTGGTTAATCTATCAACAATAACCCAAATCGCATCTATGCCTTGAGAAACCTTGGGAAGACCCGTAACGAAATCCATCGTAATGTGTTTCCACTTCCATTTCAGAATCTCCAGTGGTTGCAATGGACCCTTTGGCACTTGATGCTCTGCCTTTACACGTTGACAAGTTAAACATCTCAAAATAAACTCCGCGATCTCTCTTTTCATATTGCTCCACTAAAATGTATGTCGAAGATCATGATACATTTTGGTACTCCCAGGATGGATTGCAAGTGGTGTGTTGTGTGCCTCCATCATGATTCTATGCTTCAAGTCGGAATCGTTAGGAACACAAAGTCTGGAGTTGACTCGAAGTATTCCCTCTTCATCGATTCTTGCTTTTGAAATGGCACCTTCTTGCACCTTCTTCTTCATCTTCATCAGCTCCGGATCCGTAGCTTGAGCAGCTTTAACTTTATCAATCATAGCTGGTTCTACGCGTATACTTGACATCATCGCATTCATTACCGTATATGATCTTCTACTCAACGCGTCAGCTACCACGTTCGTTTTTCCAGGATGGTATTGGATGGTATGATCGTAATCTTTCAACAGCTCAAGCCAACGTCGTTGCCGCATGTTGAGTTCCTTTTGATTGAAGAAATATTTAAGGCTCTTATGATCCATATAAATCCCAACTTTCTCCCTGTACAGGTAATGTCTCCAGATCTTCAACGAGAAAACAACAGCTGCCAACTCTAGATCATGAGTAGGATAATTCCTCTCATATTCTTTGAGTTATCGTGAGGCATAGGCTATGACTTTCCTATGTTGCATGAGAATACATCCTAACCCTTTGCCCGAAGCATCGCTGTAGATAATAAATCCATCCGAACCAGATGGTATTGTCAGAACAGGTGCCGAGATAAGTCTTCTCTTGAGCTCTTGGAAGCTCTTCTCGCATTTCTCGCTCCAAATGAATTTTGTACCTTTCCGAGTCAACTTAGTTAATGGGGTAGCAATTCGAGAAAATCCCTCTACAAACCTCCGATAATAACCAGCTAAGCCCAGAAAGCTTCGTACTTCGGTCACCGACTTAGGTTGCTCCCAGCTTTGTATTGCTTCAATCTTCGCTGGGTCAACAGATACTCCACGTTTCGATACCACGTGCCCAAGGAATGCTACTTCCTCAAGCCAGAACTCGCATTTCTTTAGCTTGGCATATAGCTTGTTCTCACGAAGCTTTTGAAGTACCAACTTCAAGTGGTGCTCATGATCTTCACGGCTTTTAGAATAGATGAGGATGTCATCATTAAAGACAATAACGAACTGATCCAAATATTCCTTGAATACACGGTTCATCATATCCATAAAAGCAGCAGGAGCATTAGTCAATCCAAAAGACATGACTAGGAATTCATAATGCCTGTACCGAGTTCTGAAGGCAGTCTTCGGAATATCCTCAATTTTAATCTTCAGCTGATGATATCCAGAACGAAGAACGATCTTTGAAAAGAATTGTGCTCCTTGTAACTGGTCGAACAGGTCATCAATACGAGGTAGCAGATACCTATTCTTGATGGTGACATGGTTCAACTCCCGATAGTCAATACAAAGTCGCATACTCTTGTCTTTCTTCTTTATGAATAAAACAGGAGCACCCCAAGGAGACGTACTAGGACGAATAAAACCGATGTCTAACAATTCCTGTAATTGGACCTTTAACTCCTGAAGTTCAATAGGAGCCATTCGATATGGGGTTTTAGAAATAGGTTTTGTACCGGGTTCAAGGTCAATAAAAAATTCAACTTCACGTTCTGGGGGTAGACCGGAAAGTTCTTCGGGAAATACATTAGGAAACTCATTAACAACAGAAATATTATTCAAATCTGACGTATTTTGGTTTAGATCAGTGACATGAGCTAAGAAAGCTTGACATCCGTTTTTTAATAAACGAATAGCTTTGTGACTTGAAATGATATTGACTGATTTTAGTGGTTTGGATTCACACAACAGGTTGATTAGGAATATGAAAACTAACAACCTTACGAAAATAATCAATTTTGGCATGGTAAGTGGTTAACCAGTCAATTCCTAAAATCACGTCAAATGCAAGTATTTTCAAAGATATAAGATCAACAGGTAAGGTAAGGGTACCAATCTGAATCAAGCAAGATTTGTAAACTGTGGATGTAACAAAGGTTTCTCCCAATGGAGTTTCAACAGATAAGTCAAGGTCTAATTTATCAGAAATCAAGTTCAAACGTTGAGCACAAGCAGGTGAAATAAAAGAATGGGTAGCACCGGTATCTAACAAGGTGTAAACTTCGCAAGAGTTTATGATTAGCTTACCCGTAATCACCTCGTGTGGGTTCCTCGTGTTTTGAGCTATCACGACAAACGCTCTTCCAGGAATCACCGACTTTGACTTGTCCGAAACCGCCTTTAGAATCACCACCCCCGCTGGACTTGGTTTCGCTATAGGACAATCTCGAGCTATATGTCCTTCTTTTCCACAATTTAAGCATGCTTTGAATTGTTGTGGGCAGTTTGGGCTGATGTGTCCCTCTTTCCCGCATTTATAGCATATGATCGGTTGTCGTTCTCCTCCCCTAAAAACAGTTGATGCTGGTGCTGATGTCGACGTCTTCACGTTCTCATTGTTATACCTTCTCTTCTTGAAATCTCCCCCCGATTCACTTTTTCTACTATCATAGCCACGATTATTACCGGAGTGGTTACCGCTTCTGTCATACTTTCCTCCTCGCTGGTTGTCATTGCTCCGATGACTACTGCCACCGGTACGACCTTGGTTGTTGTCCCTTGGTTGATATAATTACTATCTCGTTCTAACAACTGGGCCCTGTTCACTACATCCGAATATAAAGAAAATTTATGAGAAATAAGGTATTAACGTATTTCGGGTTTCAAACCTCTCAGAAACCGCGTCATACGTTCCTCATTCTCTACTAAATGAGGTGCAAACCTGGACAACTCTGCGATCTTAGCCTCGTACTGGGACACAGTCATGTTATTTTATTCGAGTCTGATAAATTCTACTTCCTTCATATGACGAATACTTTCAGGAAAGTACTTGTCATTGAACAGTTTCTGAAATTCCTCCCAAGACATCTTGAGTGCTGCAGGCTTGCTACGCTTCACGGATTCTCACCAGTAATCTGCCTCTCCGCGGAACATAAATGTGGTGAATGGAACCTTCTGTTCCTCCGTGCATCCCAAGACATCAAATATCTTGGTAATTTGCTTAACCCACGTCTCTGTCTTGATTGGATCTGGCTTTCCCTGAAATTCTGGTGGTCCCAACTCTTTGAACTGCTTGGCAGTGATAAGCCGCGAGTTGTTATTGTCTCCACCTGTATTTTGCACACGAGTTTCCCTCGTCTGGTTTTGCATGAACTGCAAAAAACTTCTAAACATCTCATCGTTTATCGTCTGATCAGCGTTGTTTTCAGGATGAACATTACCTTCCTGTTGCACATTCTCCTGGTTGGTGATTAAAGGTGTCTCCACAGTCTCATTCACTCCATTGTTAACATTCTCAGCTGCCATTCTCAAATACTTCCATAAAACAAGGGTTAATTAAATAAATTAACATATCACATAATAACCCTATGCTCCAACTGACCAATTAAATACCATATAAGCTTAGGTAGGACATACTAATGAAGAATTTACTCGTCTCTCCCCACCTAGTTCTATTCCCCGATCTCCGCCAGAGATCATATCCCTAAGCTCTGATACCAACTGTGACGCCCCCAGAATAGGTCCAGTCAACCCAACCCATTATGAGTCGCCAAATACATGATACAGAATTCAAATTCAATCTTTTATATCACACGGTCGTGCAAAATACGACCACACAACTGTGAGTGTCAATACAAATATGTTAAAAATATTAACATTCAAACTAAGTCCTCATTACAATTATTATCACACTATTTATTAAAAATAGTGAGGACTACTACTGCTCTAACTCAAACCATCACTCTGTCCCCCGACTAGTTCCTTCGACATTCTCATTTCCTGAAGAGGACAATAGATGAAAAGGGTGAGCTCAACTAGCCTAGTAAAGAATATTATGACTAAGATAATGGAAAATAAATTATCGTTAGTCTTCAACAATTCAAATAAAATATTATTGACAACAAGTTTTAGATCAATATTGGCAGCGAAAATAACCATTCATTAGAAGAGTTAAGTAGAGAATGAAGTCTACTATCTTCTATGATTTAAATGTCCATCGTCAATATTTTATTCCTGTAACATCAATCAATATACATCTCAAATCAAATATTCATCTTTGCACTACGGGCCAAAGATATTCATTTGTATCACCAGTGGTCGTGTTCATCTCAACACCTGTTCATCTTTGCACTACGGCCAAAGATATTCATCAGGTAATCTTTCATCTTTGCTCTACAGGCCAAAGATATTCAGTTATATCACCATTTAGGACTGAGAATGATGAAAAATAATATAAATAACGAATCCAGTGAGATAAAGAACAAAGATTAAGGATTCGTATTTTAGTTTATCCAAGTTCAAAAATACTCCATTATAATACTTTGTGGATCAAAATTCAAGAATAGAGCTCAAAACTTGGATCCAATCAAAGATAGGAATCTTAACAAACAACTTGGACATATAGAAGAAAATTTATTTTTTTCGTGAATAGTGCCGTATACGTGAATAGTAACTCCGACGAAAAAAGTAAGAATTTTATAATAAAATCCACGACAATATTTTGGTATAATGATATTGAAAAGAATAACATCATTTACTAAAGAAAATAACATCCCTTACCTCAAAAGAATAGTACTTCTGGCTGGAATATCGGATATAATACCGAAGAAAACTTGCACTGAATAGTAACACTTAAAGTATCTAAATACTCACAAAAATACGCTCGATATTATAGAGAAAGAAAACTTCTGATTCTGGTGTGATTTTCGATTCTAATCTAAGCACCCTATTTATAGGAAAAGCTTAGGATGCCAAAGTTGATTAACTGCTACAGGCGGCTTCTCACCAACTTCATACGCACACCTCAATGGAATTTGAAAATTCAGCATTTACAAGCCATAAAAAATAAAAGTAGGGCCCACCCATGTTTTTAATAAAAAACATTTATTTTTCGAAACTTCAATAATTCATAATAAATAGCCCTTTTGTCAGAAAAATATAAATTCTATGTCCTTTCCATAGAAAATTTAATTCTCTACAACTTTGTAGAAGGAAGTTTTTCCAAATTTATCAACTGAAAATGGCCGAAATCCACAAACGGGTGATTTTCCACAATAAAATACAAAAACACCTTAGCACTAATTTCTTCTTTTATATCCACAAAATAAATATTTTCTTATCATATAAATCAATAATTAATTATTCACAAATAATATTACAGAACTACAATATTGACAATTAGGTCGTTCCCAGGAAAGAGGGGGCCTTCCGATAAGGATTTCTCCTTACTAGCACGCAATTAAATAACCCATCCTAGACAGAACTTCCTTAGACATTGTCAATAATGCTATCTAATAATATTATTCAAATAATATAAATTATTGAGTTGATAATGTGAAATACTATGCAGTGACAATTATTGAAATAATAATACAAAATATCAACGGTAGCAATTATTGAATCAATCATATAATATAGCAACGTAGCAATTATTGATATAAAATATCAACGTAGCAATTATTGAACTAATAAAATATCATGCAGTTATTGAATCAATAATATAAAATATTGAATAGTAATTACTGTAACAATTATTGAGTAAGTGACTTCTTACGTAAGAACCAATAATTCGAAATACTGTGCAATACCGTATGCTACTATGCACAACGCGTATTATTGTATTTTTTATCATCGGGTATTTCAACAGTTTTACCGTAACAGTTTTACCATTATTTATAAAAAAGTTATTTCTGTCGCTTTCTATATCCGACAGTTATTCCGTTGTGGGGCTCACAAATAGCTGCGCCGTCGTACGAATATTTCCCGACAACAAAAATATTCCACGACCAAACGAATATTCCCAGACAACAATGAATATTTTATAACCACTTGCTTATTTTGAAATATTTGCACATTTCACCCATAACTTTTCACATTTATCAAATCAACACCTTACTATTTTAAAATAATATATAAAGAAAATTAAATCTTTATTCATAAAAGTTGGGGTCTTACAGCAATCCCGGGAGGGGCAAAATGGTTATTTTATCAACTTTGATCTGATTCAGTCAAACTCAAGCCGAATTGATACCACCAAGGTCAGAAAGAACCACGACGGTGATCCCGGGTGAAAACAGCACCAGACGGCTCATCGGGCAAACTGTGGGAAAACAAAGACCCGGTCATGAACCCATGTTTGGGGACTTAAAAAGGGTTAAATCCAATGTCATTGTGACACTCTCAACGAGGGCTTTCCGGAAATCTATAGCACGCCCCAAACGGACCCTCCAATCAAAAGTTATGAAATTCCAAACCTGACATCGCGTCGCCTGGCATGCACGCACCTCGAGATGACCAAACCGGGCATGTGGGCCCCATCTTAGGGAGCCGCACCTCTACCTACGACAGCAGCAGGTAGAGCTGAGGCTCCCTGACCTATATATAGAGGTGCACCCCTGTTCATTTTAAAGAATTCGGAAACGCAGCGAAGCCCTGCTAGTTTGATTTTCTGACTTTTACACCTCTTCCAAACCTAAATATTTTCACTCCAACAAGTAGATATACCCATATACTACCACATATCAAAAAACCACCGGTAGATTTGGGCGTTTAAAGCCTATGATTTGGCAAAAAGCTTGCATTGCTGTCCATTATAAGTTTTTTTACGATCAGAAAGTCAATACTACTATTTTGCACTACTTTACACTTGCACACAAAGTTTTATCGTCTAAATATGCCCGGAACTTAGTTCCATGGCCGTTTTCATCAAAAGTTGATACATTTTTGTACATAAACTCCGTTTTCAATATTTTTATAACTCGGATTGATGATCCGTCAGCTCAAGTAGCTTCAATGCACTAGCACACGCAGTTTGGCAATTTCGCCGGACTGGGTTATCTTCCTAGTCCGGGTTTGGCCCTTTTGTGTTTATTTAACTGCAAATGTACTAACATTTCAATTCTTTCAAGCTCGGATTTCAAATCCTAGGTAGTTTACCGCTTTTCTATATATTTACGCATATATAAGCGACATTCACCATCACTGGTACTCATATCAGTCCTGGTTGACTACATTTTTGTCAATATATATATATTTATATATTTTCAATCGGCCTAGACTATTTCGTGACTATTTTACTGCTTTTGCACACTTCCCCATACTGGGTGCTCTTCTCAGTCACTGGGTGACTACTTTTCTGTCAATTTCAATTACAGCAGCAGGTAGAGCTGAGGCTCCCTGGCCTATATATAGAGGTGCACCCCCGTTCATTTTAAAGAATTCGGAAACGCAGCGAAGCCCTGCTAGTTTGATTTTTCGACTTTTACACCTCTTCCAAACCTAAATATTTTCACTCCAACAAGTAGATATACCCATATACTACCACATATCAAAAAACCACCGGTAGATTTGGGCGTTTAAAGCCTATGATTTGGCAAAAAGCTCGCATTGCGGTCCATTATAAGTATTTTTATGATCAGAAAGTCAATACTACTATTTTGCACTGCTTTACACTTGCACACAAAGTTTCATCGTCTAAATATGCCCGGAACTTAGTTCTATGGCCGTTTTCGTCAAAAATTGATACATTTTTGTACATAAACTCTGTTTTCAACATTTCTACAACTCGAATTAACGATTCGTCAGCTCTAGTAGCTTCAATGCATTACCACACGCAGTTTGGAACTTTGTCGAACTGGGTTATCTTCCTAGTCTGGGTTTGGCCCTTTTTGTGTTTATTTAACTACAAATGTACTAACATTTCAATTCTGTCAAGCCCGGATTTAAAATCCGAGATAGTTTACCGCTTTTATATATATTTACGCATATATAAGCGACATTCACCATCACTGGTACTCATATCAGTTCTGGTTGACTACATTTCTGTCAATATATATATATATATATATATATATATATATTTTTAATCGGCCTAGACTATGTCGTGGCCATTTTACTGCTTTTGCACACTTTCCCATACTGGGTGCTCTCCCCAGTCACTGGGTGACTACTTTTTTGTCAATTTTAATTACAGTACGGGCACCGGCGTGAAAATCCATCGCCCTTTTTACTGCTTTCATATATATATATTTCATTTCTGTCACAGCCCGGATCATTTCATGGCTATTTACAGTTTTTATAAATATATATATATATATATATATATATATATATATTTCAATTCCAGTCCGGGCTTGCGAGTGAAAACCCATCGCCCTTTTACAGCTTTTATATATATATATATATATAATTATATATATTACTTTATTCAATTTATTCAATTACTGCATTTAACATTCATTTGTATATGAATTTGCACTGACATATCTACGGGCAAACTAGATTTATCCAAATCTCGCCACTTCTAGCTTTCAACGGTTCAAACAAGTCCCGACAGAACCTGTGTAAGACCCCAAATTTTATGAATAAGATTTAATTTTCTTTATATATTATTTTGAAATAGTAAGGTGTTGATTTGATAAATGTGATAAGTTATGGGTGAAATGTGCAAAGTTTACAAAGTAAGCAAGTGGTTATAAAATATTCGTTGTGTCGGAAAATATTCGTTTGGTCGAGAAATATTCTTTTTGTCAGAGAATATTCGTACGACGGCGCAGTCATTGGTGGACCCCACAACGGAATGAATGTCGGATATAGAAAACGACAGAAATAACCTTTTTATAAAAATAACGGCAAAACTGTTACCGTTAGTACTGTTGAAATACCCAGTGGTTAAAATACAGTAATACTCGGTGTTGCACGGTAGCACACGGTATTGCACAGTATTTCGAATTATTGATTCTTACGTAGGAAGGCACTTACTCAATTATTGTTACAGTAATTACTGTTCAATATTTTATATTATTGATTCAATAATTACATAATATTTTATTGGTTCAATATTTGCTACGTTGATATTTTATATCAATAAGTGCTACTTTGCTATTTTATATTATTGATTCAATAATGGTCATTGCACATTTTTTCAAATTATCAAATCAATAATTCATATTATTTGAATAATATTATTAGATAGCATTATTGGCAATGTCTAAGGAAGTTCTGTCAAGGAAAGGGGTTGATTAATTGCGCGCCAGTAAGGAGAAATCCTTATCGGAAGGCCCCCTCTTTCCTAGGAACGACCTGGTTGTCAATATTGTAGTTCTGTAATATTATTTGTGAATAATTAATTTTTGATATATATGATAAAGAAATATTTATTCAATGTGGATTTAAACGGAGGAATTTTTAACATGTGACATTTGTTGAAAGTTGGTATTCTATCTTGTCCAATAAAATAATTCATTCAAATATATTATTATAATATTACATTATAGTAGTATGATGTGATTATATAATAGTATGATTTTTATAATTTGAATGGTAACATTATTATAGTAAATTCATGGTATAAAAGTTAAACGAGGTAAAAGAGTGCAAATTGAATTTGAACTCTTATGATGCAAACAATGATGTCATTGGAGCGATGAGGTAAGCAAGGATGTCATCGGAGCGATGAGGTAAGCAATGATGTCATAGGATCGATGATGTAAGCGATGATGTCATAAATTATGGCAAAAAGACTATTTTACTCTTACTCTGCCGAGCCTATAAATAGAAGCTCATTTCTTCATTATTTCTCACCAATTCACTAAAGCTATAGAGAGAGAAAGTATAGAGAGAATAAAAGAGAAGGAAGAAGAGTATTCTGCTATTACACTAGTGCAGTCTCCAAATTTTTAAGGTAAGGGGTATTATTTCTTTCGTATTCATGAAGAGAGTTATTTTTTTTCAATACTCGTAAAGGTTGTTATTCCATTCCTTATTATTCTGTTGGAATAACCTGTCTACGCGGACTACCGCATGCATGGTGAAATCTTGTTGTTATTCCATTCTTTATTATTCTGTAGGAATAACCTGTCTACGCGGACTACCGCATGCCTGGTGAATAACCCTTCGTATTCAGTTGTTATTAAATTGTGAAAATAATCTGTCTAAGCGGACTACCGTCAGACAGGTGAAAATTCAATTGCAGGTTTTGTATATTATTTTATTTCAGATTCCTAACTCTAAACTTACTACGGTAAGTATTGCTTTTATAATTCCTGAAATGATCAGATATTACTTGATTTTTGCGCTTCATCTAATATTATTTTCCTGGAATATTGGTCTGAACTTTCTTGTAAAATTTTTATCTTTTCATGTCGAGTTACTATTCACCAGTTACTATTCATGGGGTGCTATTCACGGTAAAAAAAATATTTTTTTTCTTCCAAATCATCTTTGATTGGATCCAGGTTTTGATCTTCATTCTTGAACTCTAGATAAATTCTCTAATATTTGTCTTTTATCTCACTAGATTCGTTATTCGTATTATTTTTCATCATTCTCAGTTTCTAAATGGTAATATAACTGAATATCTTTGGCCTATAGTACAAAGATGAATAATTACGCGATGAATATCTTTGGCCTATAGTACAAAGATGAATGATTACCTGATGAATATCTTTGGCCCGTAGTGCAAAGATGGACAGGTGTTGAGATGAAAATGACCAACTGATGATACAAATGAATATCTTTGGCTCGTAGTGCAAAGATGGATATTTGATTCGAGATGTATATTGATTGATGTTACAGGGATAAAATATTGATGATGGACTTTTAAATCAAAGAAGATAGTAGACATCATTCTCAACTTAACTCTTCTAATGAATTGTTATTCCGCTGCGAATATTGATCTAAAACTTGTTGTCCATAATATTTTATCTGATTTATTGAAGGCTAACGATAATTTGTTTTTCATTATCTTAGTCATAATATTCTTTACTGGGCTAGTTGAGCTCACCCTTTTCTTCCATTGTTCTCTTCAGAAAATGAGAATATCGCGGGTACTAGTCGGAGAATGGAGTGATGGTCCGAGTTAGAGCTGTAGAAGTCCTCACTATTTTTTTATTTAAAATAGTGTGATAATAAATGTAATGAGGACTTAGTTTGAATGTTATTATTTTCTACATGTCTGTATTGACAGTCACAGTTGTGTGGTCGTATTTTGCACGACCGTGTGATATGAAAGATTGTATTTGAATTTTGTTAAGTGTATTTGGCGACTCAAAATGGGTTGAGTATTGAACCTATTTTGGGGGCGTCACAACCTGGAAGCTATAATGACTGAGATTTCTTTAAATCTAGTTATTTTTATAGTTTCAGCTTCAAAAGCAACCTCGCGTCCCTTAGATCGCTATCTAATGGGAACGAGATGCTTTGGCCGTGCGGACCGAGATTTACTAAATGAATCCCTAGTTCTGGCTATCTTGGGATATTTATCTGTTTATGTACAAATTCGAACTGTGCAGGTTTTCTAGCCACTCATATGTGAGCCTAGGAATCGTGGGATTCATGATCAAACTGATCAGAATCTGGTTCCCACGATGGACAAACTCCAATTTACAGATGTACCATACCAGTTTTTTCTGTAAAATGTACATACACAGACCTTAAAATGGTTATCCGGATTTAAGTTCTTAACATAGTAAAAATATAGATTGTCGTGTCAGCGTCCCTCCGATGGTTTTCATACCCATAAGGAGACCGACACTTGTATACTTCTGTGGTCGAGGATGCTTCGCAGCCCGACAAATCACCATTCACATGCAGCCTTAAGGCTATAAAGATAAAATTGAAAGTGGCGATGTGTTTCAATTCCTATGTCAGCGTAGGGGTTTGATAAACAGCTTTCAAAACATCACTGTCAATTCAATTTCAAAGCTTTTTGCAAATCAAATTAAATGCTTTTGCAAATCAAATCAAAGACTGATTTTCAAATCAAACCAAACCCTTTGTATATAAGCTCAACGAAGCCTGTCAAAGCTTTCAATTAATCAAAAGGCCCAATTTTCAAACAGCAGTAACTCACGCATTCAAGTTTTAAGGGAAATATTGAAAAGATTGTGGTACCGTGTTTACAAGGGAGTCGTGGGGTGCTTAACACCTTCCCCACACTTAACCAAGCCCCCTAACTCTAAACTCCGATTTTAAAGATCAAGTTTCGACAGTGTCCAGCAATTGGGCCTTTTTTCAAATCAAATTCGGTTGAGTTGGTACAACCATTTTCAAAACTACCAACTGGCGACTCTGTTTAAATCAAATCAAATCGTCGACATATACACATGTTGGCCTCTTTCCTAAAAAACCCTTCAAAACCTTTTTGGCAATAAAAAGAATAAGGGTAGAGATAACTTAGGAAGATCGATTTGAGGAAACTCGGGTTATAAACCGACCCGCGGGATTCTTAAATTTTCCAACGTCGACAGGTGGCGACTCTGCTGGGGACAGTAGAGAGCTTAGGCCGCTTTCAATCTTTTCAAACATTTCCCTTTCAAAACTATTGAATGCGTGAAATCCTGCGTTTTCACAGTTAATGGATAAGTGAATGCTGCGTCTTTCATTGAATGTATGAATGCTATGCCTTTACATTTAATGAATAAGAATGAATGCCTTAGTTCTTCGCACCCATATTAGTGCTTCGCACATACTGTCATTACATGCATAAGCGGTGAGGCCCGATGTATGTGAATGTATGTTATGTGTCCCTCCACCAGGAGGCTAACCCGGTCGGTGATAAGTAAGGACTCTGGGGACGACTAAGTCTCCGGGGCTGCCTCCTGAAAATGCACCACTCAGATTCGCTCCAGTTGAACGATCAGATTAACTTCCCTTCTAGTAGATTGCAATGATCTGGGAAACTTCATGCCGAAACAAAAGCCGCGAGAAAAACCTAAGATGGGTCAGCCTCTGATTAACCAAATTCGAAGGGAAGCTTCTTCATGCCTTCCTCTTTCAATTCAATGTCAAGTCTCCAATTACTGAGGAACACAATGTAAATGACAATAATGAAAGATTTACTTTCCTTTCAGATATCCTGTCATCCTGCCATCAAAACAACTAACCTCGGTTTTGCAGGATAAACTTAAAAGACACATTATGCATCAAATCCTTACCTACATCAGGAAATTGACACGCCTACGTTTTGTTGTAGGTAAGGAAAAATTGGTTCTGTTACTAGGTCTAAATCTGAGAAGGCACAAAGCCTATCTATCAATATGGCTGAAAGTGGCCAAAGCGAGTCAGGTTCCGTATCTTGAAAAGAGTTTGAGGGACTTAATAATCAAATAGCAGAATTGGCTATCCTCTTGAAAGAACAGAGTAAAAGCACTTAGGGTCAATCAATGCTCAAACAAACAGAGTCCTCCTCACAAGGTGGCAATCAAAATGATAACAAAAAGGGGGAAATGCAGATCCCTGAACCTCGATCCAGTAAAAGAACCAACAAAACCCCTGAAATCAAAAATCTCAGGGAAGATCGGGAAACTGGCGATATCCGAAGGAAAGTCCAACAAATGGAAGAAACCATCTGGGTAATCAAAGGGACAGGAAACCTTGGAAGTGTTACCTATTCAGATCTCTACATATTCCCAGGGGCTAAATATCCTGATAAATTCCAAGTCCCAGAGTTTAAAAAATACAGTGGGGCAGGCGATCCTTATACGCACTTGAAAGTATACATTGGCGAGCTAGGGTCTTATGCTGAAGATGAAAACCTCCGAATGTAGCTTTTCCAAAAGAGTCTCACTGGAGAGGCTAGGACGTGGTATGCCCGACTTGACAATGCCAAAATCCACAGTTGGGAAGAGCTAGCTCATGCCTTCCTAACTCAATACAGCTTCCAGTCTCAGATGGTTCCGGATTGATATCAAGTGTCCAAAGTCAAAAAGCAAAGCAACGAGTCTTTCCGTGAATATGCCCAAAGATGGAGACGTCTGGCAGCACAAGTCAGCCCGCCTATGACCGAAGCTGAAATGGTGATGACTTTCATAGACTTCCAAGAGGCACCTTACTATGAGAGGATCCTAGCCGGAATAGGAAAGTCATTCTCAAAAATGATCAAACATGGCGAAATGACAGAGATGGGCCTGAAAGCAGGCAAGATCAAAGATCTCACAGCCTTGAAAGTAGTTGCTGATCATATACAGTTTGGAAAATATGCGAATGATCCCATATGGGTACCCAAGGAAGACGATAAAGATGTATCCCTCGTTGTACAGGGGCAGTCTAGGAGACTTAACCATAGTCCCCACATTTAGAAGATGCAAAACAATATGCTGTCACAATAGACTGCATTTAACAATTACCAGGAGAGAAAGAGGAAATTCGAAAGAACTAAAAATCGAGTGTTCACTCCACTAGGCGATTCCCTTGAAAATATATTGGTGATGTTAATGGATCACCAGAAAATTACCAAACTGGCTCCACCTCTGGATCCAAAAAGCAAAAGATACAATCCTAGCCAGATATGTGCTTACCATTCAGGATCTCCGGGACACAATACAGAAGACTGTTGGTCCTTAAAGCATAAATTTCAAAACCTGATCGAAAACGGCAATCTTGTGGTTCAACAACCTAACCATCCAAATGACAACCCCAACCTTCTGATGTCGCATGACGCGGAGGAAGTAAACATGATCGAGTCAGGAAGCGATGAAATGTATCCAAATCGTAAATACATATGAAGGATAGAGGATTGCCCTCGAAGGAACAAGATAAATGTCATAGAGTTAGAAAATTCAGAGGAGGGTATGATAATAATGCAAAAATTGGATGCAATCCAACATCAAGTGACTCTGCTGGCTAATCTGGTAGTGCGCCAACATCAGGATACAAAGCAGCATTTCACTCAAATATCAGAAAACCAAGAGAAAGAGGAGGTTATTCAGAATGAGAGCATATCTCCCTCCAAGATCCACCGACTAAATGAAGAGGATCAGAGCATGTTGAATGAACGAGAAAGGTGGAATGATCAAATTACTCGAAGTTCTCACCAAAAGAAAAATCCTCCGGAGGAGTGCGAACTCCCAAATAGGAAATATCAAGAGACATTCCAAACACGAGTAAACCCTCGAAATCCTACGGCACCGAGAGTCGGGGAGAGTAGGCGAAGAAGGGTATTCACACCTTTGGAGGACTCATCAGAAAATGTCTTAGCCCTGTTGATTGCGCAGAAAAAGATCACTAAGCTCGCTCCACTGATGGATCCCAAAGGAAGGCAATATGATCTCAACAAGAGGTGTGCTTACCATTCTAACTCACCCGGACATGCAACCGAGGAACGCTGGTCTCTAAAGCACAAAATTCAGAACCTCATTGAAAATAGAGAACTGAAGAAAGAATTCTCCATGACCACAAAAGGCGAGAGGGAGATAAAGAGCTCAAGATGTCCACTCGAAGCGGGCAGTTCAAAGGATGTGACGGCTATGAGCATCCATCCTGGCATAACACAAGGTGGTCCGACCCTAATCTTGGGAATGACCAAAGAAATAAAAGAATCTCCCAATGAAGTTCATCCACCATCATCAAAGCCAATTTCTCCTATAAATCAAAGACAATGACTGGGGCATCCAAGCATTAAAGCCAAAATCCACTACCTGTTCACCATGGGGGTCTTGTGAATTAAAGACTTTTGCGATCTCGGCATCTTATCAGCCCATCAACCAAGCAATCCTCCCATATGACAAGCAAGACTGGGGCAAGTTCAAAGTCAACGACAACCTAATGTGGGGACCATTACAACAAGACTGGACCAATTTTGGAAATTGTGCAACTCAACATTAAGGCATTTATTAACCATCCAATTAACATGCACCAGTCGGTACCATCAACATGGTCCATCATCATCCCAGCTTCCATCATTGGCGATCCGGTATGACCAATCGACTTTTGCCAATCATAATTTTCTTAGAATACTGCGATTCGCTGATAAGGTATGACTCTTTTATCTCTTTATGTGATTTTAATTTCCATGCATTAGCGATAATATACATAAGTCCTGCATTAGAGTCTCAGGAAAAGAAATTTTTTTTTTGCTTAACTTGTTATGAATTGGATTAATTCTGATAAGCGTTCGTGGAGAAAGAATCATGATAGCGATTAGAGAATTAAGACTATTCAACCTTTTGATTAGGCACGACGTCCTAGTTCAAAGCACTTTTTAGAGCAAACTTGACCTCATATGCATGTTAGCACTTTGCGATTGACCTGACTCTTAGCTGTGGGGTATGAAACTATGACGACAAGGATGACAATTAGTAGCCAGCCTAATGCCTCGAATCGTGGTCTGGGTTACTTGAGTAATTAAGTCCGAAGGGTGTCTCTACACCTGGTGCCCTAAAACCATCTGGTTTGGGAGTCACCGGCCCAACGCTCGTTACATGGGTAACTCAGTTCCTAAGAAAACAAGCATTGCAAGAAATCAAAGCATACGCAGATTCGAATTGTGGCCTAGGTTACTCGAGTAATTAAGCCCGAGGGGTGTCTCTACACTTGGTGCCCTAAAGCCGTCTGGTTTGGGAGTCATCGGCCCAACATTCACTACATGGGTGACTTGGAGCCTAAGAAAAATAATCTTGCACCAGCTCAGGCGAATCAAAAAAATAAACCGCCTAACTTGTCTCGAAGTGTGGCCTTTGTTACTCGAGCCAGTAAACCCGAAGGGGTGTCTTAACACCTAGTGCCCTAAAACCGTCTGGTTTAGGAGTCATTGGTCCAAAACTCGTTATATGGGTAACTCTAAAAAGCCTAAGAAAACAAGACAAAGTTAAGCGAGAAAAGTAGAAAATTTTGCAAGAAAAAATGAGATCATCTAGAAATCATAGAAGAGAAACCCCTGCTAAGGGTTGCGTCACACATAGTGCACATGTCATATGATCTTAATCTTGTGAAGAGCAGTGTCTAAAGCGAAGATGAGATGTCTCTGATGAAGGGAGATAAGTCTTGTGAATCTAATCCTACCCATGAAAAATGACCATGGACACTTAAAAGTTTTCTTGCGATTTCATAACTTGTCAAGCAAAAATTTTGATTTCCTTAAAAAAAATCATTTTTATACTCCCTTTCAAGATCTTTAGGGATAAGATGAAAGCGCATTGAATACAAGCATTCAATTTCATAAACTCTAAATTTTAAATGCCTCATACTGATCCCGACGACCCGAGCCATCAAGCTGTCGACACATATTGTTGTTTGTCTGAATGTGCAGGATATTGCTCACCGTGGATATGGTCAACAAAGCAAGTTTTTCTATGAACCCCAGTAACAACCTGCGAAAGGGCTGGGGCATTTTTCCATTCCAAGAAATGGAAAGGATCTACGGCGGGACCAAGTTCCTCATCAAAAGAAAAAGGAAAGATCCTGAAAGAAATCAAGGCGACATCAGCTGTCCCTCCACAAAAAGGGAAAAGTCTTCAACAGAGTCCTTAACTCGGGAAGAACAGATGCCCGATGACCAAAAGATTTAGCGAAGGAAATTTGCATCGTCAAACATGTCAACCTACGCCAAGTCCTCACAAGTCGAGGCCTCTACACTGAAGTTCAAATCTAGGCAATAAAAGAACGGGCTACATCCTCCAGGACGTCAGCATCACCTGGGTCATCAGCCAGGCCAGCGTCTAACCCAGCATGGTTGCAAGTGAAAAGCTTACCCTTTTTTCACACTCAATGATCAAACCGTTGGCATCAATCTAGCGTAGCATCGAAGAATGATCCGGTAATGTAGACCGTGGAACGCAACTTCAGCGAAGATATCAAGATACCTCCTAATAAAGCCATCAGTGTTTGGACCACCAAAGGGACCAACACCAAATCCAAATCCAGAAAATAGCAGCCCCTGCGAGATCCTCACCAAAAATGGCATATAAAAGAGGAACATCCAAATCTGCTCAGCGAATGACAAAAGGAGCCATACGGGAGTTAGAGCTGCTAAGCCTATCAAAATCTATGCCTGAAAAGAAAGTCCAAATCACCTCAAAAAAGGGTGAGGTATGGTTCTACATCAATTCAATTAAGCATATGCATCAACCTAAGATAAATTAAGATCATCATATCATGTCTGGTCTGCACATGTGCAACAAGCACTACATCAGCGCACATTTCCATCAAAACATTAGGCCTGCATACCCAATAGAGTCAAATATGCATACACATTAAACACACAAGTTCGATGGAAAAGTCTGCTACCATTCAAGTAGGCATCGGGACAGTCCAATGATCAACCATTATCCCTACCATCAGGGTAGGCACTGTTGCAAATTACCGGTGTAAGTTATCATCAGGATAGGCATCGGGAGCACCCACTAAGGTAACTCGGCAAAAGAGATATATCCCCATCAGAGGAGCCTTCAGAAATATATAACGGCATCAGCCAAGAGAGAATCTGCCCCCTAATAGTATCGACAGATTGAGGAAACCATTCGTCTTAAAACCAAGATAACAACAAAGGCTATCATAAAGAACGTTATCCCCAACAGAAATATGGGAAACATTTCAGTTTATCTTCATCAAGAAAGCATCAGCAACACCAATGGAAATCAGACCGTTGGAGTCAACACCAGCATAGACATCAACAGCATTGATGAAAGCCAACCGTGGATATTGGCACCAACACAAACACCGATAAAGGTAAAGCGATCTGCGATGCGATGTGATATGCGATGCAATGCGATGAGATTTGCGATGCGATGCGATGCAATTTTCGATGCGATATACGAAGTGCGAAATGCGATTTGCGAAAACATGCTAACATTCATTACATTGCGATTTGCATCATTAATATCTTGTCATATTTAAAGTGTCTAGCAATCTTTATCATGTCCATTCCATTACAGTGCATAGACATGATAAAGAGGGGCATCTGTAGACACTCAAAATTTTCCTTACCCCAATACTAACACTGTAGGAGGGCAAAACAGTCAATCAAGTCGACCCCGGTCCCGACACCAGACATCCAATCTAAATTCAGCCACCAATGCCTGTCCTTCAGCCTAAATCTGATCCCCAATGTCGGTCAATTCAAGTCAAATTCGATCACCAATATCAGTACTCCAGTCAACTCTGATCGTCAATTTGACATTCAATCCAACTCCGATCGTCAATCGGACCGTCAGATCATCCCCGATCTCAATATCAGGACATCAGCTCAAACCCAGTCATTGATATCGGGACAACTACAGCACCGATCAACCATATTAGGATGTCAAAGCAGCCTCGACAGCAACCTGGGATATACAAATAAACCTCGGCAGCAACCCGGGAGGTACAAATCAGCCCCGACGGCAACCCGAAAAGTACAGCTCAGCCCCGACATCAGTCCAGGAAGTCAGGTCTACTTCGGACATAAACCTAAAGTGCCACAACACTTCCAGAAGAAAACCTGGAATGACCACGTCAGCCACAGAGGCAACACTGGGGACAAACAGACTCGAATGGGATCCAAGTCTTGAAAACAGCTCCCGAAAGTCAACCAGAGGCCATGCCGACACCATGGGAAACCCCGGGAGGGGAAAAATGGTCATTTTACCAACTCTCATCTGATTCAGTCAAACTTAAGCCAAATTGATGCCACCAAGGTCAGAAAGAACCACGACGGTGATCCCGGGTGAAAACAGCACCAGACGGCTCATCAGGCAAACTGTGGGGAAACAAAGACTCGGTCATGAACCCATGTTTGGGAACTTAAAAAGAGTTAAATCTAATGTCATTGTGACACTCTCAGCGAGGGTTTTCCGAAAAGCTATAGCACGCCCCAAATTGACGCTCCGATCAAAAGTTATGAAGTTCCGAACCTGACATCGTGTCGCCCGGCATGCACGCACCTCGAGATGACCAAACCGGGCATGTGGGCCCCACCCTGGGGAGCCGTACCTCTACCTGCGGCAGCAACAGGTAGAGCTAAGGCTCCCTGGCCTATATATAGAGGTGCACCCCCGTTCATTTTAAAGAATTCGGAAACGCAGCGAAGCCCTGCTAGTTTGATTTTTTGACTTTTACACCTCTTCCAAACCTAAATATTTCACTCCAACATGTAGATATACCCATATACTACCATATATCAAAAAACCACCGGTAGATTTGGGCGTTTAAAGCCTATGATTTGGCAAAAAGCCTTGCATTGCTGTCCATTATAAGTATTTTTACGATCAGAAAGTCAATACTACTACTTTGCACTACTTTACACTTGCACACAAAGTTTATCAGTCTAAATATGCCCGGAACTTAGTTCCATGGCCGTTTTCATCAAAAGTTGATACATTTTTGTACATAAACTCCGTTTTCAATATTTTTATAACTCGGATTGATGATCCGTCAGCTCTAAGTAGCTTCAATGCACTAGCACAAGTAGTTTGGCAACTTCGTCGGACTGGGTTATCTTCCTAGTCCGGGTTTGGCCCTTTTTTTTGTTTATTTAACTGTAAATGTACTAACATTTCAATTCTGTCAAGCCTGGATTTCAAATCCGAGGTAGTTTACCGCTTTTATATATATTTACGCATATATAAGCGACATTCACCGCCACTGGTACTCATATCAGTCCTGGTTGGCTATATTTATGTCAATATATATATATATATATATATATATATATATTTATATATTTTCAATCGGCCTGGACTATTCGTGACCATTTTACTGTTTTTGCACACTTCCCCATACTGGGTGCTCTTCTCAGTCACTGGGTGACTACTTTTCTTTCAATTTCAATTACAGTACGGGCACCGGCGTGAAAACTCATCGCCCTTTTTACTGCTTTCATATATATATATATATATATATATATATATATATTTCATTTCTGTCACAGCCTGGATCATTTCATGGCTATTTACAGTTTTTATAAATATATATATATTTCAATTTCAGTCCGGGCTTGCGAGTGAAAACCCATCGCCCTTTTACAGCTTATATATATAATTATATATATTGCTTTATTCAATTTATTCAACTACTGCATTTAACATTCATTTGTATATGAATTTGCACTGACATATCTGCGGGCGAACTAGATTTATCCAAATCTCGCCACTTCTAGCTTTCAACGGTTCAAACAGGTCCCGACAGAACCTGAAAGCTATAATGGCTGAGATTTCTTTAAATCTAGTTATTTTTATAGTTTCAGCTTCAAAAGAAACCTCGCGTCCCTTAGATCGCTATCTAGTAGGAATGATACGCTTTGGCCGTGCGGACCGAGATTTACTGAATGAATCCTTGGTTCTGGCTATCTTGGGATATTTATCTGTTTCTGTACAAATTCGAACTGTGCAGGTTTTCTAGCCACTCGTATGTGAGCCTAGGAATCGTGGGATTCATGATCAAACTGATCAGAATCTGGTTCCCACGATGGACAAATTCCAATTTACAGATGAACCCTTCCAGTTTTTTCTGTAAAATGTACATACACAGACCTTAAAACAGTTATCCGGATTTAAGGTCTCAACATAGTGAAAATATGAATTGTCATGTCAGCGTCCCTCCAATGGTTTTCATACCCATGAGGAGACCGACACTTATATACTTCTGTGGTCGAGGATGCTTCGCAGCCCGACAAATCACCATTCACATGTAGCCTTAAGGCTATAAAGATAAAATTGAAAGTGGCGATGTGTTTCAATTCCTATATCAGCGTAGGAGTTTGATAAACAGCTTTCAAAACATCACTGTCAATTCAATTTCAAAGCTTTTTGCAAATCAAATTAAATGCTTTTGCAAATCAAATCAAAGACTGATTTTCAAATCAAACCAAATCCTTCTTATATAGGCTCAACTGAAGCCTGTTCAAAGCTTTCAATTAATCAAAAGGCCCAATTTTCAAATAGCATTCACTCACGCATTCAAGTTTTAAGGGAAATATTAAAAGATTGCGGTACCGTGTTTACACGGGAGTCGTGGGGTTCCTAACACCTTCCCCACACTTAACCAAGCCCCCGAACTCAAAACTCTGATTTCAAAGATCAAGTTTCGACAGTGTCCAGCAATTGGGCCTCTTTTCAAATCAAATTCGGTTGAGTTGGTACAACCATTTTCAAAACTACCAACTGGCGACTCTGTTTAAATCAAATCAAATCGTCAACATATACACATGTTGGCCTCTTTCTTAAAAAACCCTTCAAAATCTTTTTCGCAATAAAAAGAATAAGAGTAGAGATAACTTAGGAAGATCGATTTGAGGAAACTCGGGTTATAAACCGACCTGCGGGATTCTTAAATTTTCCAACGTCGAAAAAAGATTAAGCAATAACAGAATATGAAAACCGTTCAGAAACACAAATAATTTAACTCATCGACTGCAACTGATCCCAAAAAAAATGGAGAAAAAATCATGCTAATAGATACAAATTGGAGATCAAACATCTGGACCTTCACTTATATACTGATCTAAACACAGTGTTGATCACCTCCTTCAGATTCTGGCAGCCCAAAATTTTTATATCCGCCAGATCTATAGTTGACAGAGATTCCTCAGCTCATAACCCTAACAATTAGATCCGAACAGATCCATCTTCCAAACCCTAAACACTATTAGCCAACAATATCCGTAACCCCAAACCTTTGCCCAAATCAAATCCTCCACACCAGATCATAAGCCCAAATTCGTCGAGACGACGGGGAGGCGATGTGACTTGCAGTTCGAATTCGTCATTTTAGAGGAAATCGAGCTTGATGAGGATGAAGAGACACGCCGGAGCAAGATGGGAGATCGATTGACTTGCAGTTCGAATTCGTCGTCGGCAATTACACCCAAAGCTTAAAGCCTCCACCGGAGCAGAGGAGGGAGATGGGAGATATTCGATGGGTATAATTTGTTTAATTTATATTATTTGTGTATTTTGTTTAATTTATATTATTTGTTTAATTTGTTTGAGTTGAGTTAATTGTGTAATGATTTTTGCTAATTGTGAAAATTTTTCTATTTTATGTTAATTATGTAAATTATTTACTTATTTACTTTTTTATATTATGAAAAAATATTTGTTTCCTTTTACATTTATAGACAATGATTTGATATATTTACCCTTAAATGTTTCAAAAGAATTAAAAAATTATTTAAATTAAGGTTTTTTATTTACACATAAGCATTAGTTAGCTTGGTCAGCGGGCCACGTCAGTAATTGCTGACGTGACAATCTCAATTGGATCAAATTGAAAAAAATTAATAATTTAATCATCTAATTGAAAAAAAAGGTGAATCACGAAAATGGAATATGTCAGATAGTTGAGGGTAGTGATTCGTAATTAAGCCTAAAATATATGTGTTTGATTATCTCCTACCTACTTCTTCATCAGCAGGCGGAGAGTAGATTAGCATATTTATAGCTCAAATGAAAGCTACAAAACAGATTCATTTAAATTTTAAAATTAAGAGTAATATATATATATATATATATATATATATATTCCTGTATGCATCCGCACATATATATATATATATATATATATTTTAGGATTGTATTATCCTACATTGTATTTTATATTAAAAAATATTATATTTTTACGTTCAAAACAACAACCCTCTTTAAAATAAAAGATAGTAGTATAATAAGCCGACAAAAATTAGAATGATTTAATTTTGAAATAAACATATGAATAAATGACAAGAAACACAACTATTTGGATGGAAACAAATCCAAATGTGAAATAAAAAGATTTGGCTTTATTAATTTAACGAGTAAATTAAAAGATTTGCTATACATTCACCTTTTAGACTAACAAATGGCCACCATTAATAAATATCGGCTTTACATATTCAAATCCAACCCCGTCTCTATCTCTCTCACAGCAGCGTCGGTCATTACTCATTACAATGGCATCAGAAAACAGATCCGAATCAACCCCCAACACAGCCGAAACCAAGCGCAAAGTAGCCTTAATCACTGGGATCACTGGCCAAGATGGCTCATATCTTACAGAATTCCTCCTCAACAAAGGCTACCAAGTCCATGGCCTGATCCGGCGTTCCTCAAACTTCAACACCCAGCGCATCAACCACATTTATATTGACCCCCACAACGCCCACAAGGCCCACATGAAGCTCCACTACGCTGACCTCACCGACGCCTCCTCCCTTCGCCGCTGGATCGATACCCTACTTCCAGACGAGGTCTACAACCTCGCTGCCCAATCACACGTCGCCGTCTCCTTCGAAATCCCAGATTACACCGCCGACGTCGTCGCCACCGGCGCCCTCCGCCTTCTCGAAGCCGTCCGATCCCACATCGCCGCCACAGGCCGCTCCCAGATTAAGTACTACCAGGCCGGATCATCCGAAATGTTCGGATCCACCCCACCTCCCCAATCCGAAAGCACTCCCTTCCACCCCAGATCCCCATACGCTGCCTCCAAATGCGCCGCCCATTGGTACACTGTTAATTACCGGGAAGCTTACGGGATCTTTGCTTGCAATGGTATTCTGTTCAATCACGAATCCCCAAGGAGAGGGGAGAATTTTGTGACCCGGAAGATCACCCGGGCACTTGGGCCGGATCAAGATCGGGCTGCAGAGCAAGCTGTTCTTGGGGAACTTGCAGGCCTCGAGGGATTGGGGATTCGCCGGGGATTATGTGGAGGCAATGTGGATGATGCTGCAGCAGGAGAAGCCGGACGATTATGTGGTGGCGACGGAGGAGTCTCATACAGTGGAGGAGTTTTTGGAGGTAGCATTTGGGTATGTTGGGTTGAAATGGAGGGATCATGTGGTGATCGATAAGAGGTATTTTAGGCCAACTGAGGTTGATAATTTGAAAGGGGATTCTAGTAAGGCCAGGAAAGTTCTTCCAGTGGAAGCCAAAAGTTGGGTTTGAGCAGTTGGTGAAGATGATGGTTGATGAGGATGTTGAGTTGGCTAAAAGAGAGAAAGTGCTTGTTGATGCTGGTTATCTGGATGCTCAGCAACAGCCTTGATCTACTACTATTATGTTGCCATTTTGTCAGTTGATTCTCCAATTACCTATTTACCTTTAAATTCAATTGTAGTTTCTGAAATTTATTTGTTCAACAATGGTTTATCTTTCTATAGGATCCCCATTCATGAAAGTTTCTTTAATTGTTGTATTGCAATATCTTAAATCTGTTTGATTTTTAAAGTTTGGAGAGTGAAATGATAACAGTGATGAATGATTTTGGAGTATGAACTGATCTTTCAACTGTTGTATCAATTCCTAACGAAGTGAGAAACCTTGCTTTTTTTGACAAATGTTTGATAATTTATGTTGGCAGCTTGCTTTCCTTTTTAATCAAGATATTAATGTGTATCTCACTCTATAATTACATTTTTACTCAATTAGTACCAACATTCCGAGAAGTTCATAGCATAATTATTCCAATTGTAAAAAAAAATTCTACTTGTACTGTTTCATTGTTCTCTAAAGACTGAACTTTTGGTGGGACTTTTTTTATGTTTTGATAAATTTCGAGTATAGTTTTTGGGGAACAAGGAAGAGCAAACATTAAATGCGAGCACCCACATTTTTCTACATGTCTCATTTGTCCTACTGTTTATACGTTATAGCTTAATATGTAACTTAGATGATTCCTTAATAAGTTTAAAATTTTGTTCTGACAATCTTATGAAATGCTTCTTCTCTATATGTAAATTATTTCATGAGCACGTAATCGCTTAAGTTGCTTCTTAAAGAGTAATCGTTTGCTCCACCAGTGTTTTTCTGCTTTAAATATTATGTGTTCATGTTCATTAAGTATATGATTGCCCCATGTAACTTCTTGTTGACCGAATAAGTTTTATGAAGTTTTGTCTTCTTCCTTATGCTGAATTTAATTTTTTGATTGTACTAACTGAAAATAAAAAATTTGATTGGCGATTTAGTTTTTCTACAAATTGTAGGTTTTTTCTTATTCAGGATCCCTATTGAGGTTTTTTCCTTTATTTTCTTTTAAGAAACTTGGGCTTTAGTAATGTATCAAAAGACATGTTTTTCATATCATGTTTCTGGCTGCAGTATGCATTCTTACACATTTTTCTTATTGGCACAGCACATAGTTGAATGATCTGTCCTCTGAAGAAAAAAGAGGATTATGTTTTTTTGATTGTCTTGATTATAACTTTCTTATTCTGATCAACTCTTAGGTGATCTAGAGAAAGGTATTTAGTGGCAGTTAGAGCTGTTTCGAGTCTGGTTTAATGATGTCATCTCTTAGTAGGTCTTTAGTGAAGAGTTAATTTACCTGAATGATACAACATACAACATCTTTACTTCACGTTTTCATATTTGCATGGGTAATATTGGTGCTATAAAACTATAGTTTGATAATATTTCTGTCTTCAGGCCACAATAATGAAATCTGCTGTGATGATTGATAGATAAGATCGGATTCTAAATCCGTGGGCTCATTTTGCGAAAAAATATGGATTTATCCCACTTTTTGGGGATGGATCTACCAAGTACGATTTCAACTGAAACTATGTTGATTTGAAATATACTTTTAGAAACTGTGAATCATACTTTCTTGTGCTGGTTAACTATTGATCCGAAGTGGTTGTTAGATATGGTTCTTACCACAGCGTGTTTTTAGAATTCAACCAGTATAAGTTGTTGATGTTGCTTCTGCCATTGTTGCGGCCTTGAAAGATGATGGCAGCAGCATGGGAAAGGTTTATGAACTTGGCGGGTCAGATATCTTTACCATGCATGTTCAGTTGGTAACCTCTTTAATTTTTTCCTTTTTCCATCCCAAGTTGTTTCACTTGCTATCAGATTTTAGCTGAATTCAAACTTTTTGCAGGCAGAGCTCATGTATGAGATGATTAGGGAATGGCCACGCTATGTGAATGTTCCTTTCCCAATTGCTAAGGTAATTACATGATCTGTTGACTTATGGAAACTTAACTTAATTTATTTGGTCCCCTAGATCCACACTGCAAATCTACAATATGTCAATATCATTATCAACTGGAGTAGTGATTATGTATCTTCTCTTTAGTTTTTGATCTAGGGTCGTATCATCTGTTGTAACCTGGCTAGCTACCTCCCTGAATCCCTGGTCTTTGTTTCACAAATTTTAACAATACACGTTCAACTAGTTCTGAAACTAAATAATGATAAGAAGTTTCACTCATGGATTTGGAAGAGAAATCAAGAGGGGGTTAAGGTAAACATTTATGGTATACATGCACATCTAATAACAGCATGCACCCATCAAACTCCTTGACCCCTTTTCCTCTGTATACATATGGTAAATGTTGCAATCTAAATCATTTTTGGTTGGTTTTGAGCTCCCAATATATTGGTTTTTATACTTCAATAGTTACTTTCTCCATATTAAAGCCATTTGTCAATCTTTCCCATGCTTTCAGTATTACTAAAATAAGCACATTGAACTGAATACCGAAAGTTTGGTGGGCGTGCCAATTATTGATTTTTATTGCCTTGTGGTTGAAGCAGGCACAGTAAATCCTAAGGTGCTAGTGGCACTTTTTTCAATATACCGAGATTGGCAGGAGGAGAAGGCTCAGAATATTAGTAAAAGACAGGTTTGCTTTGAAGCGTGCGTTTTAGAGAACAGTAGTGTATGCATGTAGAAAACTTTCCTATGGCCAGGGCATGGAATAGATCAGATTTACAGCAAATTCTTATGAATATTGATCTGGACCTTTTTTCCCTGATATTTTAGATAGTTATGGTGTTAATTAGGATTTTAGATACTGGTTGGGACACTTTCGAAGGGTTAGTCTGACAATGAACCCCCAAAAAAGTTGTGGATATAATGCTTACTGTTCCCCATAGCAAGGATGATCATTGTTGAATCAGCAACTGGTTGGCATTTGCTCCATTTTCTTTTGGTTGCTTTTTGGACAGTGTCAAACCTTTTTTCTGGTTCTACTCTCCTATAACATGCTCAATACTATAGGTCCATATTAGAGAGATTTGAGACTCCAACCTACTCTAATCAATAGCCAGGAGCTGCACCTAATTTATTGAAGTTTGCACAGTTAATTCTTATATTAAAAAAGCTAATGTGAAGGGTAACTTGCAAGTATTCTGTTTGTTCTGTTAATTTAAGTGCATGTAGTTCATGCACCTTCAACTCATGAGGTTGAAGAAAAATAGCAGCTCATGTAACTTCGTACGGAAAAAATTTCCATTCAGATCTAATTGTTCTCTTATTAGATCTTTCTGTGGAATGATTTGTAGTTAGATTCTGAATTTCAATAATTGAAAACAAAGTTTATGATATTCTTCTTGTCATCACTTGTGAATCTGACCTGTTCTTTTCTAAAAGTTTTATGGGATTCTCCCTCTTCCTCATAGTCAAGAATTTTTTTCCCCACCTTGTAAGAATTTAAATGTTTTGTTCATGCTTGCTAGATAACGACATAATGTGGTTCGCTATCTGAGTCCTCTTTCTAGAAAGTTGTATTTGTGAGCAATACATGTGGTGATTGTTGTTGCAGGAAGAAGTAGAAAACAAGATAGATGTTGCAGATGCTTTGGCAGTTAAACTTCTCCAACATTTTAATTATTCTGTCTCAGCGATGAGAACTTCTTCAAATCACCTATCAGAAGGTGATGTGATCAACTCTCGATGAATATTGTGCACATTCTTCCTAATGCTTGGTTGCAGACCATTAATGAGCCGTGAGATACATTTTTCTCCTACTACAAAGTTGGAAATTATTTTTCGATTACAATTTTTGGTCCTTAGGAATCTCAGCATTAAAATAAAATTCTCAACGTCTCCTAAATTGGTGCTAATTATGCATCAGATGAGAAGAGGCCCTTCTTAAATCCATTATTTTACAAAATATACTAGTTTTTGTGTTGTTCTAGTGGAGATTCCATGATTCACAATGAGTCAATTATTTTACGACTAAAAATTTGCATGCAGTTCATTCATCGCAGGTGGAACTTGGGGAGCTGAAGGGAAGGTTGACTGAGGTGATTAGTAACTGTGACGCATCGCTGCAGATGGACCTGAATCACTCAAGTCATCTGTCAAGCCATTTGCAGGACTTAGCAACATCATCTGGGATAACAGTTAGAAAGGATGCCCAATTAATGCAGAAGCCGAGTTAGATTTGCTACATCTTTTCAGTCTTGTACATTTTTCAGATATGATACCATCCACGCAGAGATACAACCTGATCTGCCTGAACCTGAGGCTGTTGATCATGAGTACTTATTCTCCATCTAATGCTTGTTTAGTCATGTTAGTTTTTTTTTTTGAATGTGTTTGTTTAGTCATGGTAGTTGTATATGCCTTCTTGCACTTCATGACAATTGATTGAGAAGCACCTTGACCTAAATTTATAATAGTTGAAGTTGGAAGTTTTAAATGTATCTTGGAAGAGCTTTTCCCTCTATCCAACTTATTGTTTACAAACATGAAAGATGGAACACAAGAATCAAGAAACATGTGATATCTTTTCGGAATTCATAAAGAGAACTGATATTTTTACATGTATTTTTGATATTTTCATACGATTTTTTCTTATATGAGTATACATTGGATCCTATCTTCGTGTGAGAATGAATCATGTGAAAATATCGACCAGGAAGTTGTCGCCAGGCACCTAACATGAATAGTAAATGGATTTCTCTTACTTGCAAGAGGAAATGTGGGTGCTGGCATTTAATGTTTGCTCTTCCTTGTTCCCCAAAAAGTTGTCAAAACATAAAAAAAAAGCCCAATCCAAAATTTCTATAACTACAAGTTCAGGCTATAAAGAACAATGAAACAGTACAAGTGGGAATTTTTTTATTTTTATTTTATTTTTACGATTGGAATAATTATGCTATGAACTTCTCTGAATGTAAGGGGCTATTTGTTTAAGACTGAATACATTTGAATGATTGAATCGGTCAGCCATTAAGTGCGTTTGTTTTGAAAAAAAATCGTCTGAATGGCTGAATCGGTCAATGATTGAACTGAATGGCTAAGTCAATTTTTTTGGCTGAACTGAGCAGTTGAATAAAGTAATTTTTTTATAAAAAAAATTAAAAAATTAAAAAAAATATTAACTATTATATTAAATAAATTTACAACTTTGAATTTTTTTCGGAGGGGTAAAATAATAAAATTATGTCATTCAAATGTTTCAGATATGTTAATTATCAAACAACTTTTTTCATTTAGATTCAGTAGATTCAGATTCATTAAATTTTTATCAAACACACTCTCTAAGTAATCTTGGTGAGATACAGAAAAAAGGGAGCAGAGAAGTGTAATTATAGAGTGAGATGCACATTAATATCTTGATTAAATAAAAGGAAAGCAAGCTGCCGACATAAATTATCAAACGTTTGTCAAAAAAAAGCAAGGTTTCTCACTTACTAGAATCCCCTTTTCATAATATTAACCTCAGTTGGCCTAAAATACCTCTTATCGATCTCCACATGATCCCTCCATTTCAACCCAACGTACACAAATGCTACCCCAAAAACTCCTCCACTGTATGAGACTCCTCCGTCGCCACCACATACTCGTCCTCCGGCTTCTCCTGCTGCAACATCATTCACATTGCCTCCACATAATCCCCCGCGAATCCCCATTCCCTCAAGGGCCTGCAAGTTCCCCAAGAACAGCTTGCTCTGCAGCCTGATCTTGATCTGGCCTACTGTCCGGGTGATCTTTCGGGTCACAAAATTCTCCCCTCCTTGGGGATTCGTGATTGAACAGAAAACCATTGCAGACAAACAGTGGCGGAGTTAGAGATTTTAAGCCGGAGGTCCGGCGGACAAGAGTCGGCGAGGCAATCGGCAGTGACGATCGGCGGCAGCAGCGGCGACTCTCGTCTCTCCTCTCCTCCTCTATTTCTATCCGACCCTCCAATATACAGACCTCATCTCTTATTTACATCGTTTCACAATTAGAAAAATATTGAAAAGGTCGAACACGTCCATTATTCCTTTTAAAAAGAGTATAAAAATAATTATTTTTGTAGTGATGAGTATAAATTATCATCATATTTTAATATAATGTGGTTAATGTTAACCTAACAACTTATTCACTTGAGATAGATATAGAACAAAAATACATATTTAATATTGATAAATTTTATAAATAAAGTTCTTTTTGTGAAACGAAGTAATTATTTTTAAATAACAGAAATACTCCTTTCTTTTTAAAATAAATAAATCCTATCACTTAGTATATTCATGTATATAATGCCATTATTAATGAATGAACACCTTATTATTTTAAAAAGTATACATATATAAAATGAAAAGTAGTTAGTGTTTGCAAAATTTATAAATGGGACTATTTTTTTTTCTCTTGCAAAATAGCGAGATTATATAATAAAGTTTGTTAGACGACCTGCCTCCAATAGTGTTAAAAAGATGCAAAAAATCTAGGTAAATTAGTACTTCTTCCTTTTTAAATTAGATATTCATTTCTTTGACCATTTTAAAATTACAAACGGATAAAAATTTATTAATATGTCAGTATTTATATTATATGTAGGTTACTTAATTATAAAGTTATATATTTTTTTAATTTCTTTTTTCTTCTTCTTCCCCTCCATTCTTCTTCCCAGTACATGCAGAGTTCCTCGGACCCCCTGTTATTGTCGAATTTCAAGATGGACCCTCCTACATATCTACTACATACTAATTTTTTCGACGGCCTGGGTGGTCCCCAGACCCCCCTAGACCCCCCTCCCTCCGCCCTTGCAGACAAAGATTCCGTAAGCTTCCCGGTTGTAATATCCCATAATTTTTAAATAATGAATGAGTAAATAAGAGAAGAAGGATTAAATTTATGAAATAGTGGGCCATGAGGGGAGTTGCTAATGATGATAGATGTGAAATAATTGTTGAGACTTATTTTCCTAATACTGCAAACTTTTCACCCAATTTCCTCACCCACCTCTTTTTGATTGGCTAATGGCATTGGATGTTGAGTAGTATTTTTACTACTTACTGTTTGTTGTTTCTTTCTTAGTCAATAAGTCCTAGTCAGGTCAATAAGTTATAGTCAATAGGAGTTTACCAGTTCTTTAGGAGTATCCCAACGGTTGACAAGTTTGTTAACTAAAGGGATTAGTTTGCTATTTTTTCTGATTTGCTTGTTACTGTATTGCTATATATATCTCCTCAGTTAATGAATAAAGATCTAAGTCATTCAGATTCAACTTGTTTATTGCTTTATATTCAAACCAGTTTAACATTGTGGTATCAGAGCCCTCACTGGGCCTGTGGTAGAAAGAAAGAAGCAACAGCTTACTTGCAGCAACAAAGACTTATGGCATCAGACAACAGCAATTATGTGCAACTTGCAATTCCTCGATTTGACGGCCACTACGACCACTGGAGTATGCTCATGGAGAATTTCTTGAGATCAAAGGAGTATTGGGGTCTTACAGAGGGAGGAATTGTTGATCCAACTGGTGGGGTCAGTGGTGTAGTACTGTCAGACGCTCAGAAAAAAGTGTGGGAAGATCAGAAACTGAAAGATCTTAAGGCAAAAAACTACCTGTTTCAAGCCATTGATCGAAAAATCCTGGAGACCATCCTTGAGAGAGATACCTTTAAGCAGATCTGGGATTCCCTGAAGAAGAAGTATCAAGGCTCAGCAAGGGTGAAACGAGCGCAGCTTCAAGCTCTTCGCAAAGAGTTTGAAGTCATTCATATGAAAGAAGGAGAGACTGTAACAGATTATTTCTCAAGGGTGCTTTCCATTGCCAACAAGATGAGGATTCATGGTGATAAAACGGAGGATGTCACGATAGTGGAAAAAATTCTTCGATCCATGGCCACCAAGTTTGCTTATGTGGTCTGTTCGATCAAGGAATCAAATGATGTTGATGAATTATCTGTGGATGAGCTACAAAGTTCTTTACTGGTGCATGAACAAAGAATGGACAGCAACGTCATAGAGGAGAAAGCTTTGAAGGTTGCAACCTATGGAGAATCAACTACTTGGAGAGGATCAGGAATAGGCCGAGTTTAAGACCCCAAATTTTATGAATAAGATTTAATTTTCTTTATATATTATTTTGAAATAGTAAGGTGTTGATTTGATAAATGTGATAAGTTATGGGTGAGATGTGCAAAGTTCACAAAGTAAGCAAGTGGTTATAAAATATTCGTTGTGTCGGGAAATATTCGTTTGGTCGAGAAATATTCTTTTTGACGGAGAATATTCGTACGACGGCGCAGTCATTGGTGGACCCCCACAACGGAATGAATGTCGGATATAGAAAGCGACAGAAATAACTTTTTTATATAATAACTGCAAAACTATTACCGTTAGTACTGTTGAAATACCCAGTGGTTAAAATACAGTAATACGTGGTGTTGCACGGTAACACACGGTATTGCACAGTATTTCGAATTATTGATTCTTACGTAAGAAGACACTTACTCAATTATTGTTACAGTAATTACTGTTCAATATTTTATATTATTGATTCAATAATTGCATAATATTTTATTGGTTCAATATTTGCTACGTTGATATTTTATATCAATAAGTGCTACTTTGATATTTTATATTATTGATTCAATAATTGCATAATATTTTATTGGTTCAATATTTGCTACGTTGATATTTTATATCAATAAGTGCTACTTTGATATTTTATATTATTGATTCAATAATTGTCATTGCACATTATTTCAAATTATCAAATCAATAATTCATATTATTTGAATAATATTATTAGATAGTATTATTGGCAATGTCTAAGAAAGTTCTGTCTAGGAAAGGGGTTAATTAATTGCGCGCCATTAAGGAGAAATCCTTATCGGAAGGCCTCCTCTTTCCTGGGAACGACCTGGTTGTCAATATTGTAGTTCTGTAATATTATTTATGAATAATTAATTTTTGATATATATGATAAGGAAATATTTATTCAATGTGGATTTAAACGGAGGAATTTTTAACATGTGACATTTATTGAAAGTTGGTATTTTATCTTTTTCGATAAAATAATTCATTCAAATATATTGTTATAATATTACATTATAGTAGTATAATGTGATTATATAATAGTATGATTAGAATGGTAACATTATTATAGTAAATTCATGGTATAAAAGTTAAACGAGTTGGAAGAGTGCAAATTAAATTTGAACTCTTATGATGCAAACAATGATGTCATCGGAGCGATGAGATAAGCAATGATGTCATAGATCGATGATGTAAGCGATGATGTCATAAATTATGGCGAAAAGACTATTTTACCCTTACTTTGCCGAGCCTATAAATAGAAGCTCATTTCTCCATTATTTCTCACCAATTCACTAAAGCTATAGAAAGAGAAAGCATAGAGAGAATAAGAGAGAAAGAAGAAGTGTATTATGCTATTACGCTAGTGCAGTCTCCAAATTTTAAGGTAAGGGATATTATGTCTTTCGTATTCATGAAGAGAGTTATTTTCTTTCAATATTCGTAAGGGTTGTTATTTCATTCTTTATTATTTTGTTGGAATAACCTGTCTACGCGAACTACCGCATGCATGGTGAAATCCTGTTGTTATTTCATTCTTTATTATTATGTGGGAATAACCTGTCTACGCGGACTACCGCGTGCCTGGTGAATAACCCTTCGTATTCAGTTGTTATTAAATTGTGAAAATAATCTGTCTGAGCGAACTACCGCCAGACGGATGAAAATTCAATTGCAGTTTCGTATGTTGTTTCATTTCAGATTCCTAACTCTAAACTTACGACGGTAAGTATTGCTTCTATAATTCCTGAAATGATTAGATATTACTTGAGTTTTGCGCTTCATCTAATATTATTTCACTGGAATATTGGTCTGAACTTTCTTGTAAAATTTTTATCTTTTCATGTCGAGTTACTTTTCACGAGTTACTATTCACGGGATACTATTCACGATAAAAAAATAATATTTTTTTTCCTTCCAAATCATCTTTGATTGGATCCAGGTTTTGATCTTCATTCTTGAACTCTGGATAAATTCTCTAATATTTGTCCTTTATCTCACTGGATCTGTTATTCGTATTATTTTTTATCATCCTCAGTTCTAAATGGTGATATAACTGAATATCTTTGGTCTGTAGTGCAAAAATAAATAATTACGTGATGGATATCTTTGGCCTGTAGTGCAAAGATGAATGATTACCTGATGAATATCTTTGGCCCGTAGTACAAAGATGGACAGGTGTTGAGATGAACATGACCAACTGATGATACAAATGAATATCTTTGGCCCGTAGTGCAAAGATGGATATTTGATTCGAGATGTATATTGATTGATGTTACATGGATAAAATATTGATGATGGACTTTTAAATCAAAGAAGATAGTAGACATCATTCTCTACTTAACTCTTCTAATGAATTGTTATTTTCGCTGTGAATATTGATCTAAAACTTGTTGTCCATAATATTTTATCTGATTTATTGAAGGCTAACGATAATTTATTTTTCATTATCTTAGTCATAATATTCTTTACTGGGCTAGTTGAGTTCACCCTTTTCTTCCATTGTTCTCTTCAGGAAATGAGAATATCGTGGGTACTAGTCGGGGAAGGGAGTGATGGTCCGAGTTAGAGCTGTAGAAGTCCTCACTATTTGTTTTATTTAAAATAGTATGATAATAAATGTAATGAGGACTTAGTTTGAATGTTAATATTTTCTACATGTCTGTATTGACACTCACAATTGTGTGGTCGTATTTTGCACGACCGTGTGATATGAAAGATTGTATTGGAATTTTGTTGAGTGTATTTGGGCGACTCAAAATGGGTTGAGTATTGAACCTATTTTGGGGGCGTCACACCGAGGTTGGAACAAAGGAAGAGGAAAAAGGCAGAAATTCTTTCAATCCAGCTGACAAATCAGGTATTGAGTGCTACCGTTGTCACAAGTTAGGTCATTATCATTCTGAATGTCCTATAAAGTTTAACACAACAAAGGAGGAGAACTCTAACTTTGTTGAAGACAGAAGAAGAGGTGCTGCTGATGGCTTATCATAACAACGAGGTACCGCCTTCAAATAAATGGTCTTAGACTCTGGATGCATCAACCACATGTGTGGGAATAAAACCTTGTTCTCTGAATTGGATGAGTCTTACAGAGACACTGTCAAGCTTGGAAATAACACAAAAATTACTGTTATGGGGAGAGGAGACATCAAACTCAAGGTCAGAGATCATACGGTGACAATCTCAGGTGTCTTTTATGTTCCGGAGCTGAAAAGTAATCTCCTTAGCATAGGGCAGTTGCAAGAAAAGGAATTTGCTATTACCATTCAAAGAAGCTGCTGTCAAATCCGTCATCCAAAGAAGGGTCTAATTGCACAAGTGAATATGACGACCAACCGATTATTCCCACTACATATTGGAGATGATATGCAGACATGCCTTTCTTCAAGAATTCAAGATGCTACTTGGCTGTGGCACTTCCGCTACGGTCACCTGAATTTCAATGGCCTAAGAACTTTGCATCAGAGAAACATGGTGATGGGACTTCCTCAGATTGCCTGTCCATCAAGAACTTGTGAAGAATGTGTTGTGGGGAAGCAGCATCGTGACCCCTTTCCAAGAACAAATGCATGGAGGACTAAAGAAGTATTACAGCTAATTCACTCCGACATTTATGGGCCAATTAACCCAGTGTCAAATGGCGGGAAGAGGTATTTTATTACTTTCATTGATGACTATAGCAGAAAAACATAGATATATTTCTTGGAAGAAAAGTGTGAGGCCCTTGTTATGTTTAAAACCTTTAAAGCTTTAGTTGAGAAATCTATGGGAAAAACAATTAAAATTCTTCGCACAGATCGTGGTGGTGAATACAATTCACAAAAGTTTGCAAGTTTTTAGTGCAATGCATGGGATTCACAGGCAACTTACAGCAGCATATTCACCACAATAGAATGGTGTAGCGGAGAGGAAAAATCTCACAATTCTAAATATGGTGCGAAGTATGTTGGCAAGAAAGAGTGACCCAAAGAGTTTCTGTCCAGAAGCAGTTAATTGGAGCATTCATGTGTTAAACAGGAATCATACTCTTGCTGTGAAGGACATGACACCAGAGAGGCGTGGAGTGAAAAGAAACCTACTGCTGATCATTTCAGAATTTTTGGGTGTATCTCATATTCCCATATTCCAGACCAAAAAGAGAAAAAAGCTAGATGACAAAGGAATGAAGTGTATCTTCCTTGAAGTGAGTGAAGAATCCAAGGCATACAGGCTATTTAATCATATTACGAAGAAGATCATAATCAGCCGTGATGTCTTATTTGATGAAGAAACTTCGTAGGAATGGAATTGTGTTGAGCAGCAGCAAGTACCAGTCACTCTTGATGAAGAGGGTGAGTTAAATCAGCAACTATCAGCTAATAAGGTTCCCTTGCCGACAACTCCAACTGTGGTTACTCCAAATGAAGATCAATCCTCAGGTGCACAGGGCCAAAGAGATCAACGTATGAGAAGAAGACCGATATGGATGAATGATTACGAGAGTAGTGGAGAGCTCTCAGATGATGAAACCTTGGCCCATTTAGCTCTATTTGCAGATTATGATCCCATAGCATATGAAGAAGCAGCAAAGGAGGCTAAGTGGCAAAGAGCTATAGACTCAGAAATTGAAGCCATAGGGAGGAACAACACCTGAGAACTGACCGATCTTCCAAAAGGGCAGAAAACAATCGGTGTGAAATGGGTGTACAAAACTAAGATCAATGAAAAAGGAGCAGTGGACAAACATAAGGCACGACTGGTTGCTAAGGGGTACAAACAGAAGTTTGGAGTGGATTATAAGGAAGTGTTTACTCTGGTGGCTAGGATGGATACCATTCGACTTGTGATTTCGATGGCGGCACAACACTCATGGCCTATTTATCAACTTGAAGTGAAATCAGCCTTTTTGCATGGAGATCTTCAATGGCAAGTATATATTGATCAACCCATTGGTTATGTGAAAAGGGAAGTGAGGAGAAGGTATACAGGTTAAAGAAGGCTCTATATGGTCTAAAACAAGCACCACGTGCTTGGTATAGTCGTATAGATACCTATTTTTCTAATGCTGGCTTTCAAAGGTGTCCATAGGAGCATACTTTCTACATTAAATTTGGAATTGCAGGGAAGTTCTTGGTGGTCTGTTTGTATGTAGACGACCTCATCTACACAGGCAACAATGATGAGATGTTCGATTGCTGAATTTAAGAACTCTATGATAGCTGAGTTTGAGATGACTGATTTGGGAAGATTGCACTATTTTCTTGGCATAGAAGTATTACAATCATCGGCTGGAATTTTCATCACACAAAGAAAGTATGCTCTGGAGGTTTTGGAGAAATTTGAGATGAATGATTATAATGCAGTTGCAATCCCAACAGACCCAGGACTGAAGTTAACTATGGATCCTGATGGCAAGAAAGTTGGCAGCACGTTCTTTAAGCAAATTGTCGGAAGTTTGATGTATCTTACAACCACAAGGCTTGATATCATGCTTTCAGTAAGTCTCATCAGCAGGTTTATGGAACATCCAACCGAGCAACATCTCTCTGCTGCGAAAAGAATCTTGCGCTATATAAAAGGTACATTTGATTTTCGTGTTCTTTATAAGAGGGGAGAAAAGTCAGAGCTTGTTGGGTTCACAGATAGTGATTATGCTGATGATGTTAATGATAGAAGAAGGACATCTGCTTATGTTTTTATGATGGGTCAGGACCAATTTCATGGGATTCAAAGAAACAGCCAATTATGACCTTATCAACTACTGAGGCTGAGTTTGTCGCAGCAACAACTTGTGCTAGTTCAGGCCATTTGGCTAAGGAAAGTTACTTGAGGAGTTGAGTTATGAGCAACAAGGTCTAACAACAATTTATTGCGACAACATGTCTGCAATCAAGCTCTCAAAGAATCTGGTCTTTCATGGAAAGAGCAAGCATATAGATGTTAGATATCATTGTTTTGCTGTGATCTGTGTAAGGATGGTGTGATTGATATGGTCCATTGTAAAATTGAAGATCAGTTTGCAGACATACTGACCAAGCCTCTTAGGTCAGCTGTGTTTGTAAAACTCCGAGGTCTAATAGGTGTGTGTTCAAGGAAGAAGTGATTGACAATGGAACAGATGAAGGTTGCTGGAACTTTCTATGTAAACTGCTGCTTAAAGAAATTAAGGCATCAGTTTAAGGGGAGATATGTTGAGTAGTATTTTTACTACTTACTGTTTGTTGTTTCTTTCTTAGTCAATAAGTCCTAGTCAGTCAATACGTCCTAGTCAATAGGAGTTTACCAGTTCTTTAGGAGTATCCCAACGGTTGACAAGTTTGTTAACTAAAGGGAATTAGGTTTACTATTTTTTATGATTTGCTTTGTTACTGTACTGCTATATATATCTCCTCAGTTAATGAATAAAAGATCTAAGTCATTCAGATTCAACTTGTTTATTGCTTTATATTCAAACCAGTTTAACATTGGAGTGGGACATGAGGATGTTGGCCTAATAAGGCAACCATCAGCCATTCTCATGAGGATATACTCCGACACTTCTCCAAAATTTTGAGAAAATAGTGAGAGGGAGAGGGAGAGAAAGAGAAAATTTGTAGAAGAAGGAAGAAGGAAAGAAGAAATAAGAAAGTAAGAAATGTATGTTTTAATTTATACTTTAATTTTCATATATGGTTATTAAGTTTTACGAAATTTATAGAAAGAGGACATGTTATAGTTATTTGTGATGGATTAAACTTGTATAAACAAGAATCAAACTAAGAGGAATCAAGATATCAAATGAAAAGTAAATCTGGATATTTTAGAAAAGTTAGTTTGCTGCATATTTTTGTAAAATCTATATCTTGTTATATATAAGGAATTAAAATGTGATCTTTATGTCTAAAAATAGCTCTGTAAGTCAGCTACGCATATAATTAAGAATCCCTCAAAAATTCTGAGTAGATGATTTATAGTGATTTTTCGAGTCATCCTGGTTCGAAGAAAAACTCTATTGCCAGAATTTGGAAAAATCAATTTTTATAGATTTATTATGTGGGTTATATATCTTAATTCGACCGTTGGATCGTTAAATTTTTAGGATATGATATACATACAAAATGTTAATGTATTTTTTATTATGAATTTTAAGAAGTGACTTATAACACCCCAGTCCCACATCGAAAGATATGAGAAAAATTTATCTGTGTATAAGGAATTAAATTACTACTAATAGTACATTTAGTCATGACTTTTGGGTGAGCATGTGGTGGACTAAGATGACCCAAGAAGATACTATCGGGCCAGTGATTTAAGGCTTTATTTGGATGGATTTGATTCGGACTTGGAATTTGACCCGATATTTATTCCGGACTCGGGATTTGACCCGAGTTGTTTCATATGATATCAGAGCCGACTCTCTAAAGTTCGGGTAGGGTCATCCAATCCGGTTGCCGGAGATGGAGAGAGGCAAAGATCTTTGGACCGTGTGTGTGATCGGTTCTGACGGGGACGTCAGAAATTTAAGTGGGGGAGTTTGTAACACCCTAGTCCCCACTCTAGTCCCACATCGAAAGATAGGGAAAATATTTGTCTATTCTTAAGTAATTAAGTTACTACCAATAGTACCTTCAATCATGACTTTTAGGTGAGCCTGTGGTGGGCTAAGATGACCCAAGAAGATACTATTGGGCCAGTGATTTAAGGCCTTATTTTGGATAGATTTGATTTGATTCAGACTTGAGATTTGTCCCGAGATTTAGTTCCGGACTCGGGATTTGATCCAGGTTGTTAAAGTGAGTTTATAATAATAATTGTGAATAATTATTGAAAGATTAAAAATGTGTAAATAATTGATGAATAAATGATGTTGATTAAAGATAAGTATGATAAGTAGATGTTTGTTTAATTATTTTTTTTTTACAAAAATAAGTTTGACATGACTTGCTGACACTCTATTTTTTATAAAGTAGTCTGGATCATAACTCAATTAACAAATAAATTTTATTTAAACCATGTACAAGTTGGTTTAATTTCTCGGTGGGACCACAAATTCCACTACCAGCATTTTTATATAGCACATTTGGTTATTTTGCCAAAGCATGTGTGCCAGTTGTCTTTTCAATTTTTAATATAAATAGGTTGCTCGGATGAGTAACAAAGCACACCATCACAACCCCAAAAACACAACAAAAGAAGTAGAAGAAGAAAAGCTCAAGTTTGAGCATTTGTAACATGGAGAGAGAGAGAGAAAATAAACATACGAGTGCAATAATTGTTCAAGTTGATCAACCTCATAGAAAGCAACATCTAGTTTCGTACTAAAGTAATGGATACTATTTTCTTTCGTATTTATAAGAAATATCATTTTTTTTCATACTCCATATTATGATAAGAATTAGAATTTTCTTAATAGTTGGTACTTCATCAATTATCTTTTGACCTAAATCTTCTTATTAAATTTTAATAGTTATATTTAATTTGAACAGGAAACTTTATATTTTCTTGAACTTTATATTTTATCAAGAACTCTAATCGATTTTCTGGATATCGTGTTGACAATTTAGACCCGGGTTAAATTAAATTAAAAATCGCTAATGTTTATTCTTTATCTTATTATTCTGATTATTTTTGTTCATTCATTATATCATTGATTTGTAATAATTATCAAAACTAAGTTGTTTAGAATGTCTTTGGACCTGGGAGCAAAGACAAAATAATGATTGAGTGTATTTAGCCTGTGTGAAAAAGATACGTGTAGGCTAGGTAATCATTGAATAGAGCTACGAGTAATTGAACTTGAGAAAGAGTGTGAACTTTTGATTTCTAACTTAGCGACATGTTGGTTTATTTTTTCTTTTTATTTTGACCAAGTATGACAATATGGCCATACACAATCGTGTATATTTTATTTGTGTACAGTCGACTAAAACTAGTATCATTAAAAAATTCACTTTGTAGAGAAAAAAGAATTGATAATTAAATAAACTGTTTCTTAATTTTTTTTTTAACGGAACAAAGGGATTAAAAGTCTTTGTCGTTATTGTATACGTATGCCCCTGCCGAGAGTACGTACCAGATAAATAACAAATGCATCTATATACTAATTAAGTTGACTTCTTATTTTACTTTTTTTTTTATTCCTAGTCTTTTTTTAATCCAGAAAAGACCTAACATATTCTTTAGATTTGTTGAAAAGTAGTATTTCAACAAACTTTCTTCGGAAAGTAATTATTTGGTCGTTAGTATATATATATATATATATATATATATGGACTGTTTCAACACTAGAAGTACCCAATAGGAAGGCTCTATTATTATTATTATTTTTACTTTTTTTTTTCTAAGGTTCTCGATAAAGAGAATAAAAGGGGAGGAAAAAAGTATAGGGGATGTTTGTTTTGTCTAAACATAATCTTCATATTTATTAATTAATTTATTTCATCAATCTATTTAGTGAAATTAATGTCAATGATGCTTAAACCTGATGGTTATGACTTAGACCTCTCTATCTAACCAATATATTTAATGTTCAATGTTTCTTTTATGTGTTTTCTTCTTGAAGTAGAATTTTCTTTCCCTTTGACTATAGGATTTTATTTTCTTAGTATTGTGAATTTTGTATTCGAGATTCAAAAATTGTTTAATAAAGAGATTATTATTTTATTCGTAATGCATATTCAACACTCAAACATATATACTATACCTGGTTCGTAAACTCTCGTGCGATGTGTATTATTCGATGAATAATACTAGAGACACAACAAATTCTACAACTATTTTATAATTTGCTGTTGTGGTATACTTCCACCTCAGCTTTTATGTGGGGCCGAAGACTACATTGAATCAATTTAGTTCATAAATATGCTGAGGTGGAGTATGCCACATCATCAAATTGTAAAATAGTTGTAAAATTTGTTGTGTCTCTAGCACTACTCTTATTCGATCCCAAACTCTCATAAAAATAGACAAGTGTGGATACTTTAAAACTCGACTCAACTCCATCTCCTGTATACTTACGCGATTGTAATAAAAAATTTTTTGGTAACTACAATGAAAATCGGTCCCCAGTACAGTAACCAAAAAGTGTATTATCCCTCTTTAAAACCCGACTCAACTCCATCCCCTTGTCATCTCCCACATCATCCACTTACCCTTACAAATTACATAAACCCTTGCGTACCATTGACCTTTTATTTAATTGCCACAGTCAATTATAACTAATTCCATTCCTATCATATGCAGACGTGTAGGCTAGGTAATCAGTGAAGAAGTCGCTACGAGTAATTTAAGTATTTCTTAGGATACAATGGAGACGTACATTTTCCTAACCTAGCCTATATATGTATTCATAGTGATAGCAATTTACTAATTAACAATCAAATATACTTCTTTCTAAAGGTTGAAGAGAGTTAAAAAAAGATGACGAGAGAATTTCAGTTACAAAACTATGCATCAGTTACAAAAAATAAATTTTGTAATCATTACAAAACAGTTTAGATAACTCTTTGTATTCAAAGTAATTAAACACATCAGTTTAATTATCTAAAGTAAATTAACATAGATCAGTTTAATCATGAATCAGGTCCATTAATCTAGGTTGAGCACAACAGTAGAACAAGCCATATGCCCATACTACGAACATAGATTGTCAAACGAACGTAGAGTGACTACATCATCATTGAGCATCTCTACGAACGTAGAGGGACTTACGCACACCGCAGAGTGTCAAAATGCACTTTACGACCCGAACCAATCATTTCCTTTAGTACCACTAGTAAATTAAGCTATTTCACTTATGATTATAATTAAAGCATTGAATAGTTTTACTCCTTAATCAATGTGGAACTTAAATAAAACAGTTTTTTTCAACAACAATGAACCTTTTCATATACCTCACTTTGGATATAATTAAAGTACAATATATAATTCCTACTTGAACCATATATATATTATTCTCTCTTAATCTCCTTGTAGTAGACTATCAAATGCACTTTTAATTTAATTTAAATTCAATCAATTAATAGGTCTAAATAAATCCCAAAAATGATCAAAACTCATATAAAGAAAATGTGCAATTTAACAAAAAAAATGTATCTTTACTTTTGGAACATTAGGATTATTTTGAACAAAACAAGAATATCTTAGAGCTTATCACATTGACATCACTTGCTAAAAATCATAACACTCATTACCACTTGATTTTTTAAGCAATTAACAGGCAGTAGTACCTTTCTAGTATACAAAATGTAATACTCACTATCCTTAAATCAAAATTTGTATGCATCTCACTTTCATATTAAACTTGATTTGGTAAACATAAACTTACGTATTAAACAACATAAATATCATAAAATCACAAATGATTTGAAAATAAAAATTCCTACTCTTTTGTAATTAAAAAGTAATTCAATACTTCTGACCCTTATAGATACGAGTAAAAAGATTTATATATAATTGTTATATGAATTACTTTATATATGGATGTTGATTATATAGGCATAACAAATGATGGTGTCAAAGCAAATATGTATCTACGACACTCTTGTAATTAATTGTCCTACTAAATCTGAACACTATAAATAACACTTATTACTCTAACAACATTATATTATATTTTGCTCGGACAATATATTAATCGTCTTCTATATCAATATAAATCAAACCTGAATATAAATTAATATTCAACCAAGATAAACGAGTTATATAGATTCTCTTTCATGATCTTCAAGATCCTCTTTGATGGTTCTCACTTGTTCAAATGTCAATCACTTAGTACTTTAGTAGAGCCAACTTGGAAGTTGTTTAGTAGCTGCAAAGAAAACCCCAACAGTCACTCTCACACTACTAGAAAACTTGTAGTTGTTCCTTTTACTAAAAAGAAAACTTGTACTTATCATTGTCCTTTAGGGTTTACCATAATTAATGGCTCTATATATTATAAATCTTCAACACGTAAAACCTAAAACACGGCCACCCTCTCTTTATATATATACTAGTTACATAGCTCACACTACGTGTGTTAAAAAAGAGACAATGAGATGTTAAAATTGAATAAAGAAAGTTTAAAGGATAAAATAGAAAATAAAAAAAAACTTCACTATTTTATTTATACCAACCACAAGGCATAATCACGAAGACAGAAAGATAATACTAAATTATTAAAACCATATTAATCTAACTTCTCAAGTTTTAAGACATTTACAAGTTTGAAAGTATCATAATATAATAATTTTATCATATTAAATATATAATTATCCTATATAATAAGTACAAAAATATCGTTAAATATATAATTATCCTGATATTATTATTTTCGCTCTGACAATATCAACATATTTAATTATCAATATGTTTTATCTTGGACATGTGAATAATAAAATTGAACGTTTTAGGTGTCAGAATATATAGGATTTGGGGGTGTTTGCTTTGTCTAAACTATATTTTAATGCCTCTTAATCTATTTTACTAAAGACTTGTAATTAATAAGATTATTTTAACTTATATCAATATTTTAATTCACCTTAATCTATGTAATAAAACTGGTCATTTTATGAGTTAGAATATTTATTTAGAGAATTGATATTTTCACAAGGAGAAATTGATATTTTCACAAGGCCCTTACTCACATGAATGTGAGTCCCATTTACTATTCATGTGAGGAGAGCCTTGTAGAAATATCAATTTCCTTGTGGAAATATCAATTCTCTTTATTTAACCTCGCTCCGTCCCATCCCATTGTCATCCCTAGCCTAGCACCATCGTTTCGCCAATTATATTAACCTAATTGCGAGTTAGCCATTGACCATTTATTTAATTACTACAGTCAATTATAACTAATTCGATTCCTATCATTGAATAGTAGTGGCTACGAGTAATTGAAGTATTCCATGGGATACGTACAACGGAGACGTACATTTTCCTAACCAATTATATATAGAACGCAACGACAAATTCAACTAACTTTACTTTGTCATCTCTAAAACTTTTTAAGAGTACGTAGATACAAGTTTTTACAAAAAAGTAAAATTAAAAATAAAATCTTTAAAGAGTAGGTAGACGTTTTTATATTGAAAAATGTTGAAAAAAATGAATAATTAATATACATAAGTATGATTTATATAAGCTTTTGAGCTCGTGTACGTGATGCACGAGCTCTCCGGTCTTCGAATCAGACGCAATGATGTTAAATTGAATCATGTTTAGCCCTCAAACAATATACTTATTTTATATTATTTTAATAATAGTGTTACATAATCTTCTTGAATTAAATATAAAATTTACGTTTACTTATATTTTTGTATAATCTTCCTCATTTTATAAAATTAAGGCATATAACTTATTCGGGTATCTCCCGCAAGCCATGTTTACTCTTTATCAAATTGTCAATTTTGTATATTTATTATGCAGGTTCACATTCAAATCTAAACATCAAAGATTTATGTACCGAAAAAAGTTTCACGAAAAAGAAAATATAAAGAGATGATAATAAAATTGTTAAACACAGTGATTCAATTTAGCATGTTTATGCAGTCAATCTCTACCAACAACTTGAATCAGACGCAATGATGTTAAATTCTCAATCAAGGGTTGGTGATTTAGGAAAAGTAAAGTGAATTTCCTTTGCTGAATGGGATTACAATTTTTCTTTACTTCATCACTTCTCTCTCTGCAACTAAATACTTCGTTATAATTAGCAAAAAAAAAGTTTGAAATTAAGTTTGAACCAACCAAACTTGTAATAACAAGTAATTCAATTTGACTTACCCTTGAGATATAAGTGTAAAGATTTATGTATTTATGTATATCTCTCTCTCTCTCTCTCTCTCTCTATATATATATATATATATATATATATAAAATAAAGTGGGAGTTTTTCAACAGTTATTTTGATGAGATTTATCAATATATTATATTTAAAAAATCATACATTATTACTAATTATTAAGTCAACACCGCCCGTCGGTCTTAGTCCTATGTCGGAATTAGGTTAAAACCGAAGAATTTCTTTGTAAAGAAAGTTGTTAGAACGGCCGTTGTCATTTTTAAGTTTTGTCTGAATTAATCCGTCGTTGAATATAAGTAAAACCGACAACCTAATTGTTTATTTACTCCTAAATTACAAAAAAAGAAATTCACTTAAACTATTAAGAAGAGTAATACTTAAACATAACTCAAACTTTTATGTTTTAAGCATAACTCAAACTTGACAATTAATTATGATTCAACACGTAAAACCTAATCCTAAAAACTATTAAGAAGAGTTTTATGGATTCTCTTTCATCTTCTAGATCTTTTTGATGGTTCTCACTTGTGAAAATGTCAACCACTTAATATATCTAACTAGGAAGTTGTTTAGTTGGTGCAAAGAAATCCCCAAAAACTCCAGCAGTCACTCTCAAACTACTAGAAAATTGCTCCTGACAGGTTTTGCTATAAACCAGATATCGTCAATATCGTAGACCGGTGATAAATTCATCCAATCTAAATAATTAATTAATTGTTAAATATAAAATCTTCAGCACGTAAAACTAAAACCTCACAACACGGCATTCCAAGAGAATTTCTATATATATAATCTCTCTCGTTCTCATAATTCTAAAGATCAAAAGAGACTTTCAGAGCATTCTAAGATCATCCTCCAAACCTTGTAAGAACTTCAATTTGTTCTTAAGTTTGTTTTTCTCTTTCTTGATTTCTTTTTCGTAATTTCTTGTTTACAATTCAAAATTATGGGGCGGTTTGAGTTTATCTGGCTTGTATTCTTGGGTCTGAATTTAGTTTAGATTTTTTCATATCTTCATTTTTTTTTCTTCCATTTGGAACATAATAAATGTCTCAATATTTCTATAAATAAGAATATTGATGCTCCCTTCATTTTACGAAAAGATCTTAATTAGCCTCAATTGATTTTTAAATCCTAAAATTTAAAGTTTATATAAATTTATTTGATTTTAATTAATGTGGTATTTAATAGTGTATACACACATAATTGTTATTTCAAAAATAAAAATAAATTTACAACACAATTTGTATTTTAGAATTTCGTTAGTTAACTAGAATAAAAGTTAAATAATACTATTTTTGAAAAAAAGGGTGTATAAAATAATCTTTTGCAAATTACTATTAAGTCTCTTTAATAATATATATATATATATATGTAAACTATTTAAAAGTATTACAATATACAAAATCGTTATTTCAAAATATTAAAAGAAATTCACATCACAATTTAAATTTTAAAATTTTATAAATTAAATAGAATCAAAGTTAAATAATGCTGTTTTTGAGAAAAATGAAGTAGATAATAATCTTGCAAATTACTATTACGTCTCTTTAAGAATAATTTTTTGGTGATGATATATATATATATACACACACATAGTATATATTTATATGTATATGCGTGTATATATATATATGTATATCATCTTTGCCTAAAATTCATGCAGAATATATTTCTTAGCAACAAAGATATCATAGCAATGTCGTGGTCGGCGTCATCATCACGAAACCAAAACCGTACCGGAACGATCACCGGTCATCACGGCCACCCTGGACACATACTAGTTCCGGCAGAGAAAGACGCAATGCTCCATATCTGTAAAGATTGTAAAGACCAAATATTCGGCGTCGGCTCATGTTACAAGTGCACCACCCATTGCAATGAATATTTACACCGGGCATGCCTAAATGCTAAACCTAATTCAACTAAGTTATACCCTTTTATCCCTAATTTTTGGCTCAAATTCTCCCCTGAAAAAAGAGGGACAATCTATTGCACTGCTTGCTGCAGTTACATACGAGGGATTATGTACACCGGTTCTCATGCTAATAAGAATTATAATTTGCACCCCCAGTGTCTTGACCTGCCACCAACTTTGCGAGCTGGCAGTATTAATTCCGAGTTGGAATTAAAACTTTGTTTCAGAATGCCAACGAGTATGAAATGTGGTTTCTGCGAGACCGATGATGACGAGGGCTGGTGTTATGGAATTATTTCGAATGGGAAGTTTAAATTTGCTTGTCATGTTCGGTGCCTGAAAAGTAAACTTGTTAAAGATTGGTTCAGAGAAAGGATTCCGGTTGAACTGGCGAGCCGCAAAGCGTATTTTGAAAGTCTTTATCAGAAGGAGTTGCAGAAGATTACAGTAATGATGGGTGGGTTGGCTTTGACGGCTGCAGCGCTGGGGTTGGATCTCATGATATCGGCTTTTGTGGGGGCTCCCTTAGCCACCTTACTGTCTCTTGCCCTTGGCGTAACAGTTGAGGTAATGTGTCCAGTTCTGGTGTGTCCTATTTATAGAGTCAATATTAGGTATTGCGAATTTTTTTTAATAGAATTATAATCACAAAATACATCGATCCAATATGGTTAAATCCCCAATTAATAAATATTAGCTGATGTGTCAAATTTTTATTGGCTAATATGTGAGTCATATATGTGGAAATATCAAAAAGTGATATGAAAATATCAATTTTTAATATTTAATGTCATGTCATCTGAAACCCATTTGAGACCATAAATGTGAGATTCCTTACGTTACTATTCTTATGTTTTTTTTAATTTCATTTTATATTGTCCTAGCAATTATTTATCTTCTTTCTATTAATTTTCGTTCATCTAAAAAAAATTAAGGCTGCCAAAAAAAGACTTGAGGCTGCTGAGGAAAAACTCCGCAGCGGAAAAATGTACTTTCGAAACTGACGAAGAGATTGTACCTTTCTAAGGTAATATAATTATAGATTTTATTTTATTTTATTTATTTTCTTTGAGCTCATGTTATGTTCCTTCTGGGATTTTTAGGTTTTTTTTTCAGATAAATTTTTTATTAGAAAAAATTTGGAGAATTTTTTTTTTGTTACCTTTTATATGTCTTTCGTAAGTTCCATGAAAGAATTAATAACTTAGAAAATATTCCCTATTATCTCTTACATGAAATACTACTTTGTTTCCCTCCCGTTTTCTCAAATTAAATGAAATTTAGAAAGATACTATTAGAGAGATTTTTTACTCAATTTAATCAATTTGATAATATTAATTAATTTTTTAATCTATGTACTTACTCCTAAAACATGCATGACGTAAAAAGAACAGAGAGAATAATAGCAATAGAGTTTTTTGAAGTTTCCATATTATTACATAAGTTAGTCTAGGGCTTAGGTGTAAAGCTCGTCACTTCCCAGAAGAAAGGATGTGACCTAACTATCACCTGCCAACATGCTACAAAAGGAAACAAAGCACTAAAACTATTAATGCCAGCTCGTAAATGCTATGCTAGGGTTAATTTATCAAATCATTTCTCTAACAATCCCTATATTGTTTATGCAAAAATTTTATTGGTCGGCGTAAATAAATATTTAACAACACTTTAATAATTGATTCAGTAACACTTATCACTTTAAACAATACTTGTTATTCTCATAATATCATATTTATTATGACAATATCAACTCCCTAATAAAATTGTATAATAGATACCCAAACACCCCATCATCTATCTATTAATACTACAAACCACAAGTTAACAAAACAAAATTTCTATTTATTAAATTATGTTAATATGGTTATGTATATGCATGTGTTTTTAATTTCCCTTCTTTAGCCACATTCAAAAACAAAATCACTTCTTTAGCCGGTGGGTGGTTTAAATTCAAGAAAAAGGATGTTGGACCTTCGGGTTTGGGAATCACATTCTCAGCCCATTTTGGTCTAGTTGACAACCCTGTACAAAATGATGATAGAGTAGAAATGATATGCTTTATAAATATTATCTGGATTACTATGAATATTTTATAGAAAAACGTATAAATGATTTTATTGGAGTGTGTTTTGTTCTTCATAATATTGGTTCTATTTTAGGGGCAGGTATGAATAGATTCCAAGGAATTATGATGGGGATCGTTCTGAGATTATTCCAGTTCGTAGCGCAGCTAAGGAATGTGGTTTTACGAAATGGAAAACGGTTGTAGAGAAATCTTATTTGTCCTTTATTGTGGAAGATTGTTGTGTTTTGGTATGTTATTTGAGTTTGTAGAAATTTATCATGTTTGTAGGACTGGTAATAAAATATAGCTCATGGTCTGAGCTAACTCAGATGTTTGATTTTTATGTACTTGTGTTTTTGTTGAAAGATGCTGCTTATAGCAGCCTTCTATTGCTTGTATTGGATCATTTGGATCAATAAATTCTCTCAATTTCAAACTAGTTAAAAAAAATATTTTTTCAGACAATCATTAAAATTAATTAGCTACTTGATATCGCGAAAAGCTAAGTTCCTTTTGTAGAGTAACTGCACGATTCATTCTATATCAATTCATCACATACTTGTGTAGACTAGCCCAATAACATGTTGGACTACCTCCTTACCTAAAAAGTCAACCTATTAGGTTGAGGTTTCACCATACTTATTAATCCATCTATACTCTGAGCAACTTTTCCAGAGTCATGTTGAGCCCGCTCCACCCGACTCAAATCATACTTCACTACGTGGTGCCAAACGCATAGGTGATTGTGACGCCCCCAAATTCAGGTACTTGAAATCCGAACTTGGTGCTACACGATATCATTTTTTTTAGAGGAATAATATTATAAAATAGATAAACAAACTTAATTTACATATCAGAGTTGTCTAATCCTAGGTACACGACCTTTAACATTCATTACATGATAGATAATAACTATTATCGTCTTAATAAAGTCTAACTATTACATAAGATACCTTAAACCTATTCTTGCAGCTTTTCTTTTCCTTTGTTTTTGTCAGAGCCTTCTGGTTGATCACGCTTAGCTGAAAACATTTAATTTAAAGCAAGAATAAGCATTCAATTGCTCAGCAAGTAATAACAGTTAATAAACTTTGGCTGAAAGAAATAAATATTTTCTTTGAGTTATACTTCTACAACGAATCAATAGTTGTGAAGTCTTTCGAAACATATCTTAATAACCTATCAAATCGTTTAAAATTTTGAAACGACATAGTGACTATAAATGCTGAGCGGTCAATAGACCATGAACTTTTATTTTTATTTTCGAAAAGGTTTAAACAGAAATTCATCTGCAAAACGCTCTAGTCTTACAGACATGTAGGGTGATCAGCCTCGTTATGTCCTGTATTGATCAATACTATCTGTCTGAACGATAAATTCATTCATTCTGTTTGCCTTGGGCACATAAACAATTTTTCCATTAAGGGTTGTTCATACTCAGTCTGGAATCCTAACTAAACAATTCAGTTGGATGACCTTATCATAACCAATAATATCTAGCAGTACAATTTAACTCTGTCTAGCCGAGCAAAATAGCTTAGACAGCCTTTAAACCATAAATGCATACCGAAGTTTAATAGTATGTAACAGAATTTGTCATATCAAAGAAGTTCTAGTTCAAGAGTTCTTGCATGAATACAATAGCTCATACAAGTGGGGACACTTGTATGACAACAGACAATAATGAGATAATCATAAGAAATAATCGAATCATAGATATCAATAATAATTTGAGTAAAGAAACTTGCAATATAAACCTTTTCAAGTAAGAAAAGAATGATGTACTTAATAGTACCTTAACTATTTTTTTGAAGCTGATTGGAATAAAAAAGTTATATAACCTTGTATTATTCATAAACAATGAGACAGACAGTTCAAAATTTAAAGAGCCTGTCCAGATATAATAAATTCTAGAATATTTGCTCAATAAAGAGTAAGATTTAGAAACTTGCCTTGATAGCTGATTACTGCTACGTAGTATAGCTTACGGTGTTATCTTTAATACAAAGTTCTATCATCAATATAATTATTCTTTTAATTAGAATAATATAACTTAACACATAATTCTGCTTTAAACATGTTGTCACATAGACACATAAGTCATTAAAACACATAAGGACGTATACCTAGTCAAACAATATCGATTTGGTTTGAGTTCGGTATCGTTTCGGCATCCCGATTGCATTATCGGATAATTAAAGGATTTTTTTTAATGAAACTTTGTTCAAGAACTTAAATATTATATTAGATAATTTAATTTATTATTTATAATATTTTTCCAAACTTTAAAATCATTTATAATAATTTTTCAAACAATTATATTATTTTTAATGATTTAATTGTCAATTAATATCGTTATCATTAATATTTAAATAATTTAAAATATTAATAAAATTTATGTTAACACTTTAAAAGTTATTTATTATAACTTAAAAATATTTTTAAAATCTTAATATTACCTTTAAATGATTTTTAAGATATTAAAATTATTTTTAAATAATTACCATTAGTAATAAAATAATAATGTATTTCATTTTTAAATATTCAAAGTTATTTATTATAACTTAAAATATTTTTAAAACATCAATATTACTTTCAAATAATTTTTAAAGTATTAAAATCATTTTTAAGTACTTACCATTAATATTAAAATATTAATTTTATTTATATAAAAATATTAAAAGTTATTTATTATAACTTAAAATACTTTTATTACATTTATTTCACCTTTAAATGATTTATAAAATATTTAAATCATTTTTAATTAATTTATTTAATATAATTATTAAATAAATTTATTATCATTAATATTAAAATATTAATGAAATTCTTATCAAAATATTAAAAGTTATTTATTATAACTTAAAATATTTTTTTAAAAACTTTAATATCATTTTTAAATGATTAAAATCATTTTTAACTAATTTATTTAATATAATTATTAAATAAATTAAATATCATTAATATTAGATTATTAATGAAATTTATCTCAAAATATTAAAAGTTATTTATTATAACTTAAAATATTTTTTTAACACTTTAATATTATTTAAAATGATTTTTAATATATTAAAATCATTTTTATATAATTTATTTAATATAATTATTAAATAAATTTAATATCATTAATATTTAATTAAATTAAAATATTAATAAAATTTATGTCAAAATATTAAAAGTTAATTTTTATAACTTAAAATAATTTTTAAAATTATTTTATGAATTTTTAATAATTAATTTTTATTTATTTTAATTAATATAATTAATTTTCATTAAAACCGTCACTAAAGCTAAAGAGCTTTAGTGACGAAATCTGTTGTTATAGGTGTTCTTGAACCCTTAAGAACAGTCCCTAGGTACCTAGTTTGACCGCCGATCATTTCTTGATCATGATGTTTCTGGATATGAGAGTGCTTCAATAGTGTTCTACTAGTGTAATACTACAAGTCTATATCAATTTCTGTGTCTAACTATACTATATGAAGAAGTTATAAAGGATCAAAAGTGATGTCAGACCTATTCTTCATTTTCTAGAATTTTCAGAAAATAAAAACAGCACGAGGGGTCAATTTGTGGCTTTAATAACATGGGTTCTGGGTAAGGTTTAGGTAATCCAGAGTCACACTTTTGTAGTATACATGTCAGGGCTACAAACGTGATGCATTTTCATAGCCTAACAACATCATATAAGCAAGATCTAGTTTGGTCAAACGTCCTGTCAGAACTTGTTCTTCAATTTTCTGGAATTTCTAGAAAATTGAATTTTCAGAAAATTAAATTTTCAGTTTGGTCAACCCAAGATCATTAATAACTTGGATTCTGATTATTATTTAGGTATTTTGATGTCATAGATTTGTAGTACATATGTCAGGGTACAAAAGTGATGTACTCTAACATCCTAACAACCTCAGAAATGGAAGATCTAAGCTCTACAAAATCTTGTCAGACCACTATTTGGGTTTTCTAGGTTTTTCAAAAAAAAATTCGTGACTGGTCAGCGGGTTTTGTCCGTGAATAACTTGAAATCTAGACATCATATGGTCATGATTCCACTTCAAATTTACTCTACTCATGTCATACTACAACAAGGATACACTTAACAGATCTAAAAATTAACAGATCAAGATCTACAGGCCCTGACATTTGACTGTCAGGCCACATTTTTAGGGTTTATCCAGATTTCTTAAATCTCTATTTTCATGCATTTAAATGTTATGGATCCATGATCTAACAACCCAGATCACTAAATAATATATTATAGCACATATATAAACACTTAAACATAAAAATTTTTAAGCATACAAGATCTAGCTTAGGGTTAGGGTTTTATACCTTTCTTGAACAAATTTGGATTTCTACCCTCTGATCTTGATCTTGAATTGCTATGGAGTGTTTTTGTTTGATATTGGGACAAGATTTGAGAAAGAATTTCGTGGCTTGGACAGAGAGAGAGAGAGAGTCTTGGCTTATGAGAGATAAAAATGAAATGTTTTCTTTTTTTTTCTTTTCTAACTTTTGATTCAATTAATCTAGGCTTGCTACGTGTCATTAATTGGCTGATTCACATTGATTTGCAATATGTGCAAAATCTTAGCATAGTGAGTCATGAGATTTGGCTAGATTTTCAAGCAAGCTCAATTTAATAAATCCAAAAATGTCATTTTAGTAGAAACTAACAAAATAATTTAAGGGCATTCTTGTCCATGGTGCATGATTCTAGGGTTTAACTCTTAAGTTTTAACCTTTAGAGTTTGCCAAATAATTCCTAGGGTTTAGAAAATTACTTAGGAATTAAATAAAAATTTAATTAAATCACACTAATTTAAAAATTAGGATTTTTAATAAAAATTAGGGTTTCTTTTAAAAATTAGAGTTTTTTGCTATAATTAGGGTTCCCAAATTTATAAATTAGGATTTTCAAATCATTATCCTTAATCACATAACATCCACACTTTCATTTAAATACAACATAATCAATTATTATGTTTAATATTTAAATAAAATAAAATAAATAAATTCTTAACATATATTCATATAATTATGTTAATTATCATAATTATATATAAAATTCATAATCATAACTTGTATTAATATACTTACATATATTTGAAGACAAATATAATTATATTTAATATCCAAATTCCTTAAGAAAATAATTTCTTATTATTTATAACATAAATACACTTTTCTTTTTAAATACAATTATATAATAATTGTATTAATTATGAAATTCCATAACATAGATCAAAAATTAGGATTTTGATCTATAATCACACTTTACCTTATATACCATTATTAATTAAGTTAAAATAATTAATCTTGATAATTTCATACAATAAAATAATTATTATTATAATTCTAAGAATTACTTCATATATTATTTAAATAATATATTAATCATATTTTCATAGAAAAATACATAATGAAATATTTTTACTATCAAAATTAATTTATTATAAGAATTTAATTTATAATAATCAATAATTCTTTTATAAAATAATTTATTTAAAATCATTCATGCAATAAATAAATATATATTTATCACATATATACATATTCTTTACCTTGCACGTATTTCCACCCTTATTTTGATAGAAATAATTTTAAAAAAAAATTATACGCAAAATTTTTTATATAATTATAAAAAATATTAGGTTATTACATTCACCATTCCTTATAAGGATTCCGTCTCCGGAATCATCGTTTCAAAACTTATACACACAAGGGTAAATAATATACGCATTCATTGCAAGTAGATCTCGATTAGATTCAATCGAACTGATCTTTAACTTATTCAATATAAAGCTTATCTATCTGATTAAACGGAATCTGATTTCTAATAGAACTCAAATTCCTCCTTCAAAATTTCTTACTAAAACGATTTATCATATATAAGAAAATCATATATACGAAAAATAAAAATGTATTCGAACAATACCCGGAATTCCATCCCCGGCTGCTACCGTATCTTGAACCGTCATATTGAAGGTCCTCGCAGTTGTCTTGCTTGTCGGAGTTGGATACGTGATGGCGCTTTCCACTGCTTTTTTCAGCATTCGTATTTCTCCCATCGGCATTTCGTTTCAGACAATCCTTTGTCGTATGAGTAATTGATCCGTAGATGAAACAACCACTATTCTTCCTTGGATTTGGGCAATTAGGAGAGATGTGTCCCTCCTGCCCGCACTTGTAACACACCTTATTCTCTGTCATATGTTTGCTGACACCACTATCCAAATACCAAACATGATTATTATTTTCTTGACAAGCAATTAATAATGACTCTGAACAATCTTTCTCAAGTGATTCATTTTCATGCACTCCAGATTCTTTTTTGTTAGATGGTGCAAACCAACATTCACTAATTTTATGATCAGGCATATGACAATGAAAACATTCAATATAGCCTTTTCTCCCTATTTGATTAATACCACAACCTCTTTCTCTTTGAGAAATTATTTGAATACTCAAACGACTCTTCCTTAAAATTATTATTGTTACCCGGTGATCCTCTTCCATTGCCATGAAAGTTGGAGTCTCTACCTCTGTTTCCTTGGAAGCCTCCTCTTTCACATCCATGACCTCCTCCACGGCCACGACCACGGGGAGCACCTCGGCCTGCCGTAATTTCAGACTTGAGAGCTTGATCATTAGAAGGTGGATTTCTTTGATTAACACGGAACTCATATACCTTTAAAGAAGCCTGCAAATAAGAAAGTTTTGACACATTTTTGGACTCTTCAATAGCTACCACGATAAAATCAAACTTTTGTGGAAAGCTCCGACGAATTTTTTCAACCACTTTTTGATCTTGTAAAACTTCTCTATTGGTTGCCATTTAATTTACAATTGAAGTAACTCTTGAAAAATAATCAGTAAATAGTCTCATTTTCTTGCATTTGCAACTTCTCAAATTCTAAACGCAAAGATTGTAGCCGTACTTTTTTTTACCTTTTCTTCACCTTTATATATTGATTGCAAAATATCCCAAGCTTCCTTTGAAGTTTCTGCCTTCAAAAATCTATCAAAAATTGACATTTCAATTGCTTGATAAATTTGAAAGAGCGCCTTGTTATCCTTCTCCCTTTTCTCATTTAAGCTGTTTTTCTAGGCTTGTGGCAAACCCTCTTCAGTTTCTGGTTCTTCATAGCCATCTTTAACAATACTCCATAACTTTAAGGACTTCAATAATACTTTCATATTATGGCTCCAATAATCAAAGTCTTCTCCATTGAAGCGTATAATTAGAAAGACTAGATTGTTTGAATTTGTCATCATCACGTTGCTTTGAAAAAATCAACAATTATTCCGAGTTCACACTTTGCACACCAGGTGAATTTTTTTGTTTAAATTAGGTGGTACCTGCTGAAATACTTCTCTGAAGAAACAAAAAGATAATAGTTGGTGTGCTTAGTTTTGCCACTGCTATATAGGTCATTTCGGAATTGATTGAATACCACTTGTTCACTTTAGTATGCCATATCCCAAAATTAACTCGGCAGTCCACTGATTTCACGTTAAAGCAAGGCAAACGAATTCTTTTGGTATTGATGATTATGATGATGGGACCACGTATGGATATTGGGGATATTGGAGCTACTGTTAACGCCAAAGCTCTGATACCAATTTGATAGATAAACTGGAAGATAATATCATTTAGAGAGGAAGTGAAATATAATTTTGAAGAACACTCAAGAACACTTTGATTTCACTTACTTCAAATTATCCAAGTACATTGTTATTTATAGAACTCTTAGGATAATTCTAGAGCTACCATAATAATTACTACATGACCAAATTCATATACATGAACCTCACCATTACATGTTCCAAGACATTTCGAATACATTCATGTACACATATTACCTATTCATGTATTTAAATAATTCATGAACAATCTAAAATTAATTTTATTTAATTAACAAATACAGCATCGCCATCGGAGTCCATAAATTTGCCCAGTCATCAGCGCATCGGCACCAAGCAACAAAAGGGGAAAAAAAGAAAAAAAAACGTGCCTGCTTATTATTGTTCTTCGTTGGACATTGAATTTGACATACCAAAGGTATACTTTTGACTTTATTCTGGGTTTGTTAGAAGTTTAATTAAGTTTGAATAAGTCTTTAATTATTTAGTCAAAGTAGTTAGTGGAGGTAGTCCATAGGAGTCTGTTTCAAGTTTGTTCCTATTTTTATGCTCACGTTTGAGCTTCCATTACTTCCTTTTATTTTCTGATTGTTAGTTGCTGTATAGCTCTATTTAAGAGCTTGATGGCAGTCAATAAATATGAGTTTTATTCTCACAATTTCTAGTGTTCGTATCAGTGGTATCAGAGCCAGTGCCAAAAAAAAGAAAGGGGCCAGTGAGAGTGATACACAGCAAACAACAGAGAGTGATAATACACAGCAGTAGTTTTATTTCTCTGTTACGTGAGTGAAAGTGAGAGTGATACACAGCAGCAGCTTCATTTCTCATTTCTCCAAATCGATGGCTGCAGAAATTTTTGTACAACCAGCCATTCCTCTCTTTGATGGTCATTATGATCATTGGAGCATGTTAATGGAAGATTTTTTGCAGTCCAAAGAATATTGGCCGGTGGTTGTTTCTAGAGTAGCAGAACCAGCTGTGGATGTTGTTTTGACAGAAGTACAAAAGACTGAACTTGAAGGGATAAAGCTGAAAGATCTCAAAGCAAAGAATTATCGCTTCCAAGCTGTTGATCGGTCAATCTTGGAAACCATTCTCTACAAAGATACTTCCAAGCAAATCTGGGATTCAATGAAGAAAAAGTTTCAAGGAAACACAAGGGCGAGACTCGTGCACCTCCAAGCTCTTCGACGGGAGTTCGAAGTTCTCCAAATGAAGCCTGGAGAGACAGTTTCAGAATATTTCTCTAAGACGATGGCTATTGCAAACAAGATGCGAATTCATGGGGACAAGCTAGAGGATGTAAGTATTGTTGAAAAGATCCTTCGATCAATGACTGCATAGTTTAATTTTGTAGTCTGTTCTATTGAAGAGTCTAAAGATATTGATACTCTCTTAATTAATAGACGAGCTACAAAATTCTTTGTTGGTCCATAAGCAGAAAATATTACACCAAGATAAAGAGGAACAAGCATTGAAGGCCTTCTCAGAAAATCATTCTACACCAAATAAATCTGATAGAGGACGTGCCTCCAACAAAGGACGAGGTAGAGGAGGAAGACACAATAATGATCATAGCGCCCAACTATACAACCAGCAGTCACAAGAAAATCAGTTTCAAGGAAGGGGAAGAAGACGTGGAGGCCATCATTCAACAATTTTTCGACCAAGATCAGCAGATAAGTCTAATGTTGAATGTTACAAATGTCATAAGTTTTGTCATTATCAGTCAGAATGCCGACCTAATTTGAGCAGACAAGGTGGAGAAAAAACCAACTTTGTTGAGAAAGAGAAAGAAGAAGTGTCTCTGTTGTTGGTGTGTCACGTTAAGGAAAAGACTCATCAACACATGTGGTACTTAGACACCGGCTGCAGCAACCACATGTGCGGAGACAGTAGGTAGTTCTCTGAAATTGACGAATCATTCCACAACACAGTGAAGTTTGGCGACAACTCCATGATTGCAGTAAAGGGAAAAGGAAAGGTAACTTTCCAGACCAGAGAAAACATCACCCACACTATCTCGAATGTTGTTTTTATGCCAGATTTAAAGACCAACTTGCTTAGTGTGGGCCAGCTACAAGAAAAAGGATATGAGATTAAAATCAAAGATGGCGTATGTCTTATTCAAGATGCAAAGCTGGGTTTAATTGCTTGGGTCAACATGACGTCAAATCGTATGTTCCCTCTTTTTCTCCATGACGCCACTCATTCATGCTTCTCTGCAAACTTGAAAGATACAACATGGCTATGGCACTTTCGCTATGGTCATCTCAGTTTCGGTGGCTTGAAGACATTGCAACAGAAAAGTATGGTGACAGGCCTTCCACCATTTGAGTCCCCTTCTAAAATCTGTGAAGAATGTGTTGTTAGCAAACAACATCGGGACTCCTTCCCAACGGGAAAGTCTACAAGAGCAAAGACGGTGCTTGAGCTGGTACATTCTGACTTGTGCAGGCCGATCAAACCAATGTCCCAGGGAGGTAAACGATACTTTATATCTTTCATTGATGATTATAGTATGCGGACTTGGGTTTATTTCTTGTATGAAAAATTAGAAGCTTTTACAGTCTTTCAGCAATTCAAAGCACAGGTTGAAAAAGAATCAGGCATGCCGATTAAAAGACTCCGTACAGATCGTGGTGGAGAGTACATGTCACGGGAGTTTGAAAATTTCTGCAGTCAACATGGAATTAGAAGGCAGTTTACTGCAGCTTACTCTCCCCAGCAGAATGGCGTGTGCGAAAGGAAAAATCGCACAATTCTTAATATGGTTCACAGCTTGTTACAAAGGAGTGGTGTTCCCAAGAGTTTTTGGGCTGAGGCTGTTAATTGGAGTGTTTATATTTTGAACAGAAGTCCCACACTAGCTGTTCAAAATATAACTCCCGAAGAAGCATGGAGTGGGCGTCGACCAGCTGTTGATCATTTTCGGGTGTTTGGGTGTATAGCCTATGCTCATGTTCCAGATGAGAAGCGAAGAAAGCTGGATGACAAAGGTGAAAAATGCATTTTTCTTGGTGTTAGAGATATGTCAAAGGCATATAAATTGTTTAATCCTATCACTAAGAAAATTGTCATTAGCCGTGATGTGGTTTTTGATGAAGAAAAGACGTGGTCTTGGGAGTCAACTCCTACTGATTCACACATTCCAGCAAATTTTGATGGTACAGATAATGAATCAGCACAACAGCCTCTGCAACAATTTTCGACAACCCCCAACACTCAACCAGATTCTGCAGCAATAGAAACTTCAACAGAAATTTCTACAGCAACAGGAACTGAAGAGCAATTCATTCCAATAAGTGTTTCACGCCCCCAACGTGTTAGAAGGAGCCCCGCATGGATGTCTGATTATGAGGTAACTGGAGTTGATCAGACTGAAGACCCACTTACACACTTTGCTCTATTTTCAAATTGTGATCCCACTGTCTTTCACGAAGCTGTCAAGGAAGCAAAATGGCGGGAGACTATGGATGCTGAAATAGAAGCCATTGAAAGAAATCACACCTGGGAGTTAACAAAGCATCCAAAAGGGTAGAAGACCATTGGTGTCAAGTGGGTGTAAAAGACAAAGTTGAAGGAGAATAATGAAATCGACAAGTACAAAGCTCGCTTGGTGGCTAAGGGTTATAAGCAAGAGTTCGGTGTCGACTATAAAGAAGAATTTGCTCATGTGGCGAGGCATGATACAATCAGATTGGTGATCGCATTGGCAGCTCAAAACTCTTGGCCTATTTTCTAGTTGGACGTAAAATCAGCATTCCTTCATGGTGCATTAGAAGAAGAGATATTTGTTGATCAACCTCCTGGTTATGTGAAAGTAGGTAATGAGCACAAAGTCTACAAATTAAAAAAGGCTCTATATGGACTAAAGCAAGCTCCTCGAGCTTGGTATAGTTGTATAGAAGCTTATTTTTTAAAGGATTTCACAAATGTCCTTATGAGCATACATTTTTTATGAAGATCGGGGCTCAAGGTAAAATGCTCATTATATGCTTATATGTTGATGATTTGATCGATACTGGAAATGATGATGCTATGCTTGAGTTATTCAAGAAATCCATGATGGCTTAATTTGAAATGTCTGATCTCGGAATGATGCACTATTTTCTTGGCATTGAAGTTGTAAGACCCCAACTTTTATGAATAAAGATTTAGTTTTCTTTATATATTATTTCGAAACAGTAAGGTGTTGTTTTGATAAATATGAGAGTTATGGGTGAAATGTGCAAACATTTTTAAAATGAGCAAGTGGTTATAAAATATTCTTGTTGTCGGGGAATATTCGTTTGGTCGTGGAATATTCTTGTTGTCGGGGAATATTCGTACGACGGCGCAGCTATTTGTGGGCCCCCACAACGGAATAACTGTCGGATATAGAAAGCGACAGAAATAACTTTTTACAAGATAACGGCGTAGTTGTTACCGTTAGTACTGTTGAAATACCCAGTGGTTAAAATACAGTGATACACGGTGTTGCATAGTAGCACACGGTATTGCACAGTATTTCAAATTATTGAGTCTTACGTGAGAAGCCATTACTCAATTATTGTTACAGTAATTACTGTTCAATATTTTATATTATTGACTCAATAATTGCTACGTTGATATTTTATATTATTGACTCAATAATTGTTACATTGATATTTTATTGACTCAATAATTGCTACGTTGCCATTTTATATGATTGATTCAATAATGGCTACAGTTGATATTTTGTAGTATTGATTCAATAATTGTCGTTGCACAGTATTTCACGTTATCAACTCAATAATTCATATTATTTGAATAATATTATTAGATAGCATTATTGACAATGTCTAAGAAAGTTCTGTCTAGGAGGGGTTATTTAATTGCGAGCCAGTAAGGAGAAGTCCTTATCGGAAGGCCCCCTCTTTCCTAGAAACGACCTGGTTGTCAATATTGTAGTTCTGTAATATTATCTGTGAATAATTAATTATTGATTTATATGATAAGGAAATATTTATTTTGTGGATATTAAAGAAGGAATTGGCGCTGATGAGTTTTTATCAATATTTTGGTGTGAGAAATCATCTGTTTATGGATTCCGGATAATTTATATTTGGAATTTGGAAAAACTTCCTTCTGCAAAGTTGTAGAGAATTAAATTTTCTATAGAAGGACATAAAATTTGTATTTTTCTGATGAAGGGGCTATTTATTATGAATTATTGAAGTTTTGAAAAATAAATATATTTTTTATGGACGGGCCCCACTTTTGTTGAATGTTGAATTCTCTTAGCAGCCGGCGGCTGGAGGTTTTTAAAAAAATAATAATAATAATAATAATTTATTATTTTAGTCTCCTTTGGCATCTTAAGCTTTTCCTATAAATAGGGTGCTTAGGTTAGAATTGAAAATCACACCAGAATCATAAGTTTCTCTCTCTATAATATCGAGCGTATTTTTGTGAGTATTTCGATACTTTGAGTATTAGTATTCAGCGCAAGTTTTCTTCGATATTATATCCGATATTCCAGTCAGAGGTACTATCTTTTTGAGGTAAGGGATGTTATTTCTTTCGTAAATGATGTTATTCTTTTCAATATCATTATACCGAAATATTGGCATGGATTTTATGTTGAAATTCTTACTTTTTCCGTCGGGGTTACTATTCACGTATACGGCACTATTCACGGAAAAATTAAATTTTCTTCTATTTGTCCAAATTGCTTGTTAAGGTTACTATCTTTGATTGTATCCAAGTTTTGAGCTCTATTCTTGAATTTTGCTCCATAATTGATTATTACGAGGTATTTTTGAATTGGATATACTAAAATACGAATTCTTAGTCTTTGTCTTTTATCTCACTGGATTCGTTTTTTTTAAATATTTTTCATCATTCTCAGTCCTAAAAGGTGATGTAACTGAATATCTTTGGCCTGTAGAGCAAAGATGAATGATTACTTGATGAATATCTTTGGCCTGTATAGCAAAGATGAATGATTCCCTGATGAATATCTTTGGCCTGTAGTGCAAAGATGACAGGTGTTGAGATGAATATGATCACTGATGATACAAATGAATATCTTTGGCCTGTAGTGCAAAGATGAATATTTGATTCGAGATGTATATTGATTGATGTTACAGGGATAAAATATTGATGATGGACTTTTAAATCATAGAAGATAGTAGACTTGATTCTCTGCTTAACTCTTCTAATGAATTGTTATTTTCGCTGCGAATATTGATCTAAGATTGGTTGTCCATTATATTTTATCTGATTTATTGAAGGCTAACGATAATTTATTTTTCATTATCTTAGTCATAATATTCTTTACTGAGCTAGTTGAGCTCACCCTTTTCATCTGTTGTCCTCTTCAGGAAATGAGAATGTTGCGGGAACTAGTCGGGGGACAGAGTGATGGTCCGAGTTAGAGCAGTAGTAGTCCTCACTATTTCTGATAAATAGTGTGATAATAATTGTAATGAGGACTTAGTTTGAATCTTAATATTTTTTACATATTTGTATTGACACTCACAGTTGTGTGGTCGTATTTTGCACGACCGTATGATATAAAGTTTGTATTTGAATTCTGTACCATGTATTTGGCGACTCAGAATAGGTTGGGTTGACTGGACCTATTCTGGGGAGCGTCACAGAAGTGTTTCAATCAGCTGCTGGAATATTTATTTCTCAAAGAAAATATGTGCAAGAGATTTTAGATAGGTTTTAGATGGCGAATTGCAATTCTCTTAGCACACCAACAGAGTTTGGTTTGAAGCTAACTAAAGATGATGGAGGAAAGAAGGTTGACAGCACCTTATTCAAGCAAATTGTGGGGAGTTTAATGTACTTGACATCAACAAGGCCAGATATAATGTATGCTATGAGTCTTATTAGCAGGTATATGGAGAATCCCACTGAGTCGCATCTTCTTGCTGCCAAGCGAATTCTGCGATACTTGCAAGGTACGAAGAAGTTTGGGTTGTTTTATAAGAAGGGAGAAAAATCTGCTTTGATTAGCTTCGCAGACAGTGATTTTGCTGGAGATCAAGATGATAGGAAAAGCACTTCAGGCCATGTCTTTATGTTGGGTTCGGGAGCTGTTTCATGGTCCTCAAAGAAGCAACTAATTATCACTTTATCGACCACAGAAGTTGAGTTTGTTGCTGCCACTTCATGTGCTTGTCAAGCTATATGGCTGAAGAAAATTCTTGAAGAGCTTTGTGTGAAGGATCAAGGTACTACTACTATTTATTGTGATAACAGCTGTGCCATCAAACTCTCTAAGAATTCTATACTGCATGGAAGGAGCAAGCATATCGATGTGAAGTTTCATTTCTTACGAGACCTCACAAAAGATGGAGTAATTGATCTCATTTATTGCAAAAGTGAGGGTCAAATTGCAGATATTATGACCAAGCCCCTCAAGTTGATTGTGTTCATGAAGCTGAGAAGACTACTTGGTGTTTGTTCCATGGAAGATCCAATTTGATGGAATAATTGCAGGGACTTGTTGTTGGAGGCTTTACTCTTTCTGAACTGAATTTCTGTAAATTGTTCAGTTTAAGGGAGGGTGTTAGAAGTTTAATTAATTTTGAATAAGTCTTTGATTATTTAGTCAAAGTATTTAGTGGAGGTAGTCCATAGGAGTCTGTTTCAAGTTTGTTCCTATTTTTATGCTCACGTTTGAGCTTCCATTACTTCCTTTATTTTCTGATTGTTAGTTGATGTATAGCTCTATTTAAGAGCTTGATGGCCGTTAATAAATATGACTTTTTTTCTCACAATTTCTAGTGTTCGTATCATTATGGTTGAATTTGGAAAATTTTAATTTTGCTCCCTCAAGTTGGACGTAGGTTGTTTTAATTCTACAGTCTCATAAGATAACGGGACAGTCTCTGGTTCTTTCAATTTTTGGCAAGTTAGTCCTACATTTTTTATATTGGAGTGGGTTTGATTAATCTCATGGATAGAAGGAACTTAGTGTAAGTTTTATGCATGCACTCAACTACGATGATATTTATTAGGAAACTAATATTTTCACATGACTTTTTGATATTTTCACATGAAAATCGTCGCTATAGGTCCTATAGCGACGGTTTTTATAGCGACGATTTTTACCAGTCACAATACATCAGTAGCGACACTTTTCATGTGAAAATATCAAAAAGTCATGTGAAAATATCAATTTCCTATTTATTATCCTCGACCTGTTGAGTTTGACATAAAAATTTTGTTCATTGGATATATGACATTGAAATTTGGTTTAATCATTGGATTTATGAAGAAGATAAAGTGAGGTTGATTCAGGAAAATGAGATGGGAATGCAACAAGATGCTGGTCTAATATAACTATGCAAGATTGTGTAGAGATACAAGTGAAATTTATTCTTGATCAAGGATGGAATCTTTGTTGGTTCATGAATTTTTTTCCACATTACTTTGCTTACATTACTTCTATATACGTTAGATAAACTGGTTACAAAATATTTGAGATATTATGGTGAGTTCTTTATTGAGCCATACATTAATATCCAGAAGCCTTGCTTAGGTTTCAAATACAATAAGACAACTGCTGATGAAACAACAAATTTGAATTCCAGGCATGATCTCTCAAGAAACACTAGTTAAATTCTTACATATACTCAATATATATACCATATATATGGACCAACTATTCAAGACTGCATTTGTGGTACATTTCATATTCATCAAACTTCTTTTCCTTGGGAGCCATTATCTCATTCATGCATTTCACATGAAAGCAAATTTTCTTGCCTGAAAAACAAAAAGGAAACCCATGGTATCTCTCTTCAGATACCCATTTCCACCCGGTAAATCCTACGCATTCTTCCGCAGGGTACCTTTGGTCACAATGCAAGCACTTTGATTCAACTTTATCGCGAAGTTCCAACTTTAAACCATCCCAATCCATCTCAAAATCTATGTTAGCACAAGTTGGATGCAAATCATGCGGGTTTTCGCCATGCGTCGAGCACTCATACCTAAACCCTAGTATATCCAGCCCGCATGCGTTGCAGTATTTATCTTCAACGCGTGGCAGGCTGGCATGGTAATAAAATTTACATTTCTCCATAAATTTGTGAGTTTTGTAGGGGGAATGTTCGGCTTGAAAGCAATCTTCGTGAAGGTAGAAGTCACAAATATTTTTTGGGCACTTGAAACATGTTGTAAATCCGGGCTGCTTACAACCATTACACTTATAAGGTCCTTGGGCCTTTTGGTGACGGAGCGGGTGTTCGTGGAGAGAATGGCGTTCTTCAAAAGTGTTGTCTTCTTTATTTTCATTTGACTTTCCCATCTTCAAAATTATGTCAAGAAAATGTTCTCCAGTAAATTATGAGTATATATATATATATCAATGTGATTCTTTGAACATTATGAATTTTGATATGTTCTACAGAGGAGTCTAATTATTTGCTATTCTTTTCATTCATATAAAGATTTTTTTTTAATATAAAATGACACAATGCTCCACTACTTCAATGGATAGTACTTACTCCCTCCATTCAAAAATATAAGATCATTATCGATTTTTTGAAGTAACTTAAGATATTATCAAACTCAAAATTGATATTATTTTATTTAATTTTAGTCATTATAATGATGAATATTGTAAATTACATAAAAATACTACTCATTTTAAAGTTTATTATTTCATAATATTTAATATATCATTTCAATTTTGAGTTTAAAAATATCAATAGTCAGACATTCAAAAGTCAATGATGATCATATAATTTGGAATGAAAGTAGTATTTTTTTTAAGGATAAACATGAACCAAAAATATATTGCTAATATTTATCAATTTTACTAGATATTATTTTTAAAGGTAAACATAAAACAAAAATATAGTATTTATATTTGTGAATTTTGCAAATGAGACTTATTTTTATAAAACAAAGGAAAGAAATGTTATAGTCTTATATGTGGAGTGTTTATGGGCATGTACATTTTTCAAAACATATAAGATGCAGATATTGAGAAAATGGAAAAAAGTTTTCTTTTTGCTCTTCGTAAATCACTGATCAACTTGAGCTAAATGCAGTAAGATTTGACTTTTGAACATTTTAATGGGATTGAGGGGGGGAAAGCTTAGGGATTAATTATCTTTCTTGATATAGATGTTTTCTCCGAAAACGTCAGTTTGAAAATAACAAGAAAAAACCTGACTCTGACAAAACCTTTTACTAGAACATTTTAATGGGATTAATGATTTATCAGAATGAATTAATTTTATTGGTTGCATAATCAGAATGAAAAATGAATAACAATTAAATTCTTACCGTAGGGAGAAATTTTTCTTGCTCTGCAGGGATCAGATGTTGGGAGGAGGAGGGAGAAAGATTCGAGCCAAATTAAAGAGTTTTATTCCTAAGTCCTAACGAATATATAGAGCCATAAACTAAAGAGACCTTCTCCCAAGTTATATTTTTATTTTTTTATTCTTCAAAATGATTATTCTTATTTTCTCTTTTTATGCAACTTCTTTATCTTTTTATAGCTTTTTATTTCTCCTAGTTTAATTCTTTTATTTTCAATTTGTGGAACATTCTTCTACTAATTTGGGTTTTTTCCCATTCTATGGAAATATTTTTCAGGTTTATGATATTTTTGTTAAAGAGGTTTGATTTGGGTTGATCGGTGAAGATAAATCTATTCAAACAAATTTTGGCGTGGGATTATCATAGTGGTCTTTTTTCGTTACTTGTATTGAATAACTGTCAAGTCCGCTTATTTTTGTCTATTCCTTAAAAAAAATTGTTCTCGAGTTTCAAGTTTTAATTTAAGACTGAAGGGAGTTATCATATCGACTGACTCCAGTGTTTTTGTAATTCGATCTATACATTAATAAGAATTTCTTCAAGGCCCTTTAGTCTTTCTTGCTTTGTCAAAAATAATAAAGGGCTAATTATACTTATGTTACATGAAGTATCATCAAATTCATAATTCGGCCCCCAGAAAATTTGACTTCTAATTTACTACATCAAATGCCTAATTTGATACAATTTAGCCCTCAATTTCATAATCCGGCCAAAATTGGTCAGAATACCCAACCCGCCAAAGAGAATCCGATCGGGTCTTGTGTATTTAATATCAGTTGACCGTATAAATATACGATTTGACTTAATTTAAAAAAGAATTATTTATAGTTCTGTTACATCAAGTACCATCATATTCATAATTCGGCCCCCAAAGAAAAAAATTAAAATTATTAAAAAATATAAATATAATATATAATTTTTAGCCCTTTAAAAAAAGTAACTAATACTGTAGAAATACGATATAAAATTATAAATACAATTTAAAATTATAAATATTTATAAATAAAATTATAAATACAATTTGTAAAATTTAAGTTGTGATATAATTTGTAAAATTTATAATTTATGATATAATTTTTAATTTGCAAGATTTAAGTTATAAAATTTATAAATAAAATTTGTTAAATTATAGGTACAATTTTAAAATTAATTTTTTTAATAAATACAATTTATGTATTAACTACTATTTGTTTGAAGAATAAAATGGAAAACGAACGGAAAGAAAGTGTTGTTGGATAAACTAATTAACTACTATTTGTTTGAAGAATCTTTTAACTAAATAAAAACAACTCACTTTCCAAATCAAACGCACTGAAATTTCTAAATTTGAAGGAACAAAACAATTTGAAGGATTAGGGAAGAGGGAGAGAGGAGAGAGAGCAAATGGATCATTTTTTTCTTCTTTTTTTTCAATTTTTTCCTCCTCCTTTTGTATGCTCTTCCAATATAAAAAGGTATTATTTAATTAATTAAATTTTGGGCACTTTTGTCAATTATTTAAAAGTTTAATGTTATCCGTGTTAAAATTTAATTTGTATGTTTAAAAGTTTATTGATTTTTTTGGTAATTAAGTCTTTTTTTAATTTTAAAATAAAAAAATTGTATTTGGTAATCTTTGTATTAATATTTAATTTAATAATTTAACATAGAATAATTATTTATAAAATTTATACAGATTTAATACGTCAAAATAATTAGTATTTATACAAATTTTATACGAATTAGGTACTTAATATAGTAAATTGTGAATTTGGTGGTATTTGATGTAACATAAGTGTTATTACCATGTATTCTATACGGTTAAACCTTATACAATTCTTATTTGGTCGGAAAATTAGGTATTCCAGCCAATTTTAATCGGATTCTGAAATTGGGGGCTAAATTGTATCAAATTAGACACTTGATGCAGTAAAGTATAAACACAAATTATTTATGGGCCTAATCATGAATATGATTATATTTCATATAGTAAATTATATTTAATCCAATAATAAATATATAGAGCCATAAACTATTGTGTGGTTGGTAAATGCTGACACGTCTATTTATTCATATTCAGAGTCAAAATAGCAAATTAAAAAACAATGAACGAAATGGTCCAAATTTGGACACCTCTGGGCTATATAGTGCACAATTATTGTTGTTTCGCTGTCCGTTCAGCCGTCCACAAGTCAAGTTGATCAACTGAATATTCTCTAATTAATAATCAAATAATTATTTTCTAACAGCCTGTTCGTTATTAATTAATCAAGAAATTTGTTTCTAAGCTATTTGTTTTATTTTAGTATGAGCACATTAATCTTCATTTGCTTAATTATAACCTATTTGTTTTATTTTGGTATGATCACATTAATTTTCCTACATTAGGTGAGAGCACAATGGAGGGGTGGATTTTTCTAAGCTGAAAACTAGAGTGAATGACTTAAAACTTAGCGAGTTAGAGAGCGAGAGTTTGAATACATGAATAATGCTACAGACATAAACTATTCTACAAATATTTTACAAACTGTTGATGTGGCATACTCCACTTCAGCTTTTTATGTGTGGCCGAAGACTACATTGAAGCAATTTGTTGATTAATATGCTGAGGTGGAATATGCCACATCAGCCGTTTGTAAAATATTTGTAAAATAGTTTGTTTCTGTAGCATTACTCTGAATACATTATACACCCGTGTGTTTAATTTTTTTTTTATTGTAGTAGTAGTTTAAGTTTTTTTTCTATCTATAAGTTTAAGTTTATTAAGTTTTATTTTTGCCCTTGTCCCTAAATCTATAAAAAAATTAAAAAAATCAAAACATAAGTACTGCCTACTCTTCCCTCTTAATAGATTCACCACTGGCCTCATTATCACTTTGAGTTTCGCTTGATTTATGTACAAATATGGTTCTTCAATTTTCTGTCTTTATCTATTTTTTTTTTTTAAAAATAGTGGCTTATTTTGATGTAGAAACAAACAGTTGCAATTGATTTGCAGCAGCATGTATTTGGTAACATATCAATTTATATAGCAATGTAAATTATTTAGTCACAAATTTTAATATCAATTAAAAACCAATAGTTAATTAAATAAATGGAGGTAATATGTATATTATAAAAGTGAGAACTCAATGAGTTTAAAAACTAATCATAACAAACATGCATAAATAGTTTAATTAACTTAAAAGATGCAACTTGCATGACATTAATTTCAAATCACTCTGTTGCCATGAATCTTCAACAAAAATTTGTTAACCGATTTATGGCTAGTCCTTAATTTCCAGTTGGATTACTTGTAGACGACAACTTTTAATTCCACGCAATTTATCGCGAGGGAGCCAACTAGCCAAGTTAATTGCCAAAAAACTAATCAATTTAAAGGAACATCTGCACTGCCACAATCTTTTTCTTTTCTTAATCCTTTTAAACAAGTTAATCAAAAAAGAAATTACAAAAAAAGGTCAATCACAAAAATAACTAATGAATAGTACAAATAATCTTCAAACGATGATTGAAGTGAAAAAAGTCCCAAAAATATCTAAATTAAATATATCGAAGTTATAAACTACTCCCTCTGTCCCCTAAAAAGATGAACAAAATACAATTTACACACATATTAAGAAAAATAAAATTAGAGGAAAGAGAATAAAAAAATTCTAAATTTATCCTTAATGGCCTCACAAGATTACATGAAGTGATGAATACTTTTATTTTTTTATATTAATAGACCCTACTAAATAACATATATACCATTCACTTTATATATTTTATCTGACATTTTTTTAAACAAAAAAATTATATATTTAACCATCGGAGAGAGTAGTACATTTCATCTAAAACTACTTCATCTCATTGGAACAATAAAATATATTATCTTCAATTTTAACTTTTTGAAGTCAAATTAAAATATTTTAATATAAAATATATGTGTCGGATTATCTCCTACCTACTTCTTCATCAGCAGGCAGAAAGTAGATTAGTAGATTTGCAGCTCAAATGAAAGTTACAAAACAGATTCATTTAAATTTTAAAATTAGAGTAAAATATATAATATTTTTTGCATGCTCTAAGTATAACTCTTCCATTAATCTGTCACCTTTAAGTTTATTAAATTACAAATTTGCCACTCCCCTATACCTATAAAAAAAATTCGCAGCATAGGCAGCCATGAGCACATGCCCTATCTAAACTGATAAAAGATGGATCAGATCGGTCTTGTTAGGCTCTTTACGCCTTTAAATTGTGTTTGTCTGTTTGGAGGGATGTGATGGATAGGAAGGGAGGAATGGATAGTAAGGTAATTAATGAGATTTTAATAATATGTTCCCTTATTTGTGAGTTTAGAAGTAGGAAAGTGAAGGAAAATGATTTTTATTTTTAAATTACACTATTACTATATTATCTGTACATATAAATATAATAAATGTATGATTTCACAATGTCTAGCTACTGTATTTATTTTGCTTAATCTTTTTTATACTTTATTTGTTATACGTGCGTACACAAACACACACACACACACACATATATATATATATATACATATATATATATATATATGGGTCTCCATCAGTTGCAACCAGTTACTGAAAGTACTATTCCAGCAACCACATCTAACATAATTTATCATGATATTCAGGGGCTGTGATTAAATAAGATTTCTAACTTGCCACTTGAAGGAGTAGCAACATGCCTATTCTGGCAACTCAAAAAATTATTACAGTGCCCTTTAATTAAAATTTCTTTGCCGCTAAAGCCTCTAGTGGGAGGTTGGTTATATTTCATAATATATCATATAATTTGTTTCCTGACTTCTGACTTTTAGGAATATTGACATTCATTTCCCCTTATGTTATTCTATCCTATACATGTAAAAGTGACTTCTGTACTCTCTATTTTTTGAAAAGCAAGGGCAACGGGAAATAGTATTGCCAATGCATTGGAAGAAACAAAAAATTATTTTACATAATATTAAAGTTTGTCACATGACGACAAATACTGGACTCTAAGGGCTGTTTCGAGGACATTGTGGTGTGCCAAACATAAAAATTAATTTTTAGGGTGTTATATTATGCTCTTATGAGTTATAAACATCACCTAATTGGAACGTAAACAAAATCTTGTGTAACGAAGTCATGACGATTTTTTTCGTAAAACAAGTTAAAAATCAAAAACCCTTGTGTGACCCCTGATTTTTGAGCAGATTTTTATTCTATTTGGGTTGCTGAAAATTTTTCTATTCTAAGGATTATGTATTATGTAGAATAAGGAATTCGTAGACGTAAGATTGACCTCATTCTGAGATTGGATGTGAGAGTTATGCCCTTTGGAAGGAGGCTAGTCAAATCTAAAAACAAAAAATTAGGTGTCAGAGGTTTTTGGGGCCACTATTTTGGCCTGAAAATTGGTTTGAAAAAAATATCCACCCGATGGGATTTGTAGTAGACATTACAAGGAAGAAAATAACGCAAGAACAGACTAATTTCGACTTATAACGACCAAGTTATGAGGTTCGGAATGAGGGGGTCAGAACAGTCAAACAGAGGCGGGCAGCGCGAGCTAGGTATGCGCTCGCCACGCTAGGGCCCAGCGTGCTGAGCTGGAAGCGCTGGGGTGCAGCGTGCGGGCGTTGAGGCCTTGCCTGTTGTGGGTTGCTGGGCTAACTGACATGGGGGATGTGCACGGGCGTGTCGCGGGCTGTTTTGGACGTCGCACGATATCGTGCAATGTCGAGCGACATGATGCATGTCAGGGCGTGACAAGGGACGCCGAGTGACGTGGTACGTGTCGAGGAATGTTGGGCGATGTCGAGCAGCGTCGTGCATGTCGGGCGTGCCACAGGCGTGTCGCCACGCCGTTTCATGCTAACATGCGATATTTTTGGCATTGTTCTAAAATGTTCCAACTTATAAAAGATTAATATTATAAAATAAATATTAATTAAAATAGAACATCATAGAAGGTTGTTATAAGGGTCGTGGTGTTCTTGAACGCTGCGACGCCAATAGACATTTTTGAAAAAGTTATCGCGCTGCTTTAGTTATAAAACGCGAACAACATAAAATGAGTAATAATGTAACGTTAACCAATATATGAAGTCATTATGTAGCTAATTGGTATATTATTGTTAATTAAATTGTGTAGTACAATTGAAGAAAGATTTAGCATATAAATTAAAGAACGTTTCACGCAAGTATTCGATCTCTCAATTCAATTTATGTATTGAATGCATGTTCTAATTTACGCAATATTTTCATGTTGTGTGAATTCAAGTTTTCTGACTTACACAAAATTTATATATTGTGCAAGTATTTTAAGACCTTATACAAATTATTATTTTGTGCAAGAAATACGTTTAAATTGTAGAATTTTGTATGCAATATGAAATTCATTAAATTATGTGATATGAGCTATGTAAAACGGTTATTTCCAATTAGATTCGGCTTAACTCAATTTCTTGAGCTATTCCAATCAGTATATTTATTGTTGAGATTATGAATTGTAATAATTCTTGAATTATGATAAGTTAATAATGTCAAATCAAATAATTTGGGCAACTATTCGTATGTATTGCACCCCGTAATAATTTGTTATATGAGTAAATGTTGTGTCGTAATAGTGAAGTAGACACAGTAAATGTCAAATTAAGAAAGAACAGAGAAGAAATATTAAGGTCATGAGGAATGGTCAATATGTTGTTTCAAAAATGTTATATGAAAGGAAATGATTGTTCCTATTTATTCGAAACTGTTTCACAACTACTGTTCAGTTGTTGTAAGTTTTCAAATAATATATTGATATTCATTATGTTGTTGATTGTTTATTCAACTATTATACTTTCTAGCAATTAAATGCTCACCATTGCGAATTCTAAAACCTTTGCAGCTAGAGTAGAAAGACCCGAATGGTCCAGATGGTATTAAGAGGAAGGAATGCATAAAGAAAGAAGATTTAAATGTATAGAAGTACATAACGTGTTGTAATATTCTATAATGTTGTAATATTATTTGAGATGGTTTAATAAAGGTCTTTCGTATCTAGGACTAGAGGTGATATGTTGTAATAATATTGTAATTACATTAATTTCTTGAGATTATGTTGAATAGGTAGTACAGTGATGCACCGGACCCGGGTTTGGGGGCTTTACAAAAATCACCCAAGAGACCGATAAACCTAGCTCATCTAGGAGTGTTCATACAATTGACAATTAAATTGCTACTGAAACTTATAAGTTGGTTGGTGTACTTAAAAGACTCTAACTTTTAGAAACTAGGGGGCTATCACATGTGAACCAAATCTCAACACCAACATCTTTATGTCTAAGGTGTAATTCACCAAGTCATTTGATATATAAATGTCCTAGAGTCATAGCCTAACCTAAAGAATATGAATAAGTCAATGCAATATTTCAAAGACCTATATAGGAAAATGACCCATTTGCACCCACTTATAATTCTAGGCTGGAGAAACCATTGCATAGAACCAATGACCATACTCAAATAACACATCAAATCAGGTCAGTCAGTCTCTAAATCAATCTTTTCAACCTTACCAAAAGTCGTCTGTACCCAAATTTGAATTCAACAACTCAATATCAACCAAGGTTTTTCTAATCAAAGTGAGAAGAGAAGACTTAACACTTTAAGAGAAAAGCATGCACTATAAAATATGGTATTTTGTGATGGCTTAAATCCATCATATAAATTCAAGAAATCATCACAAAAGGTTTTTGTGATGAATTTAGTCATCACGTAACGTCGTCTAGTATACCCCCATCATGAAAGTCTTTTGTGATGATTTTGACAATCACGTAAATGCTTAGTGTTTTTGTGATGATTAATACAATCACATTAACACGTAATCTATTATGATTGTCAAAGTCATCACAAAAAAAATACATAACTTTAGGGATCAAAGGTAAGAACATGAATCTTTTTTTACGGACAATTTATTTCACTATATTAGCTGTATCAAATGATACTTGTAGGATTCGAACATTCCTCCCATTTGCAAACTAAATAACAAATATTAACACTACACCAAAGGTCAGATCATGATTATAATTTTAAAACAAAATATGAAAGGTAACATATATACGTTGACTTACTAAAAAAAATAAGTCCCACATAAGATTTGGTTATTGTAATGGAAGTCACAAATACTCTATAATGATGGTAAAATTAGTCATCACTAAGAGTCATCATATATATATTATTTTGAGATAGCTTGAAAATTCCATCACAAAACACATTCTTTTTGTAATTGCAAATAAAAGTTATCACAAAAATCTACCTTTTTAAATGATTGTTATGACCGTCATAAATATTATTTTAATTTTTTTTATTAAAATATTGGTGATAGCTTCACTGCAATTACGAAAAGAGTATATCCATAAGTGATGGCTGTGCGTCACAAAAATAAAATTTGATGAAAAAATTAGTCATCACTAAGATTCATCATATATACTAATATTTTATGATTGCTCAAAAATTCCATCACAAATTATTATCTTGTGATTGTTTTTAAAATTGTCACAAAGTTTCGTCACGTATTTTTATTTTTCTAATAGTGACACTATAAGAAAACAGGTTAAATCCAACGCAATTATTTCTGACGGGACTAAATTCGTTGAAATTAACTTATTGCCGACGAATAGTCCCTCGCGAATAATTCTCTCGGAAAGAAATTAATTCCGACGGTTATCCGTAGAAAATAGTGCTTACCACGGGCGCGAACATTTTCCTCGCCAGCGTGCAATGTAATGTCGATGGAAGTGTCCTTATGATCGACGGAACATCCGTCGTAAACAAAGTATTTTTGAGGGATTTAAATTCGACAGGAATTCCGTCGAAAATAAATCTAATTTAAACCTTACCTTTCATTTCTTCTTCCTCAGCCGCTTGAGATTAAACTTCTCTCTCTCTCTCTCTCTCTCTCTCTCTCTCTCTCTCTCTCTCTCTTCGTTTTCAGTAGAAAAACCTCTCTCCCTCTCTCTCTTCGTTTTCATTACATGGATGAACGTTTATATATACTATTGTTTGTTAGGATATAAAGCAAGTACAAAACAGGTACAATTTTTTTTGAGAAAATCCACAAAATAGACAATTTTTTTAAAATTAAGTATCAGCAACCGCATGCGGTCTCTAATACCTATCAGTGATCACTGATGGCTTTAGAGTATTAACGATCGATGTGGTCGCTAATGATGGTCGCTGACACATGGGCCACTTCACCCCTGAAATCTGACTCATCGTGACTCAGCTTAGCGACAGAATTGGTCGCTATAGGCGGTCCCTGATACATCGATCGCTAATATTGGTCGCTGGAGTCCACCCATCGACCAAATAATGTGCGACCACTATCAACGACCGCAATCGATCGTAGATGTGGATCAGCGACCGACTGCGGTCGCTGATAATTGATCGCAACTAAGCTTTTTTCTTGTAGTGGTTTTGTCCAACATTGTTTGTATTAGCGGCTATACTATAGCCCAAAGGTATCAATTTACTTCGGAACAAAAATAAATATATAATTAAGAAGAAACTCAGACGAGGATTACTATGAATATTTTATAGGAAAAATAAAATCCCTTGTAAATTGATGGAAGAGGAGCACGGGCGGATTCAGGGATCTATTTTCATCAGGGGTAGGATTTTTGGGCTGAAGACTGAAGTTAATGACTGAAGTTTAGTTAATTAGAGAGCGAGAGTTTTAATACATTATATACAGTGTGTTTAGTTTTTTTTATAGTAGTAGTAGTTTAAAATTTTTTTGCCCCTCTAAGTTTAACTTTTTCATAAATCTGTCCCTTTAAGTTTATTAAGTTTTATTTTTATCTATGTCCCTATAGCTATAAAAAAAAGTTAGCATAGGCACTGCCTATTCTGCCCTACACATAGATCTGGCACTGAAGAGGATCAAAAAGGATATGTTTTGTTAATAGTATCTGGATTACTATGAATATTTCCTAGGAAAACAAATAAATGATTTTTACTGAATGAGTTTTGTTCTTAATAATAAAGTTGGTTCTCTTTTAGGAGCAGGTGTTGATAGATTTCAAGGAAACTATGATGTGGATTGCGCTAAGGCTATTCCAGTTCGTAGCGCAGCTAAGGAATATGGTCTTACAAAACTATTGGTGGAATGTGATTAGAAGGTTTACACATCTTGTTTCAGAAAAATCTTATTTATACTCATGATCTTGGTAAACTAGCTCAAGTGTTTTATGTCTTCCATTAATTAATTGTATATATTGTAAGCTAGCTCATAAAATTTTATTTTGCCCATCAAATATATATATATATAAGTTCAATTCAATAAAGCCATATAGTTCAAAGTTTAATTAATTAATATTAATTATAATGAACAGGCTGTTAGAAAATAATTATTTGATTGATTAATTAGAGAATATTCAATTGATCAAGTTGACTTATTGGACGGCTGTAATGACAGGGAAACAACAATAATTAACACCTCAGAGGAACTGTCCAATTTTTGTACATTGTTTTTTAATGTGCTATTATTAATTAGCCATGTCCAATATTTTATTCCTGCCAATATTAACGTTGTCTGTCTATCTGAATACTCGATACATTATTGGGACTATAATTGTAACAATTCGGTCCCATTACAAGTCTAGATCAATTAGAGTTGTAAATCAGCCCAACTGAGTTGAGTTTTGACTTTGAGTACGAACTCGATTAAAAGTTAAATGAATTCAAGTTAGAGCTTTTATACGAATCTCAACATGCTATATGAATTTAGCTCGTTTACTGAAAGCTTTTGGCCCGAGTAGTATGATCTAACCCATGGTAATCATGAGGTTAAGGTCAAGGAGAGTGTGTGTGGTGGGATGTGTGTGTCGAATTAGCAAAAAAAAAAAAATTAGCTTGTTTAAAAATGAGTCAAGCACAAGCTCGCATCAAGCCTAATTAAACTCAAGTCGAGCTAAGTTTTAGTCGAATTAAACCAAATTTAAATAATTATTAGATTAAGTGTTTTTATATTTTTATATATGTAATATGTAAAAATAATTATTTTAATTAACTAAAATACACGAGCTTAAGTGAGCTTGAGTTGAGTTTTAACGAGTTGAGCTTAAACTAGCTAAACTTGAATTGAGCATAGTATAGTTTGAGTTCAAGCTCGTTTAACTAAACTAAATCGATTTTTTGTCTGAGCTTGACTTGATAAACAAACTCGAATCGATGTTCACGAGAAGCTCGGTTTGTTTACAACTCTAAGATCAAGACTATATAATTTGCTATATATTTTATGAGTATTGTCCACAAGTACAGATTAAGGTTTAATATGTTATCTCAAAAGTATTAACTTCAATTATCTTAGATCATCACAGACCAATCCAACAGTTCATGCCTTGTTGGTATACTTAGTAGTAGGGCTAAGACATTATATATATACACAACATAGTAACTCACATCTTCCGATATAAGACTGGGCCATTATTGTATTTGAATTCTCATTCGAATATGTATGTTAGATTAATACGTATACAAGGCCTCAACTCTACTACCTAAAGTATTGATAACTTGCAAGGATTTGTAAATTAATGTGTACAAAGTATCAACTCTACTAACTAGAATACTTGTAACTTATCACAATTTTTGAATGAGTATGTGGTGTATTAAGATGACCCAGTTAATGATACTCTAAGTAAGTGAATTGAGTCTTATTTTAGACTTTAAAAGTAACTGGATCGCTACAAACGCTATTAGAGCGAACATGTCCGGCCCATATGTTAAGCCATTTAAGCAATGGCTTGAGTCCTCGAAAATTGAGAAGGCCCCCAAATTTTAATAATTCATATATGTTATCCCATTAAAAAAACCCAATTTTTTTTCCGAGCAAAGCAGTAGCTACAAGTAAAATCATATATCTCTAACGGAAGGCTGAAATTTATTCTTCTTTTTTCTCTAGGCTGAAATTTATTCCTTTTTTTTTCAAGACTGAAATTTATTTGACTTGAGGCCCCCAAAAAATTTGGACCGATCCTGAGAGCAGATATACGTGGACATGAAGCTCACATATAATTATTGTGCCTAACAAAGACATTAAGAATTTAAATAGAGGAAATTGTGACATCCCAATCACACTATAGCTTAAATTGATATATTAATAAGGAATCAACTTTATTACTTGGAGTACTGATAATTAAGTTATTATTTTTAAGAAAGCATGCGAGGGACTTAGGTAACCAGACTGATTATGAGATGTGCTGGGACATGCCACCCGTCTTAAAACCAGTTTAAACTAGATGGAGTAATGAGATGTGCTGGGGCATGCCAGGTGCCAGTCATCATCTTAAAATAAAATTAGTAAAAGTCTGCCAATTGTCGTTTGAAATGAAAATTTTATATAGTGCAAATAAAATGTGTTAAATATAATGATTTTTTTTGTTAATGTCATGAAATCATAACCCATATATGGATAAATGATTTAATAGTGTGATGGGTTAGGCTGCAGGAGTGCAACATCGTGTTGCGGTAGGAGATTTGTGTATTTAAATCATGTTGTCAATTTTATAATGAACGGTGCAAGATATGATGGTTATATAAGATATTACAGCCATCATTTGCTACATATATGGATAAATGAATTCAAATTTGATGTTTTATTTATTTATATATATATATATATATATAGAAACTTTCTCCAACGGATCAGAGGACACCAACGATGGACCAGAGGTCGCGCCTCCCCGCCCCAGCGGAGATTCCTTTACAAAACACCCGCCCCAGCGGGGGCGGGTGTTTTCCGGGTGTATTTTTCCTTGTGCCCCGCTGGGGCGGGTGTTTTGTGAAGGAATCTCCACCGAGGCGGGGAGGTGCGACCTCTGGTCCGTCGTTGATCCGTTCCTCTGGTCCGTTGGAGAAAGTTTATATATATATATATATATATATATATATATATATATTATTACTCTTTATCTAATTTTTATATAATTACAAAGTAATTTTATATAAATAAAGAAGGATTAAGCATACAATAATAAGAATTAGACAACATATGGGACAGATAATCCGACAATAGAATTGGACTCTGAGAAACAGATGTCTTAACATTTACTGACCACACAATAGTTTATGGCTCTATATAATCCTTAGCAGTTAACAAAACTCTATAATTTGGCTTGAATTTCTCTCACTCCTCACTCCTCACAACATCTGATCCTGCGGTGCAAGAAAAATTTCTCTCATCGGTAAGAACTTAATTGTTATTCCTCTTTCATTTTTCATTAAGATTATGCAAGTATATATGTAAACAAAAATTCAAAGTTATCAGTCTTCAAAATCAGTTATAACTCATTAGTCCAGTTTGACTTCTGCTCAATTGATCCTTGACAATAAAATATCAAAATTATATATTCTTCTAAACTTCATCGATAAGATGAAAAGAAATTTTCTCCCCTCTCACCATGACAATTAATATCTTCAACTTTCATGTTTTTAAAATTGTATATGCCTATAAATAGGCCATATATAAGTTGATGAAAACTCCAAAATGTGGGTTTAGTATGGAGTTCGAATAAATACACTCACCTTACAAAGCTGGTCGACCCACTGTATATGGTGGCTCCACTTGAACCAAGGGAAGAGCGTAAGGTTTATATGAACTCATATCACGTTATATTTATAACCGGTATAAGATTATCCCGTTTGGTTTAGTATGGAGTTTGCATCATAAATCAGCAGCAAAAAAATTCTCTTTCTATCACAACAAGAGCCTCATTTCTAAAATCCAAAAATATTAATAATGTATTTTTGGTTCAAGTTGTAGCGGAATTGCACGATTCATCTCACATTAATTCATCGCACTCTTGTGTAGACTAGCTCAATAAGCATGTTGGAATACCTCCTTACTTAAAAGGTTAACCTATTAGGTTGAGACTCCACCATACTTATTTATAACTCATCTATACTCTTGAATTTATCTGATGTGTAGTCCATGTGAAATATTTCAACAATCTTCATCTTTCATTTGAATACCCATCACAAAGTATCATACTAGAGTAGTCACCATTAAGCACACCTTCTTTGAGTCTTTTAAGAGATCTACTCGACTCTAATACTACTCCACCACACCCGAGGCAAAACATCTTGTGCTCCACCGAGCGGATTGAGTAACACGCGGCCTGCGAATGCTCCTCCCTTGGAGTGTCAACCCGATGCTTGGGCCCATCGAACCATGAGCCCTGATACCACTATTGAGAATTGCACGATCCATCCCACATCAATTCCTCACACACTTGTGTAGACTAACCTAATAAGCATGTTGAAGCACTTCCTTACCTAAAAAGTTAACCTATTAGGTTGAAAATTCACCATACTTATTAACTCATCTATACTCGGGAATTTATCTGATGTGGGATTCATGTGAAATATCCCAACACAAGTTTACCCCTAAGAATAATGCAACCACAATTTCAAGTTATAAGATTATTATTAACTTTTAAAAGTTAATTTAAAATATTTTAATACTCAAATTGAATTGAGTCATTAAAATTATGAAACCTGAGTAGTACTTTTTAAATGGTTCATAATATTTATTATTGTATTGATTAAAATTAAATTAAGTCACTTCATTTTGCGTTTAAAATTATTTTAAGTTGACTTTAAAAAGTCAATAATAATATTATAGTTTATTTTAGATCGGAGGAAGTAATTAGTATTATCCACTACAATAATGGTGGCATGATATTGACAGTAAGATATATGACAATCTTATAAAATATGGTGTATTCTTATATTATTATCAATAAAAAAAAATTGAATGAAATTTAAGAATAACAGAGAAGACTTTTATGTACAACATATTAAAATTCATAATGTTGTGAGAATCACATTGATATATATTTATACTCATAATTTACTGGATAACATTTTTTGACATGGTTTTTTGAAGATGGTAAAGTCAAATGAAAATAAAGACGACAACATTTTTGAAGAATATCATTCTAGCCACGAACACCCGCTACGTCATCAAAAGGCCCATGGGCTTTATACGTGTAACGGTTGTAAGCAGCCCGGTTTTACAACATGTTTCAAGTGCCAAAAAGATGCTTGTGACTTCTACCTTCATGAAGATTGCTTTCAAGCCGAACATTCCCCTTACAAAACTCACAAATTTATGGAAAAATGTAAATTTTATTACCACGCCAGCCCGCCACGCGTTGCAGATAAATACTGCAACGCGTGCGGGCTGGATATACTAGGGTTTAGGTACGAGTGCTCGACGCATGGCGAAAAACCGCATGATTTGCATCCAACTTGTGCTAACATGGATTTTGAGATGGATTGGGGTGGTTTAAAGTTGAAACTTTGCGATAAAGTTGAATCAAAGTGCTTGCAGTGCGACCAGAGGAACCATGCGGAAGAATGTGTAGAATTTAGTTACTGGGTGGAAATGGTTGTCGGAAGAGAGATATTATGGGTTTCCCTTTTGTTCTTCATGCAGGAAAATTTGCTTTCATGTGAAATGTATGAATGAGATAATGGCTCCTAAGGAAAACAAGTTTGATGAATATGATTAAATGTACCACAAATGCAGTATTGAATAGTTAGTCCATTTGTTATATTGAGTACTACTTCCGTTCCTTAAAGAGTGCAGTTTTAGTAAAAAGCACACAAACCAATAAGTGGGATAAAATGACAAAATTAGCCTTTCTCTTCCTTTAGTGCATTAACTTCCCCATTTAGTGCATTAATTAAAACAAGGGCATATTTGGAAAATGAAGGCTTTGGGTTCCTAAAACTGCATTCTTTAAGGAACAATTTTTTTTGCTAAAACTGCACTCTTTAAGGAACGGAGATAGTATATGTTATGCATTGCTATGTAAAAATTGAACTTAAAAAAGGGTTTTCTGATGGATCCATATACCTTTATTACTGTTGTCTCATCCTATATATTGCAATCCACTTAATTTTTATTCAAATTAAATGATTTATATATTGATTAATTTTACAATGATTTTAGATTGTGACTAACATTTTGTTGGGAAAAATCACCTCCAAAATATTGTTGTCTTTGATAAATTAAATGGAATAAAATATCAATATGTGTCAAACAGATTAAATCCGCAGTTCTACCAAAATAATAACCACTGCAAGAAAATAATAAGTAAATAACCAAGCACAAGACACCAAGATTTTACGTTGAAAAACCCTCTAAAACTAAGAGGTAAAAACCACGGGACAAACTACGAATAATTCACTAGAATAAACTGAGAGAATACAAAGATATCTTAATTTGAGTACATACTCAAATTAATTCACCACAATAACTATGTGATGGAATCCAAATAAAACACCATTTTATTTGAATTATTTTTCTCTCTATTTTTCTCTCTTTTTATTGCTCTCTTCCACCCTCTTCTGGATGGCATTACTTTCATCCATCCTGCCTGGATGAGATTTCTCTCACCCACCCTTTTCTTTTTCTCTCTCGGTTGGGGTGTATATATGCACACCAAATTGGTGCGTCTTTTCCATTCCATTTGGCCTTCCTTTTATGGCCACAAATTGAGGGAAAGAGAATTGGTTAGTGAACAAATACAAGGGGTGGGCGGCACTACTAATGGGTGAGGAATAGAAGGGGCGGACGGCACCAACACATACAACTGTAATTCATATGCAGATTGGACTTCACAGATTGAAACTGATACATTACTTTTGTTGAAATAAATATATTTTTTTAAAAAGAACTGTTAACCATTTCAATTATCAATATAATTATTAGAAAATGACTATAATAAAAAAATAAAATAAAAGCAAGAGACAAATGGGTGGATATTAGAATTGATATATGGAATCCCTAGAATAGGAAGTTAAGGCCCAAATTCAGGAGAGAAAACAACCACAAAATTAAATTACAGTAGATTTATCAGATTGAAGATTTGCAAATCTAACAGTAAAAAGAGTGCATATATAATTTACAAATTAAATACTATTATTGGCCACATATAAATTCATTTCTGCATGGATCAAAAAGGAAGCCGAATTCAAGTGCTGGATAAAGAAAAAGGAGATGGACAAGGGGGCTTGGGAATGTCAACAACTCCTTCAAGCATCATGCTAACCTGCCTCATGTTTGGCCTTAGAGATGGATCTTCTTGAATACACCAAATACCAACCATCACAAACCTCTCAAGCTTGTCCCATTCATTCAGGATTGCCTCTTTGTCATGATCTACCAAATCAACCAATCTACCTTCTTGAAAGCAATCCCAAACCCAATCTGTTAAAATGGATTGCTCCTCTTCACCAATCTCCAAATCCTCCTCCAAACTTCTCCGGCAGCAGATGATCTCCAGCAGCAAAACGCCGAAGCTATATACGTCGACTTTTACAGTGATTGGACTGTTTCTAAACCATTCTGGAGCAACATACCCTCTTGTTCCTCTAATGGCAGTATTGGTTCTACTCTGATTGATCATCAAGAGTTTCGCCAACCCGAAATCAGAAATTCTTGCATTGTAGTAGTCATCGAGAAGGATATTCTGTGGCTTTATATCGCAATGGATGATCTGTGTGTTGCACTCTTGGTGGAGGTACGCCAGCCCCCTCGCAATCCCCAAGGCAATATGGCTCCTTTGTGCCCAACTGGGCTTCACATTCCCGAAAACAAAGCTTGCTAGAGTGCCATTAGACATGTAGTCGTAAACTAGCAGACGATGCTCTCCGTCCTGGCAAAATCCAAGCAATCGGACCAAATTCTTGTGATGGGTTTGGGCAATCGCATTAACCTCGGCTTTGAATTCCTTGTCCCCATCTTGAACCACCCCATCTAACTTCTTGACGGCAACGATAATATTTGCAGAAAGCATCTGAATTAGTACCCCTTTGTAAACTATGCCAAAAGAACCCCTTCCCAGTTCTTCATGGAACCCATTTGTGGCTTCCACTAGCTCTTTATAAGTAAAACAGCGCAGATTGGTCTCGACAATGGTATTACCAGCTGATTGAAGCTTCTTCTTCGTTTTCCTGTGATAGATGCAGAAGAAGCCTAAGCAAACAACACCAACCAATACTGAACTACCTAGAAGCACTGACTCCACAAGGATCAAAGTGCCTTGATCCTTCTTCTTCTCATATTGTGGAGGATCAGCTTTTCTGATTTTTAGTAAAGCCTTGGCTCCCACCTCCTTCCTCCCATTTGAGAGGGGTTGCCTCTTTTTCCAACATCCAGTACCTCCGTAAATTGCAACAGCGCAAAAACAATCATCCAAACAAGACTTTCTGCAATCGGATTCAGAAATTGGATCCACGTGCTCATAATCAGAAAATGGCCAATTAGTATCAATAAGCTCCACAAAATCGTACAAATCTTGAGCAGAACTCGAGCCTTTATCATCACAGTTTTGAATGAAATTCGGCTTGCAGTCGCCATTCTTATCATCTGGATCGCGTAATGAATAACTTTGTGGGCATTCACAGATTGGCCTTCCGGAATCATCAAGTGTGCAAACACTGTTAAACCCACAAGCTCCTCTACCTATATTAACAATATCAGAACAATTTTTACCTTGGGCAACAATTGAAATTGGGAAGACAAATGCTAATAATAGGCAGAGGAGATGAAGAGGGGCATAAGCTGCCATGTCTAAGATGATTTAGATTAAAAAATATCAACTTCTTGATCTTGTGGTGTATAAAAAGAGGGAGAGAAATGAAGGTTTAAGACGCAAGAAGTCCACCCATAATTTTCCAGGAACCAACTAATGTCTTTCGTCTTCTTTTCATAATTTTCCACCCCTAATAACGTTGGCCCTCTAAAGGGGCAGACTTGCCTACCTATCATTCTAGTTTGAAGCAGTCACGGTTCAATGTGTTGATGTGTTGTTCTACTTGATGCATGTGTAAATATTTCTTGTGGGTATATTATTCAACTAATGTGATTTTTATTTCAAATTAATGAGTGTTTCTAAATTAGTTGGAGGGCTATTTCAAAGAAAATGGTTGACAAATGTTTTATTTTAAACGCAAATTAATTTGACGAATTTTCCGCTTTTCAGACTAATTATGATGGATTTTTCCTTTTTTTTTCTTTTTTCCTCTTCTCTTTTCTCTTTTCTCAAGTAAATGAAACTGCAGAAGTAGATTTGTCAAGGCTAGTACTTGGTACTATGTCCTTAAGATAATTATGTCCTTCTTATGGTGCTCAGAGTTAATAGCACTTCTCTCAGAATACAATGACAACGCATGCTATGGTAACACTCCAAATAGCATACACAACGAACCAAAATAAATGCTCTAACTCTCTCTAAAAAATGACTATGAAATACAAATGAAAAATGAAGATTTGGATGACTGATAATGCTTCATTGCTAGTGGATTGAATGATTTGAATGGGCTGCCCCCTCTATCTATTTATAGTAGGGGTTAGTGACTGATCAGAAGGGACAACCCCTTGAAAGTACACTGTTTAGCCAAAACGACGTAATTTTAATGCTTAGCAGAAAGGGCGTGTCCGTTCGGACCATAAAACGACGTAGTTTTAGGCTTAACAGAACAAAAACGACGTAGTTTTAGGTTTAGCAGAAAAGGCGCGTCCGTTCAGACAAAAACGACGTAGTTTTTGAGCGTCTGTTTAGGCAGATAGTCTTTCCCAAAAACGACGCAGTAGTGATGGGTCCGTTCGGCAGATAACGCTTTTCAAAATGACGTAGTATAATAATAAATAATATTTATCAAAACGACACAGTTTTGATAATACAACTAAATAAAATAAAATTTTAATAAATTTTAATTAAAAATTTAAATAAATTTTGTCCAAAAAAATATATTCAAAGACAGACCAAAACCCACAAGCCCGAGCCAGGCCGGTCAGCAACGCGTGTGGGTTTGAACCAAGCCTTGGCTAGGTCTTCTCTCTTCCACAAAAGTGGGGTGTCCCTTGGGACCCAAACCCAAGAGCAACTTTAATGTATATAAAGTCATTTAATATTTAATTCTTAACCGATGTGGGACTTAGGGGCTGTTTGTTTAGGACTGAATACATCTGAATGGTTGAATCGGTCAACCATTAAGTGCATTTGTTTTGAAAAAAAATCTTCTGAATGGCTGAATCGGTCAGATGATTGAGCTGAATGGCTAAGTCAGAATTTTTTTGGCTGAATGAGCAGCTAAATAAAGTAAAAAAATTTATAAAAAATTAAAAAAAAATAACTATTATATTAAGTAATATTAAATAAACTTACAACAATTTTGAATTTTTTCAGAGGGGTAAAATAATAAAATTATGTCATTCAGATGTTTCAGACATGTTAATTATCAAACAACTTTTTTCATTCAGATTCAGATTCATTCAATTTTTATCAAACACCCCCTTAGCTTCCTACAAATATTTATTATCATTTCCAAGGGTAATCTTTGGGAGTTAATTTCTCATTTATTATTCCATGAATTTGAGCTTTTGAATACTTAATTTAATCTACTCATGGAATAGAATACATTGATATGTGGAATCATTTCAAATAATTAAATACACTCACTTCAATTTAGGCTCAAATTCTAACAAACACTAGCTTTTACCAACTGACCTTGGCTTAATTGGTACCTCAAGCCTCTTGCAAAGCAAGAGGTCTTAAGTTCAACCCCCATTCCGAATTAGCAAAAAATAAACACTAGCTTTCAAAAGTTCAAACTTAGAATTTGGGAGGATTTGTTTTCTCTTATGGAGAGACCCTCTCATAAATCCTTTGGTTATCATTAGTCGCTTATTAATTTGGTTTGTATTTTTTCCCTTTGTGAAATTTGTTTTTCTCTTTTGTGGGATATTATTTTCTCCTAATTTGAGATTATATCTTTCGTTTTTTCTCCACTCTTGTGGGAATCTTTTTTCACCGTTTATAGAAATTTGGATTCTCTCTATGTAAAGAGTCAATTTCATCTATCGTGATGGATGAGTCATTGCAGATATGCTAATTGCATACACGATGCAGGACGCAACATATCTACGGTGGTTATTTCTTTTCTAGGAAAGTTCAGAATATCTCCATTTCAGCTCTTTCATTTTCAGAGACAACTTCTTCAATTCGGCTGTGAGTGAGTCGGCATGAAGTAGGGTGGTTTGGAATCTCTGTCGATCTGCTTCTCTTTCAATGGTCGAGGTCTTGAGTTCCGCTCGGAGTTGTTGTATAGTGCTTTCTAATTCTTTCTTCCCGGCGAAGATCTCTTCGACTCGAAGCAGCAGTCGACCAAAGGCTGATAGTGCCTGAGGTCACAATCGGCGTGTTAAGGATGATTCAAAGGAATTTTATTTATTTAAAGCGGTAAAAGTTTTGATCTTACCCGACCCATGGGAACGGCAGTTGCGATTACAAGATCCTCAGGCTCGAGGTCTTTGAACTTCTCGTCGTCGTCTGGAAGGACGAAGGCATTGAAGTTTTCATAAGGTAAATCGTGGAGGAGGTCTCGGAACCAGGAGGTGTTCAGAAAGTGTTTCGGCGGATCTTGGGAAGTTGTCTCCTCAAGTGGAGGTGGTGGCGAAGGAATGAGGATGGTGTCGGAGGTGGTTTGAGAACTTTCTTCTATTCTGTCTTTCTTTTAAAGAGGCTTGAATGCGGTTTCCTCGATTTGTTGATTGGGGGGTTGTGGTCTCGGAATTGTCAATGGTCGAGCTTTGGGGGGCGGTTTCTTTGGTGAGGATTCAATGTTGGCGGTTTTGGGGGTCGGTGGTTTGATGTGTTTTCTCATCTTTTTCTTCATCAGCACCAACTTGTCCGACCGAATCAGCTTCTACTGATTTCTTGGTGGAAAGTTTGGGTGCCCTTGGGGGAACGGAGGTTATTGGTTGAACTCGGAGTGAGGACTCGGCTGTGGTAGTGGTGTTTGTTTGGATGGTTGGGGAATTATTTGGAGGTGTGTCGAGAGGAATCTATGTGATTAGAATGGTGTCGATGTCGATGTTCTGATCAGTGATTGGAGGGGCTATCAGCCCGGTAGAGGGGGTTTTCTCTGGCTCGGTGACCTCGATTCCTTCGGGCTTAAAGATCGATACTATAATTGTAAAGGAAAATTATGTTAATACTTGAACAACGTTATGTCCATATAGAAGATGTAATACCCCAAATTTTATGAATAAGATTTAATTTTTTTATATATTATTTTGAAATAGTAAGGTGTTGATTTGATAAATGTGATAAGTTATGGGTGAAATGCAAAGTTTACAAAGTAAACAAGTGGTTATAAAATATTCGTTGTGTAGGGGAATATTCGTTTGGTAGAGGAATATTCTTTTTTGTCGGAGAATATTCATACGACGGCGCAGTCATTGGTGGACCCTACAACGGAATGAATGTCGGATATAGAAAGCGACAGAAGTAATCTTTTTATAAAAATAACTGCAAAACTGTTATCGTTAGTACTGTTGAAATACCCTGTGGTTAAAATACAGTAATACGTGGTGTTGCACAGTAGCACACGGTATTGCACAGTATTTCGAAATATTGATTCTTACGTAGGAAGGCACTTACTCAATTATTGTTACAGTAATTACTGTTCAATATTTTATATTATTGATTCAATAATTGCATAATATTTTATTGGTTCAATATTTGCTACGTTGATATTTTATATCAATAAGTGCTACTTTGCTATTTTATATTATTGATTCAATAATTGTCAGTGCACATTATTTCAAATTATCAAATCAATAATTCATATTATTTGAATAATATTATTAGATAGCATTATTGGCAATGTCTAAGGAAGTTCTGTCTAGGATAAGGGTTGATTAATTGCGCGCCAGTAAGGAGAAATCCTTATCGGAAGGCCCCCTCTTTCCTGGTAATGACCTGGTTGTCAATATTGTAGTTCTGTAATATTATTTGTGAATAATTAATTTTTGATATATATGATAAGGAAATATTTATTCAATGTAGATTTAAACGGAGAAATTTTTAACATGTGACATTTGTTGAAAGTTGGTATTTTATTTTTTTTGATAAAATAATTCATTCAAATATATTGTTATAATATTACATTATAGTAGTATGATGTGATTATATAATAGTATGATTAGAATGGTAACATTATTATAGTAAATTCATGGTATAAAAGTTAAACGAGATGGAAGAGTGCAAATTGAATTTGAACTCTTATGATGCAAACAATGATTGTCATCGGAGCGATGAGGTAAGCAATGATGTCATAGGATCGATGATGTAAACGATGATGTCATAAATTATGGCGAAAATACTATTTTACCCTTACTCTGCCAAGCCTATAAATAGAAGCTCATTTCTTCATTATTTCTCACCAATTCACTAAAGCTATAGAGAGAGAAAGTATAGAGAAAATAAGAGAGAAAGAAGAAGAGTATTTTGCTATTACACTAGTGCAGTCTCCAAATTTTTAAGGTAAGGGGTACTATTTCTTTCGTATTCATGAAGAGAGTTATTTTCTTTCAATATTCGTAAGGGTTGTTATTCCATTCTTTATTATTTTGTTGGAATAACCTGTCTACGCGGACTACCGCATGCATGGTGAAATCCTGTTGTTATTCCATTCTTTATTATTCTGTGGGAATAACCTGTCTACGCGGACTACCGCATACCTGGTGAATAATCCTTCGTATTCAGTTGTTATTAAATTGTGGATATAATCTGTCTGAGCGGACTACCGCCAGACGGGTGAAAATCTAATTGCAGTTTCGTATATTGTTTCATTTCAGATTCCTAACTCTAAACTTACTACGGTAAGTATTGCTTCTAGAATTCCTGAAATGATCAGAAATTCCTTGAGTTTTGCGCTTCATCTAATATTATTTCACTAGAATATTGGTCTGAACTTTCTTGTGAAATTTTTATCTTTTCATGTCGAGTTACTATTCACGAGTTACTATTTACAAGTTACTATTCATGAGTTACTATTCACGATAAAAAAAATTCTTTTCAAATCATCTTTGATTGGATCCAGGTTTTGATCTTCATTCTTGAACTCTGGATAAATTCTCTAATATTTGTCCTTTATCTCACTAGATTCGTTATTCGTATTGCTTTCATCATCCTCGGTCATAAATGGTGATATAACTGAATATCTTTGGCATGTAGTGCAAAGATGAATGATTACTTGATGAATATATTTGTCCTGTAGTGCAAAGATGAATGATTACCTGATGAATATCTTTGGCCCGTAGTGCAAAGATGGACAGGTGTTAAGATGAACATGACCAACTGGTAATACAAATGAATATCTTTGGCCGTAGTGCAAAAGATGAATATTTGATTCGAGATGAATATTAATTGATGTTACAGGAATAAAATATTGATGATGGACTTTTAAATTATAGAAGATAGTAGACATCATTCTCTACTTAACTCTTCTAATGAATTGTTATTTACGCTGCAAATATTGATCTAAAACGTGTTGTCCATAATATTTTATCTGATTTATTGAAGGCTAACGATAATTTATTTTTCATTATCTTAGTTATAATATTCTTTACTGGGCTAGTTGAGCTCACCCTTTTCTTCCATTGTTCTCTTCAGGAAATGAGAATATCGCGGGTACTAGTCGGGGAATGGAGTGATGGTCCGAGTTAGAGCTGTAGAAGTCCTCACTAATTTTTTTTAAAATAGTGTGATAATAAATGTAATGAGGACTTAGTTTGAATGTTAATATTTTCTACATGTCTGTATTAACACTCACAGTTGTGTGGTCGTATTTTGCACGATAATTTGATATGAAAGATTGTATTTGGATTCTGTACCATGTATTTGGCGACTCAGAATGGGTTGAGTATTGAACCTATTTTGGGGACGTCACAAAAGAGGAAGTACAGATACTTACGGCCGTGTTGGTAGAGCCAAGTTGTGTCGGGCAACATTTTGATTGACCAGCTCGGTCTTTTTCATTTGGTTGTAGAAGGACCGGAAGGCGTTTATGCGTTTCTTCAGGAATTAGGGTCACTTTCAGTACGGGGTCGTTAGGGGCAGCCCAGTTCGGTAACAATTTTAGGTCTGTGTCCTTTGATGAAGATCCATTAGGAATGTCACCCTCGGTTGCTGGATGGGGTCTTTATGGGGGTGATTGTTCCAAGTCGGAGGCCGAGTTGTTGTAGACTAGATTCGTCGCTCTTTGATAAAGTGTACAGGGCGAATAAGAAATCCAGCCCCGGGGCGATTTTGGTGATGTGACAGAAAGCGAGAAAGGAATTCAGGTAAATGGAAGAGTTGGGCATCAGTTGTGCCAGTCCGGTGTCGATTAGCCCTAGAAAAGATTAGATGAATTCGGGAAAAGGGAATCGGAGGCCGTACTTGAGGGCATAGATGTGGACGGATGTCCATTCTCCTTTTGGATGCCAATACATCCTCTCGTGGGCGCCAGGGGCTTTGATGGAGTATTTGGGTGGTATTTGATACTGTTGACAGATGGTGAGTAGTTGGGCGTCTGTGATGGTGGACTAGGTGTTGACGTGAGGGTAGGCTTTGGCAGATTCATACTCTGCCCGTGTTTGTGCTTCAACGACTTCTGGTGATGATTGTGTTTTAGAGGAGGGAGTGGAAGATGTTGAAGCGATTTTGAAGCCGGGGGTTTCGATGATTATTGCCACGGGAGCTTCGACGGCGATTAAGTCATCGGTTCCCACCGATGTGTTTGGAACGATAGTGGCAGGTTCGTTCATTGTGCTTGAGGCTATGGTGGCAGGGTTGTTTGAAGTGGACATTGGAGTATGGAGGGAATTTTGCATGTAGTTAGGAAAAGAGAAGGGTGTTGTAGAGAGAATTTTTGGAGGATGAGTTTGGGTGAATGGCAGTTGTTTTGGTGAAATGGTTTCTTTTGAATAAACTTTTCGTATTTTCTCGGTTATGTGAATGCGGCTCATTTAATGTGAGGTATTAATGGGGGGAGCGGGAGTGAAGTTAGGGCCCGTTATACGACCGGTGCGTAATGTTGGGCTTTACTTTTGACAATAATGTTGGGCTTTGATTTTGGCAGTGTTGTTGGGCTATTATTCGGTACTCTTCTATTAAATGTCTCATATAATAGAAGACTGGGGGCAATGTTGGGTTGTGACTACTTGGGCCCGAAATATCTGGTGGGCCGAAATCCAAGAGAGATTGGTATAGCCCATGTGGGTTTTTGCTATGGTAGTTGGAGTATTTTAAGGGATCTTTGATTCTTGATTCTTGATTATATTTGGTTTCTAATTCCAGAAGGTGTTATGATTTAATCCAACTACCTTTCTTTTAGAAGATTTTATATGATCCCATTAAGGAATTATACCTAATGAGGAATCCAAATTCTATACGGGAAAAGACTCTATGAAGGTGGGAGATCGTTATAAGTACACGGTTATATCCTTATTTTAAGGTACACAATTATTATTTTCCAGCACTAGAGCATCAAGTCTCCATTGTTAAACCTTATGCAGCTTGTACTTATTCTTACACCGGAGCTATCTCCCGGCAGCCTAAGTCGTCAAGCTTCGAATGTGTTTCATTTCTGTGTAGAATTTGACGCGTTTTGGTGATTGGAGCACGTGGACGGATCTTGGTGTTAACAATAACAGTTTAAAATTATCCAGAACCTTGAAGTAAATCTGGTAAGTTTTTTAATCAAAATTGATATAATTCACCAAATTTGAGAATAATAAAGCTTTAATTGACAGTTCATTTAAATAATTTATAATATTTGAAATTATTATTAATTAAAATTTAATGAAATTATATTATTTTTAATTTAAAAAGATATGAAATTAACTTGTTCCCTTTTTATATTTAGAACCGAGGGAATATAATTTTTGCCCCAAACTAAGCAACCTAATCTCTTTACTAGGGTGGAAGAAGCATGGCTGAAGCCCACTGATAGCCTTATTTACACCTGAATATGATCAATCATTTTTCAGTGGGGTTATTTGACTATGAGCCTATACAGGTTACATTTTTAAAAATATTATTATTACTTTTTCAAAATAAAAAGTAGAAATTAAATTTTTTAAATTTTGTATCATGAACACTTGCATCTAAGGTAACACGCGGATGACCCGACGTGTCAGCGACCGAGTATATTTTTTCTTTTTCTTTTTGCTAACTTTTGACATAATTTAAACACACGTTTTCTCTTCTTCTTGTTAGGTTTAAAAAGTAACAAATTTTTCAAGAGTGACTAAAGTTTTTGAGACATCCAGATCCAAAACAGGACCTAGGAATTAGGATGTAGCATTATTGTTATAAATAATGCTATTATCACATAATTTTGGGTCACATAATTCTCACATACACACACATGCATACGTGGACCCTGCGTGACATTCAGGACCCGCAAATATACATGTGTATGTATGTGAGTTTTATGTGATCCAAATTATGTGATAATAGCATTGCTCGTTTATTATTTGGTTCCAAGTCCTAACATATGCATGTAACTTTGCACCTGCACCATGGCCCGGCTTCGACTCCCGGCAAACGCATACTTCCTTTCTTTACCAAAGGCTTGTGGCCCAAGTTGTACGACTCAATTCATGGTAACTATGATAAGGTGCATAAGTGTGTTTAAATTTCAAATATATATTTAACGACATTTTTACGATTGTTTTAATCATATTAAACATTTTAAGCAACATTTATTATTTTGATAACATCGTTTTTGTTCAGATATCGGTTGTCTTGAACTACATTTAGTTCTACGAGAGTGGTTAACATGAAATTAATTTTGGTCAATTGACCAATACAATGTCGACACGCAGACAGGAGGTGATCTTTGTCTGCGTGTCAGCACTGTATTGGTCAATTGATCAACTTACCATAAAGTTAACTTCATTATAACCGGATCCCTATACTACCTTCAAACTGTTGCAATTATATAAATTTTAGAAATATATAATAAAGACATGCATAGAATCACAGGCACTACTAAGCAGAGTTGAAAATTATAGAAGAAAGAATTAAAATGTACAGATCAACTTTTCCCTTTGCCTTGCATTCAAACAAAAGTTGTACAAAAATGAAATAAATAAACTGCAAAAAAATATGGAAAGAAAAAAGGGTTGATTTCTAAACGGCAGGTCTAGCTAGCCTAGTTGGTAAATCCCTTACTTGTGCTTCAAAAGGGGACCTGATTTTTCTTTCTTCTTCATCTCATCTCTAAATGTTGCATCAAAATTACTAATTCTGGGTAGGATTTGAAGCGCTCGGCGGCTGCTTTCGTAAACCAGCTGCTACTGATCTCTCAGGCTCTTTCAACTTGTTTAGAGCTGCTGCTGTAGGAACTGAATTCACAGAAAACTAGTAGCCTTCTTGATTGACTTCTTTCCCTTGGAAGAGTCTGTGTTTCATGATGAAAAGATTACTACAGAGCACATAATTATGATATGTAAGAAAATCAAGGCAAAAAGAACAACAAATGCTTTGAAAGTGCATCCCATTGTCTCTTTTTTTTTGGGGGGTGGGTGGGGGGTCGGGGGGCCTAATGAAATGGAGGTATCTAATTGAGAAAGTTGAAGCTTCATTTCATATGGAGATCTCTTTTAAAGCAAGGCAAAACATGGTTACACTTACTAGTGCTTAAGCCTGACAAAACATGTGGAAATGTACAATACATATATTATACCTAGTATATAAAACAGTGTAAAGTGCAGTTTGACTATCAAGTCAACATTGTCCAATTAAGCATCTTTACACTTAAAACCAGTTCATTGTAAACAATTATCTATTCTTTCTTTCTTTTTTTTATGATGGGGAATTAACCCAACAACACATGCCATTGAATTCATAGATACACCTAGGAACTTTTGATACTATTATAGGTAACTCCTTATCCGACGTTAATTTTTGGAAATTGATATTTCCACGTGACATTTTGATATTTTCATATGAAAAGTAGTCGCTGTAGATGTATATCGACGGTAAAAACCGTCACTATAAGGATCTATAGCGACGGTTTTCATGTGGAAATATCAAAAAGTTATGAAACAAACCAAAATATAATATATTGATTATGTTCTCAGAGCGGAGAGCTGATAAGATATCTGATATAATCTTGTATTTTCAAGGTGAATTAAGGTTTCTTATACTTTAATGTATGATGAGGGATCCTGCACGGTACATTATTCTGAGATAGTGAAGTTAATTTGCAGTCAACTGTAAAATGCAGTCCAAACTCAAGTGAATCATGTAAATTTTGTGTCTGATCATTTTTTTATTTTGTGCTTTTATTATTTTTGTTGCATGGTTAATTTCTAACAGGGACATGTAGTCTTCCAATCCTCATGATTTCCTTGGAAATAGATTATAGCTTAGAAAATTGAGACAAATTCACTGAAATTCTATCCTTTTTTAATCATTAGCAGGTTGGAACTAGGAAGGAGCTCATCATGTGATGCTGATTTGACCATAATAGTTCCCTAACTCCTATGCAATCTTCAAATATTAATGAGCATGTCTCATGTGACTTATCACATGATACCACATCAGTCTTCCTCTTTTTGTGTCCTCCCTTGCATTATTAAATCTCCTGAGTTGATTCTATTTAGCATCTCTAATAAGTGCAAAAAAACACAGCTAAACTTAGCTGTGTAGAATAAGTAGAAATAGTTACCACCACATTCTTCATAATATCTCTGAAATTTTAATTTTTCACATAAATATATGGCATATCCACCTTGTTCTTCTCACGTGGATAATGAATGGACCCCACAATTATATGAGAAGAATCATTTGAAAATATTATATTTATTTTATCGGGAAATGTCAGTTTTCTACTCTATTTTAACCTCCGAAACTAGCTCAAGAGTTAGGTAGTTCCTCACATCGGAAGTTTACAGTTAAACGAATCCAATATAACGTGTGATTAAATCAGTTCTCGCCAGCAAAAAATAATCCTTCGGCTTTTTCTAAACGTAGTGGTGAGGTAATTTTTCATATCTTCAACTCAAGCAAGGCCTTGATGCTTTGCTATCTACACAATATATCAAAGGGAACTTTCTTTTATCACCCCCACTAAACCATGCTGGCTTGTCAGCTATATTATATCTCCTTTCAGAATCAGGTTTATACCTCAACATGGTTTTCCCTATGCAGCCGCTTGTTTTTCTCATATTCAAAGATGGCTCCAGATGGAACGTGGGGCATTTTAAATCTGTGATTGCTTGCAGACATTAGCAAAGAATATTAGAACTTTTATTTCACCAAGGGTATGTTGGGTTATCAGCGTTTACAGCTTCTGCAACGGTAGCGTTTAGTGTGTTTGGATCTCAAAACGCACAGCACCAATTTTAGTGTGTTGTTTTTTAGCCCCTAAATGCTGCGTTTGTGAGTTAAAAATAAACTTATACATGCTTAATTATTAATTTTAAAAATAGTCAATTTAACTAAAAAAAGTCAAAACTGAGCAATTAATTTGGGACGGAGGGAGTAACTTTTATTTCACCAAGGGTATGTTGGGTTATCAGCGTTTACAGCTTCTGCAACGGTAGCGTTTAGTGTGTTTGGATCTCAAAACGCATAGCACCAATTTTAGTGTGTTGTTTTTGAGCCCCTAAATGCTGCGTTTGTGAGTTAAATAAACTGCATTTGAAATAAGTTATTTGCAAGACTATTTGAAATCCATTTATTACACACTTTACAAAATACTTCCAAGGGTATATGACTAAAATAGTTAAATCCATTTATTACACACTTTACAAAATCTTAATCTTAATCTTACAGGTTATATGTAGGTGGATGTTGTAGGGACAACAGAGTATCAGAAATCTTACAGGTTTTTCTGTCAGAGGCCAGCTTCTCCTGCAGCTAAAGTGCATCCAAGTAGTTCACAGTGCCCATTCTCCAAACCTCAAGTCTTCGAGGAACTCTCATTTTCATTTTGTAAATAGAGTAACCATATGATGCTATTATGTGAATAAAAGGGAGATTAGCAAGAATGAAATAAAACTACGGAATTTCTTAACATGTGCGGGCACGTGCTAAGCACACAGTTCAAGGGAAGATTTCCTTGATTTGTGTGCATATTCTCTTGAACTTGGTGTAAATGCAGAAATAAAGAGAATATGTACACAGTTCAAGAAAATATTCTCTTGAACTGTGTGTTTAGCATGTGTCCTAATGGCACATGTTAAGAGGAACACATAAAATTAAAGCACTAGTACATGTCGTTTGAGCTCGACTATTTTCAGAACAAACAACTCAATCACCTCATTTTTGTTGGAGCTACTCCTAGTCTACTTCAAGTCTTTGGCAATCTCGTTTAAATCATATTAGGCTACGTCAAAGATGAAAACTTTGATTATTTGCCTTGCAAACTTCATGTCTCTTGGTTTTAAACTCTATTGCATTCCTTGTGGTCAACAAAATTAAGGGTCTGTTCGGGAATGACTTATTTTAAAATCATATTAAATGGTAACTTATAAACAAAAGTGTTTGGCAACCTTTGGGCTCATAAATCAGAAATTAAGTTTAAAAAAAATGTGAATTTGTTTGGCTAAAATGACTTATAAGTTAAAATAAGACCTAAATACTATTAAAATAAGAACAAAACAGTCTTTAGATTTGGTCAAACTTACTTATTTTAAAATAACTTATAAGTCATTTTTTAATAAGCCCGAATTTGTTACTTATCAAAAATGACTTATAAGTCAAAAAATAAGTCATACTCAAACACTTTAAAAGTAAAAAATAACTTATAAGTTAGTTTGACCAACTTATAAGTTCTTGCCCAACAAACTTACCCAAAAACAAAAAACCATCTTCACAATTATCCAAAACACAATTGGAATCCATTTCTTCCACCAGTTTATTAGCAAGTATAAGACCATTGCCAGGGGCGGAGCCAAGTGTCGGCTTTCGGCGCTATAGTCCAGACCAATTTTTTTTTTTTACTAGATATACTATATAATTATGTAGTCCAAAATAAAAAAAAATTGAATAGCCTTAGTCAGTCCGGCCCAAATGTACAATTTTAGCATTCTGCTCCGCCCCTGATTGCATTAATGGGTAATGATTATATAACACAACATCAAAATTAAACGCAGAGAATGCTACTGGGTAACAATTATATATATATCTACGGTATGAAACAAGGGCAGTAAATATTTCCAAAACAAATTGAAAAAAATAAATAAATAACCTCCAATCTCAGAGAGCTCTTCCTCTTTAAAGTCAGCCACAGAACTTGTGAGTGAGGGCTGGGCAGGAGAGATAAAGCTGTTGGTAAATTACACCAATATCCCTGAGGATTTTTAGGTAATACCGTCTCCATCTCCAAAAAAATGAAATATAATTTGCACACATATTAAATAAAAATAGAGAAAATATAATTAAAAAAATTAAATCTATCCTTAGTGATTCCACAAAAATATATAAAATGATGGATACTTTTATTTTATTTTTATTAATGAACCCTATTAAATGACATATTTACCCTTCAATTATGTACTTTATCTCCTCCTTCCGGGACTAAAAAAATTTATACATTTAGCAATATTTTTTGAGAACTTAGTGAGTATTACTTTCTATGTTACGCTAAAAGAGTCTCATTTATAAATAAATTAATTAATAAAAAGAAAGAAAGAAAAGTAATTTTACTAAAAGAGTTATCTATTTATTAACTGCTCTATAACATGACACAATTACTCAAGTTTGTGGCTGTAATTTAACTTATTACTTTTTTAGATAAACAATTCATATTTTGCCGATATTTTTTTACCATCTTCTCTGGTATACACTATCACTATTAAATTCTTAGCTAAATTAAAAATACATATAAAAGATTTAAAATTATATTTAGGATTTGATGTTTAAGAAATATATTTTTAAAAATTATAAAATGGAAGGAGCAGTGAAAATATGCTACATTTTTACGAGATAAAAGTAATACGATCTTTATATTATTATTTTCAAATGTTAAATTTTGCAGATACTCAATTTTAAGGATAGAAATTTAAGTAACACGAGATGAACATCTAAATTTTCTGCTTAAAAAATGATATCCTTATTTATGTACTTAATATTGATTAATGGAGCTCTTAACATTTATAATAAAAATACATTTCATTCACTACTAATACTTGGGGATGTAAACGAGTTAAATCGAAGCGAACAAAGAGTTACTCAAATTCGAATTGTATTTGAAAAATTTTACTCAAATTCGACTCGACTCGAATATTTATTTCTCGAATTTAATTCGCTAAAATCAAATTATATTTAAACTACTCGCGAACATCGAATTCAAGTCTCCGCATAGTAAATAGTTTTATAATACATATAATTACCAATTGAACTTATTATTTTACTTAGAAATTAGAAAATATATTTACAATTACACTTTACAAATAAAAAGCACAATTAAAATTTAAAAAACTAATAATAAATCATAATTATTTATTCTAATTTTATTAAATTGTGCATATATTATAAGATAATGTATCAAGTATCTATTTAAATATGTATCAATCGAATATTTATCGAATCATGATCAAGAATTTGAATAACTTGAATATTAAAAAGCCGAGTATAACACTACTCAGAGTCTAATCGTATTTTTATTCGAACTATTTTTTGTGCTCAGATTTGGATAATATTATTAACGAATCTAAATCTCGCTCACATTTTTTTGAAATTGAGCCTGAACTATTTGGTTTAATTTACGGCCTTAGCTGGAGCACCATTTTGGATTTATCACTTTTATGAAAAATCAATATATATATATACGGTCTGAATCTTAAACTTACCCTTTATTCAACATACCTTGCTTACCCTCTTTAATGACGGACCGGACGACGGATTGGTCCGTCACTATATATACAACCGTCGTCTTAACTTTTAACGACGGACAACATATAACGACGGATAACATATAGACGACGGTTGTATATATAGCGACGGACCAAACCATCGCCCGGTCCATCGCTAAAGAGAGGTAAACAAGATATGTTAGATAAATGATAAACTTAAGAACCGGACCGATATATATATATATATATACACACACGATGTGTTATATGTAACACAACAAAACTAAATCACATACTCATCTTGTAAAGCAGTCTTTATTATTCTTCAAAAAAGCATCCACATCAATCATCATTAAACATTATGATGACAATATATGTAGATAAAAAAATTAAGTAGAGACAACACAACTTTCATTAAAATTGCCAACACAACTTTAATTAAATTTGCCAACAAATTTGCCAACCTTAAAACTATTCAAAATGAGTTGAAATAACAGTTTAACCTCCAAAAAAGACCAGCCACTGCAACCAAACCCAAAATTTCCACAATCATTGAACATAATGTTGGAATTCAAAGTAAATCCAGTAGTTTATATAATCCGGTAAACAACAAATGATAAAAGAAGCGAAACGGATATCTAGGGCATGTCGATATATAACAGACCAAATGTGGTACACTGGAAACAGGAAATTTACATATTACTAAGTGCAACATTGCACAAGTCTGCCACCTTGCCAGCTGCCAAAGAACAGAACCAGCAAACAAAAACGCTGAGTTAAGCGCTTTTATATACAACTACATGTTACGCTCTCATTTTTTTATATTTGTTTCTTTGAGCGACGTACTGATATATTATTAACTTACGAAGAACAAGAGAGCATGCATTTCTGTGTGTTGTACTGATCAGCCGAGTAACTTACGAAGAACAAGAGAGCATGCATACACCTGGACGGTAAGCCCAAGCTGGAGGTAGCCGAGCATATTTTTCCATTCCTGGTTGCTCATCGTATGGCTTTTCCATAACCTTAAGCAGCCTACGAACCTCTTCGAAATCACCTGACTCAGCTACATCAATTGCACTTTGACACAGATAGTTCCTAAGAATGTACTTGGGATTTACAGAATTCATTGAAGCTTTCCTCTCCTCATCTGAAATATCACTCGCAGCAAGCTGTAGATGTAAGACGAAGACTAAGAATTAGTTAAAAGACGCACAACATGAGGGAAGTGTGCAATGTTCTTAATCACCGTTGCACTAATACGAACTACCAATTAGCATACTATGTGAAGAATAGAAAAGCAGAAAAACTTTATGCCCAACCAGTTAACTATAGTAGATATCAAACTAAAGAAAGTAATTTATAGTTCCTCTAGTTGGATGGAGAAAATAGGAAGATACGGACATTTACAACTTATTAAGGCAAGAGCAGGCAAGGCAATGTTCCAAGTGTCTTTTGTTCTCCTTACCGCTTATCCTACCAAATGGAGCACATGACATCCATTTTAACTCGGATCAAAAAGGCACAAGAAAATGTGGTATGCAAATGATTTCAGACCAAGAGGACTTGATAAAGTGCAGCCCTCCGCTCTATAAAGAAAGCACAACTTCTATAAAATTATGATGCCCTCTTGCGTAGAGATCCTCGAAAAAGAATTGACCGTATATCTTCCACCGAAGGTGGGCACACCCACTCCTCTCCCAACTCTAAAGAGAAAACTCCACAAAACTCGAGCAGCAGAAAAATGCAGAAATCTTGTATTCTCATGTTCACTATATACAAACAAAATTATTGATGGGAAATCTTGTGCAGAACTTCCTAAACTTTCCTACTTGTTCGATAGAGACATTAAAATTTATTAATTTTGCAAGAGAAGATATTAAGAGAAAGAGAGGATATAATGGTTTGAATCCTCATAGTAGGCCACACCCACATGGGTGAACAGCACTGAAGAACTCAACAGCATTTGTATATTTTATTAGTTCTATGCTAGTAGTTTCAAGGTAGTAATTTCTCAGAGAACCTCAATTGCAATGAGGATGGTAAGTCAGCAATTTAGTAGAAAATACATTTCAACACTGGACTTCCTCTTTTTCTTCACCCAAATATGAAAAATAAAAATTCGTGGACTTTCTCTAAAGTTCATCTGTACAAGTGGACTTACATATGCAAGCTATGCCAAACAGATCCATAGTATGTTATAACCTTGTAAAGCTGATTTTTTCGGACTAAACTAAAATTATCTTTTTTCTTCTTTTTCCTTTTTTGTTTGACAAGTCTAAACTAAGGAATCCTTATTCTCCATCTCGTTTTTGAGTAAATTATAGCAAACAAATAGACTCCTTTCGTTGAGAGAGAGGCCAAAAACTTTTAGTGATGCAAAGCAATTTCCATCAAGGAACTCAATGAAGCTCAATTCATAACAAGCCTGAATCATTGTTTAGACTTCGCATGAGAGAACTGAGACCAAGAATCAAGGCCGCAAGAGGAGCAAAAACAACAGATATAACAAAATGAAATCATGAGCGGAACAGCTTGCTTTCAAGGCATAGTGCCTGGTTTGGGATGCTTTCTAGTCTATTAGTTATGTACCAGAGTCATAATTTATGCTCTTCGTATTTGTCATCAAAACATTTGCTGTTTAAAGTTTCTTTGGCAGTAAGTGACACTGTGTCTTACCATATATATCTACCGTAAGCCACTAGATGTGTTATAGTCTATTAGTTATGTAGCAGAAGTCATAATTTGTGCTCTTGGTAGTTGTCTTTTAAACACAAATTGCAGTTCACAGATTCTTTGCAGTTTGGTGGCAGTGACTGTCTCAACAAGTTGGTAGCTAGGATGGATCTTTAGTTTTGGGATTAGAATCAAGCTTGGTCAAACTGTATGGGTTGGTTGAACTTAGAGTTTTAGTCACTTAACTCCGACATTTTACACCCTTTGCAAATTCCATAAATTCCTTCAAATTTATGAGCAAAAATTTAAAAAGAAAAACAAGTAGGAAACTACTATCACATTTCGAGGACGTCTCCCCAACATTTCCAGAGTGCTTCTCACTCTACAACATCCTCGTAGCATGATTCAAAACCTTTTAACAATGTCCAGTATTAGGTTGTTAAAGTATGAAGTTTTCTTAAGTTAATGTTTCATCACATTTTGGACAATTCCTTTATGATTTCTTACTGAGCTTTTCAATCCACGCATTTCATGCTTATATTAACACCAACAGTTAAAAGATAGAGTTTCGTAGTACCTCCTGTATGTAGGATTGCACCCAACTGGTCCATGCCTCCTTCCTCTCCTTGCCAATATCTAACAAAACAGCCTTCAGTGGCACCAGCAATTCATCTTCTGGAATGTTAGGATCAGCTTTGATATTGGAAAGCAAGCGAAAGAAATTTGTGTAATCAACTTTGTCAACAGCCATATTGTTAAGAAGTTTACTGATCAACTGTTTATTGTACTTAGGCAGGCCAAGTTTTCTGGTCATTATAGCTTGATACTCATCCATGAATTTGGTTCCATATCTGTAACAAGTAAATGCCATAAAAAGTTTCAACAAACAGCTAACTAGCTGAGTTGTTTTGAGAAAGATCTGCAAGTTATAAATACCTTTCCATGGCATAATTTGCCTCCTTCTCATTTATGAGGTGCGCAGCTGATATCGTTGAGGCGAACTGCGCAATATTCCATAATCCAATATCCGGCTGATTTGCAAAACAGTACCTTCTCCCAGGGAAGATCTGTCGTATTCGGAGTATAACTGGGGTCAAAAGCATCAAGAAAACCGAAAGGGCCGTAATCAATGGTGAGACCCAACACACTCATATTATCTGTGTTCAGAACTCCATGTGTGAAACCAACACCCTGCCAGCTTGCAACCAGAGCAGCAGTACGCTCAGCAACTTCCACTGTCCAAGCTGGTAACATTCATAAATAGAAGAAAGCAGAAAGGAAAAGGGAAAAAGTTAAAAGTATGTTGTTTAGTAGAGCTATCAAGAATCAAAACATACTTAAACAGTTAACCTTCAATAGCATTTGTTTAAAACAGGGGCACAGAGAAATGGAGTTAAAACTATCTACTGACACTAGAGAACAAAAACTAATGGGTCGTCATATTAAAAACAGCTCAATAGTCCATGGCATCCATAAAACAAATATAAATAGAAAAGGAAAACATGAGATGCTCTACAACAGAATCTCAACCAGATTTTCTTAAAGATGAAATGGTACCGAGCTGTGTTATGGTATATATTACCGAACGATCGTAAATTTCTGTTCAGGTCTGTGAATTCAGTAACCAAAGTATTAACCTAATTCCTCCAATATTTATTTCAAAATTTTAAGGACCAATTACATGCAATGTGCAAAATTGTGAATTTCAAGGGGCGTAAAGTGCAATAAAAATCAGTGTTTTAAAAATTGCTAGGAGGACCTAAGCGACCTAGGCTTTTTCTTAGTCGGTCTCATTTATTAATTTTAAAAATCGTTAGGAGGACCTAAGTGACCTAGACGTTTTCTTAGTCGGTCTCATGTATTAATTCTTTCTATTGTACATATTTGCTTATACTACATAAAGCATATAGTACATGTAAAGATTCTAGATTTTACATGAATAGTTAGCAAAAAAATCGTATAAGGCTTAACAAACTAATTTTAAGCCGTAAAGAATTGATGCGGTCCTGGCATATGCACCCGTCCAAATAGAGATAGTAGAGCCCCGCCAAGCGCCTAGGCGGGATATCTAGGACACTACTAAAAAACAAAGGAATAAATATTTAACAAGACAAAATTTTTGAAGTGAAGATTGAATTACAAAACAATAGCACACATCAATATGGCAACTTAGCATACACTACTCTCATTCCAAAAAAATTTGCATGCTAGTTGTTGGTTCAAATCTTAAAAAATAAATAACTGCATAGCCCTGTGCAACCTATATAACCATAACCCATTTACTTTCTAAAAGAAAAGGCGTGTGTTTAAAAAACCTGGACACAGTTACCCAAGCAATCTACACAAAGTACCCAACCTTATCATGGTCAGAATTTTACCACACACCAGTTCTTGCTCCATCTCACACCTCAAAAACGATGCCATCTGCATTCTCATCACTGATTCCAACACCGAAGGACACCACTATCTCTAGCTTAATTTTGTTCGATTTTGCACACTAATTGTTATGTAATTTAATTGTTGATTAACAAGAAAACAACGTCACAGCAAAGGATTCCCAATTGATCCTCAAAATTCATTGGGGAACTTTGACCAGATTAGACCAACCATAAAATAATTGCTTAATAAGATTAGATGGTAGCTCATTAGACAAGTGAGCCACCACTAGCATTTGTAAGACATCCGTGCAATTACCCAGAATGGTCACTCATATATGTGTGCGTGTATAACCCAGATTGGTTACCAAGTCCCAACGCTGACCTCGTTCACAAAAAAGCAAAGATGAACAGGTTTTCAAAGAACAAATAACGTGAAGAAAAAAAAATAGCCCATATAGAATCTTTGAAAACTATGGAGCCTCACTTTTCTCAGATGTTCAGAAGAATTTAAGTAAAAGTAATTATCCTGTAAAGAATACGATTGACATGACAGCATACTATAAAAACCCTGCTTATAGGCTACTACAAGGTCGTTAAATTCACAGAGGAGTATGTAAGCCTTTGTGCATAGAAAAAAAAAGGTTTTATATGATAGCACACTTGATATGTAGTTTCTCTAGATCAAAACAATCACCTGCATACTTGTTTGAAGTTAGATCCACAACTGAATTATCTTCCTCTCCTGTACTGAAAGATAAACTTTCACTTTTACTCATGTTCTCTATATGAGGAAAGTGATGCCTAATGGTGTAGTCAGCCAAAGTACGGACAATGTTAAGGTCCTCTTTCCCTCTAGAAGCATGTATTTGGAATGAACCAAAACGCACAAAGGACTGAGCAACTCTGCAAACTATTGCACCAGGTTCATCCTTTGGATTGCCACTGCATGCACATTTAAAGAGTAGTCAGAAGATATATAATAAAAAAGACACTTAGATAATAAATTTCCTAAATGATATTCCAGCTTTGGTAATATGAAACAAAATTTCTTAATCAACGCCCATATTGACTGATTTAAGTCAAAATGTTGCGTGTAAATCTAAGAGCCACAAATACAAAATAAAGGAATCTTCGTTATCAAGAAACATTTCTTATAGATGGAAGAATGTTTTCAGCTTCTAGAGGGCTAGGAAAGCCCATAACTGAACATTTAATAATTACAGTAAGACATACTCGTAGAACATGTCGCGAGTGACATATTTTCCGGTTGTCACGAGACAAAGTGCACGTGTTGTTGGAATTCCTAGACTGTGCATTGCTTCACTGCAAAGGAATTCTCTGATACTACTACGCAGAACTGCAAGACCATCAGCAAACCGGCTGTATGGAGTCTTCCCAGCGCCCTTAAGCTGCAGTTCCCACCTTTCTGACTTTGAATTCAGAAGCTCCCCAAGCGTTATTGCACGACCATCACCCAATTGGCCAGCCCACATTCCAAACTGATGACCTCCGTAGCATTGTGCATAAGGCAATCTGTAAAAGCAAACATGACAATCATGAAGGCTGAATAAATCTTCTTTAGAAAGGATTTGTGAGACAGATAAGCCACATATTGACACTTACCCTCCAGCCAAAGGAGATGCCCCAGAGAATATAAGTGGAAAATCAAGTCTTTCAAATCTAAAATACCAAAACAGTTAGTCCTGCAGATATAAGACAACGTATGACAAAGAGATGGAACGAGAGATATATGTGAATGAGTAAAAAATGAAATTAGACACGGGATATAAATTATGCTCTAGGAGGAAACTTCAAAATATAGTAGAACAAAACAGATCATAACCCATAATATTGGAAAGAAGATAACATATTTATTCTAATTGGTAATGACATTATAATATCAATGTTCATGACTATTCTAACCAGCACTTTAGCCAGATATCAATCTTTTTCACCGCTGCAAATTTTTCAGAAGGCCAGTTGACGATACAAGAGAATCCACATGAATTAGCCAGCGTGGGAGGACCTACCCCATTTATCATAAAATCACATAATAAAATTTACAAAGATTTGAAAGATGTCCAAACAAGGTGGATGAATTCCCTTTTTTTTTTCTAGCCAAAAGGTATTCAATTCATCTATTGCAGAATCCCCATTCAATATGGAGAACACCATTATAACTGAGGCACCTGACCATCTCAGGTCTAACTCAACTGTGGATCTACAATTTCTTTTTGATAAGCAAACAAAAGTCAGAATTATTTTACATGATCAGTTAATACATTTCTTATAGTTTTTTATTTCAAGAGATAGTTGCAATGCTGAATGTTTTGAAGATATTCAAATAACTTGGAGCAAATTAACAAATATACTAGACATAAATATATATATATATAGAGAGAGAGAGAGAGAAAGAAAGAAAGAAAGAGAGAGAGAGAGAGAAGAGAGAGAGAGAGACTGTCTACCTTAGTGTGTCATTTAATTTCCAGAGTTGCTACTTCTTTTCATGCCAAGAGGCACTAGAAAATTAAGAAAACAATAAAAAGGAACTCACTCTTTAGGATCCAAATCAAGGAACTCAGCAACTGATTCAGACCATGCAACAAGCTGAGGGTTCTCCACCTCAACTGATGGGGATACCTTTGTATAACAAGCATGTAGTACCTATACAATAAATCATGGGAAGACATATCAAGGGTATTAGTCAGGGTAGTTTGCGATGAAATACACTTGGACAATAATTAAATTTTGGAACATACACTTCCTTGATCTTGCGAGTTTGACATATACCATGCTAGGCTTGCTAAGATTAAAAGAAAAGGCTACTTACCAAAAAATTAGAACAAAAAGCTAAGAGAAGGCCGGATGATATTATTTCACACACAGTAGCATTTGAATCAAATGAACTATCATACTTATTATCAAAGCAAAATCTTGACTTGTTTCGCCCAAAATTTACATTGGGGGGAGGGGGGGGGGAATTTTCTACCCTTTTCATACACTTCTCTAACTCTTCTTAAACTCGTCTTTTCTATACCTCCTGGACCAAGGCCGTCACCCTAATCATTGTTGCTATATCAATCCCGTTGTAAATTAAATTGTGTGCTTTATTAGCTAGATATAGCCAAAATCCATAAACTGGTGCAACTCGTTATAAAATATAAACTCTTGAAAAACTGAAGTAATTCAGGAGCTTGGTCTAGAAGAAAATATATAAACATAAATGACAATTGTGAAACAATATGTCATCCCAATTAGGAGCCCTCTTTTACCCTTTTACACAAATAATCTTATGATATTTAAGCTATGAAATTTCCAGATTTACCATTCAAGTTAAGAAATCTTCTTAATCAACACATGCTCATTATATTACTTTAACTTAGTGCTAACTTAGTATAGGACATTTAAAAATGTACAACCTCCATTCCATAATAATTGACTTTTTAGAAGAAAAAAATTGTTCCAATGTATTTGTCGTTTACAACTTTCTAGGAGAATAAATTATTTACTTTCCTATATCACCCCTAACTTCTCTCATTGTCCCAAGTAGTGATAAAATTTCATATAAATTTTAATTATTAAATGATAGTATTAAATGACTTTCTTAATTCATGTGCATGAAGCTAAAACGACTATTATTATGGGATGGAGGTAGTAACTTTTATTTAAAACATTCATCAAAAACAGGGGGAATAAAACATGATTTCAAACCACTACTGGCTCCATCACATATTACCAGTCCCATCTTCCGTTTTAGGGATCAGAAAGCCAGAATCTGCTTTTAATACTCATTTTCATGCACCTCCCCTACAAATAGATCTTGAAGGTACTTTGAAGACTGGTGATATAAAAGGCTATTTAAATTTCAAATTACCCTTTATAAGACCCCAACCCGAAGTTTTTTTTACTCAATTTAAAACGGTAACTATGGTTAGGTATTGGGGAATCAAAAGGTCAGAAGGTATAAACTTGGGAAGGTGGAAGTAATATTTAAAAAATGGATCTTGAACTTTGATCATATCAAAGTTAAATATTTCCTATACAATCTTAATAGGATCATTTCTAATTCCTCCGAAATCTTTCAGTAAACCAACTTCACCACAAACAGGGTAAAGTAGGCATCTTTAAAACAATGAGAAAAACTAACTACCAAATAATATCATCCTAAAACAAACCAATTCAAACAAATCTTTTAAAACTATATTAAACCCACCTCATAAAAGTGCCTATAAATCATATAAAGTATGCAGAAGAAGTATTATATAATTAAACTATACAATACCCACCTCATAAAAGTGCATATTATCAAATAAAATATACATACAAAATACAGAAGATTATATATATATATATATATATATATATAAATGGAGTATATATTATATATACCTCTCGGGGGATTATATCGGTGCGTGGATCACCGGGAAGCTCACGAACAAAAGAATGGTCCCAATTCAGATCTTCGAGGTTCAATTTGACTTTATAAGTTCCGCTCAAGCTCTGCCTCTTCAATTCGTCGGCGACAGAAGCGACGGCCAAATCGGCGTTCTCCATGGTGGAAGAGTTGGGAGGAACGGCGGCGCATGCGACGGAAAATGGTCGCCGGTGTAATTGGAAGGGATTAGAGGGGTAAAAATGGAAGTTTTTACTGAGGGATTTGTAGGTGGAGGAGAGTACAAGGGAAGGAGAAGGCGGAATGAGAAGGGGGCGGAGGTATAAGGCGGTGGAGGAGAGAGTGTGCGAAACTGAGGAAAAATGGAAAAGCATTTTTTCCAATATATTTATTATAGACAGATATATGCTGTAAGTAACGTAACATATGTTGGACTTTTAAGTTTTTCTTGAACGTACGAGTAATAATTTTATTTATTACATTTTTTATTTTAGATTATGATGTTATGGGCTAACTATTTGATTATATTTGTATATTATATTTAGATTCTTCCTTCATTTGTACTAGAGACATTATAATAGTATTATTAAATTACAAATTACATAAAAAGGATATATTGAAAATAATAAAATTTAGATATAAAATGATGAGATGTGAGTGTTGGGGTAGAGGTTGAAGGTAGGTGATAGTATAATGATAAAGGTCTCTTATTTATTATGCAAGATACTAAAATATAAAATATAAGTAGAATTGAGTTGTAACTATTCGAGTTGGATGAATAGTGACCGAATACAAAATCACTAAGAAAGCGTGTATTGAAGAAAACATCATTTATAAGATCTGCTAGTAATTTTATTGGTTTAACTAATTTATTACAGACATTACATCAATTCTTTACCTTTCGTCTTTGGATCGCAATAGGTAAAAAACACATTTACTCTTGTGTTTGTCGATTTGTAAGTATTGAGTCACTGTACTTTAAAAAAATATACAATTGATCCACTGTACTTTTTAAAAATTCTTAATCAGGTCATTCCGTCCAAGAAATTAGACGGACGTTAAATTGAATTGTATATTTACATACGTGGCAGCCAAAAAAAAAATAAAAAACAAAATATTTAGTGACCGGGCAATGATTTGGCAGCCACTTAACATTTTCCTATTATTTTTCTCTCCTCCAACTCCTTTTTTTTAATTACTTAAAGAAATTAATATAAATTTATACATGTATACAAAGGGGATTAAATCACTCCTCCCTTGTCTTCATCATGGAGGCCGACGACAGAGAAATGGGTTTCGGCTCGGCGGCTTTTTCGCCGCCAGCTTTTGGTCTCTCTCACTTCTTCCTGCAATTTCTCCCTCTCTCCGTCGGCTCTCAAACAATTAAATCGTGTTGAATCGGCCAATTCGAGCACAAAAACAGCTTTCTTGGATTTCTCTTCAGGGTTGGCTCGTCGGCGCAGAAGAATCCTGCCTCCACTAGAGCTATAGGTGGTGGGTTGAGCCCAAAAGAAGTCGTGGCTTGGGATCTGTTTAGCCCCATTCAACGGGTTCTGGTTGTCGTCGTTATTGCTGTTGCCGCCACAAATTCGAAGAAAAATAAGCAGATTTTAGAGCTTCAGAAATCTATGGAATTAAGGGTTGTCGTTTATGGGTTTTGTTTTATTTATATTTGTGAGTGATTTTTGCCTTGTTATAAATAATGAGTACTTTTTTAATTTGAATTTGAAATATTAATTTGATGTACCTATATACAATGGGTTGTGCTAAGTTTATTTGTTGATAGTAATTGTTGCTATTACATTTAATGGGTATGCTTTAGATTTCAATTTTGTCATTAATTGATGCAAGCATGGGTTTTGGGTTTCATGGTTCAGCATTGCCAGTTTGTTTGATTTATCTCTGGTTAGTAATTAGGGCTTGTTTATTGATGGATTTGGCATCCATGAGTTGATGTAGTTCACAATTTTGAATAAAGTTTTTGGATTTGAATATGCATCTGGGATTTTTTTTCATGCAACCAGATACTCTGAAAATGATGGAAAGAGCCGAAAGACGAAAATAGGAGAGAGAAAATGGTGGCCGGGAGGAGGAAAGAGGAGAGAGAAAAGAAAGAAAAAAGTAGGAAAGATGAGTCATCATTTAGGTGTCTTTTTTTTAAGCCACATAGGAAATGACTTGTTTTGTTTTGTTTTTTCAAAAGCCACGTACGAAAACTGGACTGATTTTTTAACGTCTGTGACGAAAATTGGACGGAATGGTCTGATTAAGAATTTTTTAAAAACACAGTGGCCCAATTTCATTCTTTTAAAGTATAGTGGCTCAATGCTTACAAGTCAACAAATACATGGGGTAAAGGTGTTTTTTGCCGATCGCAATATGATCTCTACCTCTTGCTCATATATATATACCAACATGTGACTCACATCTATATCCATGTACTTGCTATAGTGTATTGGTGCTCATTATCCAAAATTAAATCCTTCTGAGTATAGATATTATAAACTCACAATACTGACAATCAGATCGTTCCTAGAAAAGAGGGGGTCTTCCGTTAAAACGACGCATAATCAAATAACCACTTTCTTCGTCAGCTGAACTTTATAGACATTGTCAATAATGCTAATTGTTTGATAATATACTATAATCACTGTTCATAGAATTTACCATACGTTATGAGTTCAAGAACTTGCCAAAATAATATGAGTTTAGGAACTCACCATAGTAATATGAGTTCACTAATAAATACTTAATCAATAATATTTATGTGCAGCGGAATATAAGTTTGAAAACTCTCCTTGAAGATTTAGTTAGAAATCTAAGTTCTAAAACAAGTTCTATGAATGATCAAACACATAGCGATTATAGCAGTGATAGATTGCAGAATGTAAATAACATAATGTAAAAGACACAAGAGGTTTTAAGTGGTTTGGAGGCTAAACAACTCCTACTCCACTCTTCTACTCAACGAGTAGGATATCCACTAAGGATATAAGCCCAACAGACCATTTACATCTAAATTCCTAGGATTCCTTCGAGTCACAAAGTTTCGACATCGAGTCGCTTAGACTCGGCAATTCGGTCACTAATGACCAAGATCCATCGACCCCAATTCGGTCCTGAAGATCAGGGTCCACCAACCCTTCTTCCTGTTTTGTAGAAGTGTGTTTAAGGTGCTGCTAAGATGGCTTGAATGCTCTTCATCTTATGGTACTTAGCAGCATTGTTGATCATCTTCTTGGTGCTTGCTAACTCTATAGTTGAATCTTGATTTCTTCTTATTATCTGTAGTTACTCATGATCAATGTTGATGTGTTGTTAAGCTATTCACTTATGCTTTTTATCTTTTGTGCTTAGCAATGTTGAACACTTTCAGGATCGTAGACTTGTGCTCTACATCTTCAGTTGGTTGATTCTTAGTGCTCCTGATGAAACATATAGTGGTGCCTTGAGGTTTGCCTTTTGATCTGCCACTCTCACGTCATCAGCATCAACTACATAGCTTCTTCATATTTGGACCTTCAGTTCTGACATGTCCTCCATTTTCTTGGCTCTACGGCTCTGGCTCATTTGTTGTTGAGCTTTCTAGCTATTTTGTTTATGGCTCTGCGGCTCTGACCTTTTCATGGACTCATCGACTTCTTGTAATCTGATGAGATGCTGCCAAGATTAACTTTAATCTCCTTCTCTTTTGGGCTTGGCAGCTTTGAACATTTCTCTGCTCGTAGAGTTGACCTTACTTTACGTTAACTCTTGTTTAGCTCCATGTTCATCTCTGATGATGATTTTCTTTTTGTATTGACATTCAGTACTCATCATTCGTATCTAGCTTTTCTGACAGCTTGTTTTCGGCTAACTAGCCGGTAGATATACCTTTGTTTTCTTCCAAGAATATATCTTCTTATACCTCGAGATTATCTTCATGCAACGTTCTATTTATCAGTCTCATTGTCAGACCTGACACAGACTTTACGATCTGTCATTACAAGAATCGTAGGATTCAGCTTTACGTTCTTTACGATCTTTTATGTTCTTGTATTCTTTTGACTATTGATAGTAGTGTGATGGATGTCGTAGGCTTATCTTTTGTATCCTCACTACTACTATGGCTTTATCTTATGTTCTACTTTCTGATTGCTACGAATTCGTGATGCTTGGATTAGCTTTGCAGACTCTTATTCGTTCTCTTGATACTTAACTGGTTTGCGAAGTCGATAACGTCTTTTTGAGTGAGCTTTTCTTCTTTGTTCTCAAGTACTGGTTGCTTCTATACGAAATCATGATTGCTCTGCGATCTATTCTGAGTTTTATGATTAGGTAGAATATCCTTGCAATTGTGACCTCTAGATTTCTTCTGGAGATCTCTTCTTATGAGAGATATGCTCAGATATCATCAGAGTATATTCTCTTGCCATATGCTTCTTCTTGAGTAATCTTCACTTTATATCCATGGCACAATTTGAGCTTGGCGATCTCCTTTAGTTTGTGTAATCAGCGTTTCACATTATGCTTTACTGTTCTAAGGCTGATTTTACAATCTTGATTTCACTGAATGATCTTGGAGTTATCTTATGATATTACTTTTATTCAGTGTCTACTTGGAGTATTCTACAATTACTTTTTACTGAGCAAACTTTACTATACTTTACGATCTATTGATCGTTTAGCAAGATGATCGACTTTGCTAGATGATGTTCAATATATATAGCAGTTTCTTCGACTCCTTTTATAGTTTTGTGATAACCTTGCGCCTTTGAGATCATTTGTTCACTTGACAAGCTGATTCTCTGTCTGTGAGATTCTGCGATCTTCTGATGTTGTACAAACACTGCTGACTCTGCGAAGTATCTCCATACTGTGAACTGGCAGAGTAACTTTACGATCATGATTTCCTATCATTTATACATCAGATAAATTTCCATAAGATCAACCTAACATTATTTGATCTTTCTAATCTAAGTCCTTGTACATCAATTCTTTTGAATGACTTTACAAAACTTGTTTGTACTAAATATACATTAATCATATTTTACTTTAAGCACATGTAGATTACTTTGCTGACGATGTTTCTATCATTCAGAGCATCCTTTTACAATGATTCTATCTATTACACATAAATAGAGCTTTAAGATCAACCTAAATAAGTTTGATCATTGTTCTATGTTCTTGTACATAGATATCTCAGTTAAGGATTGTACAAAATTTATTCATACAAATACGGACCGGATTAGGAGCACTACCACTTAAATAGCATTATTCCTTAAGTAGCACTACCACTTAAAAACCTCCTGTGTTTTTTTTCAATTTATTGTCATTCTCTCTCCTCAGACTTCCTTCTTCAAATTACTTTATAAAAATATATTTGATTCTCCATTGATATATTTGATTCAACAATATATCAAATTACATCATATTGATATATTTGATTCAACAATATATCAAATTACATCATATTGATATATTTGATCCAATATTGATATATTCAAGCCAATTGCTCTGATACATTTTTAATTGATTTGATACATTTTTAATTGATCTAATACATTTTATTACCGTTCTGATACATTTTATGACGGTACTAAAATGTATCAGATCAATTGAAAATGTATCAGAACGGTAATAAAATGTATCAGATCAATTGAAAATGTATCAGAACGGTAATAAAATGTATCAGACCAATTGAAAATGTATCAGATCAATTGGCTTGAATATATCAATATTGGATCAAATATATCAATATGATGTAAATTTTTTTAATACTTTATACTTTCAGGTCACATATATATACACACTATATTACAATGAAAATATAATAAGTAATAATATATGGTATGTATACACTATATTGACTCATAATAGACTTTTTTAATCACAACTGTTTATAAATAAATAATTCATTATTTATTTTTAAAAATAATATAAATTAGATTATTATTTAGTTTAAAATACTATAGAGAGATATACATATATTGAGAGGATATAAGTCATATGTGATTAAAATTTGATTGACAAAGTTATAAATTTTCAATTTGACCCCGTATAATAGAAAATTAAAAAAAAATTAGTAGGGTCAATTTATATATAATATTTTAAAATTTACCTTACATTATAAAACAATTTTTTTTTCGGTGAAGTCGATTGACCCCACAAATTCTACATGACTTCGCCACTGGTCATTCCCATAGCCTTGTAAAAACTCCTGACTTTTCATTGCTCCCAACTCTTGAGAGATTGAGTTTGAAAGAATGCCCAAGTTTGGTTGAGCTTCATGAATCTATTGGACACCTACAGAGGCTTGTCTTCTTGAATCTAAAAGACTGCAGAAACCTTAGGAAGCTGCCACGGAACATTGTGATGCTAACCTTGCTTACATCTGGCTGCTCTAATCTTGGAGAGCTGCCAACAGAGCTGAGCAAGATGGAATCTATGAAAGTTTTTCATGCTGACAGAATCACTATAAATCGACTGCTTGCCCCAACTCCGGAGATTGAATCATGGCCAGCATTGCGTTGGTTTTGGGTATTAAAACAAAGCAGGACTGGAAAAGTTTCATGGACTTCTTTGCCAAGGTTTCTAGTAAGCTTGAGTCTTGTGAAATGTGATCTTTCTAATGATGATTTTCCCAAGGATTTGAATGGCTTATCGTCGTTGAAACACTTTAATCTTAGCAACAATCAAGTAAGTAGCCTTCCAGATTGCATTCGAGGTATTTGTAGGCTTCAAACGCTTCGATTAAATTCATGTACAAGGCTCAAGTCACTACTAGGGCTACCATGGGTTGATAAACTATTTGTGGGACACTGCACATTACTAGAAAAGATTACATATTTATCATCATTGTTCATGCCACAACAAATTGATCACACTGAATGTGCAAAACTAGATCAGGTTGAGGGTTTGATCAAGTTGGAACCGATAAGACAAGTTTATATGGAAATGATCAAACATTTGGGCTTGATCGACTTGGAAATTATGGGAAACATCGAGGTTAATTTCTTTAATGGCATGATGCTAAACATGAAAATGCTGACTATCCAGGTTCTTTTATATATATATATATATATTATGTATATATCGGACCTAATCCATTGTAAATGGTAGCTATAGGAGTTTATATGGCCGCAGTTTATATGGCCGCCACAGTTTGCACCGTTCATTTCAAGATATGATGGTCATGATTTAAAAACACAACTCTTCTATCGCAACACAGTGTTGCTATAGGAGACTTGCTTACAACAACACTGTGTTCCGGTCGGAGAGTTATGTTTTTAACTCGTGGCCGTCAGATCTTGTAATGAATGGTGTAAGATTTTGTGGTCATATACGGTCTTATAGTCACTATGTATTTTGTGGTCATATAAGGTCTTATAGTCACTATGTGCTATGGATGGCTCCCCTATATTTGGAGCTAATCCATAGCCAAGGTTGGTTGTGGACTTCTTTTTGGGCCAGCAACACATCTTACACTGTCCACAGCGAATGGTGGACATTTTAAACTTTTTAAACTCGCATTAGAAAACTCTCCAAATGATCTCAAAACAGGAAGTGTTAATGTTCGATGAAATTAAAATGGCAAAAAATACAGTCAAAATTCAGCTAAATATATATTTAAACACAAATCTTTGACTGGGTTTTTTTTTCCATCTTAATATTATACCAAAACATATCAACAACTCCTCTTATTCGAAGATCTTTTCATTACATCCATAGGGACTCCATGAATGTGGTGTATTCAGCACATTTATACCCGGAAGAGAAATTCCTGGTTTGTTCAACATCAAAAGCCCGAGCTCCCCCATATCTCTTACAGTGCCTTCACTTCCTGACCACAAGATCCTATGCTTTAATATTTGTTCAGTCTATACACTTGTCAATAAAGATTGGTTACACCCTTCCATTGATTCAAAACCATTATTATTATGTGCTGAAATCAGAAACAAAATAAAGAATCTAAAATGGAAATTATATGACCCAACATGCTTAGGCATTCCAGAAGCAAGAAAAAGCTTGGTTTGGTTTAGCCAATGGAATATGGGGAATCACTTTTACTTGCAAGATGGTGATGTATTGAATGTTTCAGTGGGTGTAAATAATGTGTTTAAACTAGATGAGTTTGGGGTACAAGTTGTGTATGAAGCAAAAGAGAAGAAAGATGGTCAACTCAATATTCATCCTTCTACCCAAGATTTAAGTGGTACAAATTTCTCAGCATATCAGGTGCTGACTGGAGTGTATTATGTTAGCAATCAAGTACTTTCAAGGGATGATATTCTCTTACCAACACCTAGTTCACATTGGGCCCAAGACTTGCTGACTACAGGTTTGTGTCTTCTTGACTCTTCTGAATCTCACGGGAGTGGTTAGCATGAAGTTAACTTTGGTCAATTGATCAATACAGTGTCGACACGCAGGCGGGAGGTGATCTTTCTCTGCGTGTCAGCACTGTATTGGTCAATTGACTAACTTACCATAAAGTTAACTTCATGGTAACGGGATCCGAATCTCACATATCCTAACACCGTCAGTCTATCAAATTCAAACTCTTATTGGTAACCCTTAATTAGTCCCAAAACTATAGTTATTTTCCGTGTTTAGTGCTATAAAATTATTATTTTTTGCGTACTCCGTCCTCGAATTATAATTGTTCTTCATGTTAGTCGTAGGCCAGTTTATATCTATATTCACGTCTAGTGCCCAAACTATAGAAGTTGTTCAAGCTTAATCTCAAAATATAGCAGTTTTTTTTAAGTTTAGTCCCCAAACCATAGCAGTTTTCACGTTCAATCTCAAACTATATCTTTTTATTTTTATTTTTAATGTTTAGTACCCAAACCATAACAATTTTTCACGTTTAATTTCAAACTATAGTTTTTTTAAAAAGTTTAATCCCCTTTAATTGCTTTATTTCTGTTAGATTGAGCTTAGAGTGTAAAATTATAAAGTTTGAGGGCGTAATACCTAGAAAAAATAATTAAAGGAGTTGACAAGAAAAATAACTATAGTTTGGGGACTAATTAAAGAATTATCCCTAGAAACAAAAATTATGTAAAAATATGTCATGTGCTAACCTTAATAATCGTTTTTTCTCTCATTTAAAACTGGGCTAACCTTAAGATTTCTTCTTCTTTTTTGTTGGATAATTGGTATAAAGATGAAGAAGAGCTACAGAATGGTGATCCAAGGGTGGCAACAGAGAGAGCACAGTGTAACAGTATAAATGAGGATCAGGGAGGCCAGTTTGTTGTTGTTTCCCACTTTCTCTCAAAGTCTTAACTTAATGAGACAAGTAAATTCATGAAGTAGATGTAACCTTTTGGGATAGACCAACTTAAGTTGGGTTTTCTCAAAAAGTCCAGAACTTGCATATTGCTAATAGCTGCTGCTGCTGCTTTTTTTGGGTAAAAGAGAGAGATAGGATAAGTCAGTTTAATTAGATTTATTGAATTGTACTAAATGCATTTTGTAAACCTTAGAGTGAAACTATGTGCATGGTATTTTTGCATAACTGCTCATTTTATTGAATTCAACCTATAAGGAATTTCTTAACATGTGCTCTAAGGGCACATGCTAAGCACACAGTTCAAGAAATATTCCCTTAAATTAGGTGTATATTCTCTTGAATTTGGTGCAAATGCAGAAATTAAGGGAATATGCACACAGTTCAAGAGAATATTCTCTTGAACTGTGTGATGAGTATGTGCCCAGGCACATGCTCCATGAGTAATTCACTAATACTTCAAAAATGATTACATTGCTCAGTTTCCATCCAATATGACTAGTTATTATGCTTGTTCGTCTACCGACGTTTGGAGCGTTTAAAGGTTCCAAACGCACACCAAACATAGTTAAAAATCTTGCTTATTTACAAGCAGTTTATTTCAAACACAACTTATTTGACTCACCAAAAGTGGTGCAGTGCGTTTAGACCTCCAAGCGCACTAAACGCTACTGCTACAAACGCTACAAACACAACCTAATAAATTGCAACCTTGAGAATGACTCACTATTGACAATTAAATTATTTACAGATATGCAGAGCCTCCTAGTAAATTTGTTTCAAACTATTATGTAAAGTTCGAAACTCTTTAAATAACTACACAAATTATAATTTGTAATGAGATATAGATAAACATCCTCTAAACAACTTGTGGATCATAATATGTTAAGCTATAATCTGATTATAACTTTAGTTGCCTCAGCTGCAAAAACTACATTACCACATTACCAGTGTACTTCAAGCCGAAAGAAATGAGTGGTTCTATGTACCCAAATTATGAGTAATTTGTGTACAAAGAAAGTGCAATATGTTATGATCCTAATTGCAAGGTATCGATGGTACGGAACTTTGATGTGGGGTATTTATAAACTTTGGGCTCCCCAACCTTAACAACTAGCTTTTAAAGTGTGGCTCTCCCATGGTTTATAACAATTGGTATCAGAGTCGTCCACTACCTCCCGATTGCAATCGTGCGGCGAGGGTAGTAACGTCGGTATTGCAGTGTTCGCCCGGGGCTGGTATTGCAGTGTTCGTCTAGGGCTAGATTTGTCTAGCGCAAAGCCAGCCTGCGTGGACGCCAGGAATGCGGAGCGTCCTTAACGGCTGGCTTTTTATAACAAAATAGTAGTATGTGGGGTATGTGGAACCTACTATTTAAATTATTGATAAGGGTTATTATAAGTGAAAAAGTAGTTTGTACACAGTTTTTGCACAGAATTACACAAAAAGGAATAAGCCATCTAAGGCCTTAAAATTGATTGTTTAAATTGCACAAAGAGGACACACCGTAAAAGTTATACATGCCTACAAAATGAATACTCTCACTACAAATTGGTGCCGCTAGCCAAGCCATTCCTGACGATAACTATTAAGGGTAAAAGAGGGGCTCAAAAACAGTAAAAACTACAATAATTACCATACTTGAAAAAAGCTCCTAAGAACCTGTCTGTTGTTGTCTCTAGTGCTTATCCTTTGGAATGTCAAGATCTTTAAAGCTCCTAAGAACCTGTCTGTTGTTGTCTCTTGAACTGTGTGATGAGCATGTGCCATTGCTCAGTTTCCATCCAATATGACTAGTTATTATACTTGTTCGTCTACCGACATTTGGAGCGTTTAAAGGTTCCAAACGCACACCAAACGTAGTTAAAAATCTTGCTTATTTACAACCAGTTTATTTCAAACACAACTTATTTGACTCACCAAAATTGGTGCAGTGCGTTTAGACCTCCAAGCGCACTAAACGCTACTGCTACAAACGCTACAAACACAACCCAATAAATTGCAACCTTGAGAATGACTCACTATTGACAATAAACTTATTTACAGATATCCAGAGCCTCCTAGTAAATTTGTTTCAAACTATTATGTAAAGTTCGAAACTCTTTAAATAACTACACAAATTATAATTTGTAATGAGATATAGATAAACATCCTCTAAACAACTTGTGGATCATAATATGTTAAGCTATAATCTGATTATAACTTTAAGCTATAATCTGATTATAACTTTAGTTGCCTCAGCTGCAAAAACTACATTAGCAGTGTACTTTAAGCCGAAAGAAATGAGTGGTTCTATGTACCAAAATTATGAGCAATTTGTGTACAAAGAAAGTGCAATATGTTATGATTCTAATTGCAAGGTATCGATGATTTGGGACTTTGATGTGGGGTATTTATAAACTTTGAGCTCTCCAACCTTAACAACTAGCTTTTAAGGTGTGGCTCTCCCATGATTTATAACAATTGGTATCAGAGCCGTTCACTACCTCCCGATTACAATCGTGCGGCGAGGGTGGTAACGTCGGTATTGCAGTATTCGCCCGGGGCTAGATTCGTCTAGCGCAAAGCCAGCCTGCGTGGACGCCGGGAATGCAGAGCGTCCTTAACGGCTAGCTTTTTATAACAAAATAGTAGTATGTGGGGTATGTGGAACCTACTATTTAAATTATTGATAAGGGTTATTATAAGTGAAAAAGTAGTTTGTACACAGTTTTTGCACAGAATTACACAAAAAGGAATAAGCCATCTAAGGCCTTAAAATTGATTGTTTAAATTGCACAAAGAGGACACACAGTAAAAGTTATACATGCCTACAAAATGAATACCTACTCTCACTACAAATTGGTGCCGCTAGCCAAGCCATTCCTGACAATAACTATTAAGGGTAAAAGAGGGGCTCAAAAACAGTAAAAACTACAATAATTACCATACTTGAAAAAAGCTCCTAAGAACCTGTCTATTGTTGTCTCTAGTGCTTATCCTTTGGAATGTCAAGATCTTTAAATAAGGGACTATCAACTCCCACCCCCATTGTATTCAGACCATTGTCCACGTAAATAACAGCACCGGTTATCGCAGAAGCCAATGGTGAAGCCAAGAAAGCCTGCAGTGTTCCCCACTTCACCTGTTCATATGGCTAGATATTAGCATCAAAAAAAGTATTTACAAAAATATTGGGTGTCTGTTAGTTTTCAGTGATTTACCGGCAGATAATTCTTTCTGTAGAGGTGCGTTTTCGAGGGAGTAGTCAATCATCATGTCTATGAATCCAATTGCTTTTGCAGCACGGCTTCTTAATGGGCCTGAAAAGATTTTCCTCTTCAGGTAAGATAAAATACCGAGTATAAATGTTCACTATACAATTCAAAGACAATTGGGAGATTCTCGAAAGGCTAACTTACCATTATCTAGGATTTTTTTATATATACATATATTGAAAACAAAAAAAAATAGAAAGAAGAATAGGCAATATCTAGGCTACGCAAGTAATTCGGTTCTGCCCACCAACACAAGGCGGTAAATACTCGTAGAAAGATAATCTGACTGAAGCTACTGGGCCTCAACAGAAAATGTGCCCATTCGATTCGTTTTTTTAATCATTCTGTTCTGTGTCACTGGCAAAAAAAAAATCAATCCAGATAAATAAACATGGACATATTTTTAATCTGTTTGCATGGGGGCTCAATGGCATGGTTTAACTCAGAATTATAACATTACAGTATTTCAAATCCTATAGAATTGGCTGCATTGGCTCTTCTGAAGATTCTCCTTGAGAAAGATATAACTAGAATAGTGGACAGGTTGGAGCTACTTTGAATAGCGGATACAAACAAGTTATGTTTGATCTACGAGACTTTCAAAAAACAAACATTTGGGTCTGAAAGAGTTAAAACTAAAAGAATCAGAAAGATTAGGGGACCAAAAATACCAGCAGATATAGTATTGACCCTGATTTTGCGTTTTCTTCCGGCTTCAAAAGCAAGCACCTGAATAGAACAATACATAGACACCTCAGCAAAAGAAAGATGAGAAAGTTAAGACTAATACCAACGCATAAAATAGATTAGAACTTACTCTTGTATCACTCTCTAAAGCAGCTTTAGCTGAACTCATGCCTCCACCGTAACTGTGTTGTATAGTCAACGATTATCTTCCCCATGGAAGGTTTTGAAGTTACTAAACAAATTACAACCAAATAGAAGACACGTACCCAGGAATTATCCTCTCAGATGCAATATATGTAAGAGAAATTGAAGAGCCACCTGTAAAAACACCAACTATTCAGTAGTACAAAGAACATGCCTTGCGAAAATCAATCATTGGGCAAAACAAAAGAGAGAATGCTTTAAAAAAGAAAATTCTTTAAAATAATGAGAAGCCAAGTAAAGAAAGCATGGATCAGATTACAGAGTAGAAGGAATACCTGGGTTCATAATCGGAAGAAAATGCTTTAACAAAGAAACATAGGAATAACTTGATGCAGATATTGCTGCAAGATATCCTTTCCTGGATGTCTCCAATAGAGGTTTAGTCACCTAATTAAGAGCTGTGCATCTTAAGTAATCACAGTAAATGTATAATTGCTACATGATAACTGGGAAAGATGTACCTCTGGTCCATTAGCAAGTGAGTGCACAAGAACATCAATGCTGCCAAAGTCCTGTTTCACAGATTCTGCAACTTCCTGAGAAATTTGAAAAACAACTAATAAGAGCATGGCCAATCTGATATGATGATTAAAACCAGTGTGAATGTAATTAGGGATATCTGTAAGCCCAAAATATCCTGAATTAGCTTAAACTTACCATTAAGTATTGAAATAAGTTATAATGTTTCGACCAACCCATTACCAGATTTTGGTGTGTCTATATATAGATATATATATACATGTTATGTATATGTATATGCATATGTAGATGTGTTTTTATAATGACACAATGGTGTGTTTGAAGTGCACTGTCGTGCTTTCCAAACAAGATATTTTGTATGTGATGGAATTTTAAAGTGAGGGGACTTAACAATGAAAGGATTTACAAATCCAAGTACATCACAAATACCTCATCCAAACACGTTCTAAATGATTTAGATGCCATATTGAGTTTTCACATAAATAGCTCTAGGTTCAAAGTCAAGCTAGTCGTCAAAATGTGGTCATAACCCCTTGCTAAAATAGAAGTATTATTTTATTTTTCTGAGAGAAAACCTTGGTAACGTAGATAATTTTCTATAAAATAATTAAACATGCAACATACAGTGGAAAAACATTCCTACGCAAATGTACCTGAACAGGTCCACTTAGTAGATCCTGCATAACGCTTATTCGCTTTTATCTGCATGAAGCCATGTCCCATCAATTTATTGTGTCTGAAAATTTTCTAAATGTATATGAGAATTCTACTTTACATCTTCAGGAACGTCCTCAAGGTTGTCAAAAACAGCATCTAGGGGGTATACTTTAGTAATATCCATCAAAGAACCATCTGGCAACCTGAAAAATCAAGTTTTTCATTAGAAGGTGCAACCAACAGCAGTTGCATAATTGAATAAAACAAACATGAGGCTAAAATCTTACACACGTGATTCATCAAACTTCCCACGTCGTAGGCTCATTTCAAAAATATTTAGAGCCTGCACGAGAGTTGTAAAATCCATTATCCAACAAATTAAACAATGTTGAGAAAGCTCTTAAATGACATAAAAATTGCTCCATAGGCTCGGGGCATTTTACTTACAGGCACCCATGTACCAACGAGAATTTCAGCACCTGCAGCAGCTAGAGATTTTGCTATAGCCCAACCATATCCGTTGTCATCAGCTACACCAGCAATAAATGCCCGTTTACCTACAAAATAGCATTCCATTTTTAGTTGAACAAGTGTATGTCTCTTACTGGCTTGACTTTTGGTTGAGCACGCATATGTTTCCTAGTGGTGCAATCAAGAAACTACACTAAACTTGCACTTTAGAAAATTAATAAATTTAGAAAATTATTCAAGAACATGACAATCGCCTAAAATTTCCTGACGAAGTTTCTTCAGGTCACTGAATGATTAATCACCAATGAAATCCATTATTAGCTCCCAAAGGTGATATTAAGTAATAACAGAGGCTCTGAAACAATTTCAGTGAAATGTCATTTTGAGACGTTATCTTTCAGTCAGCTGCACATCGACAGCCACATATGACAAGTTGTTCTGTTTAAGACTTTAAGCATCATTGAGAACATGCAAAGATTGAGTTTATCCATCCCAGCAACCTCACATACCAAAGTAGTCAAGTAGGTAATGAATTTGATAAGTACACAATATTCATAATTTTTTACTCTTTTACATTTGGTTTTATTACATGTTTCATGTGTATATGAGCTTAATAAGTTGTTTATTATTTTCAGGTGAATTAAAGCTAAAAGGATGAAAACAAGTTGATTTGGAGTTGAATTGAAGAGGAGTTTGACCAGCAGTTGACTTTCTCAATATTTGGAGATTCCTACATGGAATTGGATTGATATTACTATTAGAATGAGGACTTCTTTGGACTGAGATTTTATTTCCTTATTAGATTCTATTTCTTTATGGAAACTAGTTATAATTGTAATTCCTTTTAGGATTTGGATTCCTAGTTCTTATAGGATTTAGGCCCTTGTCTAGCACTATAAATAGAGGATGATAGTTAAGGTTTTATTCATTCAATCTTCTACCAACTATCATACCTCATTGAAGTGCAGACTTAGAGCATGTCAGGCTAGTTTCTTTATTCAGTTCTAAAGGGAGGTGGAACCTTGTTACAAGTAATTAATTAATTGAGTATTATTATTTATTCCTTCTTGTATGAAATTTCTTCTGATAATCTGTTTTCATTGATTGCATGCTAATTGATCTAATTAAGTTGATATGGCCAATTGAGTTAATTTAATCATTATCATATGCTAGATTAAGATTGGTATTACGTGTAATTGATATCTGTCTTCATCACAAGTAGTAAATTAGTGATACTAATTGTGGACAAGCTTTTGGGTATTGCTAAGATTATCAGAAAACAAGTTAAACAAATCGAGCTTATGTGTTTGTTGCTTGGATTAGCCTAATTCTCTATTTCTTAATGCTTCTATCATATTAAATCTAGAGAGCTTGTTCTAGGTTATATGCTAGTTGAATCTGGTGAAGAGCTTGTTTCATACAGTGAATATCTAAGGAGAATTTCGGATAGCAGAGCTTATTGTTATCTAGGGTTAATAGTTTCATTGAAGGGTAAAGAATAATAACTTGATTAATTGATTGCTGTGTTTGGTGAAACTGAACTACAGAACTGAAGTTTTTACATATTTGGTTAATCTCTTTATTTAAATTCTGTTTTTCTTAGTTTAAAACAATTTCAAAAATCCCCCATATTTATTTTCTGTTAAAATAGTAGAATAAATCTAAAACAAACTTACTCTCTGTGGGATCGATCCTTGCTTACTACTGTGCTAATTATTTAAATTCGTGAAGTGAAAGTGAGGTTAATTTAGGAGTGTAAACGACAGCTCCCAAATTTTGGCGCCGTTGCCGGGGAGTAATTGTGCGTTTTGTTTTTATTCTATTATTTCTTTTATTTTTGTTTTATGACTCGATCTTCTCAGACTACTATATTAGATTTTGATCCAGAGATTGAGAAAACTGCAAGGAGGCTAAGAAAGCAAAAAGTTCAACAGTCTACTGCAGATTTAGACGAGGCTTCTGCATCATCACCGGGCCTCAACTTAGCTTTGGAATTACTTTCTGATAAATCATTCACCGAATCAGACGAAGAAGAAAAGATGGCGGAGCCCAACAACAATCGGACATTGAAACAATTGGCTACTCCTAATCTTACTCATCAACCTTTGTGCATTGAATATCCTGCTTTAAATGCTGCATTTGAACTTAAATCCGGACTAATTCATCTTTTGCCTACTTTCCGTGGTCTTACAGGTGAAGATCCATACAAGCATTTGAAGGAGTTCCATGTGGTGTGCTCGACCATGAAACCACACGGAATTTCAGAGGAACAAATCAAATTAAGAGCCTTCCCATTCTCCCTAGCAGATTTAGCGAAGGATTGGCTGTACTATCTCCCATCCGGATCAATAAATTCATGGAGCGACATGAAAGGGCTATTCTTAGAGAAATATTTTCCTGCTTCAAGAGTGGCCAACATAAGGAAGGAGATTTGCGGGATCCGACAATTTAGTGGAGAGACACTGTACGAGTACTGGGAGAGATTCAAGAAATTGTGCTCCAGCTGCCCTCCCCACCAAATCGACGAGCAACACTTGATTCAGTACTTCTACGAGGGATTGATACCAATGGAAAGAAGTATGATCGATGCGGCTAGCGGAGGAGCATTAGTGGACAAGACACCAGAGGCTGCAAGAAATCTGATTGCAAATATGGCTGCTAACTCACAACAATACGGAACAAGGAATGATCATACTCCGAAAAAGGTAAATGAGGTAAGCACAAGTGAATTGGTACAACAGATTTCTAATTTAACTGCTGTGGTGCAACAATTAACAACAGGAAACGTGCCGGTTGCGAGGGCTTGCGGATTATGCCTAATGGCAGGGCATGCTACTGATGCATGCCCAACATTGCAAGAGGATGAGAATGCACAGCAAGCCAATGTAGTAGGTAACTACCAGACACAACCAAAGAAGTATGATCCCTACTCAAACACTTACAATCCAGGCTGGAAAGATCATCCAAACCTCAGTTATGGAGGGAACAGGTCACAAACACAAGGAGTGTTCCCACCGAGGCAGCAAGGCTTCCAATCAGCCCAACCTCAATATCAACCTAAGCAAGCAGCACCTGCACCTACTGGAACCACATTGGAGGATATGTTCAAAGCATTCATGAATCAGACACAGCAGCTCCAGCTGGAGACAAAAGCTTCGGTTCAAGACTTGAGAAACCAAGTAGGACAGCTGGCTACAACTGTGGGGATATTGGAATCCAAAGACTCGGGAAAATTACCATCTCAAACAGTAGTCAACCCAAGGGAGAATGCAAGTGCCATAACTTTGCGGAGTGGAACACAGTCACATACACCACCTACCCCCGTAGAGTTTGAGGAGGAAGCAGCTAAGGAGGAAACAGAAAAATCCAAGGTACAACCTAACCCTCCTACTCAGCTTAAAAACATTCCTCTTCCATTTCCTCCCAGAAATTCTAAAACCACAAAGAAATATGAAAAAGAAAAAGAAATTCTGGAAACTTTTAGAAAAGTAGAAGTAAACATCCCTCTCCTTGATGCAATCAAACAAGTGCCAAGATATGCAAAATTTTTAAAAGAATTATGCACTAATAAAAGAAAATTGCAAAATGATGAAAGAGTTACTGTTGGAGAAAATGTATCTGCTGTCCTTCAAAGAAAAATGCCTCCTAAATGTAAAGATCCAGGAATGTTCACAATCCCATGCAAAATAGGAAACACCAGATTTGAAAAGGCCATGCTAGATTTAGGAGCGTCAATTAATGTTATGCCTTTATCTATTTATGCCTCGTTAAATCTAGGTCCTTTGAAAAATACTGGTGTGATTATTCAATTGGCAGATCGTACTAACACTTACCCCCGAGGGGTAATTGAAGACGTCTTAGTGCAGGTGAACGAACTAATCTTTCCTGCAGATTTTTACATTGTGGACATGGAAGATGATATATCACCAAACCCTTCCCATATCTTGTTAGGAAGGCCATTCCTAAAAACAGCAAAAACCATGATTGATGTGCATAATGGGACCTTGACAATGGAATTCGATGGAGAAAAGATTCAATTTAACATCTATGATGCCATGAGGTACCCTAGTGATATAGGGCAAGTTTTTGCTATTGATGTGAGAGATTCCATAGTACATAGAACTTTGGAAAGAATACACAGGGATAGTTTGGAGGTGGTCATCACCAACAGTATGGATATGGACAAGGAAGATGAAGTTGAGCGAACTCATGAATTGAATGAAATTGTGGCTGCACTACACTCATTGCCGAAATTCTCAGATAAGTCAGCAGTACATTCTATTCAATTACCTATTTCTCATCAAAAGTTACTACCATCTGTTGTGCAAGCTCCAACCCTAGAATTGAAACAATTACCTGTACATTTGAAATATGCATATTTGGGGACTAATGATACTTTGCCTGTTATTATTGCTAGCAATCTAACTAAAATGCAGGAAGATAAATTGCTGAGAGTCCTAAGGGACCATGTCACAGTTTTTGGTTGGACGATAGCGGATATCAAAGGTATTAGTCCTGCGATGTGCATGCATCGGATATTGTTAGAGGATGGAGCTAAGCCCACGAGGGACGCACAAAGAAGATTGAATCCACCCATGATGGAGGTGGTGAAAAAAGAGGTGCTCAAACTGCTTGATGCCGGCATAATCTATCCCATTTCCGATAGTCAATGGGTGAGTCCAGTGCAGGTAGTCCCAAAGAAATCCGGAATCACCGTTGTTAAGAACGATGATAATGAGTTGGTGCCCACACGGATACAAACAGGATGGAGAGTGTGTATTGACTACAGGAAATTAAATGCTGTAACAAGAAAAGATCACTTTCCTCTTCCTTTTATTGATCAAATGTTGGAAAGATTAGCTGGGCACACTTATTACTGTTTTCTAGATGGTTTTTCAGGATATAACCAGATTGTGATTGCACCCGAGGACCAAGAAAAGACCACATTCACATGTCCCTTCGGCACATTTGCATACCGACGTATGTCATTTGGACTCTGTAATGCTCCTGGTACTTTTCAGAGATGCATGGTAAGCATTTTTTCAGATCTTTTAGAAAATTGCATTGAGGTCTTTATGGATGACTTCACAATACATGGTGATTCTTTGGATGCATGCTTAGATAATTTGAGTCGTGTTTTGGATAGATGCATGGAAACTAATCTTGTTCTAAATTGGGAAAAATGTCATTTTATGGTAGAACAAGGAATAGTACTTGGTCATGTTGTATCATCTAAGGGTCTCGAAGTTGATAAAGCTAAGATAGATATTATTTCTGCTTTGCCTTACCCCGTCAGTGTGCGGGAGATTCGTTCTTTTCTTGGTCATGCAGGATTCTATCGAAGGTTTATCAAGGAGTTTTCGAAGACTGCATTGCCCTTGTGTAAGTTGCTACAAAAGGATGTGGACTTTCAGTTTAATGATGAGTGCAAGGAGGCTTTTGATATTTTAAAGAAATTGCTGACCTCTGCCCCTGTGATCCAACCACCGAATTGGAAGTTTCCATTTGAAATCATGTGTGACGCAAGCAACTATGCAGTGGGGGCTGTTTTGGGACAAAGGATTGACAAAGTTGTTCATGCCATCTACTATGCTTCTAGAACTTTGAATGGAGCTCAGATAAACTATTCCACAACTGAAAAGGAACTTTTATCTGTGGTTTTTGCTTTAGATAAATTTCGATCATATTTGCTTGGCACTAAAGTTATAGTTTATTCTGACCATGCTGCTCTTAGGTATTTGCTAACTAAGAAAGACTCTAAACCTAGGATTATTAGATGGATTCTCCTTTTACAAGAATTTGACTTGGAGATCAAAGATAAGAAGGGTGCGGACAACTTGGTAGCGGATCACCTGAGTAGATTGTTGAGAGAAGAGGATGAACTACCCTTGCGTGATGCCTTCCCCGATGAGCAGTTACTTTCCATCCATGCTAAAACTCCATGGTATGCAAATCTGGTAAACTATTTGGTAAGTGCATATTTTCCTAAGGAATTTTCCAAATCCCAGAAAGAAAAGCTAAAGAGTGATGCTAGACACTATGTTTGGGATGATCCATACTTATGGAAATTTTGTGCTGACCAGATAATTAGAAGATGTGTGCCAAATAATGAATTCCAATCTATTCTAGTTTTTTGCCATTCTCAGGCATGTGGAGGACATTTTGGTCCAAAAAGAACTGCTAACAAAGTTTTGGAAAGTGGTTTTTATTGGCCGTCACTTTTTAAAGATTCCTATCTGTTTTGTAAAACATGTGATAATTGCCAAAGGACGGGGAATATCTCTCAAAGAAATCAAATGCCCCAAACTCCTATTTTAGTTGTTGAGATTTTTGATGTTTGGGGTATAGATTTTATGGGACCTTTTCCTTCATCCTTTGGGAATGTATATATTCTTTTAGCTGTTGATTATGTCTCAAAATGGGTGGAAGCTAAAGCCACTAGGACTGACGATTCTAAAGTTGTTGCAGATTTTGTCAGGACTAACATATTTGTCAGGTTTGGAGCACCACGGGCCATCATTAGCGATCGTGGAACTCACTTTTGTAATAGGGTATTAGCGGCTTTGTTCAAGAAGTACAATGTTTTGCACAAGGTTTCTACATCCTACCATCCGCAAAGTAATGGCCAAGCTGAGGTGTCCAACCGGGAGATCAAATCCATTTTAGAGAAGGTAGTCAACCCAAGCAGGAAGGATTGGAGTTTGAGACTAGATGATGCACTTTGGGCCTATCGAACGGCATTCAAAACTCCTATTGGGATGTCACCATATCGGATTGTGTTTGGGAAACCCTGCCACTTACCAGTTGAGTTAGAGCATAGGGCTTTTTGGGCAATCAAGCAGTGCAACATGAGTTTGGAAGTAGCTGGAGTACACAGGAAGTTGCAGTTACAAGAATTGGAAGAATTAAGGAATGAAGCCTATGAAAGTTCAAAGATTTACAAGGAAAAGACCAAGGCCTTTCATGATAAGCAAATTGTGCGGAAAACCTTTGTTGTAGGACAGAAAGTTTTGTTATATCATTCTCGGTTTAAGTTATTTCCAGGTAAATTGAGATCTAGATGGGTTGGTCCTTTTGTTATCACTAATGTGTTTTCTCATGGTGCAGTCGAGATTCAGAGTCCAAGTACAGGAAAGGTTTTTAAAGTGAATGGACATAGATTGAAACCGTTCTATGAGGGACATCAGGTGGAAAATATTGAGATGGTGGAGCTTGATGATCCGGTCTATGCAGAATGAGAAGGGAGACATGATGTCAAGCCAATGACAATAAACAAGGGCAGCTACTTGGGAGGCAACCCAAGAAATCAGATTTGATTTTTCTATCCCTTTATTATTTAGTTTTTTTATTTGCATCTAGTTCTTTCTTCTTTGCATGATTTTCTTACATTGGGGACAATGTAAGGTTTGAGTGTGGGGGGAAAGATTTAGGTTTTTATTTTATTTAAAGATATTGATCCGATTTTGATAGGAAACTTGAAAATTGCCCATGAAATTTTTTTAAAAAATTTTTGACTTCCATAATTCTATTTGCCTATGTGTTCGAAGATTAAAGTCAAAAAAAAAAAAAAATTTGAAAATCAATGCTAAAAATTCAAAATCTGTTTGATGCTTAATTGGTTAATGATTGAGAAAAACTAAGTTATGATCCAAAGTAATTGATTTGAGTTGAATTTGTGTCTCATGAGTACTTGAACATGTGATATATGCTTAGTTGGCTAAGTTATCTGTGGAGTTGTCTATGTGCACTAATCTCATGCTCTAGAACTATTGAACTGCTTAAGTTTTTTGCAGGACCATGTGAAAAAAAAAAATAAGAAAAATTGGAAACCAGTGAAATTGTTGAAAAAGAAACACAAGAGAAGTCATGTGGTGGGATAAGATGGAGCGTAAAACGCACTCTCCCATAAACACGTGCGAATAAGTGAGACGGAGCATAAAATGCATTCACCGGAAACAAATTAGAAAAATGAAAGGGTCCTACAGAAAAAAATTAAAGCAGAAAAAAATTATGTTTTGAGTTTTTGAGTGGTGTGCACGGTTTTTGCTCCATGATAATTAAGTTGAGTAAGTGTGTGGATCATAGACAAGGGCTTATGTGATTACAATTTAATTAAAGGAAATTCATTGGTGAAATGGCGAGGTGTTTATCTTGAGTTGATTGATGAAGCGTTGATTATGTTTTTGTGGGTTTAGTGTTGATAATCATGATTTGATTTTAAAATCTTTTGACATAATGGTTGAATAGAATTGTTTTTGGAAATCAAAATTTTGGTTTACACGAGGACGTGTAAAAGACTAAGTGTGGGGGAATTTGATAAGTACACAATATTCATAATTTTTTACTCTTTTACATTTGGTTTTATTACATGTTTCATGTGTATATGAGCTTAATAAGTTGTTTATTATTTTCAGGTGAATTAAAGCTAAAAGGATGAAAACAAGTTGATTTGGAGTTGAATTGAAGAGGAGTTTGACCAGCAGTTGACTTTCTCAATATTTGGAGATTCCTACATGGAATTGGATTGATATTACTATTAGAATGAGGACTTCTTTGGACTGAGATTTTATTTCCTTATTAGATTCTATTTCTTTATGGAAACTAGTTATAATTGTAATTCCTTTTAGGATTTGGATTCCTAGTTCTTATAGGATTTAGGCCCTTGTCTAGCACTATAAATAGAGGATGATAGTTAAGGTTTTATTCATTCAATCTTCTACCAACTATCATACCTCATTGAAGTGCAGACTTAGAGCATGTCAGGCTAGTTTCTTTATTCAGTTCTAAAGGGAGGTGGAACCTTGTTACAAGTAATTAATTAATTGAGTATTATTATTTATTCCTTCTTGTATGAAATTTCTTCTGATAATCTGTTTTCATTGATTGCATGCTAATTGATCTAATTAAGTTGATATGGCCAATTGAGTTAATTTAATCATTATCATATGCTAGATTAAGATTGGTATTACGTGTAATTGATATCTGTCTTCATCACAAGTAGTAAATTAGTGATACTAATTGTGGACAAGCTTTTGGGTATTGCTAAGATTATCAGAAAACAAGTTAAACAAATCGAGCTTATGTGTTTGTTGCTTGGATTAGCCTAATTCTCTATTTCTTAATGCTTCTATCATATTAAATCTAGAGAGCTTGTTCTAGGTTATATGCTAGTTGAATCTGGTGAAGAGCTTGTTTCATACAGTGAATATCTAAGGAGAATTTCGGATAGCAGAGCTTATTGTTATCTAGGGTTAATAGTTTCATTGAAGGGTAAAGAATAATAACTTGATTAATTGATTGCTGTGCTTGGTGAAACTGAACTACAGAACTGAAGTTTTTACATATTTGGTTAATCTCTTTATTTAAATTCTGTTTTTCTTAGTTTAAAACAATTTCAAAAATCCCCCATATTTATTTTCTGTTAAAATAGTAGAATAAATCTAAAACAAACTTACTCTCTGTGGGATCGATCCTTGCTTACTACTGTGCTAATTATTTAAATTCGTGAAGTGAAAGTGAGGTTAATTTAGGAGTGTAAACGACAGCTCCCAGGATTTAACAACAAATCACCATTCAGTTATACCAAGCATCTCTCTCCGCCTTTTTCCGCTCAAGAATGGCTTTTATGCGATCAGGGTCTTTTTCGTGATAGACGTCTTCAGCTGGTTGAGGGAGGGGAGCCTCAGGCTAGGGGCTGTTGAGATCCGTAATAGGGGGGATGTTGAGATCCAATTACCAAGAAAGAACTACAATATACTTTCACCTCAATGGAAAAAAAAAGATCATACAGTTAAGGAACATAAAGATCTAACCTCTCAAATCAATGGGCAAAACTGATGCAGGCTTGTTATCACTAACTTCAGTCATTGCCTTAGTGGCAAAGTTTTTAAACCTTGCAGAATTTGATTTGGAATTCTGCTGAAAATGCTTCACTGGCGATACATGACGGGAATTGGCAAGCTTAACCCATGATGATTCATTAGATTTAACAAGATCATTGGCTACAGCTGACTTGAATATGCTATGGGTAAAGAAAATGGAGGGTCTGGCTGCAGTGATTTGCAGGCCAGAAGCAGCAACTCCCACCATTTTAAAGAACTGCAGAAATAACATAAAAGATCTTCAGTTATAAAGAATCATAACTGATCTACAGATAAAAGTAATAGAAATAACTAAAGCTACAATGTTATGTACTTTACAATGTAATGGAAATAACCTACTTTAAGTGTTTGGACAACTGTCAAATAAAAAGCTTATAATGGAACTTTATTCACTTCAAGTGTTTGGACAACTGCGTATTTGTTTTTATATTTTTTGACAGATAATCAAAATGCCGCTAAAAAGGATAATAGGATAAGAAAGTGAAGGTATTTTGTGAAGTTCCTTAAGAAATAAGAAGGAATATTTGGCTGCACCAAACACTTTGACTTGGCCAAAATGTTATTCCTTACATTATAATACACTTTTAGCGCCAGCCCAAAAGTAGCCTAAATAAATATGGGAATATAATTAGGATACCAAAGCCAAACCATACTGCTCATAATATAACTGAGAACATGGCATTTCATAGGAGTGAGTGTACGAGTGTAATTTGCATATTGGAAGCCGAATAGAATGTGACACTATAAGGCCAAGCCCTATTAGAAATTAAATAATGTCTAGAAACATTTAGTTATTTAAACGTAGTGGTCCCCAAGTGATCTTGGTCTGAAAGTTTGGATAAATAGCAAGTCATTTTAGTCTCCAAGTTAGGTGCAAGTTAGAGGTCCTTTTACTAGTATAAATAGAAGGAACATGTAATGTAAAAGTATGACTTGAATATGAATTGGATTTACTTGAAAAAAACGATTTAGCCATTCTCTCTATCTCCCTTTGTCCATTTCTTTCTCTTTATATCTCTATATTATTTCTATATCTATCTCTCTTCTTCACCAAGTTCTTACTCCTTTATCTCTGTTTTCTAACTACCAAATTCTTACTCCTTTTTCTCTATTTTCTAACTAATCTTCTCTAATATCACATTGTTCGGCTACTTATTGTATTGATTCAGGTCCAGATCAAGCTTGAACTTTGACATATAACCTTTTTTTAAAAAATTGTTTTTCATAAGCTTCAATTACTCTCTTTTCCTCCTTTTTATAAGTTTATTTTATTTTATTTGTTATGTACGTATTTATGTTTTCATATGTGATTTTTTATTTTTTTTCATTTTATATATTTCTATTGTCTCAGTTTATTCATTTTTTAATTTTTTTTTTTAACATTTTTTATCTCTATTTTTTTAACCTTATGTTCCTTCTTTTGTTCCTACATATGGAATTATTTTCAGGCTACCTAAACTAGTCTGGGATAGAAGGCATAGTTGAGTTGAGATGAATATTTGGCATCAATGAAACCCAAGTTGAGTTTAAAAAAAATAGCTACAGATTCATCAAAGGAAACAACTCTCTTTTTTTTCTTTCTTTTTTTCTCATAAGTAGTGACTAGTTTAATATCGACAATAACAAACAACACCACTAAAGTGTTAAATTTGCACTAATTGCAGTTACCAATGCAAATAATATAACTTTTTAGTAAGTTTAGAAGAGCACCACCATCTTCACCCTGTTTTGTAGGTTCTACTACTCCACATCACAAGTTTGTAAGTTTAAAATTACAATGCCATTTCACTCCTACCCACATATTTCAATTCATAAACCATTAAAGGTCATATCTACATACTCATGAACATTTGTACAGCTTTCACATGATCCTTTATTTCTAGAACATTTGCCCTCGTGTGAATTTAAAAAGGAAAGCTTATAAACCCCACCATATACTAAAGGCAAGGACAATGGATTTCAATATTTAAACTCTCTTTTAAAACCATGTGCATTTCAAGCGGCCACATATACGACAACGGATGGAGTATAACAACTATTTTGGGACAGAGAGAGTATGTAACTAAAAGTTGATGAACTTTTGCCAATATTTATGAAAATGAAAAAGAAATTGATACTTAAATTTCAAAAATTCCTTCCCTAAATATACTTTTTTCTCCCAACTACCATTGCAAACAAACAAGTCAAATAAATTTGTTCTAATCTTTGTCTTCAATATATCCAAAAACCAAATAGAGCTATATGTTTGATTTGGATATTGGGAAGAGTCGATGGAAATTATGAAAAACAAGGCAAAAAGGTGGGAAAAAATGCATCTTTGTAAAAGGTTTACACCACATTTTGTTATCTAATATTTCAATTTCTTGTCCTTCCCCTCACTGTTTCTAAGATCAAACACAGTGTTAAGAAATAGATCCACAGAAACTAACACCATAAAACTGTGAAGACTTCAAAATCATACTCCGCCTAGGTTCGCTTAGCCCCCGCCTATGCGCTAGGTGGTCCTCTACTACCTCGATTTGGCTGGGTGCCTAGGCCCGCCTAGATGGAATCAAACCATTTAAGAAAGGCTTTGAAACTCTATAATACTTGAAATAAATTTGTTAAACCTTAAAAAAATTCCCTCGATAATTTTTTATGTAAAATTTTAAATAATTACATCTACTATATACTTTGTATAGTATAACAAGTATATACAATAGAAAAATAAATAAATGAGGCCGCCTAAGCAAACACCTAGTCTGCCTGCGAAAATGCCCAGTCACCACCTAGACGGCCTAGGCACTAGCCCCCTCTGTCTCCTAGATCCGCCTAGCGCTTTTTAAAACACTAATCCCTCCTTCGTAATCTGGTTGCCCTAGTTGATAAGAACATGCAATGGAAGAAATTTCACATCTTGTAAAATCCTATACTATTCTTCAATCAATATTACCCTTCCTACAATACATTTTATTTCTTTTAAATGTAACGTAAATTTATGAAGATGGTAATATGGGAGTGTTAAAGTTTGCTATGGATCCTCATTTCATACAAAGTACTCAGAAATCAAACATTAACATATAGAATAAACCAAAACATACAAGGCCTAATACTCACTAAACTAAGCACATATGAATTATATTACTCATTTGTCATAATTATACTTCAATTTAACTAGAAAAAACTATCGACCAAAATTCAATAAAATACACCATAATTTAACAATCATGTATGTATCTATTTATACACTAAAATGCAGCAAGAATTGAACAAGGGTCCAAGTAAATTAATAGGAATACTTATATATGTTCTAATTATCTACAATCTAGAGAGAAAATGTAAATTTTGAGAGAGAAAAAGATAATCTCACCTTTAAAGCAACAGAAGGCGAGAATGCGGTGAAGGGTTAGATAGGTTCTCGTTTGTACAGTAGCTCAGAATGAAGATCATAGATGATGATGATGATGATGGACCAGACGCGACTATGGATAGACTCGGTCTGATGGATGGGCTTTTTATATTGGGCTCTTAACATATTGGGCCTTGTTTGATTATTCTAGTTTAATCCTACTAATTTATTAAAGTTAATTCAAAATTAAATAATTATTACGAGTGTTTTTATATGTAACGATAAATATAGTTTGATATTATATATCGACTTAGAATCCAGTTAGAGTGAAGTTGGCACTGTAATAAGTTTTATAATTTGTTATTGTATTAATTATAAAAAATATTGCATTGATATACAAGTTATATGAACTTACTACGTATACAGTGAAGTTGGTGTCAACTTCACCCTAACCAGATCTATCGACTTACATGGATACTGATAGAATGTCAAATTTATTCTATTTATAGTTTTACATTATATATTAATCGCAATTTACATTTAACATAAAATTAGTCATCATATAAAATATAGGATTAACGGGAAATCATATTTTAAGCTCTTCTACCCTCGTAAAATTATAATACCACCATATAATTAATGATAAGAGATTCATTACTTTATAATTTATAATTTTTAGCAAATATAAATAATTTCAACACACATTTTGGGTTAATGCATACATACGTACGTCTCCAATTAGTTAAAGAGTCACTTCTCAAAAACCATAATTTGAATAATTATTTTTATATGAAACAAATATACATATAATACCATAGCTGAGGAGAAATATTTATCATCAAGGTTAATACCTATAATTATTAATAATAAACATCTTATTACGTGGTGATTGGAATTAATATTAAACATTTTATTATGTGGTCATTTTCGTTGGTCTCGAGTCGATTTATTTTTATTTTAATTTTTGTTAACTCAGTAGTTCAAGAGTTTTTTTGGATTTGTATGGTTTTTTACGTGCAAAGTCCAAAGTTTAATTTTTGTATTTACTATTAAACATTCATTGTCCATTATATATAGTAGTAGTATTATTTACATTTTATTCAAAATTTTACTTTTGAATTTACCAAAAATATTCTATATATTTTGACGTTTAGTTTTCTTAATTCATGAACTAAATTAATACAAAGTTATCTCATTTATATAATAAATAGGACTCTCACTACACACTAAATTAAAACCAAAATTTTTACAAGCTCATTTTGCATCAACAACATGTTCTCTTGGACCAATTATTTTCTAGAAATGATGATCTTACTATACAAAAATGATTAATTAGTTAGAAGAAGAGGTATGCATTATTTTTACAATCTATCAATCAATATAATAAATTATAAAAAAAATCCAAATAACAACATAATTCATATAATTAAATATCGTAGTCGCGTAGAGTACAATTCATAAATAAATATGATTGTAATTTTTTTTATATGCAACATATATATACATTGTGTAGATTATAAGGGCATATTGTAATGAATTCATTTAAAATTGCAAAATATTATTATTATTATTATTATAAATATTCGCTCAAATATGTTGTTTCTAATTTTTGTTCGATATATAATTGACGTAGCGGAAGAAACAGAAAACTGTTATCAATTGTTGAACCGCGCACGATTGCCAAATGATAACTTTCTACAACCTGTTGATTCTACGAATACCAGGAAATAGGCAGCAAAATTCTAATTCAGAGAATTTTGAAAAATACGTAAATTTTATTATTCATCAAAAACTGTGGCTCCTCATCATAACAAGGTGTTTAAATAGCAAAACCCTAAAAACAGAATCCAAAACGGAAAAGGAAGACTAATGAAGACAATTACGAAAATAACCCTAAAACAGAAAAATGTCTTTTTGAATGCCTAAAAGATGGAATTTGACCAAAAAATCCTGCACGTCACGAGCGAAGCACTTGTGTGTTTTGACCGTTGACCCGTTTCCAATGAAATTAGGCTCCGAAACGCCCAAATCCGACACTCCAAACTTAGCCGAAATTACCGAATTGCTATTGAATCAGATCTTTGCCATTAAATCAAATCTTTTCATAAACTGGCACGCTTGCTCTTCAACCGCATCATTCTCCCCAGGGTGGACAAAATTCGCCCTCGAATTATCATCATCGGAGGAATCGCCTGTGTAAGGAATCAAATGCTTGACATTAAAAACATTCGCTGTACAAATATGACTCGGCAGTTTCAAGCGGTATGCATTAAGATTGATCTTCTCAATGATTCAATCTTCTTGGCAGACAACTTATTATAGTCATCTACAGAAAATCTATCCTTAGTAAGAACAGCCCACACATAATCCCCCACTTCGAACTCAACATGACGCCGTTTCTTATCAGCAGCTTGTTTATACTTATCCGCGGCCTACAGCAGATTGTCACGGACAGCCCTGTGAACCTCCTGCAATCCTGTCACAAAGGTTTCTGCCGTCCCATGGATTCGTGTCTTTGCTGGTAATGGCAGCAAATCAAGTGGTCCTCTAGGAGTAACAGAATACACTACAGCAAAAAGGCTAAATCCAGTACTCCTGTTAACTGCATGATTATGAGCAAACTATGCCTGACATAACTTCAGATCCCAACTCTTCACATGTTCTCCAACCAAACACCGCAACAAATTGCCTAGCGACCGATTCACCACTTCCGTCTGCCCATTTGTCTGTAGATGGTAGGCACTACTAAAATTCAACTGTGTGTTCACCATCTTCCACAAGCTAGGCCAAAAATGGCTAAGAAACCTGGTATCACGGTCAAACACAATAGACACTGGCAAACCATGCAACCTATAAATCTCTCTAAAGTACAATTGAGCAACACGAACAGCATCTGTGGTCTTCTTACATGGAATGAAGTGCACCATCTTGGAAAAACGATCAACTACCACATAAATAGAATCATTACCTCGTTGTGTACGCGGTAATCCCAGCACAAAATCCATACTGATGTCCACCCATGGCTGTGATGGAACTGGTGGAGGCATATACAAGCCTGTATTGGTTGCTGTTCCCTTAGATACTTGACAAACCCGACACCGTTGCACCAGTTTTTCAACCTCCTTCCGAATAGTAGGCCAGAAGTAAGTAGACTGCACCAACTGTAAGGTCCTGTCTCTTCCTACATGCCCCTCGCCATGCAGCTCTTAAAGGATCTTCAACCGCAAACTACAATCTGCAACACATAGTTGGTAGCCCTTAAACAAAAATCCATCCTGCAAATGGAAATCTGTCCTCTCCCCTGCCCGAACCTTTGCCAAAATACCAGAAAAATATGGATCAGTTTCAAGTATTTCAGCAAATGAATCAAAACCAAGTACCTCCACAGAAAGTCGAGTTAGTAGTCCCTTTCGCCTGCTCAAAGCATCAGCCACTCGATTGGTAACTCCCGACTTGTATTTCACCACGAAAGTGAACCTTTGTAGGTAAGCAACCCAGCTCGCATGTCTAGCAGAAACTTTATCTTGACTATGCAAATGTTTTAAAGCCTCATGATTCGTATACAAGATAAACTCCCGCTGAAACAAATAATGGTGCCAATGTTTAATAGCCTGAACCACAGCATAAAACTCAACATCATAAGTGTTATAACGCAGCTTGGCACCCTAAAATACGCCACTGGCCTGCTGTTTTGACTCAAAACAGCCCCAATTCCCACTTTAGAAGCATTAGAATGCAACACAAAAGGTTGATGGAAATCTGGTAATACTAGAATAGGAGCTGTGGTAAGGCAAAATTTAATAAGCTCAAACGCCTTTTCTGCTTCATCTGTCCAAGCAAAGTTCCCATCCTGCTTCATGCACTCAGTAATAGGAGCCATAATGCTACTAAAATGAGGGATAAAGCGCTGATAAAAGGAAGCCAACCCATGAAAGCTCCGAACTTCAGTAATGGTACTAGGCCTTGGCCAATGCTTCACTGGCTTTACTTTGGACTCATCTACCTGCAGCCCCACATGAGACACAATGTAACCAAGAAACAGCACCCTAGGTGTCAGAAACACACACTTCTTAACTGCAACATAAAATTTCTCCCTACGCAGCATATGAAGAACTTCTCGCAGCTGACTAAGATGCTCGCTCAGGTTAGCACTGTAGATTAGAATGTCATCAAAATACACAACAACACACTTCCCAATGAAAGGTCTCAAAACTTGATTCATAACACGCATAAAGGTGCTAGGTGCATTGGACAACCCAAACGGCATGACCATCCACTCATACAATCCCTCCCTCGTCTTAAAAACTGTCTTCCATTCATCGCCAGCCAGAATATGGAGTTGATGGTATCCACTCTTCAAATCCAATTTAGTAAACACAGTAGCCCCACTAAGCTGATCCAGTAGGTCATCCAATCTAGGAATAGGAAAACGGTACCTGACCATTATTTTGTTGATGGCTCTACTGTCGATACACATCCACCAAGTACCATCTTTCTTTGATACCAGAAGAGCTGGTACCGCACAAGGACTCAAACTCTCTCGAATGTACCCCTTGGCCAGTAACTCTTCCACTTGTCTCCTTAATTCTTCATGCTCTCCGGGACTCATCCTGTAATGAGGTCGATTGGGTAAGGCTATCCCGGGCTCCAGATCAATCTGATGTTGGATATCACGCATTGGGGGTAATCCTTCAGGCAGTTCTTCAGAAAATAAATCACTGAACTCTTCCAGAAGTGGTTTGACTACATCAGGAACCTCGACCTCCTTGTCTACCACCCTCCCGATTAAGGCATATACTATTTTCGTCTCCTGCACCACCTCCTAAAACTGTGCTAAAGTCAACAAACTAGCACTGCCTTTGTTTTCTTCCCGCTTGGGCACTAACACAATCTTTACCCCCTCAAACACAAAGTTGTAAGTATTCGACTTACTGTTATGAACCACCTCTCTATCAAATTGCCAAGGTCGTCCCAACAGCAGATGGCATGCATCCATAGCTACTACATCACACCATACCTCGTCCTTGTATTTTGTCCCCACAGAAAAGGATACCAGTGCACGTCTTGAGACAGTCACCTCGCGCCCTTGTTTCAACCAGGTTAACTTGTACGGCTTTGGATGTTTTTTCGTTGTTAGTTCCAGCTTTCGGACTGCCTCTGCTGAAATTATATTCTCACAACTGCCTGCATCAATCACAAACCTACACACATTCCCTTTAACAGTACAGGTTGACTGAAAAATGTTGTTTCTCAGCCAATCATCATCAACAGCCCTAGGTGTAAGGCAGGACCTCCTCACCACCAACGCAGTCCCAACATCACCAGTCACCACCTCCTCATCCACGCCTTCTGAATCAAAGATCGGTTCACCAGTTAGCAAGGTTTCATCTTCGATATCATCACCCTCATCTATTTCAACAAACATCACCCTTTTTCCAGCTTTCTTACACTCAGCCTGCCTGTGTCCCACTTCACCACATGCAAAACACTTGATAGCACTTACTGGACCAATCCTCCTATTATTATTTGTTACTGCTCCCATTTTGGCTATTGCCCCCGCCGCTGCAACCTCGCCTGAACGGCCAGTATTGACACCTCATCTAGAATACCCAAAGCTAGCAGGTTGTCCAAAACCACCAGGACGCCTCTTCTCAATCTGCACATGTAAGACCCCAACTTTTATGAATAAAGATTTAATTTTTTTATATTATTTCGAAATAGTAAGGTGTTGATTTGATAAATGTGAAAAGTTATGGGTGAAATGTGCAAATATTTTAAAATGAGCAAGTGGTTATAAAATATTCTTGTTGTCGGGGAATATTCGTTTGGTCGTAGAATATTCTTGTTGTCGGGGAATATTCGTACGACGGCGCAGCTATTTGTGGGCCCCACAACGGAATAACTGTCGGATATAGAAAGCGACAGAAATAACCTTTTTATAAAATAACGGCGTAGTTGTTATCGTTAGTACTGTTAAAATACCCGGTGATTAAAATACAGTAATACGCGGTGTTGCACAGTAGCACACGGTATTGCACAGTATTTTGAATTATTGATTCTTACGTAAGAAGGCACTTACTCAATTATTGTTACAGTAATTACTGTTCAATATTTTATATTATTAATTCAATAATTGTATGATATTTTATTGATTCAATAATTGCTACATTGATATTTTATATCAATAATTGCTACGTTGCTATTTTATATGATTGATTCAATAATTGCTACGTTGATATGTTGTATTATTGATTCAATAATTGTCACTGCACAGTATTTCACATTATCAACTCAATAATTCATATTATTTGAATAATATTATTAGATAGCATTATTGACAATGTCTAAGGAAGTTTTGTCTAGGAGGGGTTATTTAATTGCGCGCCAGTAAAGAGAAGTCCTTATCGGAAGACCCTCTCTTTCTTGGGAACGACTTGGTTGTCAATATTGTAGTTCTGTAATATTATTTGTGAATAATTAATTATTGATTTATATGATAAGAAAATATTTATTTCGTGGATATAAAAGAAGGAATTAGTGCTGATGTGTTTTTATCAGTATTTTGGTGTGAAAAATCATCGTTTATGGATTTCGGATAATTTATGTTTGGAATTTAGAAAAACTTCCTTCTACAAAGTTGTAGAGAATTAAATTTCCTATAAAAAAAATATAAAATTTGTATTTTTCTGATAAAAGGGCTATTTATTATGAATTATTGAAGTTTCAGAAAATAAATATTTTTTTATAAAATGGTGGGCCCCACTTTTGGTTGGTATGGAAAATGCTGATGGCTTTCACGAGGTGGCTGAAATTTTTTTTTAAAAAATATTATTTTATTAAAAAAGTCTACTTTGGCATCCTAAGCTTTTCCTATAAATAGGATGCTTAGGTTAGAATTGAAAATCACACTAGAATCAGAAGTTTTCTCTCTCAATAATATCGAGCATATTTTTGTGAGTATTTAGATACTTTGAGTGTTACTATTCAGTGCAAGTTTTCTTCGGTGTTATATCCAATATTTCAGTCAGAAGTACTATTTTTTGAGTTAAGGGATGTTATTTTCTTTCATAAATGATGTTATTCTTTTCAATATCATTATACCAAAATATTATCATGGATTTTATTATGAAATTCTTATTTTTTTCGTCGGGATTACTATTCACGTATACGGCACTATTCACGAAAAAATTAAATTTTCTTCTATATGTCCAAGTTGCTTGTTAAAGTTCTTATCTTTGATTGGATCTAAGTTTTGAGCTTTATTCTTGAATTTTGCTCCACAAAGTATTATTATGGAGTATTCTTGAACTTGGATAAATTAGATTACGAATCCTTAGTCTTTGTCTTTTATCTCACTGGATTCGTTCTTTAAAATATTTTTCATCATCCTCAGTCCTAAAAGGTGATATAACTGATTATCTTTGGCCTGTAGAACAAAGATGAATGATTACCTGATGAATATCTTTGGCCCGTAGTGCAAAGATGAATAAGTGTTGAGATGAACATGACCACTGGTGATACAAATGAATATCTTTGGCCGTAGTGCAAAGATGAATATTTGATTTGAGATGTATATTGATTGATGTTATAGAGATAAAATATTGATGATGAGCTTTTAAATCATAGAAGATAGTAGACTTCATTCTCTACTTAACTCTTCTAATGAATTGTTATTTTCGCTACGAATATTGATCTAAAACTTGTTGTCAATAATATTTTATCTGAATTGTTGAAGACTAACGATAGTTTATTTTCTATTATCTTAGTCATAATATTCTTTACTGAGCTAGTTGAGCTCACCCTTTTCATCTATTGTCCTCTTCAGAAAATGAGAAAGTCGCGGGAACTAGTCGGGGGACAGAGTGATGGTCCGAGTTAGAGCAGTAGTAGTCCTCACTATTTCTAATAAATAGTGTAAGAATAATTGTAATGAGGACTTAGTTTAAATGTTAATATTTTGTACATATTTGTATTGATACTCACAGTTGTGTAGTTGTATTTTGTACGACCGTGTGATATAAAAGTTTGTATTTGAATTCTATATCATGTATTTGGCGACTCAGAATGGGTTGGGTTGACTGGACCTATTCTGGGGGCGTCACAGTTGGCATCAGAGCTTAGGGATATGATCTCTGGCGGATATCGGGGAATAGAACTAGGAGGGGAGAGACGAGTAAATCCTTCACTAGTATGTCCTACCTAAGCTTATGTGGTATTTAATTGGTCAGTCGGAGCATAGAATTAATATGTGGTATGTTAATTTGTTTAATTAACCCTTATTTTGTGGCAATATTTGAGAATGGCAGCTGAGAATGTTAATAATGAAGTGAATGAGACTGTGGTGACATCTTTAATCACCAACCAGGAGAACGTGCAACAAGAAGGCAATGTTCATCCTGAAAACAACGCTGGTCAGACGATAAACGATAAGATGTTTAGAAGTTTTTTACAGTTCAAGCAAAACCAGACGAGGGAAACTCGTGTGCAAAATACAGGTGGAGATAATAACAACTCGCGGCTTGTCACTGCCAAGCAGTTCAAAGAATTGGGACCATCAGAATTTCAGGAAAAGCCGAATCCGATCAAGGCGGAGATGTGGGTTAAGCAAATTACCAAGATATTTGATGTCTTGGGATGCATGGAGGACCAGAAGGTTCCATTTGCCACCTTTATGTTCCGTGGAGAGGCAGATTACTGGTGGGAGTCTGTGAAGCGTACCCAGCCTGCCGCACTCAAGATGTCTTGGGAAGTGTTCCAGAAACTGTTCAATGACAAGTACTTTCCTGAAAGTATTCGTCATATGAAGGAGGTAGAGTTTATCCGACTAGAACAAAACAACATGATTGTGTCCCAGTACGAGGCTAAGTTCACGGAGTTGTCCAGGTTTGCACCTCATTTGATGGAGAATGAGGAACGTATGACGCGGATGTTTCTGAGAGGTTTGAAACCCGAAATATGTCAATACCTAATTTCTCACAAATTTTCTCTATATTCGGATGTAGTGAACATGGCTCAGTTGTTAGAACGAGATAGTGATTATGTTCAACCGAGGGACCACAACCAAGGTCGTACCGGTCGCAGCAGTCATCGGAGCAATGACAACCAGCGGGGAGAAAAGTATGACAGAAGGGGTAACCACTCCGGTGGTAATCATGGCCATGATAGTAGAAAAAGCGAATCGAGAGGAGATTTCAAGAAGAGAAAGTACAACAATGAGAAAGTGAAGACGTCAACATCAGCACCATCATCAACTGTTTCTAAGGGAGGAGAACGACCACTGGTCGTATGCTATAAATGCGGGAAAGAGGGGCACATCAGCCCAAACTGCCCACAACAATTCAAAACATGCTATAACTGTGGAAAAGAAGGACATATAGCTCGAGATTGTCCTGTTGCAAAACCAAATCCAGTGGGGGTGGTGATTTCTAAGGCGGTTTCGGACAAGTCAAAGTCGGTGATTCCTGAAAGAGCGTTTGCATGACAGCCCAAAACGCAAGGAATCCACACGAGTTGATTACGGGTAAGCTAATCATAAACTCTTGTGAAGTTTACACCTTGTTAGACACCGATGCTACCCATTCTTTTATTTCACCTACTTGTGCTCAACGTTTGAACTTGACTTCTGATAAATTAGACTTTGACTTATCTGTTGAAACTCCGTTGGGAGAAACCTTTTGTGACGCCCCCAGAATAGGTCCAGTCAACCCAACCCATTCTGAGTCGCCAAATACATGGTACAGAATTCAAATACAAACTTTATATCACACGGTCGTGCAAAATACGACCACACAACTGTGAGTGTCAATACAAATATATACAAAATATTAACATTCAAACTAAGTCCTCATTACAATTATTATCACACTATTTATCAAAAATAGTGAGGACTACTACTGTTCTAACTCGGACCATCACTCTGTCCCCCGACTAGTTTTCGCGACATTCTCATTTCCTAAAGAGGACAATAGATGAAAAGGGTGAGCTCAACTAGCCCAGTAAAGAATATTATGACTAAGATAATGGAAAATAAATTATTGTTAGTCTTCAACAATTCAGATAAAATATTATTGACAACAAGTTTTAGATCAATATTCGCAGCGAAAATAACAATTCATTAGAAGAGTTAAGTAGAGAATGAAGTCTAATATCTTCTATGATTTAAAAGCCCATCATCAATATTTTATCCCTGTAACATCAATCAATATATATCTCAATCAACAATTCATCTTTGCACTACGGGCCAAAGATATTCATTTGTATCACTAATGGTCATGTTCATCTCAATACCTGTCCATCTTTGCACTACGGCTAAAGATATTCATCAGGTAATCATTCATCTTTGCTCTACAGGCCAAAGATATTCAGTTATATCACCTTTTAGGATTGAGAGTAATAACGAATCTAGTGAGATAAAGGACAAAGATTAAGGATTCACATATTAGTTTATCCAAGTTCAAAAATACTCCATAATAATACTTTGTGGAGTAAAATTCAAGAATAGAGCTCAAAACTTGGATACAATCAAAGATAGGAACCTTAACAAGCAACTTGGACAAACAGAAAAAAAATTTAATTTTTCCGTGAATAGTGCCGTATACGTGAATAGTAACCCCGACGGAAAAAAATTAAGAATTTCATAATAAAATCCATGATAATATTTTGGTATAATGATATTGAAAAGAATAACATCATTTACGAAAGAAAATAACATCCCTTACCTCAAAAGAATAGTACCTCTGACTGAAATATTGGATATAACACCAAAGGAAACTTGCACTGAATAGTAACACTCAAAGTATCTAAATACCCACAAAATACGCTCGATATTATAGAGAGAGAAAACTTCTGATTCTGGTGTGATTTTCAATTCTAACCTAAGCACACTATTTATAGGAAAAGCTTAAGATGTCAAAGTAGACTTTTGAATAAAATAATATTTTTTTAAAAATTTTTGCAGCCGCCTCCAAAGAAAGCCATCAGCATTCACCAACCAAAAGTGAGGCCCACCATTTTATAAAAAAAATATTTATTTTTTGAAACTTCAATAATTCATAATAAATAGCCCCTTTATCAAAAAAATACAGATTCTATGTCTTTTTCATAGGAAATTTAATTCTCTACAACTTTGTAGAAGGAAGTGTTTCCAAATTCCAAACATAAATTATCCGAAATCCATAAACAGATAATTTTCCACATCAAAATACTGATAAAAACACATCAGCACTAATTCCTTCTTTTATATCCACAAAATAAATATTTTTTTATCATATAAATCAATAATTAATTATTCACAAATAATATTACAGAACTACAATATTGACAACCAGGTCGTTCCTAGGAAAGAGGGGGTCTTCCGATAAGGACTTCTCCTTACTGGCGCGCAACTAAATAACCCCTCCTAGACAGAACTTCCTTAGACATTGTCAATAATGCTATCTAATAATATTATTCAAATAATATGAATTATTGAGTTGATAATGTGAAATACTGTGCAATGACAATTATTGAATCAATCATAACAACGTAGCAATTATTGATATAAAATATCAACGTAGCAATTATTGAATCAATAAAATATCATGCAATTATTGAATCAATAATATAAAATATTGAACAGTAATTACTGTAACAATAATTGAGTAAGTGCCTTCTCACGTAAGAATCAATAATTCAAAATATTGTGCAATACCGTGTGCTACTGTGCAACACCGCGTATTACTGTATTTTAACCACCGGGTATTTCAACAGAACTAACGGTAACAACTACGCCGTTATTTTATAAAAAAGTTATTTCTGTCGCTTTCTATATCCGACAGTTATTCCGTTGTGGGGCACACAAATAGCTGCGCCGTCGTACGAATATTCTCCGACAACAAGAATATTCCACGACCAAACGAATATTCCCCGACAACAAGAATATTTTATAACCACTTGCTCATTTTAAAATATTTGCACATTTCACCCATAACTTTTCACATTTATCAAATCAACACCTTACTGTTTTGAAATAATATATAAAAAAAATTAAATCTTTATTCATAAAAGTTGGGGTCTTACAACCTCCCTTCCTTATGAAATTTCGTCCTCGAAATTGACGTACGTACCTGGTATGTCGAAAAGGTGAGGATACCTCGCTTTCATTTTCGATTCCAACTCCCAGGTCATTTCCTCAATAGCATGATTTTTTCACAAAACTTTAACTTGAGGTATAATTTTCGAGCGTAGGACATACTCCTTCCTATCCAAGATCTTGACAGGTACCTCCTCGTACGTTAAATTTTCGGCTATCCGTCTGGTTCTAACTCAATAATGCGGTTTGGATCTTTCACATATTTACGCAACACGGATATGTGAAAAACATTATGAACACGAGACATGCTTGGAGGTAAAATGAGTCTATAGGCCACATTTCCTACTCGATCAAGGATCTCAAATGGACCAATGAATCGTGGATTGAGCTTTCCTCTCTTCCCGAATCTTGTAACTCCCCTCCACTGAGCAACACGTAATAACACATGGTTCCCAACATTAAATTCCACGTCCTTTCGATGAAGATCCGCATAACTCTTTTGTCGATCTTGTGCTGTTTGTATACGTTGTCGGATCATTTGGATCTTTTTCGTAGTCATACGTACCAACCCTGGTCCCAAAAATGTTACTTCACCCACCTCGTTCCAACATACTGGAGCGCGACACTTTCGTCCATACAACGCTTCGAATGGAGCCACGCCTATACTTGCCTGATAACTGTTATTTTAGGAGAATTCCACCAATGGTAAGTACTTTTCCCAACTCCCTTTGAAGTCTAGAACACAGAGTCTCAATAGATCTTCAAGAGTTTGAATAGTCCTCTCTGATTGTCCGTCTGTTTGAGGATGATAAGCCGAACTGAATCGTAAATTCGTGCCCATAGCTTTCTGCAAACTGATCCAAAATCGTGAAGTGAATCTTGGGTCACGATCCGAAACTATGGATACTGGCATGCCATGCAATCTCACAATCTCATTCATGTACATATGAGCAAGACGTTCAAGGGAATAAGTCTCTCGTATCGGCAAGAAATGAGCAGACTTGGTTAATCTATCAACAATAACCCAAATCGCATTTATGCCTTGAGAAACCTTGGGAAGACCCGTAACGAAATCCATCGTAATGTGTTCCCACTTCCATTTCGGAATCTCCAGTGGTTGCAATGGACCCTTCGGCACTTGATGCTCCGACTTTACACGTTGACAAGTTAAACATCTCAAAATAAACTCCGCGATCTCTCTTTTCATATTTCTCCACCAAAATGTATGTCGAAGATCACGATACATTTTGGTACTCCCAGGATGGATGGCAAACGGTGTGTTGTGTGCCTCCATCATGATTCTATACTTCAAGTCAGAATCGTTAGGAACACAAAGTCTGGAGTTGACTCGAAGTATTCCCTCTTCATCGATTTTTGCTTCTGGAATGGCAACTTCTTGCACTTTCTTCTTCATTTTCATCAGCTCCGGGTCTGTAGCTTGAGTAGCTTTAATTTTATCAATCAAAGCTGGTTCCACGCGTATACTTGACATCATCGCACTCGTTCCCGTATATGATCTTCTACTCAACGCGTCAACTACCACGTTCGCTTTTCTAGGATGGTATGATCGTAATCTTTCAACAGCTCAAGCCAATGTCGTTGCCGCATGTTGAGTTCCTTCTGAGTGAAAAAATATTTAAGGCTCTTATAATCCGTATAAATTTCCACTTTCTCCCCGTACAGGTAATGTCTCCAGATCTTCAACGCGAAAACGACTGCTGCCAACTCTAGATCATGAGTAGGATAATTCCTCTCATATTCTTTGAGTTGTCGCGAGGCATAGGCTATGACTTTCCCATGTTGCATGAGAATACATCATAACCCTTTGCCCGAGGCATCGCTGTAGATAACAAATCCATCCGAACCAGATGGTATTGTCAGAACAGGTGCCGAAATAAGTCTCCTCTTGAGCTCTTGGAAGCTCTTCTCGCATTCCTCGCTCCAAACGAATTTTGTATCTTTTCGAGTCAACTGAGTTAATGGAGTAGTGATTCGAGAAAATCCCTCTACGAACCTCCGATAATAACCAGCTAAGCCCAGAAAGCTTCGTACCTCGGTCACCGACTTAGGTTGCTCCCAGCTTTGTATTGCTTCAATCTTCGTTGGGTCAACAGATACTCCACGTTTCTATACCACGTGCCCAAGGAATGCTACTTCCTCAAGCCAAAACTCGTATTTCTTCAGCTTGGCATATAGCTTGTTCTCACGAAGCTTTTGAAGTACCAGTTTCAAGTGGTGCTCATGATCTTCACGGCTTTTAGAATAGATGAGGATGTCATCAATAAAGACAACAACGAACTGATCCAAATATTCCTTGAATACACGGTTCATCATATCCATAAAAGCAGCAAGAGCATTAGTCAATCCAAAAGACATGACTACAAACTCATAATGCCCGTACCGAGTTCTGAAGGCAGTCTTTGGAATATCCTCAGTTTTAATCTTCAGCTGATGATATCCAGAACGAAGATCGATCTTTGAAAAGAATTGTGCTCCTTGCAACTGGTCGAACATGTCATCAATACGAGGTAGCGGATACCTATTCTTGATGGTGACATGGTTCAACTCCCGATAGTCAATACAAAGTCGCATACTCCCGTCTTTCTTCTTTACGAATAAAATAGGAGCACCCCAAGAAGACGTACTAGGACGAATAAAATCGATGTTTAATAATTCCTGTAATTGGACCTTTAACTCCTGAAATTCAATAGAAGCCATTCGATATGGGGTTTTAGAAATGGGTTTTGTACCGGGTTCAAGGTCAATAAAGAATTCAACTTCACGTTCTGGGGGTAGACCGGGAAGTTCTTCGGGAAATACATCAGGAAACTCATTAACAACGAAAATATTATTCAAATTTGACGTATTCTGGTTTAGATCAGTGACATGAGCTAAGAAAGCTTGACATCCGTTTTTTAATAAACGAATAGCCTTGTGATTTGAAATGATATTGACTGATTTTAGTGGTTTGGTAGTTTGGATTCGCACAACAGGTTGATTAGGAATATGAAAACTAACAACCTTACGAAAACAATTAATTTTGGCATGGTAAGTGGTTAACCAGTCAATTCCTAAATCACGTCAAATGCAAGTATTTTCTAAGATATAAGATCAACAAGTAAGGTAAGGGTACCAATCTGAATCAAACAAGATTTGTAAACTGTGGATGTAACAAAGGTTTCTCCTAACGGAGTTTCAACAGATAAGTCAAAGTCTAATTTATCAGAAGTCAAGTTAAAACGTTGAGCACAAGCAGGTGAAATAAAGGAATGGGTAGCACCGGTATCTAACAAGGTGTAAACTTCGCAAGAGTTTATGATTAGCTTACCCGTAATCACCTCGTGTCCTCGCGTTTTGGGCTGTCACAACAAACGCTCTCCCAGGAATTACCGACTTTGACTTGTCCGAAACCGCCTTTGGAATCACTACCCCTGCTGGATTTAGTTTCGCAACAGGACAATCTCGAGCTATATGTCCTTCTTTTCCACAGTTATAGCATGCTTTGAATTGTTGTGGGTCGTTTGGGCTGATGTGTCCCTCTTTCCCGCATTTATAGCATACGACCGGTGGTCGTTTTCCTCCCCTATAAACAGTTGATGCTGGTGCTGATGTTGACGTCTTCACGTTCTCATTGTTGAACTTTTTCTTCTTGAAATCTCCTCCCGATTCGCTTTTTCTACTATCATGGCCACAATTACCACCGAAGTGGTTACCGCTTCTGTCATACTTTCCTCCTCGCTGGTTGTCATTGCTCTGATGACTGCTGCCACCGGTACGACCTTGGTTGTGGTCCCTCGGTTGAACATAATCACTATCTCGTTCTAACAACTGAGCCATGTTCACTACATCCTAATATAGAGAAAATTTATGAGAAATGAGGTATTGACATATTTCGGGTTTCAAACCTCTCAGAAACATCCGTGTCATACGTTCCTCATTCTCCACCAAATGAGGTGCAAACCTGGACAACTCCGCGAACTTAGCCTCGTACTGGGACACAGTCATGTTGTTTTGTTCTAGTCTGATAAACTCTACCTCCTTCATATGATGAATACTTTCAGAAAAGGACTTGTCATTGAACAGTTTCTAGAACACTTCTCAAGACATCTTGAGTGCGGCAGGCTGGGTACGCTTCACAGACTCCCACCAGTAATCTTCCTCTCCACGGAACATAAAGGTGGCAAATGGAACCTTCTGGTCCTCCGTGCATCCCAAGACATCAAATATCTTGGTAATTTACTTAACCCACATCTCCGCCTTGATCGGATCCGGCTTCCCCAAAAACTCTGGTGGTCCCAATTCTTTGAACTGCTTGGCAGTGACAAGCCGCAAGTTGTTATTATCTCCATCTGTATGTTGCACACGAGTCTCCTTCGTCTGGTTTTGCATGAACTGCAAAAAACTTCTAAACATCTTATCGTTTATCGTCTGACCAGCGTTGTTTTCAGGATGAACATTGCCTTCCTGTTGCATGTTCTCCTGGTTGGTGATTAAAGGTGTCTCCACAGTCTCATTCACTTCGTTGTTAACATTCTCAGCTGCCATTCTCAAATACTGCCATAAAACAAGGGTTAATTAAACAAATTACCATACCATATATTAACCCTATGCTCCGACTGACCAATTAAATACCATATAAGCTTAGGTAGGACATATTAGTGAAGGATTTACTCGTCTCTCCCCTCCTAGTTCTATTCCCAGATCTCCACTAGAGATCATATCCCTAAGCTCTGATACCAACTGTGACGCCCCCAGAATAGGTCCAGTCAACCCAACCCATTCTGAGTCGCCAAATACATGGTACAGAATTCAAATGCAAACTTTATATCACACGGTCGTGCAAAATACGACCACACAACTGTGAGTGTCAATACAAATATATACAAAATATTAACATTCAAACTAAGTTCTCATTACAATTATTATCACACTATTTATCAAAAATAGTGAGGACTATTACTGTTCTAACTCGGACCATCACTCTGTCCCCCGACTAGTTCCCGCGACATTCTCATTTCCTGAAGAGGGCAATAGATGAAAAGGGTGAGCTCAACTAGCCCAGTAAAGAATATTATGACTATGATAATGAAAAATAAATTATCGTTAGTCTTCAACAATTCAGATAAAATATTATTGACAACAAGGTTTAGATCAATATTCGCAGCGAAAATAACAATTCATTAGAAGAGTTAAGTAGAGAATGAAGTCTACTATCTTCTATGATTTAAAAGCCCGTCATTAATATTTTATCCCTGTAACATCAATCAATATATATCTCAATCAAATATTCATCTTTGCACTACTGGCCAAAGATATTTATTTGTATCACCAGTGGTCATGTTCATCTCAACACCTGTCCATCTTTGCACTACGGCCAAAGATATTCATCAGGTAATCATTAATCTTTGCTGATAGAATTCAGTTGTGTATTCATCAACTGTACGACCTCCTTGCCTTAAATTTTGTAACCGCTGGTACATTAATCGCTGATAATTATAAGGTAGGAACGTCACCCGCAACTGTTTCTTCATCTTCTCCCAGTCTGTAATTTTTGGCATCCCCAATCTAACTCTCGTTTGCCTGAGTTGCTGCCACCAAGCCATTGCCCTATCTCTGAGTCTGGTAACAACTAAGGGTACTCGTTTATCATCAGGGACACCCTTAAATTCCAGGATCTCTTCTACCGTGGCCAGCCAGTCAATGAATTCCTCTGGTTAGAGAGTACCACGAATTTCAGGATTTTCAGTCCTCATACCAGTCTCCCAACGTCTCCTATCGTCCTCCACTGCATATGGTCGACGACGCCTACGAGGTGCCTCATCATAATCATCATCAAAGTCATCTCCTTCATCATTCTCTCCTGCGAAAGAGTTCCTCCGATCATCATAATTAGGGTTCCTCCCAGGATAACGAATTTTCTTATTCTGGTTCGCCAACAACTCGCCCATCCTTAGTGTCAATCGATCCATCATAGTGTTCATCTCCTGCTCCATTAATTGTTCGATTCGCTGCTCGAACCGCTGCTCAAGTCGCTGCAGATCCTCACGCCCATAAACATCATCCACACGCGCTCTACGGGGTGGCATGGTGAATATGATTTAGGCTTTGATACCAACTGACGTAGCGAAAGAAACAGAAAACTGTTATCAATTGTTGAACCACGCACGATTGTCAAATGATAACCTTTTACAACCTGTTAATTCTACGAATACCAGGAAATAGAAAGCAAAATTCTAATTCAGAGAATTTTGGAAAATACGTAAATTTTATTATTCATCAAAAACTGCGGCTCCCCATCGTAACAAGGTGTTTAAATAGCAAAACCCTAAAAATATAATCCAAAACGGAAAAGGAAGACTAATAAAGACAATTATAAAAATAACCCTAAAACAGAAAAATATCTTTTTGAAGGCCTAAACGATGGAATTTGACCAAAAAATCCTGCACATCACAAGCAAAATGTTTGTGAGTTTTGACCGTTGACCCGTTTTCAATGAAATTAGGCTCCGAAAACGCCCAAATCCGACACTCCAAACTTGGCCAAAATTACCGAATTGCCATTGAATCAGATCTTTGCCATTAAATTAAATCTTTCCATAAACTGGCACGCTTGCTTTTCAACCGCATCAATAATTTTGAAAGTTTATCCGTACTTTGCACTTAATATGCTCAAGTTTGTCCTCATAATTTTATTATCATGCAATCACTACTAAATTAACAAGTAATTATATTAGGATAAATATGAAGCAAAAACAATTCTTAATATTTATAATTTTATAAATAATTTTTTTAAATGGATGGAGTAATAAATTAATAAATAATAAATAATGTGATTGATATTTTTAGATCAAAAATGTTGTTGTTCGAGTAATATATGTCATTTAAAGTGTCATGTGTTATTAAAATATTTATAAAAATGTCGTTATATATATATATATACGGTCCGTATCTTAAACTCATCATTTATTTAACATACTTTACTCAACCCCTTTAACGACGGAAAGAGAGGATAAACAAGATATGTTGAATAAAGGGTAAGTTTAAGATCCGAACTATATATATATATATATATATTAATATATTATTTTTATTATGACAATATCAATTTAAAAATAAAAGGACCGATGGAGAGTATTTGAAACGTTATTTTCTCATGTGTAAAATAGAGATAATTAACAAGTGCATGTGAAAAGGTGAAAAACGGAGGACCATTCTTTTTGGTAGTGAAATAGTGGAAAAGAGCAATGAGTTTTTGTGTGAGTGGGAGACAACTTATCTAGCATTTGATAAGCAATTGGAAAAGAAGATAAGCACTTTTAATTTTTTGATTTGATAACTCCTTGTTAAATAGTGTAATATGGACCCTGTCATTATCACATTTTCATAGGTTCTTCGTCCTAAGCATTTACTTTCATTTTACTACTATACAAGTTTGATAGAGAGTTCAAAATAAAATCAAATTTAAACGCTACCTAATTTTATTTTAAGACTATCAATTGATTCAGGCTCAGATTCAGGCTCAGACGGAACTTCTAATATGTTATTCAAACTCAACTCATATGCTATTTTAGGAAAAACTTAAATAAAAAAGATCAAAATTAATAAACTAAAAATGAATAACAAAAAACTAATATATGGTACTAATTATTAAAGCGACATTAGCTTATTTTGACAATCTATTGATCGATAAAAATATTAAATTAGAAGCAAGCAATGAATTTGTATTACAATCAGAATATGTTTAAATACGCATACCAGTCTGACAGCTAACCATTAAAAAGGCAAGGCTCCATGGAAAAGGCAAGGCTTTGATTCAGACTCAGACTCAATCTCAATCCATTCGGACTTATAATATGTTATTCAAATTCAACCCATATGTGATTACGAGTTTCGGTCCTATTTTCGAAAAAACTTAAATAAAATAGATCACAATTAATAAATTAAAAATAAATAACAAAAAACTAATATATGGTACTAATTATTAAAACGACATTAACTCATTTTGACAACCTATTGATAAAAATATTAAATTATTTACATTTTACAAGATCAAATATCACCAAAAAATAAGAAATTTGAACTTAAAACATTCAACTAATCATGATAATAAACATCATGGACCCTGCAGTTATCATATTTTCAAAAGTTTTTCATCATAAGCATTTAATTACTTTCATTTTACTACTGTACAAATAAGCACGAGCATGAATAGAAGCAAATAATGAAATTGTATCACAATCAGAATATATATATATATGTTAAATACGCATAATAACCTGTCTGTAAAATATTGAAAAGGCAAGGCTCCATTGAAATGACAAGGCTCCTTAAAAGAAAAGGACTAGTGATTGGACAAGTTTGATAGAGAGTTCAAAATAAAATCAAATATAGGACAAATCTTAATTTAAATACTTCATGCAAAATATATTAATAATTAATGTACTTAGTCAAATCCAATTATTTTCATAAAAAAAATTTATAAATAATTTTAAAATTAAATTACCACACATTTTAATTGTTTCTTAAAATTAATTATATAAATTGGTTTGACTGCTTATTTATATATATATATATATATATATATAAAAGCCATCATGAACACCCTCTAAATCTAATTAAAGAATTTAATTATATTTATATTATATTATCATATATATTTTAGTTTGAGATAAGTGCTCGAATAAATGTAAATAACCTTTCTTTTCATAAATGTTCTCCTAACTATATACCCTAACTTTTAGGGTACACTCCCCATGCTAGAACACACTCTTTTACTTGACACATGGACTAATTACTTACTTAAGACACACATAGACCTCGTGAAACTCGAAACGTCGCCATGCAAACTCTGCGCGCATGAATCCTGATTGGTCCAACTCAGCAATTTGTTGGAACCCCTAGAAACCTTCCCACCTACTAATTAATTAAGAGTCCTCTCCAATTCAAATGCAAATTAATTTGAATTAATCAAACCAGCAAAAATTGGAGTTTGTTAAACAACAACGTTCTAATTCTTGTTGTCTATAAATAGTCAACTCCTCTTTAATTATTTCTTAAGACTTGAAATTTTTATTCAGTTCTTTAAATTATATTAAGGAATTATATATAAATTTATATATAGGATTGAGAGGAAATTATTATTAAAGAAGGTTTAAGCGTATTGATTTGTGCGTAATTTGATTATTTTCTGGGTCGACGTAAATGACAATAAGCTTTACAGCTGATTACTTTGATAGTTTTCCGGTGAGTGGAGTGGTTTTCCGGCTGGCGTTGCCGTTTTTATTTATTGATACACGTTCTTCTCCGTCGCCGGAATCTGGTGATAGTCCAGGACCATACATTACTGTTGCTTCTGTACGTAATCAAGTTCCGAAAAAGGTTTGTATGAATTAAATTCTAATGTTCATTAATTTTCTTTGTTTATTTTGAATATACATACACTAATTATGTAGTTATTTTAACTTAATTATGTGTTTCATGATCTGGATTTTCTTGTGAGATAAATGATCAGTATGACCTAACAAAAGACATTGACATTAATGGTCTAAGAAAAATCATTTCAAAATGTCGACATTCGGAATATTTAATGCTGTTGAAGAACTGTTTACACCTGCTACAAATGGTTTTTGAAGGGTAAATATATGATAGGAATGCCTAGAAAAGCCTAGAAAAATGGCACCTACTCTCATTGCTCTCTGTCTCTCTCTCTCTCTCTCTCTCTCTCTCTCTCTCTCTCTATATATATATATATATATATACTAGCCTTTCTCCTCCGGCACTACGTACGAACGTACGCCCGTAGGGGAAGGGGAACAGAGATTGTCGGTGTTAGATAACGGAGGAGACAGAGGGCGAGATCGGGAGGAGGAAGAACGAAGGAGGATCTGAGAGTGAGAGACAGCAATTTTATTTCCTTTGAAGTTAAAGAGGATATAATGGGCGGTGAGATTTATCCCAAATTTTAGACGATCCTGATCGTTTATTAGGGTGAGCAAGAAATTCAATTCAAAATCAGTTGTGTTTTGTTATATATATACCTCTCAACACAATTCTTGTCATTAATTATTCTTCGCCTAGCTATATATCAAGCCCCTTTAGTTTCTCCAAAGTCTCCATTTTTGTTTCCTATAAACTATGTAAGTTCTTGTCTTAAATAAAACATGTTTAAGTACATTTGAGAAATTAGTTATTTATTTCTTTTTTAGACATACAGTGGATATCTATTGAAATTATTTTCTTATTTCTTTTTTAGACATACAATGCATATTAATTTCTAAATTTGAAGGGTAAAGCCATAGATTTTCTTTATTTAAATAAGTTCAAATTATCGGAATATATATTCGTTCTTTCTATTTAGCTTTCAATTTTCTTTTAGTTTATTATTTAAAAAAAAAAAGAAGAAGCTTGCGGCGTTGTTATATCTCAATAAATATATATACTTTGTCTCCACATACTTACATTTTTTATGTTTAATTTGCAGAGAAAACCTTAAGTTTAATTGCAATGGACTCGCGTAACGTCATCAAGGAGATCCCCTTAAATGTAAGTAAATCATTTTTTTTCTAATTTAAATAACATTTTAAGACAAATTTAAACATTCAAAAGTAGGGTTTTGCGGGTAAATTAAAGCTTGTTGGACTTGGGAAGGCACAACCCTCATGGGTGTGGTGTGGGATTTTTTTCTTGTGGGATATTTTTAGCATAATAAGGTTAATTTTGGGTTCTGTTCATCAAATCTTACCCCCAATGTGCCTTTAAAAGATGAAAATTGATATTTCCACACATCACATTTTGATATTTCAACATATAGGGCCCACATATTAGCTGACCTATCAAATTTTTATTAACTAATATGTGAATTATACGTGTGAAAATATCAATTTCCTAAAAAAACGTGGACTAACTTTTTTCTCTCCTTACTTTCTCTTGTGATATATGGCAAATGGTAAGCTTTATAGTATTTAAAACGACAGCGTTAAGCCGTTAATTAGTAAATTTTAATATTATAATAAGAGCATTAATTTTTATTTATTTTTAGCTAAATAATGATAGCGACAGACGTTAATTAGTAAAGTTTAAAATCTAAATGTATATTTGTGATTAATTAAATAAATTGTATTTGAAATAAAAAAACTTGCAAAGGGACAAGATTATAGTAGGCTGCAAGCCTTCAACTTTAATAATTAAAAGTGTCTTAAGTACCATTTTATTCCTTGATTATTAACATTATAAATGTATGATTCCTAAGAGTTTAAAATGGACAATCAATTTTACAAGTCTATATAAAGTGAGTATAAATTAATTGCATTTTCAAGTATCATACAGTTTCAACTCTCAATTGCACCGTAATTTTATTTTTTTTTTATAGATAGAACTATCCAAATAGACAACATATATATATATATATATATATATATATATATATATATATATATATCAAATAAATGATCTCCTGTTTAATGGTCTATATGTACTACTATCATTTTAACTTGATCTAATGACTAATTAATGTTAGAATTGATCCGTTGACCAATTGGATGACTTTAGTATTAATTTTCAATTAATGTTCTTGGAACTTTAGCTTTTAGTTTATGACAACAAGAAGAACAGATGTAATTTTTTTTGTAAACACGCATGCATCATATTATTTTGAAATAACTTCATGAACAGGCAAGAGAAGAAACCAATAATAGCCTCGGAGCTATTAGTGAGAATGAGCAGAATGCCATATATTCCCACAGCTTTGAAGTTAAGAAAAAGCAACCAGGAGGCTGGGCACCAGCATTTCTCCTACTAGGTACATATACCAAACATGAAATTATTTAATTTAATCATTCGTTTAATATATATAAGAAAATTAATTTAATTTTTCTTCAGAAAAAATATTTAAGCAAGTGAGATTAATATATCATTTTATCAATAGTTGCTAATTAATTAAGAATTTTTTTTATAACTTTTCATACATATATATATATATATATATATATATATATGTTGTGCAGCTAATCAGGGGCTTGCAACACTAGCCTTTTTCGGCGTTGGTGTGAACTTGGTATTGTTCTTGACTAGGGTTCTTGATCAAGACAATGCTTCTGCAGCCAATAGTGTCAGCAAATGGACTGGAACAGTTTATCTTTGCTCATTGATCGGAGCTTTTCTTAGCGATTCGTACTGGGGACGATACTTGACCTGTACAATCTTTCAGCTCATTTTTGTTCTGGTAATCTTTTAATTTTCTTTTAACTCTAAATAATAAGTACCTGTATATATAGATTAATTAGGCTTAATTATATCTAATATATAAAGATGAAGAGGACTTTGGGTGTTAACAATTTCTTGAAGTCTTTTAGGCTTCCTAAAATGCCCTTCAACTTTTTTTGTAATTCCTATATTATCCTAGAACTTCAACTTGTATCTTCTTATTTAACTTCCAAGTTTAAGTGCGTAATCTATTATTTGATCTTGAAAATTTTAACCTTTTAAAATGAATAACATAGTAATATAAATTACACACGCAACGCATTTACCTCATAGCATAGTATTTAATAAATCTTGAAGTTTACACGGTTAAAATTTTGAAATCCTAAACTTTTTCCCCATATAATTAAATTGATCTCAAAAGTAACTCATATTATTCAAACAAATCTTTTGATGGATTTCTTTAGTTTAAATGAATGAATTATATGCATTTTGCTTGCTGTTTTTCATCTAATTTGATGAAGGTTCCAATTGAAAAAAATTAAACTACCTTAAGGTTCAAGGTATGATCTCAAAAAAGAAAGCTAAAAGTGGGAAAAGTTGAAGCTTTATTTTGTAATTAACTAATTATGTGCATGAAATTTTACTAGGGTTTGGTGCTGTTATCCCTATCTTCTTGGCTTTTTTTGGTAAAACCTATCGGTTGTGGTGACGGGGTAAAATCTTGCCTGTCAACTTCTCCGACCGGAGTTGCCATATTTTACCTAGCCATTTACTTAGTTGCCTTCGGATACGGCGGGCATCAGCCTAGTCTAGCCACCTTTGGAGCAGATCAGTTCGAGGAATCAAACCCTAAGCAGCAAAAATCCAAAGCCGCCTTCTTCTGCTACTTCTACTTTGCACTCAACGTGGGCTCACTTTTCTCAAACACCATTCTTGTTTATTATGAAGATACAGGCATGTGGACACTAGGGTTTTGGGTTTCCACAGCTTCTGCTGTCATGGCCTTGTTGTCTTTTCTGATGGGATCCAAGGGTTATCGATATGTTCAACCATGTGGCAACCCCTTGCCACGTGTCGCCCAAGTGTTTGTTGCTGCGGCTCGAAAAAGGAAGGTGGGATTGGCTGATGGTATTGAGTTATATGAGGTTGATGGAGCAGAGTCTGCAATTAAAGGAAGTAGGAAAATTCTTCACACCGATGAATTTGAGTGAGTATATATATACTTAATTACCATGCATGCACCATTCCCTTCTTACTACTCTACTAAATGCACTTTTACGCCATGTTTTATATTGTAATTTGACGGGAGTGATTAGTATGGAGTTAACTTTGGTCAATTAACCAATATAGTGTCGACACGCAGACGAGAGGTGATCTTTCCCTGCGTATCAGCACAGTATTGATCAATTGACCAACTTATCATGAAGTTAACTTCATGGTAACCGAATCCTAATTTGACATTAGAATATATCAAATTACTATTTCGTGGTACAATTATTAGTGCAACTCTATACTTTTTTGGTCAATTTTGAACGGCTAATTATACCTTAGAAGACACTATTTTACATTACTACTTGTCTCATGAGATAACGATTTGCTATATTGTAAAGTCAGATACGTACAGATAAATACCGTATCTCCGCAAAGTGATAAATTCAAAATATAATTTTGCATTTTAGTCAAAAGAAGAAATTTAAATAAAAAAAAACTTATAAGCTCCATAATTTGTTTTCTACGTTACCTCTGCAAGGTGTTTGGATAAAGCAGCAATAATAACAGAAGAAGATCGAACCGGTCCAACTACAAACCCATGGAGGCTATGCACCGTTTCCCAAATTGAAGAAGCCAAATGTGTAATTCGAATGCTCCCAATTTGGCTCTGCACAATCATATACTCCGTTGTATTCACTCAAATGGCTTCCCTCTTCGTCGAACAAGGCGAGGTCATGAAACTCACCGTCGGCAACTTCCGCCTCCCGGCCGCCAGCATATCCGCATTCGACATCTGCAGCGTCCTCATCTGCACGGGAATCTACCGCCAGATCTTGGTCCCGGTGGCCGGAAAACTAAGCGGAAACCCTAAGGGCTTATCGGAGCTCCAACGCATGGGGATCGGGCTTATTATTGGAATGCTAGCGATGATTGCAGCCGGTCTAACCGAAATAAACCGGCTCAAAAAGGTTGAACCGGGCAAAAACTCTAGCGAACTGAGCGTATTTTGGCAAATTCCGCAATATGTTCTTGTTGGGGCTTCTGAGGTGTTTATGTACGTAGGGCAACTGGAGTTTTTTAATGGAGAAGCGCCGGACGGGATAAAGAGCTTCGGGAGCTCGCTGTGCATGGCGTCGATTTCGTTGGGGAATTATACGAGCAGTATGCTTATGAATATGGTTATGGGGATTACGGCTAAAGGGAACAAGGCCGGATGGATACCGGAGGATCTTAATAGCGGTCATTTGGACAGATTTTATTTTCTGATTGCCGGATTAACAGCCGTTGATTTTGTGATTTATGTGTTTTGTGCCAAGTGGTACAAGTGCATAAACTTGGAGGAAGTTGGCCAGGAGGATGACCAGTTCCATAAGGAAGGAAAAGCAGCTCAACAGGAACAACAAGTGTTTGGTAGAGTTTGATCAAGTATTTGGTTTTATTTCCATCTAAATGATGAACTTTTGTTTCATAATGCAATAACATATATATTTTGCTTAATATTAATGTTTGTAAACTTAAGATTGAAAATATCTGAAATGGTTGAATCCGTCAGTCATTAAGTGCGTTTGTTTTTGAAAAAATCGTCTGAATGACTGAATCGGTTAGATGATTAAGTTGAATGGCTAAGTCAGATTTTTTTTGCTGAATGAGAACCTGAATAAAGTAAAAAAAATTAAAAAAATTATTAACTATTATATTAAGTAATTAATATTAAATAAATTTACAACAACTTTGAATTTTTTCAGAAAGGTAAAATACTAAAATTATGTCAATTCAGATGTTTCAGACATGTTAATTATCAAAAACTTTTTTCATTCAGATTCAAATTCAACTCATTCAGATTCGTTCAATTTTTATCAAACACTCCCTAACTAGCTAGTTTGTATTGTGTTTGTGGAATATTCTTTATATTTATTGTCTACCAGTGATCAGAAACACTAATTGATTTCTAATTAATTGTCGTTTCCAACACTAATTGATTTCTAATTAATTGTCGTTTCCAGAGTTTTAGGAGAATTTTTCTCTTATTTTTCTAGATTACTCATCTTTTCAAGTGTTATACTCCTATTTAATTTCAACCTTTTCTTTTACCATACTTACGTTCCCAATTTTTTCTTCTTTCCTTAATTCTAAATGTGGCTCAGTATGAGTTCAGCTTTTTCATACGTTTTCTCATGGATTCTTTATTATATGTTCTCTCTTCATCTATATATGTTTTCTACAAAAACTTCATAGAAAAATAAAGAACAACTCCAAGGCAATGAGAAAAATAAGTTTTCTTTTGATTTAAATGAGGAATCAAACCATGAGTTTGAGAAGGTTGTCCGAGATATTGATTTGAATTTGTTGGCAGATACTGGATTTGAACACAGTAACGGATGATGAAGGAGAAATTTATAGGGAAGAAAAGCAACAACAAATTATTTTTGAAATGTTAAGAATTTTTCTCCCAAAATTTTATTAACTTCTTCTACTTTTTATGTTCAACATTTTCTGATATAAAAGTTTTTTTTTATTCTGAAATTTATAGAAACATTTTGAAGGTTATGTTAATGAATTGATTATGAACGAAGTTGAAGAAGCACCATTTAATTGAATAAGAATTCATTTATTATTTAATAGACATGTGAAAATATGCATATCTTAAATTATTTTTGCCTTTGTTAAATAAAATTGAAAGCTAATAATTAACATATTCATTAGTTGTTCATTTCATAGCCGTTGAGCTTATAATACTCAAAACTCAAGGAAAACTACAAATCTATATCAATTATATTCATGAAATAAAAGTTATTGCAATATATTTTATTAGTAATTGTAGCAATAAATTTGAAAATTTCAAATTAAATACATATATATTCATTTAAATTTAGAATTTAATAATTATGTAATTGACGGTTCTTTTCAAATATTTTACAATATTTGATATTTATTAAATATGGGATTTATTATTTACTTTCAAATTTTAAATTTGCTTATTGATAATTTTTTTTTGGAATTAGATGGATCAAAATTAACTATATTGTGGCAAGCTAAATTATATATAATGTCTTAAAACCTAAAACTAAAATATTTACCGTTTATAAATATTTAAACTTTATATTTTCTAATATAATATGATTTAAATTTTAATAAATTTAAATCATATTATCATGAGCCATGGCCCAAAGGCCCATTGGATCTAGGGCCTGTACAACGCTAGATCTCATAATCTCAGGCTCTCATCAGCAAAACTTGGCATACATAAATGCTAACATCACTCAAAAGTGCACGTGAACTGCTGTACTACTATTCCAGTTCATAATAATTATCAGCCCCATTTAAATCTAATTTTCACATCCGCCCTTATTATTTTTCTCTCGACAATCTCTCTCCTCCTGTCAGTTGGCCCTCCCTCTACGAACCCTAGCCACTCTATCTCCTCTTTCTCTGTAGGGATTTTGCTCCATTTTTGAGTTTGATTTGTAAAATTCGTTCTGTTTTTTTTGTTGTTCTTAATTTGTTTCTTTAGGTTCATTTAGGTTTTTAGATTTCAATTGTTTTTGTTTCTTCATTACAATGGAGTTCGGAGGTGCTCGAAAGAGAGGGAGACCAGAAGCTGCTTTGAATGGGAATGGCGGTTTTAAGAAAATCAAGCAAGGTTTGGCTTTTCACTTTTTGTTTTACTCTGTTGAATCTAGGGTTTTCATGTCGTATATAAGATATGTATGAATACTGTTTACTTGTTCATATTGTATGTTTATCATTATATGAAGTATTTTGTGTGGTTACTGATAGGGTTTTGTGAAGTTAATTGGTAAACTTTATGGGAACTGTATTTAGCTTTCAGGGTAATTTGTTTAGTGGTTTAATTTCTAGTTGATTTCTATTGGGGTGTTCATTTCCCAGAATATTAATTTGTGTATTCATATGGGTATTGCTTAGCTTTTCTGTTGTTAGTAAACTTGGTTTGATATATTTCTGTTTTATTAGAGCAGGTTACTTTATGTTTAATTTCTGTAGGATAAGATTTATTTGGTTAACTTAGATTTGGTGTGTATGACTACTAAAGATATAGATAAATTGGGTTCATTTGTTTGTATAGGGTGACAAGCCAAATACTATCACAGATCATCTCATTGAGGATTTGTAGATTCTTTCAATTTTTTTGATAAGTTGGAAATTTTCATTCATCTGTTGTGGTTTTTTGATTTATTTGTTGTAATTTCCTTTGCTTTGGTGTTTTTTTAATTTGTTTGTCTTTGTTTTTGTATTTCAAAAGTCAGTGATGCATATATTAATATTTGACTAAGTAACTCTATAGAAGGAGTTTATTAGATCGAGATAATGTATATAAATCTATTACTTGTCAGAATATACTAGTATATTGTATATCGACCAAGAAAGGTGGGGGTAGAAGGAAAATAATCTCGAGTTGCTATGGTTCTCCTATGTGTCATGTTGAGTTAAAAATAATATAATTCTACATATTGTGTCTGTTAAAAAAATAATTAGAAGTGTCTGTAGGGTTAATTTTTTTGATGCCTTTTGAATATATATTTACTTTAAAATAGTAGAATTAATTCTTTTAGGAACTTGGTTACACACATTTAAAAATAAACGATTTATGAAAATTTCTGATGTTACCCTCTATCAAGCCAATATCAATGAATTGGAAAACAATTAATTTGAAGCCTTCTTTAATTTTTGTGTCCTATAATGATTTTGTAATTCTCTTCCGAATTTGTTTCTTTGGAAAACTTGATGCAGGACGTGTTATTTTCATTATTCAAAATAAAATTTAAAGAAAAGGTAAAGCATTTTGCATCTCCTGTATTTGAGTAGAAGATAAAATATTCACTAAAAGACCCTTAAAAGGATTCCCTTAAATATTCCATGAATTGTTAATCTATATTGTATATTTTTTTTCAAAGCAGAACTTTTGTATAATGGTGATAAGAAATTTAAATTGGTTTTAACTTCCAAATATGTAAAGTTTCAAGATTAATAATTCACTGAAATTTTAACTGAAGTAAATAATTAATGTTCTGTAACAGAAATGGAGTCCTTTACAAGTGGTATAGGAAGCAAATCGAAGCCATGCACAAAGTTTTTCAGGTTCTAATTCTAACCTATGAAAAATAAATCTTGTAAGTTTAATTTTATCCATTGTTAATGCTTATAAGCTGGAAGAACAATTCATTTATATGATGGTTGCAAGTAAAAGCAGTATTATTTGGACTAATGAATTGGACATCAAAAGTTGTGATACAGGTAATACTCTTCGATTAATCACAAGATAACATGGACTATTGAACAGAATGTTTGATTTTGAAAGTGTTGTTGGTTTACCACTAGCTGGTCTATACGTAACTCAAAAGCTGTTTTGATCGATTTAAAATTGGGCCCCCAAATAATGATGATACATACATTAATTGAATCTTTCACAAGTAACAATTGCGGGATTGGGCTAATCAGTTGACAACTAAAGTTGGCACATGTTATTGAATAATACTTCGTATTACTATATAATATAGTCGGATCTGGTTGACTGTGGGTGGAGTTTGGTATGCATGTATTATTTCTACTCTGAATCAGGTGTAATGATTCCCTAAATTTTCTGCAACATAATGGTCATTATGTTGGGGAATCTTCTTTTGTGGTATGTGGGTACATAAATTATTTTACCGAAAATCCTGGTTTGCACAAATTGGTCATGGTAGCCTGCCTTTTATGATATTATTACTTTGCCGTTGTGAGGACAAATTTCTCTAATCAAGGTAAATTCAGTCAGTAATCAGAATAATGGATTATCTTTTCTCAATTCCTTCCGGATCAAACATGAGAGAAGAGTTCTAAAATTACCCAAATATTGATAAAAGCAGATAGAGAAGTTAATGGGTGGGTTTAGAGTACTCTTTTATTTGATTTTCTATAGAGCTTAGTGGTACTTTTGAATGACTAGAAAATTTGAAAGGGGACGTTAGATAAGACTTGTATGTTATACCGATTTGTATAGCTTTTTCTAGCTTAGTTTTGAGATTAGCAATAACCTGTTTGATTATACTAACAATAGTGTTGTTTATATCCATTATTATTGAATTTGTGTTAGCACTATCACTTTGCAATATGTTGGAGCTAAGGACAAAGATTTTATATAGATATGTTCTAAAAAAAAGGGCAGACCTAGGCGGAGGAGGGAGCGTGAAGTGCCTAGGCCTTGTAGGTGGGTCCTAGGCAGTTTTCTAGGCGTGTAGGCGGGCGGTCTAGGCGGTGTTAATTTTATTTTATTTTAAGAAAGTATATGGGTGAAGTTTGAAATAGAATTAAGACTATAGTCTATAAATAGAATTAAAAAGAAACTTTAAGGCATGTTTTGTAATTTGACATAATTTAACTTATATTACACGTACAAAAGGAGACTAGGTGGGTCTATTGGGCCATATGTTCATTTTTCGTTTTATTAAGTTGGCATTTGCCTTGTCGTGACTCGTGAATTATAAACTTAGAAGCGGAAGACCAATAAAAAATCCTACCTCAAACGTAATCAGTGAGAGAGGGCAGCGATGGCGGCAAGATGGCAGCGAGAGGCCCTCTGGTAAGTTTCTTTCCTTCACCTTTCTTCTTCTCTTTTTTCCCTTTTTGTAAATGTGATGCGTCCTAGACGCTTTTTTATCCGTCCAACGATATTTTCCAAGGTTGTTCTGGTGCCGACGCCTAGGCGGCCGCCCAATCCATTTTTTAGAAAACTGTTATAAGGTCTTAATCTCAAGATTTGAAGATTCATTACTAGGGATGCGTGTTAAAGGATTTTAAGAATCTTCATGGATTATGACTTTATGAGTGCTTATGATAACTTATGTAATTTGATTTATTTTTTGGATTATTGGGAATTAGTAGATATTATATTATTTGATTCATTTGGTATGTAGTTTACTAGTATAACATTCATAGTTGTCACGACGCCACGACGAGTCATAGCGGTAGTCGACTGCCTGGACGCCTAGGCGACAAGGCGACCGTCATAATGTCCGTATGGAGACAACTCGTTTATAATGTACAATTTATATATTATTTATTTTATTTAACAAGTATATTGGTAATAAAATTTCATATGCATTAAAACTCAAAACATAACATTATGGAATAATATTAAAGGCATAATTATGTAAATACCTAGCAATAACAATTCAAAAATAAAACACTTGATATTAAAAATTAGTAAAATAAATGAAGAATTCAACAAACACCACATAGAAAATAAAGTTGCAACCATCACAAATATGTAGTCTGATAAAGATGTGTCGAATCCGATTATTAATAAGTTTTTTAGGGTTTTATTTCTTTTCTCCTTGGTTTTTAATTGATGGGCCATGGGTTTTTAATCGATGGGTCATGGGTTAATGAATCAGAACTGTAAAATACTTTGATTGGACCAGAGGCCAGAGCTGCTAAGGCGTCCAAGTCGTTCAAGGCGTCGCCAAGGCGTCCAAGTAGGTCCTGCAAACGGGTCCTTATCAGATCGGATCGGAGTCGATTCGGATCCGATCCGTCGGGTCCTTATCGAATTCGGAGCGGGTCCGAGTCCTTATCGGGTCATTATATAGCAAGCAACAATCGTTAGATTATGTAGAAAATAAACGGTTATGATGGAACATAATTAAATATATAGTAAAATATATGCAAATTTGGGTTATTATCGGATCGGGTCCTTATTGGATCGGAACAGATGTGTTCCGGATCCGACTAAACGGGTCCTTATCGGATCGGGTCCGGGTCCGGGTCCAGACCCGGTCCGTTGACAGGCGTACGTCCAAGGCGTCTCAAGGCACACGCCTTAACAGCTCCGTCTCAAGGCGCCCATCGCCATAGCAGTTTTTCATCGCCTGAACGCCTAAGCGTCGCCAAGGCGACGCCTTAACAACTATGATAACTTCATTCAGGATATTGGGGTTATTTAGTTGTCCCGGTCACCTTTTATCTAGATGTAATTTATTGACATTATTCGAGTATGGCAATCCTACCAAGTTTAGAGCATTTGTGGAAAAGTCTGTGTGCTTTTGGCCTTGCCTTATCACCTTGGCATTGTGGTCCTTGGGTTGATACACTCTTCATCTTCCCCTTCTTCTATTTGTGCAGTAGTAGTGCGCTCTTGTCTGGACCATGTCTGTGAATCATGACCACATATACGAGATTTAAAGTTCTTATATCTACGTAGTCGTTGTGGGCTCTTGTCTAGGTCATGTCTGCGTAATATTTTATGAACACTCTATGGGGTTGGCTAACTTATAATTTGTTGTATAGACACATCTGTTTCATTTAGGAATATTCTTGCTTTATCTGAGTGAAATAGCAAGTTGGGGAGGGTATCTGACATTAATTTGTTTAACATGAGCTAATAGCAATATTCGGCGTCCGCCTAGGCGTTGATGCCAGCCTAACCTTGGAAAATATCATTGTGCGAAGGAAAAAGAGCCTAGGATGACGCATCACAGTTACAAAAAGGGGAAAAAAGAGAAAAGAAGAAACGAGAAGGAGAAGAGGGAAAACAACTTATTTGAGGGCTTCTCGCTGCCATCCCTTGCTGATTGCATTTGAGGAGGTTAGGTTTTTTTATTGGTGGTTTGCTTTTAAGTATAAGTATAGTTCACGTCTTAAAACCAAAACCCAACTTAATAAAAAGAACCCACCAAGTCTCTTGTTATACGTGTAATATAGCTTAAATTATGTCGTATTACAAGTACATACCTTAAAGCCCTATGCGCCGCTTACAAGGCCTAGACGTTTATAGCTCTCTCCACCACCAAGGTCCACCTAGCATTTTTTAGAACATTGGCTAATGGTATGGAAAGGTGTTGGGTTGATTGCCATTATGAGCTGGAGAATAGTTGGTTTAGGAGCTGATTAGTTGCTGGAAAAGCTGAAAATTTGTGAGAGATACTGATTTGGTGTTGACTCGTAAAAACTGAAGGCAAGAGATTATGGAAATCGTGTAGGCTATACAATCAGGGTGTTAGGATGGAAATATAAGAGCATACTTGTTGGTTGTTTTAGATAGTAATTGATGTAGGACAAGCGGAAGAAAGGGACTAAAAGAATATACTTGGCTAAAAGCCACAATCACAAGGCATAATAGTTGAATCATTCAGTATAAGTACTAGCAATGGACTACATTAGTTTTATATAGGAAAATAGCAAAACCATAAACTAAATGACCAAGTAAAATACTATAATCCTAGGAAATCTATTTAAATATGGAAACAAAATCCCTAATTAGTAATGATTATCTACTACTATAATACTATGGTAGAATAATCTACTAATATAATCAAAATATATCCTAATATTATCTACTAAAATAAACTACTTACATTTAATTCATCATAAACAATAATATAAAATAATTAATTAATAATATTTTGATTCTCTTAATTCCATCCTCACGAGTAATTTTTAAGGGGCCGAGTAAAATGTGAAAAGGAGAAGTTGAAATAAATAAACTTAGAATATATTTTAAGAATTTGGTTCGTCAGGCTTACCTCAAGTAATTTTAGGTTATTTTTCTCTCTTGTTTTTTTTTTGTTTCTTACTTCAGTTTATGTGTTGCGTAGCACATTCATAGCTTTCAGGTTTCATCCCAGATTAGCAGAAGTCAACATTTTTGGACCAAAAAGATTATCAAACACATACATTATTTACTTATTTTTTCGTTCGTACTTGGGGATTAGACTTTGGCAATCAAAAGAATTTTAACTGTCAAATTGCAAAGGAAGAGTAGTCATGTATGTCAAGTGAAATTTCATTGATATTAGAAGAATTAGTTTAAAATGTATATACAGTAGTAGAATGTGCTTTGGTTTATACTTGTAATAGGCTTAGTGGGGTCTATAAAGAGACATTTTGGAATGTGATAGTTGGAGGAGTATAATACATATTAATGTGTCTGATTTATAGAAAGTAAAGAGCAAAGAGAGCCTTAATAGATCCGAGCGAATGTACGTTTAACTATTTTTAGGACTTAATAAGATATTTAAAGGTCATGATGTTTCATACTATTGTAAAAATTGTAATAAATTTATCATAGCTGGAATATTGATATAAATTATAATGTGTATGAGATGGAAGTTGAACAAGGCGTGAATTACTGAGTAGTTGTGAGAGGATAATGCATGGGGAATTTGGCTATTATATGGTTATGTTTTAGCGGTGCCTGACATTATTGGAGGACAAACAGTAAAGTCCAACTTGAAACCTGTTTTCAATATGAAGGCCTCATTTGATACTTTTTAAATATTTTAATATGATCAAATTATCAACCAAAAAAAATGTTAATATGGCCCTTGAACTATGCATTACTGCAAGAAGGTTTCTCTAATTAACCTCATGTCATTAGTCTTGCATAATCTTAATTTACAGAAATTTCAGTTGCAACTTTTTGAGATGTTTGTTCTTTGTTTTTACTGTTTTATTTTTTTTATTTTTATGGTTATTTTTATTTATTTATTTTTGTTCTGCTAGTTAGTGCTAGATGGACACTTATTTTGATGATATATGTATTTATATGGTTGAGGTTACTCATAGTATGCTTGTAATATAAAATAATAAAAAATTTGTCAGTGCTCTTATCCTGCATGCGTAGTTGATGTCACTATTGTCTGTGAATGCTCAAACGCTATAGCGTTATTCAAATGCTTTATTTAGTGCATAAGCTGTGTAGAATTTAAGTTTACTTTTTGTCAGGGGGCAGAAATTACTTTTTCCATTCTACAATGATTATTATGATGAATAAGATGAACCAAATTGTAATAATTGACTAAAATGATTTAAAAAATGCCAATAAGGAGTTTTTTTGAGATGCACAGTGTAATTGATGGGGATTCCAAGTCAAGAACAAGGAAGAGATTTTTAATATTTATTATTTGGAGTTTTTATTATGTTTAATATAAAAGTAGTTGAGGTGATTTATGTATTTTATTTATTAGTGGGGATTTAGGACATTAGTTAGTGATTATGAATTATTAATAAGGGCATTTTAGTCGTTTAGTACTTTTATTATTTCCCAAATAATAGTAGGGTTTTGTCTCTTTAAATAGTGATGTAATCCCCACAAGTCATTTAGACTACAGAATATTGAAATTGAAATTGATTGTTTTATTCATATTGTAGAGGTATTTTATCCATCTTGGTGTTGATATACTTGAGAGATCGTTTAAACGTGGAGTTTAAATCCTAGTTTATTATTCGTTAATCCTTTACCGCAAATCTGTCCTACATCAGTAATTATATGAACTTAAGCTACACAAGTAATCCTTTGGTCCAGAATAATCTCATTAGTCAAATAGTCTAAATTTATGTATTTAAGTATTTTCTCCACTTCATTTAGGAGAAGTCAGAAACCTTAACCTATGATAACTTGACAAGTGATTTTGAGTTATATTGGACACGGATCCCTGATCCTTCCATAGTTTTGTTTTCCAAACTTGATTTAATTTTTTACGTAACCGTCTTAAACCTAATCGTTGACTGTAAGAAGCACAGCCTTCTGCTTTGACAAGACTCGAGGAGGCAATCTACAAGCAAAAGGTTCAGATTAGGGATTATGGGTATTGCCAAGAGCACAAAGACTACCCAAAACTTTTTCTCATCCTATAAAATATAATCAACTCTCTAATCAACACAAACTTCCCTAGGACATAAGGCTCTTTAGTTAATAGCGAGAGCTTAGAAAGGGCAACTATCCTGAAATTTCATGTGCATACATGTTTATATTTTTGTGGCCTAAAATTCCCAATTGATATTCTAATATTATTTTTAGCTGATATAACTGTATCCGTTCTTAAATTTCCAACCTTAAATTTTCATAAACCTATCCCTCCCTAGAAAAACCTCCTTTAACAAGAACCTGTTTTTTTACTCTCTTGATAGCGTTAGTCCCTCTTTGGGAAAGTTTTGGATGGTTTAGGAAGGAGATAATAAAGGGGAAGAAACAAGGAAAAAAGAAATAGGAGAAGAAGAATGCTCGAAGGCTGCAGGGCTACAATGTACATGGCCTTAACTCAATCAATATATTAATTACTTTAATTACTCTAAGAGATTATAATACCTATATAGGAGATTTAATACTTGGTGACTAGGTACAGTGGTAAATAATACTTGGAGACTAGGTACAGTGGTAAATACATTTTTCCCCACTCTACTAGGGGTCGGTTTACAAATGCATCACCGAACTGATTTTTTTTACAATCGACTCATTGAACTTTAAATATTTATCAAATCGTTACAAAATTCGTTAAATGAGTTGACTTTTAACAGAACATCCACGTCAGCTTTTAAATGAATATTAGCTGCTTCATGTGCAATTATCCTAGTTGTTGCCACATAGGAAATTAAATGGGTTTAACTACTTTTTATTGACTTTCTTTACAAATTGTCATAATACCCTCAACATTAATAATGAAAAATTATTAGTATTTTTTCTTTGACAAATTTGTCTTTTATTGTATTAAGATATAATACATATATTATTAAAATAAGAGAAATTTGGGTAAATTTTGAATTTGAGTAGTGTCTTTAACATTATTCATAAGTATTTTCATATTAAGCACAAATTAAAAATTAAAATTCATAAAAATAAATTCAGACTTCAAAAATTTAACTAAAATTTTGAAAATTAATTACTACCTCCGTCCCACAATAAGTGCTTTTTTAGGCTTAATATTTTTTCCCAAAATAAGTGATGTGCTAGAATTCTAATACATTTTTTACAATATTTTTTCATATGTGCCCTTATGCAACCAATGGTATTTATTGGGAAGTTGAAAGGTTGAAAAAAGAGAACGAGAAACCAAAAGGCAATAAAAAAAGTCTCAAACAAAACAAAGAAAGTATATTAAGGGTATTTTTGTCATTTTAGCTTGTGTATTGGTATGTGTGATTTAAGTTAAAAAAGCACTTATTATGGGACGGAGGTAGTATTATTTTAATTTTTGAAAATTAATATAATTATTATTCATATTATGAAATCATTAAATCTAGGCTTAAATATAAAAAATTAAAATTAAATATATTAACAAATAATTAAATTAATTAACAAATATATTAACAAATATTTAAATTAAATAATAAAATATATTAATTAAATTCATTAATAATAAAATATATTAATGTATAATTTTTACAAAGGTATTTATATAAAATTAATGAGTTCATATTTTTTAAAATTTTTATTAAATTATCAAAACTCCAATTTCACGTTGATATTGAAAATTTTACATTAGATCCACAGTTATTCTGTCAACTAGATTATTCTCGTTCATCGTAATCCTTGTTGTGCTGTGTACTCTCTCTCATAGAAGATCAACTTCAACGCTTAGAAACTCTCTTTACAATGAATGGACTAGTGGAATTTTTGATTGAAGCAGCCTTGCTTTGCTTGTCATGATTCACGTTCTTCTACTATATTACATCTATAAAGGATAAAAAACGATCTTCAAAACAGAGGTTCAAGTAGATAATTGAGATAGATATTGAGGGGACATTGGGAAAGAAGAATCAATGATGAATTCTTCAATTTTAATTCATATTTTGATTTAACGATGAGATTAAGGATGCAGCGGAGGTATCAGAAGTTCAGATCTAGATCTGGATCTGGGTTGTTTAGATCTGGATCTGAATAGACCTAATTAAAAGGCCTCTCCCTCTGATCCTTTCTTCAAATCCTTTTTCTAAAATCCATTCCTCTTCTTCGAGCAGCTCCAGCTTAGAACTTCCATTGCCGGTTGCTTTCTTGTCTCTGAGAATCTCGATGTTTCAAGGCAGTTGAGAAGCGACTTGGTGGGGGGGGGGTCTAACTAAGGAGGTTGGACCACAGCTGTGAGAGAGAATCAAGTTCTGAACGCGATTCAAGTGATGAAGTAGATTTGTCTTTCGACTACTTCCGACTACGGATCTGGGTTGAGAGTTTTAGAACTTAGTTGCTTTGATTTGATTTTGATGAGTTTCAGATTTTTGATTTGAATTATTTTGGATTTGTGGTCAAGAAAATGATGAATTAGATTTGTATTTCGGCTAGTTCTGATTACTATGATGAATTAGATTTGGATTTGTGGTGAAGAAGATGATGAGTTAGATTTGGATTTGGATTTGGATTTGTTGTGAAGAAGTTGATAAATTCAGATTTGGATTTGTGATGAAGAAGATGATAAATTCAGATTTGGTTTTGAAGTGAAGAAGATGATGAATTATATTAGATAATTTTGTATCTTTAAAGTTAACTTAAAATATTTAAAAATTAAAAAGATAATATGAATTCATTAATTTTATATAAATACACTTGTAAAAATTATATATTAATTTTATTAATTATTAATATATTTTTTTTATTAATTTAATAAATTGTTATTTAAAAAAAGAAGAGAGAATTCAAGCTTGAAAATCAAAAAATTTAAACTAAAATTATTTTGTTATTATTATTAAAAAAAATCCATGGTGGGTCTTATATTCCACGTAAGCGTGGCCATGTGGTGTCATGTAGACTTTCCGTTAACTTTTAACACTTTTAGACGGAAGTTTCAATTTTTGTAAAAAAGTTATAGTTCAATGAGTTGATTGTAAAAAAAATCAATTCGGTAATGCATTTGTAAACCGACCCCTAGTAGAGTGTGGAAAAGTGTATTTAACCCAACTAATATATGATTGTAACTTAGGTAACCTTAATAAGAAAATAACTCCTGTTTACTTACCTCCAAAATTTAAATATTTTAAGTAATTTATGTACTACAATTACAATAAATTTATCTTTAGATAATTATTTAATCTTCACATGATGCTCAACATCATTCTTTCCTCTATTGAGAAAAACTTGTCCTCGAGTTTTAAAGTGTGGAAGATTGAGTCAGCCTACAATTACAATAAATTTATGTTTAAATAATTAGACAATAGTTATTAATCTTCATATGATGCTCAGCATCATTTTTTCGTCTATTGAGAAAAACTTGTCCTCAGTTTTAAAGTGTGGAAGAATGAGTTAACTTAACTCCTAATATTGAATCCATGAAATTGAAAATCTTTAATCTCTTTGGAGTTTGATATTGTGGAAGTAGTAATAATTTGTTTTTCTTTTCAAGTATAATTTTGAAAGCTTCGTTGATAACAAGCTCAATATATAAATGAATTTGTGCTTCATGGCTACTTTGCTCCTGGTTAAGAACTTCAACTACTTTTTCAATGCTTTGGTCTTCACCTGCTCTTTCAACTTTTCCTTAGGTGAAATTGTTTGTTATCTTTTTGAGTCACTGAATTATTCCTTTTTTCCTTATCATTGAGATCCGCTCACAATGGCCTTGGATAGTTTTATTAAATTCTTTGATGGAATTCAAAATTTCATATTGATTTCTTCTTTAGATTTGCTATTACAATTTTTTTTGCTTGCTTAACCAACTTGGGAGAAATACTTGTCTAATTCCCTACATGAAATATAGTTTGGAACAATACCTAGATGCTTCTCGTAACGTAAGTACTGAACTTTCAAGTTTTTATGCATCACACTCCAGATTTCTACAAAGGATCCGATATTTATATGGGTCATCATCTGTCTTTAAACCTTAGCAATCATTTCTTTTGATTTCTTCACCCTGCAAAAGATTTTAGTTGGGGGTGAAGGAGTCAATTTCAAGATTAATTTCATGATTTGAGTTGTGATTAGGAGTGTACTATAATGTATTGTGGAACATTGCCTTACAGCACTAAGAAGGATGCTTAAGTAAGAGGGAAGAAAATGAAATTTCTTGTGATCAACTATATGGAAGACAGGAAGAGGAGCATGGTCTCCTTTTCATTATAAAATAGAGCGTGAAATTCTTTACTCTTTTTCTTTTTCTTTTTGGAGGAAAAAAATAGTCCAAATGACAAAACTGTCACCCCAAGTTTGGCCAAAAAGTAATTTGTCCCTTAAAGTTTGGGAATCGTCAACTAATACCTTTGAGTATTTTGATTTTCTAAATTCATTTTTGATTCGTATTTGTCATGTATTAACCTATTATTGCTCCCAAAATTAAATCCTCCACAAAATCAGTATCAAATTAATTACAAAATTAAGCTCAACATCATAATCAACAAAATTAATCAAATGCAATGACAAAATCAAAATCATCAACATCATCAATAACAAAATCAATCAAATGCATTTTTAGGATTTTATTTTTAAATAACAAAGGTAATATAAAAAAAATTAAGTAAAAAATCATCAAGAAAATCAATTATGGGCGCTTCCATCTTCCTCAATTCTGGTTGTCCATCTTCTTCTTCCTCATGTCAAACCTTAAGTTCATCATAACCCCCAACCAATGAGTTCATGATGAAATTCCTACCGAAAACTCTTGATAACAACTAAAATGCACAAATTGTACATCAAAAGTCCGAAATAAGCCAAATATATATATTAAATTCAACATCAAATCTCTCTCAATCGCTGCCAACCTTAATCGCAAGAGATCGACATACAAAATAAAGAAAATGAAAAGGAATGAAAAATAGAAGAATCTGCAATCCCGCTATCAGTCGTGATATTCTTAGTCGAACCCACCAACATTAATTGTTGGGAAGCAAAAATAAGGCAAGAACCCAATAGATTCACAGTCGCCAGCGTGATGTGCTTGTTGATTTAGTTTTGTTGCTAACGATGCGGGAGAGCTCAAGACCCAGTTGATTTGGTTGCTACAAAAGTAATTTGGTTGGTACCATATGCTCATAATTGTTGGTGTTGATTGGTTTGGCTGCTAACAGAATTGATTTGCTTGGTGAGGAGAGAGGATGAAAACCAGTATGAAGATTTCATTAGATTTAATTGAGTTTTATTGTTATCTGGCTTTTACGTTAAATTAGTTTTAATTTTAATATCAACTTAGTTTTAGTTTTAATTATATATATACGTATATGTATACACTAGCATATACTTATGGCTACAGTTTGAATACTTCAAATCCGTATTCAATTCGTAGTCACTTCAAGATTTACTTACAAGTGTCCATCTCCGACAAGTAATAGGAATTCAAAGCGTATTTTCAGTTCAAAATTGATCGGAGCCGACCAAAGGGAACAATACTTTGAGGTATTGATTGACAATTCCCAAACTTTGAGGTACAAATTGCTTTTTGGCCAAACTTGGGGCGACAGTTTTGTCATTAGGCCAAAAAAAAGTCTGGAGGCATGTATAGCAGAATGCTCAATTCCCTCAATTCCAGAAACTTTATTTTCTTTGGAGTTGTGTCTTTGTTCAATTTAGTGACATTTTTTAGATGTTCTGCTGAAACAGTGTGCTGTAAAATCCATTTGCTTTTTCCCTCAGTTTGTTTGTTCATTTTAGATTTTCGGTACATGTATCCCCAACCCAAAAAAGAAATAAATAAATTGTTTTTTAAATTTATTTTATTTATCTACATTCTTTCTATTTATATTTTGAATTATTTATTACCCCAACTAGTCTGGGATAAAATGTGTTGAGCTGAATTTGGTTTCTTCACCTTTATTACTTTTTCTTGTGTTTTTTGTTTAATTATTTTATCTTCTTAAGGGCTAGAATGTGGTTGGACCAATGGTTTCAAAAGTCAAAAAAAATGTTTCATTCACTTGATGTAGTGTCTTAAAATCTTGCAATGATGGGATTTTGGTCTCAGTCAATTTTTCTTTTTTTTTTTGTTACTTCGATGTTAGTGTTTACTGGCATCTTGATGTTGTAGTTTAGTTGGGTAGGGGCCTAATTATTTTGTTCTTTCAAAAACCTTGGTACTTATATTCCTGAAGCTCTTGTCTGCATTCAGTAATATACAAATGTATACGTGTACTGAGCATCACATACAAAAATAAACTTTATCACCACATCAACGTAAAATACTAATTTTGGAACCTGTGAGGAAGCTTCTGCTTCTTTTTGTTATGTCATTTTTGTGAATTATTGTGGCTAGGGCTGTCTATCTTTTGGGTCTTATTTGGTGAGCCTAGAATTAAGCTGAAAAATCCCTTACTATTGGTGTACTGTACATGACCTGCCTTGAGTCGTCGTTCTCAAGGGTCTGGAGCATTCAAGAGCGTAGAAACAGTAATTCCCTGTATACTTAGTCATGAATTTTGTTTGATTCAATGTCATTATCATGGCTTGCCATCGTCTTAGATTAGATATTACTCCTATAATTGCTGTATTTTGGTTTGCCATTTTTATTCTGTCATATTTGTGATACTGATGTATATATGTTTGTACTTGTTCTGCAGCACTTCTGGGTGTCCATTTGGTGAGGGATGCCATTTCTTACATTATGTTCCTGGTGGCATTAAAGCCGTGGCCCAAATGACTGGCAACAAACCAGCTCATGCAGCTCCTACCAGAAATCCTGTACTCCCACCTTCATTTCCAGATGGTTCATCTCCTCCAGCTGTGAAATCACGCTTGTGCAACAAATACAACTCTGCGGAGGGGTGCAAGTTTGGCGATAAATGTCATTTTGCTCATGGTGAATGGGAGCTTGGGAGGCCAACAGCAGCTCAGTCCCATGAAGATCCTCGTGCCATGGAACCAATGCCAGGCAGCAGGTATGGGGGGCCGGATGGAGCCTACCCCTCCAAGCCACGGAGCTGCAGCTAGCTTTGGGGCCTCTGCCACAGCGAAGATCAGTGTTGACGCATCTCTTGCTGGAGCTATAATTGGTAAGAGCGGTGTAAACTCTAAGCAAATCTGTCGCCTGACCGGAGCCAAGCTTTCCATTAGAGATCACGAGTCTGATCCTAACCTAAGGAACATTGAGCTTGAGGGTTCGTTTGATCAGATCAAGCAAGCCAGTCAAATGGTCCGTGAGCTAATTGTGAACATTGGATCAGCCTCGGGACCTCCGCCGAAAAGCCATGCAGTTTCAGGCGGCTCTGGTCCTGCAAGCAATTTCAAGACAAAGCTCTGCGGGAACTTTACCAAGGGGTTGTGCACTTTTGGTGACAGGTGCCACTTTGCACATGGAGCCGATGAACTTCGCAAGTCAGGGATTTGATTACTTCATCTGTCGATCACTCTCTTACTGCACCTGTCAGGACATCTCTGCCGTGGCGCCGTAGCTGTTTTCTATTATTGTTGTTTCTGGATGCAGATGAGATTATTAGACAAGATTGCAGTATCAAGAGTTATTCTAGGTATTATTATTGATATTTTGGGTGTTGACCAATTCTTTTGTACTGAGATTTTTGACATTTCAAGTTCTCTGGTTTGGGCTTAAAATGTTGACAATCATTTTAGACTTGGTACCTTGTTTCCTGGTATCTCTAGATTCCAGACCTACTTAAAAGTGTGGATAATGACAAAATAAAAAGATGTAAACAAAACAAAGAAGGTAATACAAACTAATAACGTTCAAAATATACTTTTTTGATGATGCTGGTAAATAAATAAGTCAAATGAGCACCAATTAAATACAAACCAAGAGAGGACACCATCAAAAAAATTACCTCACGCAGTAAAAAAAAAGATGACTATTAGTAAATTAAGTAACTCGATGATTACATATAATACCATATAAGAATAATAATACTATAAATATAGAGACACATATTGGGGATAAACCGTGTATAAGCTCAGATCCAAAAAAACAAAGCATCTCACTTGCCTTTTAGGCTATAAAGGTAAAAATCAACAAGGAAAAAGCCAATTTGAAGATGAAGAGAAATGTTTGTTTCATCTGCAGAACAACTGTTCTTGGTGAATCTCACGGTACTTTTTTTTCTCTCTCTACAAACCCATTACTCTTGCCCTCCGATTTGTATTGTAACAGTAGCAATCTACTTCTCTTTCATTCTCATATACCTGCTGCCACTGTTTCAAGAAATTCTGATAAACCCAGATCTAGATTTGATACCATTACTAACCTCAATGATGCTCACAATCTGTTCGATGAGATGGCTCAAAGAAAACCTCTCCCGCCTACAATCCAATTCAATAAATTGTTGGGGGCAGTTTCAAAAATGGAAAATTATATTGATTCTATCGACTTGTTTAAGAAGATGGGTAAATTGGGTATTCCAGTTGACGAATATACTATTGAGTATAGTAATTGACAGTCTTTGCCACTTGAAACAAGTCAACTATGGTTTTGCTATCTTAGGCACCTTCTTCAAGTGTGGTTTTATACCAGATGGCTATGATGGACCAACCACTATTTATTTATTCATAACGACTACTAGGTAGTATATATTACACAACATTTGATGCACGCGTTTATGATGAGTTAAATGAGTTATGTTTAATAAGTTATAATTGGATCGATGTTTAAACTAAAGGCGCATAAATAATATTCATCCAATAATATTCATCCATTGAGCAAGTTTAATTACATATTAATCAACGACATGTAAGGGCTTAATTTATATAATTTTAATACAAACAACTATATATATAGTATTAATTATGATATCTAAACATAAATTTATATTAATTCTAATATTTAATATTTTATAGATTGACATAAAAGGGTCATATATATTGTTTGCCTGTAAATATACGATATTATTTTTAATGTGTTGCGTTTGATTTTCAAACTTGTATTTAAAATACTAATACTTATACGGTAAAAACACATTAAAAAGTTAAACCCTAGACCCTAGCAGGACGCCTTCTCCTTCCTCCTTAACTTCATAGAGTATAATCTTATATTCCCATATCTCGCCCTAAACCTTAGCAGCCCCTCCCAGCTTCTTCTCCCTTCTGCTGCATAATCTACTTTTTCTCTGAAACTAAAAAGCTAAACTCAAGGAAGTAAAAATGTCGTCTTTAGCACTGAAGAAGAACTACCGCTGTGCTCAGTCTTTGCAGCAATTCTACAGCGGTAGACCCTACGCCGTCTCTGATGACGAATCTTTCATCGTCTGCGCCTGCGATGACACTATTAAAATCTTCGATACTTCAAATGCTTCTGTCAAATCAACGATTGAAGGAGATTCGGAGCCTGTCACTGCTCTCGCTCTTAGTCCTAGTAATAACTTCCTCTTCTCTTCAAGCCACAGTTGTAAGACCTCAACTTTTATGAATAAAGATTTAATTTTCTTTATATATTATTTCGAAATAGTAAAGTATTGATTTGATAAATGTGAAAAATTATGGGTAAAATGTGCAAATATTTCAAAATAAAAAGTGGTTATAAAATATTCATTGTTGTCGGGGTTGGTCGTGGAATATTCTTGTTGTCGGAGAATATTCGTACGACGGCGCAGCTATTTGTGGCCCCACAACGGAATAACTGTTGGATATAGAAAGCGATAGAAATAACCTTTGTATAAATAACGGTAAAACTATTACGGTTAAACTGTTAAAATACCCGATGATAAAATTACAGTAATACGCGGTGTTGCACAGTAGCACACGGTATTGCACAGTATTTTGAATTATTGATTCTTACATGAGAAGGCACTTACTTAATTATTGTTACAGTAATTACTGTTCAATATGTTATATTATTGATTCAATAATTGCATGATATTTTATTGGTTCAATAATTGCTGCGTTGATATTTTATATCAATAATTGCTACGTTACTATTTTATATGATTGATTCAATAATTGCTACCGTTGATATTTTGTATTATTGATTCAATAATTGTCACTGCACAGTATTTCACATTATCAAATCAATAATTCATATTATTTGAATAATATTATTAGATAGCATTATTGGTAATGTCTAAGGAAGTTCTGTCGAGGAAATGAGTTAGGTTAATCTAATTGCGCGCCAGTAAGGAGAAATTCTTATCGGAAAGCCCCCCTCTTTCCTGGGAACGACCTGGTTGTCAATATTGTAGTTCTGTAATATTATTTATGAATAATTAATTATTGATTTATATGATAAGGAAAATATTTATTTTGTGGATATAAAAGAAGGAATTAGTGCTGATGTGTTTTTTATCAGTATTTTGGTGTGAAAAATCATCCGTTTATGGATTTCGGATAATTTATGTTTTGAATTTGAAAAAACTTCCTTCTATACAGTTGTAGAGAATTAAATTTCTCATGGAAAGGACATATAATCTATATTTTTCTGATAAAATGGCTATTTATTATGAATTATTGAAGTTTCGAAAATAAATATTTTTTATAAAATGGTGGGATCCCACTTTTGGTTGGTGTGAAAATGTTGATTTTGGTGGGCCCCTACTTGTGGTGGTTGATATTGGGTCAAGGAATTATGCGTAGAAATTTTTTTATTAATATTTTATTAATTTAGTCTACTTTGGCATCCTAAGCTTTTCCTATAAATAGGGTGCTTATGTTAGAATTGAAAATCACACCAGAATCAGAAGTTTTCTCTCTATAATATCGAGCGTATTTTTGCGAGTATTTAGATACTTTGAGTGTTAGTATTCGTACAAGTTTCCTTCGGAATTATATTCGATATTCCAGTCCGAAATACTATTCTTTTGAGGTAAGGGATGTTATTTTCTTTCGTAAATGATGTTATTCTTTTCAATATCATTATACCAAAATATTGACATGGATTTTATTATGAAATTCTTACTTTTTTCGTCAGGGTTCTATTCACGTATACGGCACTATTTACGGAAAAATTAAATTTTCTTCTATTTGTCCAAATTGTCTGTTATAGGTTACTATCTTTGATTGGATCCAAGTTTTTATCTTTATTCTTGAATTTTGCTCCATAAAGTATTATTATGGAATATTCTTGAACTTGGATAAACTAAATTACGAATCCCTAATCTTTGTTCTTTATCTTACGGATTCGTTCTTTAAAATATTTTTCATCATCCTCAGTCCTAAAAGGTGATATAACTGAATATCTTTTGCCTATAGAGCAAAGATGAATGATTACCTGATGAATATCTTTGGCCGTAGTGCAAAGATGGACAGGTGTTGAGATGAACATGACCACTGGTGATACAAATGAATATCTTTGGTCCGTAGTGCAAAGATGAATATTTGATTTGAGATATATATTGATTGATGTTACAGGGATAAAATATTGATGATGGACTTTTAAATCATATAAGATAGTAGATTTCATTCTCTACTTAACTCTTCTAATGAAAGGTTATTTTCGCTGCTAATATTGATTTAAAACTTGTTGTCAATAATATTTTATCTGAATTGTTGAAGAATAACGATAATTTATTTTTCATTATCTTAGTCATAATATTCTTTACTGGGCTAGTTAAGCTCACCCTTTTCATCTATTGACCTCTTCAGGAAATGAGAATGTTGCGGGAACTAGTCGGGGGACAGAGTAATGGTCCAAGTTAGAGCAGTAGTAGTCCTCACTATTTCTAATAAATAGTGTGATAATAATTGTAATGAGTACTTAGTTTGAATGTTAATATTTTTTACATATTTGTATTGACATTCACAGTTATGTGGTCGTATTTTGCACGACCGTGTGATATAAAGTTTGTATTTGAATTCTGTACCATGTATTTGACGACTCAGAATGAATTGGGTTGACTGGACCTATTCTGGGGGCGTCACATGTGTCGCTTCTGGTGGGTTGCTAGGCCACAGCGGGGGCTGATAGGAAAGTAATGGTGTGGGATGTTGATCGTGGGTTCTGCACACATTACTTCAAAGGTCACAAAGGGGTTGTCACTACTATTATGTTCCATCCTGACCCAAATAGATTGCTTCTAAGTTTGGACTAAGAACCCAAAAGTTGATGAAATGTATTTCTGACTAATTTTTACATCGGTCTAAATAATATGCTTTTTAAATACTAATTTTGACATCGGTCTATTAAATCCCGTGGTTAAATAGAAGGTAATGGTTGGTTATATAATGTGTGTTCTGACATTTAGAGTGTCAACTTTGTTAGTTTTCTAGTTGTTCTGATGCAAGGAAATTAGATTGTAATTAAGTGCTTGGATTAACATTGTGCTAAATGTTGAAGTTCTACCTATGTAGTCGTTTATGAGTGTAAAAATTACTTACCCACCAGAAACAGTTTGGTTTTTCGTGAATAGTGCCGTATACGTGAATAGTGTCGTATACGTGAATAGTAAATTCGACGGAAAAAGTAAGAATTTCATGAATAAAATTCATACCAATATTTTGGTATAATGATATTGAAAAGAATAACATCATTTACGAAAGAAAATAACATCCCTTACCTTAACAGAAGAGTAATTTTGATTGGAATATCGGATATTATGTGGACGAAAACTTTCACCGTAATCCACACTCAAACTATCCTTATACTCACAAGAAATATGCTCGATATTATAGAGAGAAAATTTTCTGATTCTGGTGTGATTTTCATTTCTAACTAAGCACTCTATTTATAGGAAAGGAGTAGCACACCATAGTTGACACTTTACATCTGCGGAGAAAATTCTTAGCATACAAGTTTTGAAAATCTCCTAGCCACCTCAAAGGACAAGTTTTCAAACTTTTCACCAACCACCTGCTAATATATATATATATATATATATATTAAAATATTTATTAAAAAGAATTAAATTCAATTTTCTCTCTTCCACCTCATTTTATTTTTATGCCATAAATTTATTACAACAATATCACCACTTCAAATTATAAAATTATACTATTATATTATCACATTATAATATTATAATGTAATATTATAATAATATATTTGAATAAATATTTTATCGAAGAAGATAAAATGTCATCTTTCAACAAATGTCACATACTAAAAATTCTTCCCTTTATATCAAAATTGAATAAATATTTACTCATCATATTTATCAACAATTTAATTATTCACAATTAGTAATATTATAGAATCACAATATTAACAACCAGATTATTCCCAGAAAAGAGGGGGCCTTCCGATAAGGATTTCTCCTTACTGGCGCGCAATTAAATAACCCCTCCTCGACATAACTTTCTTAGACATTGTCAATAATGCTATCTAATAATATTATTCAAATAATAAGAGTGACAATTATTGATTTAATAATGTGAAAAACTGTGCAATGATAATTATTGAATCAATAATATAAAATATCAATGTAGCAATTATTGATATAAAATATCAACGTAGCAATTATTGAACCAATAAAATATTATGCAATTGTAGCAATTATTGAATCAATAATATAAAATATTGAACAGTAATTACTGTAACAATAATTGAGTAAGTGTCTTCTTACGTAAGAATCAATAATTATAATTACTGTGCAATACCGTGTGGTACTGTTCAACACCGCGTATTACTGTATTTTAACCACCAGGTATTTCAACAGTTTAACCGTAACAGTTTTACCGTTATTTATAAAAAGATTATTTCTGTCGCTTTCTATATCCGACAGTTATTCCGTTGTGGGGCCCACAAATAGCTGCGCCACCGTACGAATATTCCTCGACAACAAGAATATTCCACGACCAAACGCATATTCCCCGACAACAATGAATATTTTATAACCACTTGCTTATTTTGAAATATTTGCATATTTCACGCATAACTTTTCACATTTATCAAATCAACACCTTATTATTTCGAAATAATATATAAAGAAAATTAAATTTTTATTCATAAAAGTTGGGGTCTTACAGTTCTTTTCTTATATAGTTGTACTTTGTATTCATTATTAAAAAGAGTTATTAATACGTGTAATATTTTTCTCTTATGCTTTTTCTTCTTACAGTTGATAAAGCGATAGACTTTTTTCTCGATTTATAAACGCTTCATTTAACCTTAAACCCAACCACACGCAGTTTCATCACTAAAACCCCCAAATACTAAGGTATAATAAAGCCCTAGTCCCACCTCTCTGTGATAGTAGGAAAGCCTTAAACCCCATTTTAAGGTCCATCCTGCATCATTACCCCATAGGGATCTTTGTAAGGAGTTGAAGGTCATTCTTACCGTTTAATTTTACAGGTAGTTTGGGTAAGTCTATTGACAATAAGGATCTATACACTCCAGGCATACTTTGTTGTTATGAATGATATCATTTAGGAATTAGGTGTGGAGGCCACTTAAGCATATGTGATCCTCTGCTTCTAAATATTATTGCATTATTTATATTATACGTGGTAATATTTATGTAGGACGAGCCCGAGAAAGTTGGTTCGAACAATATAAAAGTCTTTGGAAACCCATGAATTAAAAGTTGTATTTTAATTGGTTTTATTTAATTTGTAGGTATCTTATTAGAGTCCAATTTAGGTTAGGAAAGTTGTCTAGGAGTATTATAAATAGTGATGTACTTTATTCTTTTGAGACGTTGAATAATTAGAATTGATTGAGTTTTGTGTGAGAATTGTCTGTGTGATATTAATCCGTTGTTCCAAAACCCCGTACCCATCAAACATAGTGGGGGAAATATTACAAATAATAATGCATCATTCATACATGGGTTAATTTGTGTGTAATAAAGCTGTGAAATGAAGATTATCTTAATAGTATAAGTCTGTCGTGGATCTTCTCTATGAACTAGGAATAGTTTGTGATTAGCCAGTTTATTATCCACTTAGTAAAATCTCTCCCGTCCCCTATTAACATGCTTTTCTAAGTTAGAGGAACTATTGGAAGACCTGAACACATATCATGTACTCACTTTCCATATATAAGTGTTTGCTGAAGCACAATTTCGCAATTGTTTGATTTGTGTGATTACACACACACACACACAATGATCCATAGCAAAATAGGTCAAATAGCATCCATACCATATTTTATAGGGACCAACAATTGAGATTAAAAATTAGAACTCGTCATCCGCTACTATTAGTAATGGATAATGACAGGATTAATACATATATATATATATATGATCATAAATTTACGTACGTACCTCTATAACACTTGATATGCATGACATTAAAAAAGAATTGAGATTAACCCACTCATAATTTATTTAATAAATTAAAATTTCACGTTGGCACCTTAAAACTAAACTCAGAATAAAAAGATGCTTATAAATTTTTGACCAACTGGACTGTGCGGATATACATACAATTGTCTCTTGCATTTCACTTTCACGTGCAGCTCTACGCCTCTACCTAGCTTGACGGAACCACTCTGTCATAATTGACACTTTTAAAGCAAGAAATGAAGAAACTAAATTCAGGTTTCACCAATTAAACTATAATTATCCCTTTGCCTAAAGCAAAAAGTAAAATTAAAAAAGTCCAAATAAATGACTGAAAAGAAATATATATAATTTCCTTTAGAACCACTTGAACATAATTTACTGCACTTAACCCGTATAAAAAAAAAGAAAAGAAGATCAACCTGACTTTCAAGAAGAACAGAAAAATACACATTAAAAATTTCCAATAACAAATATTTTTGGTTGGCCTTCAATTTCATCCACTGGGTGGGTTACCACTTACCTACTTCTCATAGCAATAAGCCTACTTCTGAGGTGGAACATTTAACAACAAAGGATGAATGAACTAACAAATACCGCAAGGTTGTAATAAATGCAGGCAGCACCTGTAGTGTGTTATGCAAGCGATGAAACATTCACGTAAGCTACTCCCTTGCTTTTCTTATGTGCAACATCTCTGGATTTGTGCAACTTCCGTTTCTTTGAAGAGATCTTATCTTTTGGATCTACGACATCCTGCTCTTGCTCCTCTGCGGCAACTTCTAATAATTGTTCATCATCTGCATCCTTGGTATGCTTCACAGAACTGCTTGTCAACTCTATTTCCTTCGTTTCTGGTTCGATAACAGACATTCCTGTTAGAGTATAGTCCAACAGGAAGGTGCTTCTTTCAAGCCTATCTATCCTACTGAAATGCCTCTGAGAGTAAGGGATGAGGCCTTCAAGGAGTTCTCCAATGCCTCTTATCTGAAAAATTGCAACACATTATGTATTCTATGATTCACATTTCAAAGGTTTTGTGAACAAAGAAATAGCACCTGGAGGTGGGAGAGAGGGGGAGTTTTGGAAGTAAGAAGCAAGACCCGAGAACAGTAGTATGATTTCTGTGTGTGCATGTCTCAAAAAAGGAATGTACAGAGATTATGAACCAGGAATATGATATTCCCTTTCCAGAGTAGAAGCTAGAACTACTACAGCAACTTTAGTTTGCAGTTGCTTCAAGGGCTTTAGTCTCTAGCAACTACTCTCTTTTGAAAATAAAATTGTCTAGCCAATTCAGATACTTGATCCTAACAAAGCAAATACTTAGCAAAATATATATCACTTGCCTTGGATTTAAACCAAGACAAAATCATATGCATTAACCATGTGACTACTAAAGATAGCTTGTCAGTATCCAATTATAATCTTTTTTGGATTAATTCTCTAATCAAGTAACAGATCTAAATATAATTCATCAAACTTTGTCTAATCCATGATTGAAAAGAAGTTCCTAGGACAAGTACTCCTCAAGTCCTTCTTACCAAGTCATAAAGTATATGATGACATATTGTGAAGAACCTCTTTTCCCTCAAAGTAGAGCATCAGGATATGAAAATTTCTGTTTAAACTATCACTAATACCCTATAACAGCTACTCAGCTAGGCAAGTACCTCAGCAATCTCTGTTGGTGGAAGAATGCTGAAAATCCGGAAAAGCACAAACTGTGCTATATGACAGAGCTTTGGCTTTGTATTCCATTCTCTAACATATTCCAAAAGTTGACGGGATTCTTCTTTGTCAAGAGCACGAAGAGCTTTCTCAATCTGATATTCAGCATCGCCATTTCTGCAGATGATTCATCCTTATATAAATAAACTCGGTATACAGACAAAATGGAAAAGGATGAAGAGGGAGAAGACAAAATGCTACCTGCAAAGTTGAGCAAATAAATCAAAAAGTTTATGAGGTCTACGAAGCTGAAAAGCAATTTGAATTGCTTTAGTATAGTCAGCATCAGATACAGCATTCTCTAGCTCTTGGCCCCTTAGAACACCTTCCTCCTATACCAATACAGAAGTCTATCAGAGGGCAATTGATTAGTAAGATACTAATTGCCAAAATATGTGGAGATATTGAATCCACATATTACTAGAGAAATAAAACTTTATGAATGACGGCACAACTTCCAAACCTTTTTTAATGGATTAATATATATGCTAGTACATCATGCAAACAGTAGTTTTAACTTTTGTATTTTGTTATTGGTTTTAAAAGTTTGTGCATTCTATAAAGCTTGCACAAATATTGATCATGGACACAACCAAAAGGGGTACTGGCCCAAATTCCCAAGGGCTTACCTCCAGTTTCTTATTTCCAACTTTCTATCCCATATCAAAAATTAAAATGATATCTTCCTCCATCCCATTTCAATCAGCAGGCATTCCAACTTCCGAGACGTGCCGAAAATGAAACATATTTTGAATATAGTTGAAAATGTAATATGTATCAAGATAAATATACATATATATGTTTGTGTGTGTGTGGCAATTGAAAAAATAATATAAAAGTGTTTTCAGCACCTCGTAGGAGCACAGGAAAATTACTAAGAGGGTTAATTAAAATGAGATGAAGGTAGTGATTCTTATACGGTAGCAATTTTCCTGGTATGGTTGGTGTGTTCGAGAACATTAAAAAGGGAGTGAGATGCCTTACTTCTTTCCGAAATGCTTCATCTTTATCAGATGCAGTAGAGTCATGCCACAAATTCACAACTGCATCACTACCACCAGTTGCAAGCATTTCTGTTTTCTTTCCAACAGCCAGGGCCCAAACCTTGTCCTCATGTTGATCATAAGTTGCCACACATTCATTAGTTTTCACTGTCCACAGCTTTAACAAGCCATCAGCACCACAAGAAACAAACTGAGCTCCACGAGTTAAAAATGATGCTCTTAATACACTCGACGTATGACCTTCAAATGTTTTTAAACATGAACCATCAGATATAGCCCATATCTTTATTGTTTTATCCCCAGATGCCGTAATAACACATTGGTCGACTGGAGAGAACTCCACTGACCAAATCCCCCTCTTGTGTCCTCTAAGCACAACTACAGATACAAGATCTGGAAGCCGCAGTATGCATGCCGTGCGGTCCTGGGAACCACTACAGACGAGACTATCATTTGGTGCAATGGCTATGGAATTTATATCCTTACTATGGGCAGCAACAACTGCTTTTGCTTTCAAGTTAGAAGCTCCTTCCATGTTATTTGAGAGGCCATCAAAACTCCACACCTTCAGGGTACGATCACTACTACCACTAACAAAGAAGTTTCTCGATTTCTTCGAAAATGCAACAGCTCCAACAGCACCCATATGACCTATGCCAACTCCAATACAACATCTGCTGTCTGTTTCCCATAATCTAACATTATTGTCCTTGCTTCCCGTTGCAATAAGTGTTTTTCCAGAAGATGATACACAGGTATCAAGGCTTAGAACAATGTCAGTATGACCTGCTAATACATATGAACACGACATGGAAGCAAGATCATACACTCGTACTTTTTCAACACTTGTTGCAACAGCAAGGAACCGTTCATCTTCGCCCAAAAACTTCATATCCCCTATCTCTTCATTGTATCCTACAAGTCTTTTGCTAAGGATTAATTTCAAACAACCTTCAGGAGATTCCGTTGGGAAATAAAAAAGAAACTCCTGGTCTGCCGTGACAGTGAGCAACCCCTGACCAGAGGGCAACATAGCAGCAGAAGTGAAGCCTCTTTTCATATCTTCTGCCTCTGCGCTGACAGCAAAATCTGAAGACTTCTGGTCAAAACGGCATACAGAATCATTAGAGTCCCATATCCGTACAATCCCACGTTCACCAACAGTGATAAAATAAATTCCTGGACCACTTCTTTTCTTCTCACGCTGTTGTATAGATGAAGCCAGACATGAAGCGAAAGGAGACAAAGAACCTATCACACACACAGCTTCAACAGCCTCATATACTAGTACACTAGACTTAAGCCCATAATCATGAACGTCCCACAAGTATACAATCCCATCCCTTCCAGCAGTAAGCAAAGTCCATCCATCTTCAGATATTGCAATGGAAGTCACTGTTGACCCATGTTTTTCCAGTGTTGCACTGCACTTCTTGCTTGTAAGATCCCAGACTCGTACAGTTGCATCATCACTTCCAGAGAAAAGCTGCATACACCAAGCAAAATAGTCAACCAAACTCTGTTTAGGAAGTAAACTATGGAAATTGCCTCTATAAGGGATTGTCTCTATAATCAAGTGGCTATTGTAATAAAAACCCCAAGTAATATATGCATATTTGTAGAAACATCCCAATATATCTAGATGCAAGCTGGTAATTGCTAGCATGTTTAGAATGAGCTTACTCGTTTAGCTTAGTAAAAAGCATAATAAAATATTAAGGCTTAAAACTCATAAATGTAGGATGAATTAATCACACTGTCCGTTTGCTTTTGAAAATTTAGATAGCAGAAACATCATAAGCACTTTCTACGAACCACAGTAACAAAATATGTTATATATATATATATATATATATATATATATATATATATATATATATATATATGTATATATATATATGTATGTATGTATATATATATATATATATATATATATGTATGTATATATATATATATGTATGTATTAATCCTGTCATTATCCGCTACTAATAGTAGCGGATGACGAGTTCTAATTTTTAATCTCAATTGTTAGTCCCTATGAAAGATGGTATGGATGCTATTTGACCTATTTTGCTATGGATCATTGTGTGTGTGTGTGTAATCACACAAATCAAACAATTACGAAATTGTGCTTCAGCAAACACTTATATATGGAAAGTGAGTACATGATATGTGTTCAGGTCTTCCAATAATTCCTCTAACTTAGAAAAGCATGTTAATAGGGGACAGGGGAGATTTTACTAAGTGGATAATAAACTGGCTAATCACAAACTATTCCTAGTTCATAGAGAAGATCCACGACAGACTTATACTATTAAGATAATCTTCATTTCGCAGCTTTATTACACACAAATTAACCCATGTATGAATGATGCATTATTATTTGTAATATTTCCCCCACTATGTTTGATGGGTACGGGATTTTGGAACAACGGATTAATATCACACAGGCAATTCTCACACAAAACTCAACCAATTCTAATTATTCAATGTCTCAAAAGAATGAAGTACATCACTATTTATGATACTCCTAGACAACTTTCCTAACCTAAATTGGACTCTAATAAGATACCTACAAATTAAATAAAACCAATTAAAATACAACTTTTAATTCATGGGTTTCCAAAGACTTTTATATTGTTCTAACCAACTTTTCTCGGGCTCGTCCTACATAAATATTACCACCTATAATATAAATAATGCAATAATATCTAGAAGCAGAGGATCACATATGCTTAAGTGGCCTCCACACCTAATTCCTAAATGATATCATTCATAACAACAAAGTATGCCTGGAGTGTATAGATCCTTATTGTCAATAGACTTCCCCAAACTACCTGTAAAATTAAACGGTAAGAATGACCTTCAACTCCTTACAAAGATCCCTATGGGGTAATGATGCAGGATGGACCTTAAAATGGGGTTTAAGGCTTTCCTACTATCACAGAAAGGTGGGACTAGGGCTTTATTATACCTTAGTATTTGGGGGCTTTAGTGATGAAACTGCGTGTGGTTGGGTTTAAGGTTAAATGAAGCGTTTATAAATCGAGAAAGAAGTCTATCGCCTTATCAACTGTAAGAAGAAAAAGCATAAGAGAAAAATATTACTCGTATTAATAACTCTTTTTAATAATGAATACAAAGTACAACTATATAAGAAAAGAACACTTTCCTACAAATAAAATATTTCCAGATTGATGGAGTAGATAATAAGCGCAAGTAAGAATTAGATTACAGAAGAAAGAAATTGAAGACTTTTTTGGTTGAGCTAAAAGCTTATTAGGTTTTAATATATTTTAAGAGTCAATGATGATCCGAGTGTCTTTGAAATTTGGAGTAAAAGTAGTATGAGTCCCTAGAATGGTTAAGAATCTACTAGTCTTTGAAGTTAGTCATTCGTCACCAGCAACAGTTAAATTTCAGGGTCTTCATATATGGTTTAGGTCTAGTACGCTCTTAAGTTACACTCTGTTCCAAAAAAAATTCACTTCAATCAAGAACAAGCGATTCCCAGAAATTTCTGCATTTTGAATTTAGGTTTCCTTGAACCTTTTGTGAACTGCAGCAGGTAGATCCAGGTTCATTGTTATCTTTTATCAATATAAATGCCATAAATGCATGCAACAATAATAAAGTTGCTAGAACATATGCTTTCTTTGAAACCAGACATCATCTCCTTTTAACACCTCTCTCTTTTTTTGCCATTCCACTTGCCCCATGGCACACCTTACTCGAGCCAAACTGTTTCTGGCGGGTAAGTAATTTTTACACTCATGAACGACTACATAGGTAGAACTTCAACATTTAGCACAATGTTAATCCAAGCACTTAATTACAATCTAATTTCCTTGCATCAGAACAACTAGAAAACTAACAAAGTTGACACTCTAAATGTTAGAACACACATTATATAACCAACCATTACCTTCTATTTAACCATGGGATTTAATAGACCGATGTAAAAATTAGCATTTAAAAAGCATACTATTTAGACCGATGTAAAAATTAGTCAGAAATACATTTCATCAACTTTTAGGGTTCTCAGTCCAAACTTACAAGCAATCTATTTGGGTCAGGATGGAACATAATAGTAGTGACAACCCCTTTGTGACCTTTGAAGTAATGTGTGCAGAACCCACGATCAACATCCCACACCATTACTTTCCTATCAGCCCCCGCTGTGGCCAGCAACCCACCAGAAGCGTCACAAGCCATCCCCATCACTGGACCTTCATGTCCCTGCATAATTCCAATTAGTCAATCACTTACATTTCTCAAAACCATTGAATTCAGTTTATGTTTGTTTGTAGGAGAGGAACTGGGGGGATTGAATTATAATCCTCATACATTGTCTGGTACCAAATTTTAAGCCAGGATAACATATTAAACAGTAATTGTTACAATCTCCCATTAAACAAAAGCTAATTACGTTTTTTTTGCAAACATACCTTCCAAGAGCGCAAGCTTTTAAGGGAAGAGAGGTCCCAAACCCTAATTTGACGACTGTGGCTTGAAGAGAAGAGGAAGTTATTATTAGGACTAAGAGCGATAGCAGTGACAGGCTCCGAATCTCCTTCAATCGTTGATTTGATAGAAGCATTTGAAGTATCAACGATTTTAATAGTGTCGTCGCAGGCGCAGACGATGAAAGATCCGTCAGCGGAGACGGCGTAGGGTCCACCGCTGTAGAATTGCTGCAAAGTCTGAGCGCAGCGGTAGTTCTTCTTCAGTGCTAAAGACGACATTTTTATATGCAGCAGGAGGGAGAAGAAGGTGCGAGGGGCTGCTAAGGTTTAGGGTGAGATATGAAGGAGAAGGCGTCCTGGTCCTGTAGGGTCTAGGGTTAAAGCTGGATTGCCATTTGTGTAAAATGTGCATTAATGTATTTAATTGGGAATATATATATATATATATATATATATATGTATATATATTATTAGAGTTGCTAGGGTTGAGCCGAGATTTAATAAGTTTACCTGTGATATATAGATTTCAGATCCCAGAAACAAACTGAGAAAGGATTGGCCATCCCTTGCCTGCCCAAGTAGTAACGGCCTAAAATTCTGGGCTCATGAGTGGGATAAAACTCAGAGTCTGTTCCTGAGCAGCACGACTATTTCGCATCAGCTCTCACCCTCAAAAACCAAGTAGACCTCCTCCAAATCCTTACAACTGCCGGTAATTAATTATTTATTTACCAGTATATATTATTAGGGAAAAATATAACAACATAGCTGTTGCAGTGCACAGTAGACTGTAGCGACAGTTTTTTAGGGTTATAGCGATGGTTTGTCTGTCGCTATAGACAGAATATTTATGGTCATAGACAAACCGTCGCTATAGCCCTAGAAAACAGTCGCTATAACCTACTGTGTAGCTACACAGTTGTGTAGCTAGCCCATATTATTATCAATCTTTTGGGTGGTGCTAACAAGGAAAAAATTAACAAGGAAAAAATTGATATGGGTACAAAATTTACTCCATACACACATAAATATCAACATATTTATTTTCGTCAATTAGCCAGACATGATAGAAAAATAATATTTTCACATCTGATTCGGTAAAAGGATAAAGTTGTTTGATAAAATTTTGTTACCTTTTATCGTCTTTTAATCGGTAAGAAGAATATATAAATCTAAATCAGTCTCTTAATAAAAAAATTAAATATATGGGAGTCTCTATAAATATTGTAATTAATCCCTCCATTCCAAATTTTAAGGAAAAGTCATCAATTTGAGATATTTTAAAATTTAAAAGTCATTCAAATGTTTTATATTTTTAATTACGAAATAATTTTTTAACCATTCATATCTTAATTAGTGAATCTTATCAATAACCATGCATGCACCTTAATTAGTTGATAAACATAAGCTACCTTAATTCACATATATCAATTAATATAATCTCTCTTATAATAAATAGTAAGAAGATGAATATATCATGCATATAGTTGTATTAATTTTCCCTAATTTCTTAATTTATTTTTATATTCAACTTGTGACAATTGTCTAACGTGAGTACATGCCTGGACAGTTATATCTATTTAAGAACGAACGTAACTATCCATACTATGTATCAATTTTGTCTCTTGTTGTATTATTTCTTAATTCGATATTATTATTTAGTGTTAGACTATATATATACATATATATTGGTATATATGTCTAGCTAGCAAATAATTATATTGCAACCAAAATATATACGTCTAGTAAAAAAGTATAATTTTATATACAAAAGATTTCATTCATTGTGTCTAACGATGATCAGTTAAATATGTTTTTATTGGAAAATATACAATTTAATTCTAAGCTTAATTATTGTATCATTGAATTGAATTATTGTTAAAATAATTAAGATACTCCTATATATATATATATATATATCTAGAGTACTAATAAAATTCTCAAATTTGTTTTATATGTTAAGGTATATATATGTTTTAGATTCCTGTCCTACAACCCTATATCTAGAGTACTAATAAAATTCTCAAATTCTCAAAATATCTGCTGCCTATTTCTTCATTATTTTATATTATTATTTTATTTCTCAAAATCTCTGCTGCCTAATAATATAATATATTCAAGTGTTCCCCTCATCTCTATGTCACTCGATATTTCTTTTCTTCTTTTTTACTTTTACGAGTCTCACTAATGAGGTAGTAATCCTGAATATGCTTAATGTTATTTTAGCCAAAAGATGCATTTTTCTAGAGTACTGAAGGGATTACAATACAAGGAGGACGTGAGTACAACTAAATCGAAAGAAAACACAAAATCTTAACAGAATAAAACGAGAAGGGCTTTCGAAGATAAGTATACAAATGTTTGGGATCAATAGTTGACTACTACATGTTCATATGTTTCCTGACCAGAATTACATCCTTGTCTTGATTTAGCAATTGCTGAGGGTGAACTGGAGCTCCAGGCTGCCCTCTTCATTTTCCCCTTTTCCTTTACTAGTTATGTTATGTGTTCAAATGCTGCATTAGTTTCATATGGTTATAACTACGGCATGTTATGTTTCCCGGCCAGAATTACATCCTTGTCGTTATTTAACAATTGCTGAGGGTGAACTTGAGTTTCAGCGTTTGTAGTCTCTAAGGCCTAAGAAAATGTTTCTTGCTCCATGAAATAATGCATGCTTAAATCTCACATGGTACCTATGCAGAGGTGTCACTTAGTAGTTTCAGCTTCTGAGGTCGCATCTCATATCGTCTCAGAAGACAGCTCCTCATGTAGACTAGGATCTGATTGCGTACATAATACTAAATTACTAATGAACAATTGGCAGTTTATTGTTCCGTTGTGGCAGTGAGATCCTTTAGACCTGCAACCTGATGTAAAGTTTATGTAAATTTAAAAGGAATTTCTTAACATGTGCCCTAAAGCACACTGTTTAAGAAAATATTTTCTTGAATTGTGTGTATATTTCTTTGAACTTGGTGTAAATGCAAAAATCAAGAGAATATGTACATAGTTCAACGGAATATTCTCTTGAACTGTGTGCTTAGCATGTGCCCTTAGGGCACATGTTAAGAGGACCCAATTTAAAATCACATTTTTGTGGTCTGTTTCCAGTAACTATGATTGCCAATATATGCTTGTTTTGTAAATTACTAGTTGTGCCATTCAAGTGAGTAACCAGTTGAAAGCGTACTAGTCTAAGCATGAAATTCTTACTTTTTGTGCTAATGAGGTGCAAACAGTTTCAAATTGATGGCTCGGAAGCCTGCCTCCGTAAAATGTCGCCACCGGTACTGCTTTATGATAAAGCCTGGGATATATTGCGTAATTCTTTATATGGAATCAGATGATATATTTTTTACCTTTAACTAATATCCCTTTAGTTTTGACCTTCTAGCTCATAAAACGACTTTTATACAGCTTATTCAGTTTAATAAATATATATTCTAATTTTATTCAATAAATTCAATTAAAATTTATTTACATAAAAGTCCGATTTTTTTCGGTCGTTACATTCATCACGGGAAACGAGTTTCAAATATTGTTGGACAGTTTTTCAAATAAAGTAAAATTTAAATAATAAACTTAGTATCAAAAATATGATCATGAAAATTATGTGCAAGTAAATCAAATTAAAAATAATACTCATCGCTTCTAAAATATTAGGGCCAATTTGACTTTTTAAAGACAACTTTAGATATTTTTAAATTAATAATTTATTAAACTTTTGAAAATAATAAATTTTATAATTAATAACACTAGTTTGAAGTTTACAACTTTTATGAATATATTGTTTCAAACTAAATTAATTTATATTAATATTAAATTTAAAGATAACTTAAATTGATTTCAAAAAATAAATATTAATCATATATATTATGAAACGAAGAAGAGAGTATGAAACTTGTCAGGGAAGTAGTAGTAGTGACATATTACTAGACTAGATAGTGTCCATGTGGTTAAAGTCGTAACATGAATCTTCCATCATTTTCATTGTTTTTAGATTTTCAAATTGCATATGATAATTTTGTCGATTGTAACTGTGCTTCGAATGAATGGTGTTGATATGATGTTTATTATTATTAAAAAAATTCACGGTGGGATTATAATTCACGTTAGCGTGGTCATGTGGTGTCATGTAGATTTTCCGTTAACTTTTAACATTTTTAGACGGAAATTTTAATTTTTTGTAAAAAAGTTATAGTTCAATGAGTTGACTGTAAAAAAATTCAGTTCAGTGATGCATTTATAAACCGACCCCTAGTATAATGGGGAAAAGTGTATTTAACCCTCTTTCTTACACAAGACTGCTCTAAACACTGGTTGAGGTGCACTTCTCGGGCCTTCGTGCTCTATTATTCTCCTCTAGATAATCTAATATGTTTCTCAGTCATTGTTCTCTTCCTTTCTTTGTTATTTCTTCTCAAATCAAATGGTTTTCTAGATGGGTTTGGGCGTGGTTTGTTGGAAGAACCAAGGAAATGATTTTCTAGTCGTAGTTAGTAATGGTGTAATATTATGGGATCCGGTTATCATGAAATTAACTTCATGATAAGTTGGTTAATTGATCAATACAGTGCTGATACGCAGAGAGAAATCACATCCCGGCCTGCGTGTCGATACTGTATTGATCAATTGACTAAAGTTAACTTCATGTTAACCACTCCCAATATTATGGTTGTATAGATGTATGGTTTAGCTGAATTTATATATGGTTTCGGTTGAATAAGCAAGGAATAGATTTTCATGTGTAGTATTAGTTCAGCGTGTGATAGTGGTAGCTATTTTGATGTATTATATTAAAGTATATTTATGCTATTTAGGGGTTGTTTGATTCGAACTGAATGGTTGATCGATTCAGCCATTCAGTGCGTTTATTTTGGAAGAAAAAAAATTGTCTGAATGGTTGAATCGATCAGTCATTCAAACGATTTGGGCCGAATGGTTTAGTCCCATTTTTTTGGCTGAATGAGCGGCTGAATGAGTTTTTTTTTTTTTTACAATATTAACTATTATATTAAGTACTATTAAATAAATTTACAACAATTTTTTGAAATTTTTATAAGGGTAAAAGAATAAAAATATGTTATTCAGATGATTCAGACATGTCAATTATCAAATAACTTTCACAACTACGCTTCGTATGCTATACTTTTATGATTTAAATAATCATCACTTTTTCTATTTATAATATGCTATTTTAGTATTACAGTTTTATTATTTTGTCACCGCTAATTAAATTTAGAGATCAAAATTATTAAAATAAAATAAAATTATATTCTTAAAATTTATAAATTTTGCAAATGAGACTCTTTTTGTAAAATTGGCAGAATAAAAAATTTCAAATTGACTTTCAAAAAATTAATTTTAAATATTTATTTATGTATCCTTTTGTCTCACAAAAACAATCTCATCTATAAATCCATTTTGCCGGCCCACGGGTGGGTCGGAGCCGCCAGCCTTGACCGCATCAAAGCAGCAAGCCCCCCAGTGTTGACCACCGTTAGTCAAGTTTAGGAATTTTATAAATTAAAAATAGGTCAGCAAATTTGTCTTGTGCATGTAGAGAAAGAGAGTTATATTGTTTTATAATTAAAAAAATTTAACATTTGTATATGGATAAAATACGACATTAGTCGTTATTTTTATCAAGAACTTCTGCGGTTTATTTTCAAATTTATTAAAAAAAATAGTTGGACACTTTTTCAAATAAAATAAAATTTAAAATAAGAAATTGATTATCAAAAATATGACCAGAAAAATTATGTGCCAGTAAATCAATTTTTTTTAAAAAAATATTATTTCTTGGTTTTCTCCCAAACAAGATTAAGAGATCAAAAAAATACACACATCAGGAGTCGTAGCCTTGTGCAGGCAAAACCAAGAAAAATGGTATTACCTCTATTTTATAATAATTATTTTAAAAAAAAAAAATTGTTCTAATTTATATTCGTTTATAATTTTTTAAGAGAATAAATTATTTAATTTTTTATATCACCCATAACTTCTCTCATTGTTTCAAGAATTTTTCTCCCTTGTATTAATAATTTTCAACTTTTCATAAAAGGACAGTGATAGAATTTCATAGAAATTTTAATTATTAAATAATTTTTTTAATTCATGTGCATAAAATTAAAACGACTATTATTATATAATACAGGGTTATTATTATGGAATGAATGTAATTTCTTAAAAGGAAATTAATATGTCAAACAAAGGAAGTTATGGGTTTGATTTCTGATATGTAAAATTCTATCAAAATCTTATTATATTGGTCAATTATCCAACTCATCTATCTTCTTCATCATGTTTGTCGCTTTAACCAGTATTAGTTTATTTCTCATGGAAGTCCATTTCCGTCATTTTGCTCAGCTGGCAGAATCGTGGGCGTACACGTGTACGGTGCGAAGCTAGTTGATTTTAATCGTGGATATTTAGGAGAAGAGATTTGAAGGTTCCCACTTGGAATTAGTGTCTAGTAGTCAGCAGAGATATGTTAAATAGAAGATGCCAACAGCTCAGAAAATATAAGTACTTAATATCACATAGCAGAGCTTCTCTCTTGAGTGCTCCTTCAAGGTACAATCTTTTTCCCCATTTCTTTCTCTAAATCATCACCATTTCATATCAATGTATATATTAGTATTTCTATGTTAATGGGTCACTGAAATTTTGAATTTTTTTTTATATATGCATCTGAGTTTCTTGAATTTCTGGGTTTGTATATTCATTTTCTCTTGATCTTTATTTTATATATGTATCTATATGCACATGTATATCTGTATTTATGTGTGTATTCATGTATGAATTTATATCATTTTATATATTAGTAATTCTATGTTAATGGGTCAAAGAAATTTTGAATTTCTTTTATATATATGCATCTGATTTTCTTCAATTTCTGGGTTATTATATGTTCATGTATATGTGTATTTATGTATGTATTCATGTATTATTTTTCAAGTATATATGATGTTTTGAAGGCAAAATCTTGAATTTCTGGTTGTATAAGTATACAAATGTTTGGGATCAATAGATGGTGAATATGTAAATGTAATTCAAGAATCTTTTTGCTTCTATTATTCTATATATATGTGTACGTATTGTGTGTATTCATGTATTAATTTTTGTGGGTATAATTATTTGTAAGGATATATTATGTTTTGTAAGGCAAAATATCTGGATTGTTGGTAGTATGATAGTGTATCCATATACACACACACACACACACACACACATATATATATATATATATATATATATATGTATATATTGGTATTGATGGTTCTCCCTTCAGAGAATCCAAATCCCCAATTTGTTTTCTTAAACAATTAAAGGTCTCAACTCAAAATTTCATAATTTTGGTTTGATTAGTAGAAAAATTATAAGTCATTCCTGAACCAAATAACTTATAAGTTGGTTTGACCAACTTACAAACCAACTTATAAGTCATTCCCGAACAGGCTCTTAGTCCTCCTGAACTATGTTGGGGTTGAATAGGTTTAAACAACTATATGTGGCGACGAGGCTGTCGATTTCCCTGAAATCTACAACTAGCTGTCCGTATAAATTCTTATCTTGACCTATGTGTTTGGACAAGCCGTCTAAGAAGTGAAAATGGAAATGTGGGCCACTTTTTTCAAGTCATTGTTAGCAGATTCTAGTTGAACTAAGCAACTTCAATTAAATATTTTCAGTAATTATCGTACATTATGTCTGATTTCCCCCTATCTTTAATTTGCCAAAAAAAAAAAATTGTTCCGAAAAATGAATCATATTTTTATTGATAATAGTATAAATTGGCTCAATATTCTCAAGTTTGTCGCTATAGTTTCATTATCATCATCATGCCACTAATACTAAACTACTAACTACTTATTAACTATAGGGGTAAATATGGAACACTATTTATCCTTAATATTTGCAAATTTAATATAGCGGATCCTTTTTGTGGAAGGGAAAGTATTCTGCAGTTAGGGTCTTACATTTCTTGAATGCATTTCTGGGTGCTACATGGATTCTTTTGTATGATGAAAAGCTACTTTGGTTCTTGAAATGCTTCATTTTGAATGGAAAAGTTATCACCGTATTTGTCTTGCGGTTTGATTTTTGTTCTGCCATTGGTCCTCGGCTAGGATCTAGTTACCATGAAGTTAACTTTCATGGTAAGTTAGTCAATTGACTAATACAGTATTGACAGTCTGACACGCAAGAGAGATTATCTCCCGGCCTGCGTGTCGACACTGTATTGGTCAATTGACCAAAGTTAACTCCATGCTAACCACTCCCATTTACTTTGCACAAAACACTGTGCTATATATCCCTTGTGATTTTTCTTTTCCCTGTCAAATCTCTATTTCCCCAATCCAAAAGAAGTAACTAGTTTTGTAAAGTTAAAACTTCTTACTTGAGACTCATGAAACCAGTTCTATTCCATGATTCTGAAACAAATGCTTAAGGTTTCACCAAACCTGTTAGGCCAACATTTCTTCTGATTATTATTAACTAGAGAGATCAATTGCTTTACGCATTCTAATTCTAAAGCACACGTACTAATCAGATAAAGCAAATCTAATATAACCATAATTTGATCCATATTTTCCAGGTACTCCTCAGAGCATAATGGGAGCTGGGGGGTGCATGTCTGTCCCGGCCTCCAATGGTGTAAAACCGAGCAAACCTGACAGAGCCCCGCACTTGAAACCTCCATTCTCCCTTAGTGATATCAAAAAAGTAGTCCCTCCCCACTGCTTCGAAAGGTCCCTCATCCGTTCATTCTCCTACGTTGCCTATGACCTCGCCCTCATCTTCCTCTTCTACCATCTCGCCGCCTCCTACTTCCACCTCATTCCCCCTCCCTTGTCGTATCTCGCCTGGCCCCTCTACTGGACTCTTCAAGGATGTGTTATTACCGGAGTTTGGGTCCTTGCCCACTGAGTGTGGCCACCGTGCATTTAGTGACTACCAATGGCTAGACGACACAGTTGGTTTTCTCCTCCACTCAGGCCATCCTAGTCCCCTATTTCTCATGGAAATATAGTCATCGGCGCCACCACTCCAACACCGGATCTATCGAGCGCGATGAAGTGTTTGTTCCGAAGCCTAAATCCACCATCCCATGGTACTACACGTACATAGACAATCCACCAGGCCGAGCTATGATCCTTGCCATCACACTCCTTCTCGGATGGCCCTTGTACTTGACTTTCAATGTCGCCGGCAGGCCATATGATCATTTCGCAGTCCCACTTTGATCCCTACAGTCCCATATACAACGACCGCGAAAGGCTTCAGATTTACATGTCCGACGCCGGCGTAATGGCTATGTCGTTTCTGCTCTACCGGATTGTTTTGGTGAAAGGGGTAGCTTGGATTCTTCTCTTCTACACTGCGCCGCTGCTGGTTACGAATGCCTTCCTTGTTCTGATCACATACCTGCAGCATACCCACCCTTGGCTCCCGCACTATGATTCGACGGAATGGGAGTGGCTGAAGGGGGCTCTGGCGACGGTGGATAGAGATTACGGTGTGCTCAACAGGGTTTTCCACAACATCACCGACACGCACGTGGCTCATCACCTCTTTTCGACCATGCCGCATTATCATGCAATGGAGGCGACAAAAGCAATCAAGCCGGTGCTCGGGGAGTATTATCAGTTTGACGGCACTCCGATTTGCAAGGCGGTGTGGAGGGAAGGGAAAGAGTGTCTTTATGTTGAGCCGGATGAGGATACTCCAGACAAAGGTGTTTTTTGGTACAAAAACAAGTACTAATTCTAAAAACATATGTGTAGCAGGTACTATGTAGTTGTAGTTGTTACTGAGTTTTTATGGAGAGAAAAGAAAAGTGTCCTTTTCTTTCCCTTCAGTAAAACTTGTCTTTGGGTTAGTTAATGTGTATTTTTAAATGAACCTCTTGTCTTAATAATTTGTGTATAAATAAATCAAGGAAAGGGATTTACGTTTCGACTAACTTTGTGCGTAATGTGGATTGCGATTAAAGTGGAATTGCAAGCAATGAAATATAACCGTAATAACTAGAACTCTTCTTTTATGGGAGTGATTAGCATGAAGTTAAGTCAATTGATCAATCCAGTGCCGACACGCAGGCTTGGAGGTGATATCTCTCTAAGCGTGTCAGCACTGTATTAGGTCAATTGACCAACTTACCATAAAGTTAACTTCATAGTAACCGGGTCCCTTCTTTATGCCCTCCTATTCACTGCATGTATCAAAATACTTTGATACTTAATATGAACATGAAATTGCAGTCATATATAGCAACATACTACGCATAAAAACTAGAAATGGGATATGGTGTAGGGAGAAATTTACTCTAGGTAGTGATATAAGTACATATGTATCACAAATGTTATAAATGCAACCCATGGTTGGTTGGGGAGAATCATCGAGTCTACGCATCGTGTTACGCGTACACAAGTCACTAATGCACATGTTTGGAACTCAATTTGACCTACAAACTTTAGTCTTTAGGTCTTGAGCTCATTAATATATATAAGTCATTGACTCTTTAATTATTTTCGAGTACGACTCTAACTCACTTGTGATAACCTAATAATTCATTCATGTATATGTGTATCATTCTTACCAAGAGTTCTTTTCAAAGAGTATGGTCCAGGGGCGGATCTAGCTTAAGGGCAGTGGGGTCAATTGACCCCATTGAATTTTCAGGAGTAAAAAAGAAAGAGAGTAAAATTTTAAAGTGTTTAATAAAAAATTTAAAATTTAGATTGAAAAATTAGAGATACATACATTTTCATTTTTTAAAGTTAATTCGCGAAATTTTAAAATTCAAAATTGATATGATGTTATTTAGGTTTAATACAACAAATATAACAATTGAAAACTAACTATAAAATACTACTAATTATTATCTTTGTTGTTTTCAAAATTTGAACGAACTTGTATCAATTTGAGTTTTAGGATTTCGCTAATTGACTTTAAAATGTCAAAATGTATATCTAATTTTGGAATGAAGATAGTATTAAATTCTTCAAAGTTCATATCTTATACTACCTTTATCACTATAAGTCTATAATACTCTGTCTCTCTGTTTCTCGTTTATCGGTTTGACCTAATTCTTTTCACGAGTTCGACTTTAGAAAAAATTCGATATGTTGTATTTTTTTATTTATAATTTCAAAATTTTAGCAATTGTTTTGAGATTTTTTGGTCCTTGCCAAATATTTACAGTCTCGCAACATTTTGAGCCCAATATATGCATTCAGTTGTTGACTCGTAGTGGTCGGACTCTATTAGAATGTTTTGACCACATTTCTCTATATGACACTCTTTATCTCTTCTTTCCATGAGAAGAGAAAATAGGATTTATTTCTTTATCATTACAAAAAAAATCTCTCCATTTTTTTTAGATAGTAGATATCAAAATGGGTTTGTGCCGCAAGTGTTGAACTACATAATAACCCACTGAAAATTTCTAATTTTTCTAAAATATAAGATTAAATTAAACTTTTATAATTTTAAGTTCACATATTACTCCTAGCTCGATCAGAATTTACAAAATAGCCTTCTACATTTGTAGAATCATGTCCTACCTAATAAGGAATAAAACATATAAAAAAGGAAACTGATATTTCCACAACAAAAGTGTATAACGACGGTGAAAACCGTCACTATAAAGATTTATAGTGACAGTTTAGTTGTGGAAAAATCATTTTCTACCTTAGAGTCATCAGTTTTAGATAAAAATCATTTTCTACCTTAGAGTTATCAGTTTTAGATGATTAGTTCGAATAGGCTATTCCTTCATTGTCTGTTCTTCGTCGCCTTTGTTACTCTCTCTTTCTCTCTCTAAAAGTACTCGTAAAGGTTCAATCTTTTGGAAGCACATGCCTGCTATGATGATGTTTGAACATATTCCTCGGCTTAGTTGATCTTGATGACTTGAATGTGAGTGAAGAAGCTCGTTGCGGTGTGGGTTTGTGTATACCATCCGCATTATAGATGATTTTTTCAGCTTGAGCTATGTTTTGGTTTTTGGGGATTTCTTGTGCTGGGTTTAGGTAAGGAGGCACCACTGGTCTATATTGTGTTGGAGAATTTTGAGTTCATATATTGTATTTTAAGTTTGTCTTGAAGCTTCGATCAACTGGTAAGGTAGGTTTTGAAAGTGATAGGTTGGTGTTTCCAGTGGTTATGGAGCAAGACAATAAGTTGTGTTGTTGAATAGAGTCCTTCGGACATGAAAATTGGACATTTTCAATTTTTTATTTTTATTTTTATTTTTGTTGTGACTATTAAAAAAGGTATAGTATTTATTCCAACTGTAATTTTTATATAAAAAAAATATTTTAGGTGTAATTTGGATACTGTACACTGTTCTTGTATACGTATTCAAATTATACCTAAAATATTTTTTTTTAAAATTCAGTTAGAATAAATACTATACATTTTTTAGGAGTCACAACAAAAACCAAAAAAAAAATTAATTAATTAATTAAAAATGTTCAATTTTCATGTCTGCCAAGACTTGTTGTGTTGAATATGAAGAGTGAAGGAAAGTTTAAAATGGTAAAATAATGTTAATAAGATATTTTGAAAAAATAATTATCAAATAAATTTTTTTCATTCAAGTACAATTCTATTCAAGTGTTTTATATTATTCAAATATCTAAATAAAATTCAGATCTTAACATTGAATTTTATTAAACACAACCTTAATGTGCTCTCCCACATGCCCTTCTTACTGACAAGCAAAAGGTTAGTAGATTCCTATTTTTTAAAAAAGGCATTCAAGAGGGGATGCACGACAAATTAATCTTAGTTTTGATCTCTTCTCCAAATTTCTCTCATTCTTAAATTTTTTTTTTCTCCTTCTTAAAACTCACAAATACAGTGCAAGTTTTATTTGTCCTCTGTAAATAACTAAACAACGCAAAAATTCAATTTTATCTCTTTTCTTTTTTCTTTTTTACGTATGTTGAAAAAAATATGTTGGCTCAACATACTTAAAGTCTCATTTAAATACTTCAATATAATTTTTTTTCCTTTTCTCATTTTTTTTAATATATTACGAGAAATATAAATTAAAGTATTTAAATTGAAGAAAAATCGATTAGTGGATAAATGAGAAGAAAAATTGAAGAAATATATAAAAAAAAAATCTCATTTAATCTTTTTCTTTTTCTTATTTAATTTTTTTCTATATTACGAAAAAATATTTTTTTTCTCAATTATCCACTAATCGAATTTTTTTATATCGTATTTCAAAATTTGGATTCTAATAAATTAAATTGAAAAAAGCTAATGTTTATTATTATCTTATTATTCTGATTATTTTTTGTCCATTCGTCATATCATTGTTATTTGTATTAATTATTAATATTAAGTTGTTGTGAATGTCTTTGGCCTAAGTGCAAGGACAATATGATTGTTTAGTGTCTTTAGTCTGTATGGCAAAGACAAGTGGTGAAAGTTATATTTAACTTGGGTGAAAAGATAAATTATTGATTGGCATAATTATGATCAATAACTGTGGATTGGCATGATTATGACCATTGGTGTTACAATTGACTGTCTTTGGTCTAGGCGCAAAGACAACATGATTGTTGAGTGTCGTTAGCATGTATGGTAAGGACACATGGTGAAAGTTCACTTTGTTTTAGGTGCAAAGAGGAACTGTTGATAGATGTTATAGGAATAAAATATTGATGGTAAATTTTAAATTAGAGAATATATTATACATTATGTTCTACTAGAGTTTTCTAATTAATTGCTTATTCCGCTGCAGTTGTGATTGAAATCTTATAATCTCTTTAATTCTTTGATTTATCACTGTTGAATACTAATGATAACTTATTTATCTTAATCATGATATTTTTTACTGACTATTTTTGCTCACCCTTTTGTTTCATAATTCTTTTAGGAAATGAAAGTGTAGCTGAGATTAACAGGGATAACAGAGAAATGGAAGTGATAGTCCAAGTTAGTAGCTATAGAATTCTCTATACATCGTAAAATAGTGTGATGATAATTGTTAGCGAGAACTTAAAGTTGTAGGTTCGTTGTTTTGTGATTTGGCGAGCGGACTGATTTCGACGTTAACAAATTTAATTTAGTATATATCTTCTGTTGTTTTCTATTTTTTCATCAGTAAGGAAATGTTCTATCATGCAAGATGTTCAACCACGTGCAAAAATATTTTACCATAAAATATAGTTGTGCGTATCCACTTTCTAACTATATTTTCGAGCATTATCTATAAAATGTAGGAGTATGATTGGAATATAATACTCATTTTGACACGTTGAATATAATTATATGGCAAGAAGATGTACACAATTGGAATGAACAACACAATAATTTACTCATGTTTCTTTGGGGACTAATGAGTCAACCAAGACTAATTATTGGTTCTTGTAATGTTTATTATAACCCAAAATCATGGCCTCCAACGTATGACAGTTTGCTTGATCATTTTTCAAATATTTTAATTCTTAAATCAGTTATTGATTGTACTTATATAGTAAGGTATTTTGAAAGTTTCGTAGCGAAGTTTTAGGTGTGAATACTGTTGTACTATATACGACATTGTAAACATTTTAAATAAGAGAATTTGTGTTTGTAGTATGCATTTTGATGACTCAAATTGTGTGGTATAAACTTGAATTTGGGGGTGTCACAATTGCAAATGCTAGTAACAATGCAAACTCTTAAAATAAAGTATATTCCTAAAATTAAATAATACTCCTTCTGTCCCCAAAATAATAAGCAAAGAACAATTTTCACACGTATTAAGAAAAATAAAAATGGAGTAAAAAAAAAATTAAATTTATTTTAGTGGTCCTACAAAATTATATAAAGTGATGAGCAATTTTATGTTTTCTATACCAATGGGCCCCACTAAATAATTACTTTAGTGACCTTGCACTTTATGTATTTTACCCGCTAAAGTAAATGGTAACTAACTCCTTTAGTAAGGTCTATTAGTATAAAAAATAAAAATATTCATTATTTTATATAATCTTGTGGTATTATTAAGAATAAATTTAAATTTGATTTTTTAATTCTTTTTTTTACTTTTTTAAATATATGTAAAAAGTATACTTTACTCGTTCTTTTTGAGCTGGAGGAAGTAATATAGCTCATGTATATATCACTATCCATTTATAATTTGTGACAAATGTAGTATTTTTTAATTTTTTTTTTCCTGTAAATAAATTATCTTGTATCTTGATACTCTCTCCGTCCATTTTTAAATGTTATTTTAGAGTAGTGTTTTTGTCTCTAAATATCTGTGGTTTGAGAATTGCAATTAAATATTAATTGCTTAATTTTTAATATAACTCAATTATTAAATATAATTTTTGTTCTTCTATTATTTTTTGTTCAATAAGTATTTCTTTTTTTCTAATATAAAGATAATATTAATATTTAAAATTATTTTTAATTAAAAAAATTCTTATTAATTAATTTTCTTAATATATGTGTCGACTTCTAATACAAAAAATAATAAGTGACGGGAGAAGCATAAAAGAAGCTAATGACATCGAATTTTGGGAGAAAAAAAGAGTAATGGTACTATCATATAATTTGATTCACATAAAATTTATATACCCATATATATATTTATGAGTTCTGCATGTCACGCAGAGTTTATAATATATATATATATATATATATATATATATATATATGAGTATTATGTGATTCAAAATTATGTTATTCGGAAAGAAGGAGAGTAGGTGGAGGGTGGGAATTCCTATCGAACAAGCGGGACCCACCTGCCAAAGGGAAAGAAAGTAGCCTTTAGATTTAGACGAAAAAAAACCCGACAATAGTCTCCCTCATCCAAGAATACATTATTAAATAATAATAAATAAAAATTCTTATACTAATTTTATTTAAATAATATTATTATCACATAAAGTGAGTCACATAATACTCACATAATGATGATGTGATTGTATATAATTTATTGTTGAGAAATTTCTTAATATGTGCCCTAAGGGCACATGCTAAACACACAGTTCAAGAAAATATTCTCTTGAATTGTGTGTATATTTCCTTGAACTTGGTGCATATGCAAAAATTAAGAGAATATGCACACAATTCAAGAAAATATTCTCTTGAACTGTGTACTTAGCATGTGCCCTTAGGACACATGTTAAGAGAACCTTTAAATTAAGTGGGTCATGTCAACAATAAATCACGTACTGTCACATCAGCAGTATGTGATGTTTATGTGATAGTAGCATTGCTCATTTTATTTTGCTAATTACTAAAACAGGGCCCACTACAGTGTTACTGTCATGAAATCTCGGGCTTCGTGCTCCGTCGAAAATGACGGGAATGTCATGGAATTTAATGGAATGGTACGTTTTCAAGGGCAAAGATTAATGAGATTCGGTGGGGGTAAAATTGGTAAATGAAAACGTATTTTGAAACGGCTACCTTTTTATGTTTTCTAGTTTTGGATTTTAAAGAATCTGCTTTTTTGAATTTTGGACTTGGTAAGACTAAAATGCCCACACGTCTTTGATTAAATTTACAGCATTGGATTCCCAACAATTTTTTGTCAATGTCCTTTTACAAATTTACCCTTTTCCATCTTTCTTAATGGGGTTTCTTAATGAAGAGCGGTTAGTCTCAAATTAATTTTAGTTAATTGATCAATACAGTGTCGACACGCAGACTGAGAGGTGATCTCTCTGCGTATCAGCATATTGATCAATTGACTAATTTAACATGAATTTAACTTCATGGTAACCGGATACTTTTTAATGACATGTAAGAAAAAAATACAAAAAAAACAAAAGTACTCGTCACTCTTTATACAAAACAAACCGACACAGTGGAATTGTTATTAAAAGTAGGAAAATAATATTTTTACAGGTAATTTTGACATTTTCACATGTGCTTCTCTTACATAAAGGTGAAACCCAACGTATTCTCTTGTGAGAAAATAATATATAAAAATATCAAAATTACATGTGAAAATAGTGCTCTCCTAAAATAGCAAGGTAACCATTTTAAAATACTAGTGGCATTACCGTAGTTATGTTAAACATTAGACCCTTTTTATAACCGAACGACAGAATAGTACCCCACTCACTAAGTATAGTTAAAATCCAAATATGTTCATTTGGCTCCATTTTCTCTCACTTCATCCCCATTTGCTTCCTTTTTGCTTGCTAGGTAGCTTAAAGTTGCAGAACCTCCCCAAATTCTTCTTCTCTCTCTAAAAGCTCACCTTTTTCTCTCTCCTAGGGTTTTATTTGTTCATTAATTGAATACATAAGAGAATCCCATTCATTTTTTTCTCAGATAGAGCTAAGATCAATCTTTTTTCCCATTCAAATTACATTACATTTATCAATTAAGCTGATCTGTTTTTTTTTTTTTTTTTTTTGCAGATATCAGATTTTCAATCTTAGCATTTTTCATCACTTGGTATTTATTTATCTCCCTCTTTAATCTGTTTTTATAGTATATAAGTATATCTGTGTGATATTGTTCAGATATAAATATGCTCATGTATTTATGATCTGTATCTATTTATGGTTTTAGTTTGCAGTAATTGGTAATGTTGTAAATGTAATGTGTGTTTTGTTAAGGCTTTTCTTTGTGAGCTGGTAGCACTCTGTATCTCTCTATGTATTTATTCATGCCTTTATGAGGTTCTGGTTATAGTTATGACTTATGAGTGATTGGTAATGTTGTAATATGTGTGTGTAGGGCATTTCTTGGGTTGAATTGTTGCCAAAATGTCATCCAGAGGGGGGTCTGAACAGACGCCCCAGAGGAGGTTAGTGCGGACCCAAACCGCAGGGGAATTTGGGGGAGTCGATTTTCGACAGTGAGGTTGTGCCATCGTCTCTGTCTGAGATTGCTCCAATTCTTCGTGTGGCCAATGAAGTTGAACCGAGCAATCCGAGGGTTGCTTATCTATGTAAGTTTATATCTACCTTAGTTTCATTGTGCTTATCTATGTTTGTGGTTATATATACTTGTTTTTATATATATATATATATGTATTATCACCGTGTAATAATTGCCCTAATTTCTAAATACTCGTATGAAATTTGGTGGAAGTTATATTTTTGAGAATTGATATTTTCACATGTAAATTTAATAGTACGACAAGGTCCTCTCTCACATAGGTGGACTCCACTTACTATTCATATGAGGAAGAACTTGTGGAGCTATCAAATTTATTTGTGAAAATATTAATTCTCTATTTTTTCCCGATTGTTAGAGTGAAAGCTTGAGTGGGTTTTTGCTACTGATAAGGAATAGATTGACTTCCAAATATTTACTTCCGTCCACTCAATTAAAGTTTGCTATTTCTTTAAATATCTTATGAAATTAGTTATATGGGGAAATTTTATCTCAACTTACTTAGCTGGTCTGGGGTATTTTAAATAGTTTTCTCGATGTGAGATGAATAATGTAGTCAGTGAAATTTTAGCAACCAGAACTCATTATGTTAGTATGTTGTCTCTTTGAGCTCATCAGAGTTGTAACCGATTAAATGGATGATAAAATGATTTTATTTGTCAATATCATCATTAAATTTATGTCTTACTATTTTGAGAGCTAAATATACCAAGTTGCACGTGATACTTTTTGAAGTATTAAAAGACTTCTGTTTTATATATTGAAAATGAAGGGAACAAAAGACGGTTGAGTACTTGAGTAAGCTGTAATTATGTTGATTTGTTTCTTTATATTAGAATATTTATAGCAGTAGCTTAAGGCTGAACTTTTGTAGCATTCTGCAATGAGGACAACTTCTCCCCAGTAAGAACTTGGGACCATGCACAGTCCACATAATTGATCGAGCAACCTGTAGAAGAGACCATTTTTTCGTTCAGTGACTCATTTTGCTCAGGACCTTGAACAAAAGAAGTTTGATGAATGATACAATTAGCGGATAGATAAGATGCAAATTTACCATCCTTATATTCACGATCACTCTTACTTCACAAGATTTTGATAGTTGCATGAAATTGTGGTTGGACCCTGGGGTCAAAGGTTTTGAAGCATTCAACAACTTAATTTCTGTGATGAAGTAAATAACCCAACTAGCACGAGAATAACTGTAACACCCCCTTCCCAAAGGAAAAAGGATGTCACACACAAAACATAATAAATGGAAACCTTTAATAAACATCAAAGTATTTCTAAATAGATTGAATATCAGAAGTCTTAAACGCCAATTTAAACAGAAAGAACTCCACATTTACATAGTCTTTACTTTTCAAAATAAATGCCAAAATGGCCTAAACATCCATCTACAAAATATTAGGAAAACCAAGTCTAATAATAATCTCAAAAGCTAATCTACTAATTTGGATCAAAGGTAGCTCTCATCCCACAGATCCTGATCACCCCTGATTACCTACCGGAAAAAGAACACAGTGTGAGCCAATTGCCCAGTACGGATATGAAGACGAACAAATATATCACAATATGTAATGTATTTGAAAGAGTCGAATGAATAAACACATGTGAATTACAAACGAATTACGAATATATTAGAATTAGCGAGACTATTTACAAATGATTAACATTGTCAAACGAATAATCATAGCCAAAAGAATCCCAAACAAAATAAGGCTGAATCAAATGATTATAAGGTGACAATTTCATACTGAGCTCAAATACAAATAGCCAAATGCTAACAAAATACATCGGTACCATGATGTATGCCAATCAAAACGGATAGTACGCACGACACATACGTCACTAATCCGCCAAACAAATCGAATCAAATCAAACACTGGGTCGACCCATACGTATCCTGAACAAATATATTAAATGGCCAAAGCTCATACACAGAGCATACAAAAGGATACGCCGTGGACTAATTACACCGCCACGGAAGGTGTCATGCCCTTGTGTCAAGAGGATATGTCTGTGGTAACTCCACAGGTGGTTAGCTCAAGTATACCCTAAGGATCAAACTGCAAAATGTAAGCCAAAAGGGGTTCAAATCACAAACGAACAATTATACAAACGAATAAAGTCTCCAAAATATATTGACATAATTGATTAGTTTAAAGAGTACAAATACGAGTTATATGTACCAACGCCAACGTGAAACTATCATATGAATTCGAGAAGGAACAATCATGTGAAACAATAACTAACTTCTAAATGAAAAGCTAAACGAACAATTCAAAATTTAAAGGATTATCGCTGAAGAAGTACGGAATCCGTACCTGAGTTAAGCAATGTGATATCCGAAATTATAACCTCAAATATAGTTCGTTAAACTCCTTTCGTCCGAGCTAATTACATAAAATAATAATAAATGTAAGTACATTTACAAAAATATTATTCCTATATTTAACCCGTTAACTAACTCATATTATTATTATTATTATTATTATTATTATTATTGATTTCCATGCTACCATATGTACTGACCATTCATATATGTACAATTTCTATATATACCTTCTGTTAAAAAAATATGTATATAGATATGTTTAAAACTTGAATGCTGAAGCTTTTATATATATATATATATAATTTGAATCCTGAATCTTACAAAACTACTTCAACCTCCGTTGCACACACACACACACACATATATATATGTATTATAATGATTCCTTCAGTGCTATCACTCTTGATTCATATATGGAACTCTTATATTGGGACGAATTAGATGCTGTCAATTCTTAAAGCAATACCCAGCAGGAAAGCTTCTCATTCCATTATAAAAAAAATAGTAACTTGCCCGTATAATCCGATTTCTCTACTTCCCTTTGCTTAGTCGCAGCTGCGTTCTCCTTACTTTTCTTTCAGTCGGTTCGTATTAGTGTATCATATTCATGAGTAAGATTAGGTTTTAATTATTTGTTTATTAATATGTTTTATTAATTTTTAATAGGATTTAAAAATTACACAAATACAAATTAAACCCAATTAGTATAAAAGCCCAAATTAATGTAATTATTTACTTACTATGGTCCAAATAAGTTAACTACAGTTCGACCCAAATATAAGAAAAACCCAATGCGACTAAAATTAAGGTCAATGATTTTTAATTTTTGCAGGGGTCGTGGAACTAATATTAAGGTCACAGTTACCTTTTCTACCAATGCGACTATCAACCGTACTGAATTCAACTTCACTAATGTGAACCATGATAACTATTCAAGAAAAATTTAAAACCTAAACATGTTCAGGAAATTGACAGGAAAGTTTGTTGGAAAATATGATAAAAAAAACACGCTAAGAAAAATGAAGGAAAAAGTATGCTGGTACATAGGACCATAAAAACATGGAATATATAATCGGGAAAGTGTGCTGTACATTTGACTGGAAAAGAGCCTCTGAAAAATCTTACTAAATATTTTTGGTTAGAAAGTCATCGGAAAGTCAGCAGCGGCAGTGGCAAGCAATGTCTCTGGTACCATCTTAAATTTTGAAGTTATAATTTGGAGAGAAGATAAATAAAGTGTAATTGCATTTTTATTATTGATGCTACTCCCTCAAATATCCAACTTAAACTAGGAAAACCCTTTCCCCACTTAGAGTAGGGAAAGGATATCAACCCTATAAAATTATAAATGAGAGTTGGAAAAGGATTTCTTAACAATTTTCTTGTCTTGCATGATGACATGTTAAATTATAAGGTGGTAGCTTTTAGTAGAATAGTATCTCTTTTCGTGAATTTTGGTATGCCGACTCTATAATGGAAGAGTATGAGTAGCTATGCCCTACTGCTGGAGTCTCTCTCAACCGTGTTTGAGTTATGTATCTTGGAATTTGATGTTTTGGAGACCCTACTTATTGAATTGATTTACAATATTTGAATTCTTTCCATCTCTAAGAAGTAAGATAAATGTTCTATTTTTATGGTTTGTGTTTCATTTGTTACACATCTTCCATGTTAGGTGGAAATCATCAGATTACATGTTCTGATTTCTCTATCTTATGTTCCCCTATCAGATATTGTTAATTGTTCCAGGTCCTTTCTTTCTATGGTTGTACTTTTCCCGTATTATAATAGATGCATGTTTTTTGTTGCAGGTCGGTTTTATGCTTTTGAGAAAGCTCACAGGTTGGACCCCACTTCAAGTGGACGTGGTGTTCGCCAATTTAAAACTGCCCTCCTTCAACGTCTTGAAAGGGTAAATTACAAACTTTCCCCATTCTTTTTCACTTAAATCCATTGTAATCAATTTGATTACGATATTCCATTAAGTACCAACCTATAGGGTTAGCTTTAGACACACTAAAAAAGAAGAAAAAATAATATAAAAAATGCTTTATGGCTTCATTCAGGCTATTACTAAAACAGCTTCCTACACATATTGACACCCATGTTATGGAGTTAGAATGGCTATCTGATACATGTTTTAACATTTTGATCTATGTATTACACTATTTAACATTTGAAAGGCTTTTACTTCAATTTCTTCAGGAGAATGATCCTACATTGATGGGGAGAGTCAAAAAAAGCGATGCACGTGAGATGCAGAGCTTTTATCAGCATTACTACAAAAAGTACATCCAAGCATTGCAAAATGCTGCTGATAAAGCTGATAGGTATGGTTTATAAAACCACAAAACACCTTCAGATAACTTGCTTGGTCACTGATTTGTTTGCCTTCAGATTCTGTGCTTTTGCTTGCTACTATTGCAATGTGTTATAGTTGACACTCAAATTCAATGATTGAGCAGGGCGCAACTTACCAAAGCATATCAAACTGCTAATGTTCTTTTTGAGGTTTTGAAAGCTGTTAATCAGACACAATCTGTGGAAGTTGATCGTGAGGTTTGACAAAATAGTCATTTGCTGATATTTTTGTCTTCAATACTATATTAATTAGTACTCTCTTCTTTGTGTGGTTTTTAGATACTTATAAAAGAATATGGTTCTTAAAATGCAATGGCAATTGGTAAATTAATGTCTGGAGAAGAATTTCCATTGACTACATAATGAATATAAAGATGACCAATTACACAGATTTTGGAGGCTCATGATAAAGTAGCAGAGAAAACAGAGATCTATGTTCCTTACAATATTCTTCCGCTTGACGCGGATAGTGCAAATCAGGCAATTATGAGATATCCAGAGGTTTGTTTCCAAGTTCTGGTGTCTTGGCTCTATTTTAGTGTTTTAACTTTTTATAGGTCTATTCATTAAAATATTACTATTTCTTATAATGTGCAGATTCAAGCTGCTGTTTATGCTCTTCGTAATACCAGAGGTCTTCCATGGCCTAGGGACTACAAGAAGAAAAAAGATGAAGATATCCTAGATTGGCTTCAAGCGATGTTCGGGTTTCAGGTAAAATAAGTTCGTTTCTGTGCCTTTAGTGCTTGTATGATGATTAAATCCTGCTTCTTATTAACAGAGAAGCACAAGAAAAATGACATTTCCTTGAATCCGAGGAAGATTGTTTATTTGTTGTTCTTTTTTTAGCACTATGAAAGTGTAATCATATGAATCAATTTGCAGAAGGATAGCATTGCAAATCAAAGGGAGCACCTTATTTTATTGCTTGCAAATGTTCACATTCGACAGTTCCCTAAGCCTGATCAACAACCCAAGGTCTGTCTTATGTAAAAATCTTTTCTACCCCTCTCTCTATCTTGGAATATGATCTTGGAATATTCTATTATCTTTCTTTTTCCCTTTGCCAGGAAATTAACTATGGGTTGGTGATGATTATTGTCTTCTCAAGAACAAAATATGTTCACGATTTTTGTTTCTTTAATTTATTGAACTAAGTGGGGCAAGTCGCAGCACCTCCATTACTATCATCTTCTCTGGCTCCAAGTTTGCAGAACCAAGACCTTCATTGTACCCCACCTTGAGTCACAGCCTGCCTATTGCCCATTGCATTGCATTACACGCTCTCTCTGTTATATAAAGAGTTCATTTCACAATGAAGAAAATGAAATACAACTTCTATAAGCCCCTCGGTGCTTAATAGTTTTGAAACCAGTGTTCTAAAAATTCTTGCCTAGGTCTGATTAATCCCCCTAGGCGCTAGGCGGTTGTTTACCACCTCAATTAGCTAGGTGGCTAGGCTCCTGCCTAGGGAGAATCAAACCTCTATTTTGAAGCCCTACAATACTTGCAATGAATTTGTTAAGCCTTAAAAGATTGTATTTAATAATGTTCATGTAAAATTAAAAAAATTATATCCTTTGAATAGTATAACAAGTATGTACAATAGAAAAATAAATAAATGAAATCGCCTAAGAAAACGCCTAGGCACCGCCTAGAAAGCGTAAGCGTAGGTGCTAGGCATCCCCTCCGCTGCCTAGGTTCACCTAACGATTTTTAGAACACTGTTTGAAATTACTAATCATGTTTTTAGGATCAAGCATGGCTATGCTCCCCCTTGTGTTGTATCATTCTAACTATCAATTTAGTAAATGTTTCTATAATAAACAAATGGTTGAAATTAATCTTAGAAGAGAAGCATATCAAATAAGCTGTCTTTTTATCCTGTGACTTTCAATGCTTTTCATTTGTTTGTGACATAGTTTTCCCTATTCTTTTCCTTAGCTGGATGAGCGCGCACTAAATGAAGTGATGAAGAAACTTTTCAAGAACTATAAAAAATGGTGCAAGTATTTGGATCGCAAAAGTAGTTTGTGGTAAGGGCTTCTCATACTAGGTTTTTAGTTGAAACAATAATTGTCTAGTATTAAATTTATGCTATTACCCAAACCCTATCATTTGTTTCTTCAAGAACTATAAAAAACAGTGCAAGTATTTGGATCGCAAAAGTAGTTTGTGGTAAGGGCTTCTCAGCATACTAGGTTTTTATTTGAAACAATAATTGTCTAGTATTAAATTTACACTAATTACACAAACTCTATCATTTGGGAAGCGGTTAAAGTTCAGTCTCACAAAAGTCAAAGCAGTGGACTCCAACATTTCAAGTCATATCAAACTAGTAATTATCAATATTTGCCATTTTTTCTTATGTTTTGATAAATTGGAAACTAGAGTTGGATAAGGAATATAAGGTGCAGTAATGGTGCATACGTCTTTTAGCATCTAACACTGATGCCAGGTATCGATAATTCAAATTATATAATAACAAACTTTCTTGTGGTGTCGCTTATATGATAATATCCAATTTGACTAGTTTAGAAATCAAGCTTGATCTGAAATTGCTTTTCATCTCAGTTTTTCTACGTTTATTTCACTTTGCTCTCTATTTATGAAACTATAGGTTACCAACAATACAACAGGAAGTCCAACAGAGGAAATTATTGTACATGGGTCTCTATCTTCTAATATGGGGGGAAGCTGCCAACTTAAGATTCATGCCAGAATGCCTTTGCTATATTTATCACCATGTATGTCATGGAATGCTTTATTCTTTCAAAACTGTTTATTAACGTATCGGTATTGATATATTGTGGCACAACAGCTTTTACTTCTATAATTTGAGTTGAACTATATTGCATTAATCTAGCATTACAAATAACTATATCTCAATTATTGTCGTGATTGAGCAGGTCGAGCGTTTTTTTAAAGCCTATAGTCCACGGCTAGCAGATGAGAATATGTAATAATATTAACATGTTGTAATGAAAACCCCTAAAAATAGAGTTGGAAATATCCTTTTTTTTTGTTAGTAATAATGAGTAGGAAATACATCTGAAATTCTGGTAACACAGGACGCTGAATAATATTCACATCCTCTTTATTTTTTAAGGTAGATGGTGTTTTATGTAACATAGAGGGTTCAAACTCATTCTAAAACAGTTATATACAGAGGAATATATTAAGTGTACTTGTATGGAAAAAATATATATTAAGAGTGCTATATACAATTTTGTAATGAATTTGTTGTTGGATACAAATGTTATTGGCTTATCCGAAGGGAAGTGCCAAACAACTATCCCATATACCCCAGTGCTAAGTGTTGACATGGGTATTGACCCACTAACGTAGACAGCTTATAAAGTTTCAGGTAACTAAACATGTTATTAACAAATCTCTATATTAACAAATCTCTATTTGAGGATGTATTGGGTTCAGTTCTTGGCTTGCTGCTTGCATTTGTACCTATATGTTTTGCAGTTTGACCTAGCTACTCTTTTTTGTGTACTCTCTCTTTGGTTTGTCTGTAACATGCGAGTGCTGGTTTAATGTGAGGTAAAGTATATAGAGAATTGATAGCAATTTTTTTGTTCATTCTCTAATATGGTTAAACTTTTAGAGCTTACATTGTGTTTGAGAGTTTTAAAGAGGAGAGAAAGGATAGGAGGAGAATAGAAATTTAGGGAAGAGATCAAAAGATCCTTATTTGTGAGTTTTTTAAGGAGAGAAAAGAAAAGAGAGATTTTTTTTACAATTCCTCCCAAACTCGAGAATATTGGAAGGAAATTTTTTAAAGACAATTATCCTTATAATAGTTCTCAAACGTATTCTTATTAGGGTAAAATTTTCCTTCCAAAACTCACAAACAGAAGGAAAGAAAGTAAATTTCCTTTCTCTCACCCTCTTTTCTCTCATAATTTTTAAATTTGTTCTTTTCTTCTTTCTCCAAACTTAAAAACACAGTGCAGTAGGCTGTAGCTTTAAAGAAAGTCTTTTGTGGAAATTTACGACCCTATAACCCAAGTTTTACCAAGGCGGTTATTTTGATATAGTCCTTACAAATGTAATGCAGCTATATGAGGAGTTCATCCTTGGGATATATTGATTTCTAGTGCAGTAGGCTGTAGCTTTAAAGAAAGTCTTTTGTGGAAATTTACGACCCTATAACCCAAGTTTTACCAAGGTGGTTATTTTGATATATTCCTTACAAATGTAATGCAGCTATATGAGGAGTTCATCCTTGGGATATATTGATTTCTAGTACTCTTAACCTCCTTTTTTGTTTCTATTTTCCTTTTGAAAATTATAATATATGTGGAAGCTCTTTTGAGAAGACATCATATTTTGAAGCACTTTGTTATGACTCCTTTTTGTGCATTACAATGCTCTTTGCAGCGAGTGCGTATTGTGCGTGAGGGGAAGTGGCAGACCATTGATACACACTTTCTCATACACTCTAATAAGATAAGCTTTTAGAGCTACTGAACTTGAAGACAAGTTCACGGGTTTTCAACCCACTTCTTTGCTCCTAGGTGTTTATTTTTAGAAATAAACTGCAGCTATTGAGGAGTTCATCCTGTTGTCTTATTGATGTCCGATATTTTCTTAGGATAAAAAAATAATTTGAATATGGAGTGATGGAACCTCTTATGATAAGACATTACGTTGATCCTTTGTGATAAGTCAGGCATTACATTACTTTTTGTGGGACATGTTGAGATAATTGTAATAATTGTTTGGATACTCGTCTTTATCAGATGGCCTTTGAGCTATATGGTATGCTAGCTGGCAATGTTAGCCCTATGACGGGGGAGAATGTAAAGCCAGCTTACGGAGGAGAAGAAGAAGCATTCTTGAGAAAAGTTGTTACTCCAATTTATGAAGTGATCGCAAAGGTATTGCTAGCATTTGATTCGCAAATTTCAGATTTTGTGTTATATTTGAACTCTCCATAGTGTCTGTGACTTGGTGCTTCTTGATGGATTCTATACTTGTACAGGAATCTGCAAGGAGCAAAAGAGGAAAATCAAAGCATTCCCAGTGGAGGAACTATGATGATTTAAATGAATACTTTTGGTATTACACTTCAATTTCTTTTAATCAATCCCCTATCATTTTGTATACTGTTCCATTAGTAATTTCACTGGCATATCTTAGGTCGGTAGATTGCTTCCGTCTAGGCTGGCCAATGCGCGCTGATGCTGATTTCTTTTGTTTGCCTGTAGAAGAACTACGTTTTGACAAAAGTGTGGTAAGCTTTTGCCATTATTTCTTTTTCTTCATATTATATCTTTATTCAGCTGTTGAAAAATATTACAACTCTAATAAAGAACAGAAAAATGTTCTTCATGTTTCTGACATCCATGCTTAAATTGAATATGTTTCACTTTACACTCTAGATTTAAAACGGTCATATCTTCTATGTGCTTCCATTACATTAGGGGTTCCCATCCTCTACTTACAATGATACTGAGGTGTTTGGCTACACTTTTTTTCTTTTGCTGGTTCAAATACGTTTCCGAGTGAATTTTATTTTTTATTTATTTATATATGGTTAGTTGATGTAAAAAGATCTCTCCATATCTTATGGACTGGTAGTCAAACTGTCAAAGATCAAGTTTATGTTCAATGGGACGGCAGGAATTTGCTGCTAATAATGCAGGAGCTCAAGTCTCGTATCACCCAATCCACTCTTTCTTGCACCCGTGTTTATCTTATAGAATTGTAGTCACTAGAAGCATTTTTAGGATTGCAAACTATTATGCATGCAAAATAGATTTGAGATGACCTATCCAAAGTTTTTTTTTAAATAATAGATTATAGATGTAAACCATATTTCATATGTGGTTCATTTAGTCATCTATGTAGTTGTGACTGAAATCTGATGTGCCTCTACCTTAATGGATAGTCAAATTAAGCCTTATCTGATTTTCTTGTAGTTTAAGTTCCATTGCAGCAATTTTTATTTTTGAATTCAATTGTTAGCACAATTCTTAAAAGAATGCCTTGGGGAGAAAGTTGGGGGTGGGGGGAATTCATAAGTGTCTTGTCATTGCCTCATATCATAACACTGTGATGCCAATAGCTCTACACCAATGTTATTGATGGCGTGAGGCTATTTTGAGAAGCAAATGTCTCCTTACGGTCTAGGTGCGAGGCAAGGCGCAGCCTTATCGAAGTGAGGCACACATAGTAAAAAAAATACAAATATATATAAATATATACACACACACACATATATACACTAATTAAAATATAGTGACTTTATATTAATTTAGTGCTTTAAAAATGTCAAATTGAGTAAAAAAGATTAATCATTTTTTTATTTTAGAATATAAAGTCAAGTTTAATCTTTTCTACTCAATTTGACATATTTTTAAAGCACTAAATTAATACGAAGTCACTATATTTTAATTAATGCTATTATGATTATTAATTTAAAACTTATTTAAAAAATAATACACATTATAAGATATATTATCTTTAAAGTATAAATAAATTATATTAATTTTAAAATACATAAATGTGACAATATAATAGCTACCTTTTGTATTTGTGACAATAATATTACATAAATTTTTATATCAATTACATTTACTATTATATTATTGTTTAGTCAAATGTTATTCAATGGAAAGAATGTTATGCCAGAATGCATGTTAATGGTGAGGAATTTAGAATTATTCAGCTCCTGTTATTACTAATTCACGCGAGCCTTCCAACCCTTTAAGGGGTGAAAGTGGTCAAATGGAAGTGGCTCTATTATTGTATTAATATATAACTTTATTATTTTATTAATTTTTCGAGTGTATAATTTCTTTTACTTCCGTCCCTCTATGGGGCAGAAGCTTCAATTTTTTTTGATCATTTCATGAATGGTCATAGATGTATTAGATGGAACAACGTTTACATCTAAGTATTTAACAATAGCTATGGATTAAGCCTCATATATATATATATATAAAATAAAAAAATAAAATAAAATTATATGCAGAGTTATTATTCTAACTCCTAAATAAGTTCATCAAATTTTGATACTTTAATCGGTACTCTTTCTAGATAAGAGGGACTAAGGGAGTAGTACTATTTTTCTTGGTTAAATAGTTTTGATACTTACATGTATGAATATATAAATAAAAAATTATCGATATTAATTCAAAGGCAAAAAACCTTCACCAAGCAAACATAAAGGGAAAGAAAGAGAAGAGTAACTGATCGTAGATTACTCTACGTGGTGACAATTTGTGATAAGAGGCGGCCAAAAGAACTTACCTGGATGATGAAGAAGAAGATGACAACTTACTCGGATTGAAGTCATAATTAACGTATCAAAGTTGCAAGTAAAGTCTTCTATCTTTCTTTCCTTCTCTTTATGTGTTGGTTTTCTTTCTTTCTTTAAGTTGAAATGAGCGACTTAAATGGTTTTAAGGTTTAAAAAATAACGGTTGAGATTTTGGAACATCTCTTTGATAAGGCAATCGCTTGCACGCCTCAGAAGTCGAGGCGCGTGCCTCATTGAACTCGCTGCGCCTCAGGCACGGTGAGGCCCAAAACTTGCGCAACAAGCTCCTAGGCGTGCTTTTAGCAGTAATACTTTACGCTAAATGAAGTGAACTGATGGACTACTAAAACTTATCTATTATTGTTTTGTAGTTAAATTCAATTTCAATGAACGAGAGTTGTTTATATCAGGCGATTCTTATATATCATGAGATTGCAATGCCGAAGGCTCTAATCGAATGAAGTAGCCAATTGAATGCTTATTTTTATTTAGTACCATGAGTGCAACAAGTATCAATGAACATGGATGGAGCTTCATGGCTCGTGTAGAGCTAAAAATACCAAGATTCTAAAAGGCGCTAGGCGGGCGGCTAGGGGGGGCCTAGCGCCTGGAGGGCCTAGGCGGGATTTTTTTTATTTTAAATCAATTTTAATATTTTATCTCACATTTATCATAACAAAACAATAATATAAAATAAAACAATCTATAATAAAGATAATAAAGGCATTTGCTTAAAGTTTAAACACATTCATATAGCCCAATTTCAAAATTCAAGCACAAATGCAATTGTTCAAAGTTCAAACACAAATATATATATCCATTGCTTGAAATAATTGAATTATAAAATTAGTGTTACTAGTAACTAGACAGTAAGTAGTATCTTCATTTATATAATTATATACGTACTTCTTCTCTTTCAAAAATTTAAATAAAATAATAACTGTTATTTTTAAAAATTAGTGTGAAGTTTATTAAATGAGACATTTGATATTATTAATTATGAAATTATTTTTATTTGTGTAATTTTCAAAACTGAAGACTTAAAGAAAATGACAAATATCATATACTAAGTATGATCAGTGTTCTAAAAGTCGCTAGTCGGTTCCAGGTCGGTTGGCTACCGACTAGTGACTAGGGGATTAATCGGTTAGGGGCTTAAATGAAAGAAAATGAAAGTATAGGGGCTGAAATGAAATAAAATAAAACTACAGGGGCTGATATATAACATTTTAGGGGCTATTTTGAAATTTAAAAAAACTTTTAGGACTAAACTAAAAATTTGTAAAGACTATGGGGTACCTAACTGTAATTATCCATAAAATATTAAATCAGACTAATCGATCTGTGCACAGAGTCGCGAGTCTTCGTATAATAACTATTTTCGTCTGCTGGCGAGTCGCGACGAACAACGGAAGAAGAAGAAGAGAAGAAGAGAAGCTTACCTTCGCGTGAGTCTTCGTTTCTCCCTCTGCTCTGCTCCGCTCCTTTAGTTTTCTTTTGAAGTGCCGAAATGGTGGACTGAAATTGATCGAATTAGGACTTTTTTTTAAACCCAGATTTGCCGACTAGGCCGACTCTCTCCGACTAGCTCCGACTAAGTCGGACAGCGACTAACTGCAGCGCCTAGGGCATAGTCGACTCGCGAGCCTTCCTACCCCGACCTAGTCGCCGACTAGTCGGCCAACTAGGCCGACTTTTAGAACACTGAGTATGACTAGCATATCATTAACATATTTGTTTTATTCATAAACAAAATTGGTATTAAATAATAAAATTTAAAATTTCAAGAATTCAATTCAATATTAAAACTTAAGAAACTAAACATAAATTTAAGAATTGTATTGAATGAAACTAAATATTACAAATGCATCATCATTTATATAATTTGAAGTTGGTACAAGTTCAAAAAATTACAACTATAATAAAATTATGAATTATCCATTTTGCCTTGATCTTGTTCACTTCTTGTTGTGATTTGATATGCTACAACATGCATTAAGAATATGGTAAATCAATAGAAAAATAAATATATCAAAATTTGATTTTAGTAGTAATTTTTTTTTAAAAATAAAAAATCTCCGCCTAGGCCCGCCTTTCCCGCCTAGGCCCTGCCTAGCCCGCCTTCCCGCCTAGGCCGCCTAATTGGCTGGAGCGATTTTTTCACCGATTTGGCCTTAGGCGCGGCGCCAGGCCCCCGCCTAGCGCCTAGGTGCCGCCTAGGCCGATTTTTAGAACATTGAAAAATACAATGAGAAAAACTTGGTTATGAGTTTTTTGATAAAATCTTATTCCCCATGCAAAAGTAATCTTAACGTGTTTTTTTTGGATATAAAGAAATTTGTTAGAAAGAAGCAAATTACATCAAAGGTGGACAAGGATCCACCAAAAGACTTAAAAGAAAGAAGAGGAGTATTAGTCCTTAATAAAGGACAAGCCCCAATCTCTTTAAATGTCAAAAATAGACACCCTAACTACTTCAATAGAAATCACAAGAAAATCAACATCGATAAAGACCTTTTGATTCCTCTCTCCCTGCAAGGCTACAATGCCAAGACATCCTTACTCCAATAATCTCTTGGAAGATAGGCTTGTCCAAAAATCCAAATAAAGTGCTTTGCTAGAGAGGATTCTAGAGGGAGAATCATGATTATTGGAGTGATTAATGGAGTTGATAGAGAGGATTATAAAATCATTATTATTGAAGTGATTAGTGGGGTTAGGATTATTCAAGAATTGTTTTAGAATCCTCTCTCCACGTACTCCTTGCCAAGTGTAACACCCCAGTCCCACATCGAAAGATAGAGAAAAAATTTGTCTGTATATAAAGAAATAAGTTACTATCAATAGTACCTTCAGTCATGACTTTTGGGTGAGTCTGTGGTGGACTAAGATGACCCAAGAAAATACTATTGGGCCAGTGGTGTAAGGCATTATTTTGGATGGATTTGATTTGATTCGGACTTGGGATTTGACCCTAGATTTGTTCCTAACTCGGGATTAGACCTAGGTTGTTACATATAGTATCAAAGTCGACTCTTGAAAGCTCGGGTCGGGTCATCCGATCGGATTGCCGGAGGTTGGGACACGAAGGCTGGTGGTATTATTCCACAATGGAGAGATGGAGGTCCGGAGGTGGGGACACGAATCCAGTTGGTATTATCCCACAATAGCTAGAGAGGCAAAGATCTTTGGACTGTGTGTGAACGTCAGAAATTTAAGTGGGGTAGTTTGTAACACCCCAGTCCCACATCGAAAGATAGGGAAAAATTTGTCTGTATATAAGAAATTAAGTAACTACCAATAGTACCTTCAGTCATGACTTTTGGGTGAGCCTGTGGTGGGCTAAGATGACCCAAGAAGATATTATTGGGCCAGTGCTTTAAGGTATTATTTTTGATAGATTTGATTCGATTTGGACTTGGGATTTGACTCGAGATTTATTCCGGACTCGAGATTTGACCCTGGTTGTTTCACCAAGGCTCACTAAGAAAAAGATGTGCATGGGACTCTGAACTTTGCACATCACACAAGCGTAAAAAAGCTTGAAGGCATTTGCCCGTGCAACTAGTAAGAGGTTTTTAAACCAAAATGATTTGATTCAAATGTAGGATCCCAACTCTATAATTGATGATGGAAACATCAATTATTGACCTTGTCAAACTCTATTTGTAACTCACTAGAGGCCCGGTGAACAAGGAGATGTTTACAAAGGAGATATCCAACAAGAAGAAGGAAAATGATTGAATAGAAGAACTCCCAAATATTTGGCCATCTCTCGGCATCAACGGGTAATGTAGTGAGTCGGTCAGCAACTATAGACTTGTCAAAAGTCTAGATCTTAGAAGGGTCTTGGCTTTCCAAATATGGGAGGCAAGGTAAGCCTGAAGGAGCATATAATGAATGAAAAAACCAACATAAGACTTCGTCATTGAGCAAGTTTGTTAAGATGTCATCCCTGGTGGCTAGGATGGTCTAGCTAGCCATTATGTCACATGTAGCTAGAATTTATCTTTATTTTCGTTTGCATCTTCGCAGCATTACACTATCTTTGTACTTTTTTTGTCATCAATCTTTAATGAATTTCTATACGTGGCTTTTATTTCTTAATGTCGAAGTTAAGCAGCTAAGAGATTCATCCTTCGCCCCTATTAATAAAATAAGTGTCCTACTTTGTACAAGCTCTGTCTTGCGAGTATATATAAATCTTTTTGGCTACTCCACTTGTTACCAATTGATTGCTTTAGCATGATGGCTAAGTAGGAAATCTTTTTATCCACTGCGCATTGACCATATGTGCTCCAAATAATACAATTTGGTTTATCCACATGTTTGACTTGGAGTCACTACATTAGCAAGGACAGCCATGTGACCCAATATATTCCTTCTAGGTTTTTCTACTAATTTTCAATTGAGTTGGGTTGGATGCTTCAACTATTTATTTGTTCTTTTTGATAATAAAGATGCTTCAACTATTTTTATTTTTTTATTTTTATGAATTGTCATAAGTTGTATTGCATTGTGTTTAACCTGTTCATTTTCTGATGTTAATTTGATCTTTGGGGAATTTGTCTTTCCTTAAATATTCAGGATAAGAAGCCAGCTAGTAGAGATCGATGGGTGGGAAAAGTTAATTTTGTTGAGATACGGTCATACTGGCATGTTTTTAGAAGTTTTGATAGAATGTGGGGTTTCTTTATACTATGCCTACAGGTAATGGTCTTTTATTGTAAGTTGTTGGTTTTGTACCTGTGTATTTTTTTGTGATTATCTGAACATTTTGTAAAATTGTATGTCTGTTAAGGCTATGATAATTGTTGCCTGGAATGGTTCCGGTGCACCAAGCTCAATCTTCAAGGCTGGTGTTTTCAATAAAGTACTTAGCGTATTTATAACTGCTGCAATATTGAAGCTTGGGCAAGGTAACTTGAGTATTACATTTTCGCTGGTGCTACCTTAATATTATTAGTATATCTGACTTTGTATTAGTTTCTGAAAGGACCATTTACCAGTTTTTGCATCGTTAAAACTGTATATTATTATATTGCATGTGTGAAATAATATGACCTTTTCGATGATATTAAAAATAGTAGAGTTTATTTCCTTGTCTTTATTTCTCATTTTTTACAATGTAATTCTATTAAATTCTTAACAGGATTGTAATACTCGAATACTTATACTGCATAATGTGATATAGGTATCAAGATTTTACAGTTATACCCTTTTACAAAAAGGAAGAGATTTATTTAAGGGGAAAAAGAGAGTCCAAACAGTTGAGTGAATCCCTTTCTCTTCCATATCCTCTCCGGGGAAAGAGAGAGTCCAAACAGTTGAGGGAATCCCTTTCCCTTCCATATCCCTTCTGCTAATGAGAGGAAATATTCTAGTCAGTCTATGAAGAGCGGAAGTTATTCTTATCGCTTCACCCCACATTTTCCTTCCACCAAAGAACAGAAATTTCACCCATTCCTTTTCTTTTTTACCCCTCCCTTTCACCCTTGCCATCTTTTTCTTGTAAAAAATGTACCATGAATGACCCCTTTTGTCGTTACTTTTATTTCCTTATCCAGCATGAGATGAAATGCAACTTAGGGAGTTTTGCTTAATGCTTATGCCAACGGTTTTAGTCTAAATAGTATAGCTTGGACCTAAATTTAAAGAATTGAGGAATAGATAAACAGAAGTAGAATTAAATACTATCTGCATAGCTGATATTGAATTAACTACATGAATTTTCCATTGTGATAATTGTTATTTGAATTTGCAGCTCTTCTTGATGTAGTCCTTAATTGGAAGGCAAGGCAAAGCATGTCATTCCATGTAAAGCTTAGATATATATTAAAGGTGGTGTCTGCTGCTGCATGGGTGGTAATTCTACCAGTTACTTATGCTTATACGTGGGAGAATCCTCCTGGGCTAGCTCAAACAATTAAAAGTTGGTTCGGCAATGGCTCAAATTCACCTACATTGTTCATTTTGGCTGTTGTTATCTATTTGTCACCAAATATGCTTGCTGGGATATTGTTTCTTTTCCCTTTCATTCGTCGATTCCTAGAAAGCTCAAACTACAAAATTGTGATGCTTATGATGTGGTGGTCACAGGTGCATAATGTCTTATTTTCTTTCATTTTCTCACTTTCTATGTTCCAATTAGAGCTTTGTTGATGATTTGCTAAGAGGAATAACAATTTCACAGTACTTATTTCTGAGTGTCTGTGGTGCCTTTGCAGCCTCGGCTTTATGTCGGGAGGGGAATGCATGAAAGCACCTTTTCTCTTTTTAAGTAAGGTTCCTTTTGATGAAATTTCTGAGTATTGTTATCAGCGTCCAGACACATTGCTTGAATTCTGATTATTCCTGATATGATTTTCAGATACACGATGTTTTGGGTGCTTCTTATAATGACAAAGTTGGCATTCAGTTATTATTTAGAGGTGCCTCTCCTGTTCCTTAGTTTAAGCTGATTTAATGTGCTGTTATATCCTAAAGAAATCAATTTAATAAATAACCCCACCTGCAAAAAGAAGGAATGCAGAACTATATTAGTAACTTATCTTGTGTTTATTGTATTTTTTCTTCATTTTTTTTTGGCGGGGGGGGGGGGGGGGGGTGTGTGGTTATTCTATAGATGGCCCCTTGAGTTTTACCATTCTTTGGGCTATAATTTTTTTTTTGCGGTGGTTTATGCATGTAACATTGTTCTGATGGATGTGCTTGTTGGGTCTGTTGAGGTAATAAAATGAGCAGGTTTTGCTTGTTGTAGAATTTAAATAACAATCCGTCTCAACAAAGTTGTGGATATAGCTTCTTTACTACATCAACAGTGTCAAGTTTAGCTAAATGTTTCTGATATGGGTGAAAATATTAGGAGGACACTAATTTGGTTTAGAGTTTTATGTTCTCTAATGGTTAGAGAATGAAAATATTTCCGATGGCGTCGTTGCTGATATAATTTTATGATTATTTAGATTGTATACCCTTGTTGAGTTTTGAATCAACAACTTCAGGATGAGGCCAAACAATAGATTGATGCAAGTGACTTGCCTTATCTTCCTTATGTTTTAAGGCTGACTCTGGGTTGTGATGACTAAGTGCCTAAAGTTGCTTGCAAACGGATCTGCTGGTTGTATAGGGGAGTGCATTTTGAATGTGGGATATTGAGGTCTATGTTTGAGTTATTGGGGGTCCTTTGCTATTCATGTTTCCTGACTGTATATCAAAGAGAAAAAAATAGGAGCATTTTGAGAAGTTCATTTGGTGCTAGTAGTGAAGTTAATGAAATGAATTTGACTTGTGGATGCCCTGAGTTTTATGTTTGCTTAGCATTATTTGGAAACAATAGTTGCTATTTTCATTGAGACTAAGGGATGTCCTCTTGCTACTTGTGATAGTATGTAGCAAGTGTTGGGGAGCCACGGGAGTTCATAATGAAGGCCTTAATATAATTGTTGAACCCAACTTGATCCAAAAGTTTAAGCTAATAGGTTGTAGGCCAATCTTCTATATTAAACCATCAAATTCACACTCGAACACCGATGTAGGAATGAGCCTTATCTTAATAAATCTCCCCCTTCATTTACATGTGAGTCCCAACACCGTCAAAGTGGATAATATCAAGATTCCTTGATGAATCTGCCTGCAGACTGGACGGCCTAGAAACTAGCAGAAGCTATTTTTGTGATAAGCAAAACATTACTGCCCAGTGATTTTGAAACCAATATGATTTTCTGATTGCAAAAGCTGTTGTAAGTTTTGATTTAGTTATATAATATTGCTGCAGCAAGTGATTTATCCATTTATTTTTATTTTATGAGTGGGGACTGTTAGAGTCTAACAATCTCAAGTGAATATGGAAAAAGAAAGAATTCGATTTATGTAGACAATTACCAGCTGTTGAGAAAATGTTACTATGATTTTTCAATCACACTGAATCTCTGTTGTGAATAAAATAAATTTCATTAAAATTTATGTAATTCTGATATGTTTTAACAGTCTGATTTTCCAATTGCAGATAAAGCCTCTTGTTGGTCCAACAAAAGCTATTATGAGTGTCCATATATTAACCTATCAGTGGCATGAATTTTTTCCCCGCGGTAATGAACATGGCTGAGCCTAGTGAACCTGTATTATTTTTTTAGTTTCATGATTCTTTATTTACTCCCTTTCTTTTCCTAATAATAAATGCAATTACCTATTTGCAGCAAAGAACAATATCGGTGTTGTGATAGCTCTTTGGGCTCCAATTATTCTTGTATGGGTTATGCAATTATTATCTACCTTTCTTTCTTTCTTTCGTATTTTTCATTTAGCCTATTGTAGTATAATCTCTTAAATGGGAGTTGTTTTTAGGTCTATTTTATGGATACCCAGATCTGGTATGCCATATTCTCCACATTGTTTGGTGGTATCTATGGTGCATTCCGACGTCTTGGAGAGGTTAGTTGAGCTTCCTTTCTTTGTCCTTAACCCGCTTTTACTCTGTTTCTTGTTTCAAGAAGAGATGTTTGTTGAGCTTCTTTCTTTGACCTTAACCTGCTTTTTCTTTGCTTCTTGTTTCAAGAAGTGATGTCTCCTAGTCATGGTTGTGAAGTATTAGATTTAAGCTAGAACAATGATGCGGAATATATTGAAGGAGGAGATGAATATAGAAGAGTAGAATAAATGAGAGAATAGAGAATTTAGAGAAAGTAATATCAATAATCAATCATCAAAGCTAACCATCATCATTAATCTCCTATATAGGCAATCAAATACGGAATATTTGGGTAAAAGAAAAATTTATTTGATGAAAAGACGGAATGCAAGCGAAGGGAAAACAAGTAGTCCACCTGTCCTGTAAGAAGAGGAATAAAAGAAGAGAATACTCAAAAGCGATGGGGGTATCACTGCAGAAAGTTAGACTTCATATAAGAACATATTGGATAAGAAATGGTTCACTTGTTCTAACCATGGTTCAAAGTATCACCTGATACATATGGTTATGGCCGATATGTAATGGTATACATATGTGTTAACATATATACATTGTTGGGATCTCTCTCTAACAACTTGAGCTTTAAATGAGTTGGCTACTTAACATGGTATCAAAGCTCTGGGTGTGCAAGGTGTTGGGTTCTAATTTTCCTGACCACACGTTGCCTTCATATTGATTTAATAGTGCTAAAGCACTTTAGTTTGTCCCTTCAAGTTGCATTTGAGGGGGATTGTTAGCATGATATATATTGTTGGACCCTCTTTCTCTAACAACTTAAGCTTTTAGATGAGTTGATTACTTAATAATATGTAAACGATACCTAACTGCACGATATAAAAGGAATTTACAATTTCACAATAAATGTTAACAAGTCCAAAAGATATAAATCATATGATTTATATAATGTTGTGTGTTAAATGACAACTTTACATGTGTTTAATTCATTATTTTATGTATTCTTTTTCTTTTTCAGTATTTTGTTTCAAATTTTTATGCAATATATAGTTTTTAGTTGCGTATCGCCTGATGCAAATATCGATACCGGTTCCAGTTCCGCATCAAGAATTAACTGGCTTCCGATAGAATGATACCACGACTTTGACCCTTGGTCCAACATACTGATCTGATTGAAGGTGAACTATTAGATATCATCCTCAGTGGGGTGGGAATTTGCCAGTTTTACGTCTTTGCTCTTGTAAAATTATTATCAAAACTGAAAACTTCAATCATATGGTTAATGGGACATAAAATTATATGCTGTTTGTAGGCATTAAAAACTTTCAAATCTCCTTCTCACTTCCCTTTCATCATCCTTGAAGCTTTCTATTCACCACACATAATTGATATTATGGTTGAGTATTACACACAATATGCTCTCAGAACTTTCAGTCCTCTACTTGCCTTGACTTCCTTGTTAATGCTTTTGTTGTTGCACAACCTGTAACTTTTGTGTGGCTTCCAGATTCGAACTTTGGGAATGCTAAGATCTCGGTTTCAATCTTTGCCTGCTGCTTTCAATGCCTGCTTAATTCCAGAGGAAAAAAGTGAGCCAGCTAGGAAAAAAGGACTTAAGGCCACTTTGTCACGCAATTTTGCTGCGGTTAATTTATCTCTTGTATTTCTTTGTTTTTCAATCTCTATGATTCATATCGTGTTCTTGTTTCCCCCCCTTAAAAAACTGAACTCATTACTATGAATTTTGTGCCAAATGACTGTTGCAGATCCCATCAAATAAAGAGAAAGAAGCTGCAAGATTTGCTCAATTGTGGAACAAAATAATTACTAGTTTTAGAGAGGAAGATCTTATTAGTAATAGGTACCAGACATGAATGCTGCTTCAGGAAACTGCCCTCAAAGAAAAATTGCTTTTGATGTTGTTGACTCCTTTTACTGGATTTAACGTCTTGAATTTTTCTAGAAGTTCTTTTTATCTGTAATTATTGCTTAGCTTTTTATTTTTATTTTTTATTTTCAGGGAAATGGACCTGTTGCTTGTTCCATATTGGGCTGACCGTGACTTGGACCTCATACAATGGCCTCCATTTTTGCTTGCTAGCAAGGTTTGTCTCTAGTTTATTATCATTTTTTTGAGTTTGACTTTCAGTAATATCAGTGTCAACGGGGCTACGGACTCTCAAGTTCCCTATCAACAAAAAATAATAATAATAATTTGAGAACTAGAGTACGTAATTGAATGATGTTGGATTTGCCGAGCTAAGTATTTTGTGGGCTATATATGACCACTATCATGATGTTTCTCTTTTCTTTTTCAAAATTATATGGAGGCATCTGGTGCACTTGAGAACTTGTGAAAACCTAGTAAAAGATGAAATTATTAAACAACTTCCTTTATAGTTAGAGAAGTCATCTTCAAGCTAACTTTAGTTAGTTACTATATAAATAAATAAATGGGCGTAGTGACACAAAAATTGAATTAACATGCACTCCTTTTCACTATTGCCTACTTTTTTTTTGAATAAAAATAATAATATAAATTTTGCCAACTAAGTTAACAAATTGGTACCAAAGCAATTCCATTTGCAGATGTACGTCAGTGGCCATGACAAAGTTTTGACGGATCTTATTTTGCCTATATAAATGTAATTTTACTGACTTAGGCTCCCACTTGGTTCACAGGCTATGAAGATTGGGTAACTCAATTATGTAAGCAGGATGTTGAAATTAATTATGTACCATCAAACAAGATGTATCCCAAATAGCATTAACTTTTTTGATCAAATGGAGAGGATTTCGTCAAACTGTTTTGGTAAAGAGACAAATATTCATAGGGCCAGAAAAAATAGTTGCTACTGATTTAATATGATAAAAGGAATGCCTTGTAAATTCCTTTTGATTCTGAGAAAAGTTAAATATGGTCAATTTGGCTCATTGGCTCTGGCCATTGGTAATCGAGAAAGTCAGCAGTTTCTGTTATATAATTTTCAGTGTACTAAAGTAGTAGACTATAAAACATTTTAAAGAAAGTTGGTTAATAGACACAACTGACATGTTTTCCTATGAACCAAATAATTAAGCTTTGGGTTGCCTACAGCCCTACACAAGATACTTAAAAAGCAGATATTGACATATTGTAAATAGTTTTCACTCAATTTTTTAGGTTTCGAGATCTCCATAGTGTTGATCTTATAATCTTGTTTGGGTATGACATGACCCTTTCTGAATTGGAAAAAAAATGATCAACTATTTTCTCTTTGTTACTCTTAGTATTGTGTTTCTTCTATTACATTTTTCATACCGTACTTTTATACTTGAGGAAAGATGGAAAGCTTTAGGCTATGTTATGTGAATAAAACCAGATTTGTCACAACATTTTAGCAGTTTTGATGTGAAAGGTTAAATATTTTTAATTGCTGTTTATCCACATTATTTTTTTCTGGGTATTTTGAATCCCTGATGGCCCTGTATTATTCTTCACTCATTGAACAGATCCCAATAGCTTTGGACATGGCTAAGGACAGCAATGGGAAGGATCGTGAGCTGAAAAAAAGGATTGAGGCTGACAATTATATGTCATGTGCTGTTCGCGAGTGCTATGCCTCATTTCGGAACATCATTAAAGGTGTGGTTGAAGGTGATCGTGAAACAGAGTAAGTTTTTGTTCATCCAATAATATTCATTAGAGAAGAACTTAATATATGTCTATATAAATGTTTATCATACTGTATGATTTTGTGGCCATTTCTCCTTTGGTGCTCTTCTTTTTTCTTGTTTCTTATCAATTTGTTCATTGACTCGTTTCAGGGTTATTAATTATATATTTTCTGAAGTTGAGAAGCACATTGAAGCAGGTGATCTGATAAGTGAATACAAAATGAGTGCTCTTCCTAGCCTCTACGATCACTTCGTTAAGCTTATCAAATACCTTGTAAGTCTTCAAGTGCTGTAAATTACGGCGAAGTAATATTCTAGTTGTTCAAATGAAATTTATGCAGAATTGCAAACTTAATTAGTTTGATTTCTACAGTTAGATAATAAGCAGGAGGACAGGGATCAAGTTGTGATTCTTTTCCAGGATATGTTAGAGGTTGTGACAAGAGATATAATGATGGAAGATCATATATCCAGGTAAACACTTGCACATGATTATATTGTAACTTTAGTTTTACTGTTCAGGTGTAATAACTAATGTTGTTATCATCTATAGTTTGGTAGATTCAATTCATGGTGGGTCAGGACATGAGGGGATGACCCCACTTGATCAACAATATCAGTTATTTGCATCTGCTGGAGCAATTAAATTCCCAACTCCAGAATCTGAAGCTTGGAAAGAGAAAGTAATAATTTTGTGGTCTACTTTGTAATGGTTGTCACAGTATTGGTTTTCATTTTAAACTCACAAGTTTCTTTGACTTCTTCTTTTACAGATCAAAAGACTGTATCTGTTACTTACAGTAAAGGAATCTGCGATGGATGTACCATCAAACTTGGAAGCTAGAAGACGCATATCCTTCTTCTCCAATTCATTGTTTATGGACATGCCTTCAGCACCCAAAGTCCGCAATATGCTTTCTTTCTCGTAAGTCTTTTAAATTCTTTCTACATTTAAAAGAAAAAAGTACGTTGGTTCAAGTTTTGCCTACGGCTTGCATTTTCCTAGGATTTCTCTTTCTAGTTCGGGTCATTTGAGCTCTTTCTATTAACTTTTTATTAAGAAAATAACTATGTAGTTGCCAATTTTCTCGGAAATGTATCAATAATTAGCTTTATGAATTCAGTCAGTGCATAGACTTAGAATCATAGCCATAGATATATACTCTCTCTCACACGCACACGCACACAGATTTTTATCGACTAATGTAAAGAAAATAGTTTATTACGGGTATTTTCATTTTGTATCAGTATAGGGGACTTAATATGATATTACTGTTAAAATGTCAGAGCATATGGGTGTTGTGGTGTATCATGGGCCAGTGTATTATTGTCATATCTTGTTGCTAGTTAACGAGCTTTTGGTTTGTTTTAAGTTGTGGTATACATGATATAACTTTTTCTTTGTAGTGTTCTGACTCCTTATTACACGGAGGAGGTTCTCTTCTCATTACATGATTTGGAAGTTCAAAATGAAGATGGGGTTTCTATTCTCTTTTACTTGCAGAAGATATTTCCAGGTTTGGTTTTTGTGCAGGTGCTATGTAGAGGTCTGTCTTTTTTATTTGGTATTGGACTAACAGACAATCAACTACAGATGAGTGGAACAATTTTCTTGAGCGGGTGAAGTGCAGCAGTGAAGACGAACTTAAAGAATCAGATGAATTAGTAGAACATTTACGGCTTTGGGCATCATACAGAGGCCAGACTCTCACTAAAACTGGTATGCAATGTGTCTTTGTGTATATGTATGGACTCTTCTTTTTTCACCGTCCAGCAAGGCTGTGGAGGGTTGGGGTGGGAGTTGGCTTAGGGTCTGTTTGTGAGTTTTAATTTGGAGGGAAGGGAAGAGAAGTTCTTTTTTCCAATTATTTTGGAAAGAACAACTTTCCCATCCCTTTCCTTGCCCCCAAATTAAAACTCACAAACAGGCCATTAAGGGGTACCCTCCAAGATCTTTTTTCACTTGTTAGCACATTCAGTTTTTTTGCTTTTAGTTGACTGATACATTCTTACTACTTTTAGTAAGAGGTATGATGTATTATCGTAAAGCCTTGGAACTTCAGGCCTTCCTTGATATGGCGAAAGATGAAGGTACTTAGTCTTATGGCACGTCAACAGTTCTTTGTTTCATAATTTGTAAGAATAATCTTTTTGCTCTTGTCAATTATTTATATTTATGTTATTTTACTTGTTGGTGGCCATTGATCAGACCTAATGGAAGGCTATAAGGCTATAGAATTAAATGAGGATCAGATGAAAGGAGAGAGGTCACTGTGGACACAATGTCAAGCTGTCGCTGATATGAAGTTTACATATGTAGTATCATGCCAGCAATATGGGATTCACAAGCGATCGGGTGATCCTCGTGCGCAAGATATTTTAAGGCTTATGTCAGGGTATGTGTCAAGTTACTTGTGTTACTGAATGATCGACTGGTTTATAACTTTATATAACTTGGAACCTGTGTTTATTTATTTATTTATTGGCAGGTACCCATCTCTGCGTGTAGCTTATATTGACGAGGTTGAAGAGCCTAGCAAAGATAAATCAAAAAAAGTTAACCAAAAGGTGTATTATTCTGCTCTGGTGAAGGCTGCTATGCCGAAGTCAAATTCTTCTGAGCCAGGACAAAATTTGGACCAGGTAAAAATTTATTTTTTATAAAAAATGAAAGGGATGCGTACGACACAATATTTAATGATAGCTGAATTCAATTTGACTCCAAGCTACCTGCACCAATCATGCTGGAAGTGTTGGTAGTAATAGGCACTTCAACCTTCAACTGCAGTCGACGGAACCAAAAATAATAAATAAATCTTGTCAATAATGATTTAGTCATTGGTTAACTGTAATGCTTCCCCTACCCCTTTTTCTCCTGACCTTCAAGCCTTCATTACATTAATATTGTTTCTTCATTATGGCACTTGGATTTGTGTTCCTTTAGCATTAGTGTTGCCAACACCATATTGCCTCAATGTGGTACTTCAGGTGATTCCATAGCTTCGGGGGTTTGTGGGTACTTGTTGGGTGGGTAGATTCAGGAGAAGATAGATACAGGGTCTTTTTGATGTATGTTCAAAGATTGAACCACTTATGATTTTAACCTCGTATGAACATTCTTCACTATGAGCTAGTTTCTTAGATTCTGTTTATTTAAATGAGTTTGTCCTAGGAGTTGCATCTAACTTGTTTTAAGTATAGCATAGTTTATAGTTTTCTTACTTTCAAGTCTTTAATGTTAACATTTCAATACATTTTGAACTACAAAATGCACTAGGTGACAAAGGAATAAAGTTGCATAAACATAATGAGTTGAATGATGCTCGCTTTTTGAACTAAATCTAGCTAGATCTAACTAAATGTAAGGTTTAGAGGGGAATTTTTTTTGGATAGAATATAGGGAAGAGAAGAATGAAATCTCGAGTGAGAGAAATTGGAGCAAATGTCCATAAAACTGTATTATTTTATACTGTAATTGATCATCGTTGCTCCTTTGCATGTGATTATTTAATGTTTTGAGAGAAGCATATAGCAGACTTGCCATGCTAAATTTCTTAGATGTTGTAGGCGAGATTTAAAGATATGTAGTTAACTACTTGGGCAGAAGGCATAAAAGTCGTATGAGAGTGGCCTAGTACTGCAAATATTTGGTACTCTATTCGATGTTACTCTTGGGTACTTGATGAATCCTGTGAAGGGTTGGACAGTAGAGGGAGCTGATTTGCATATAATATACAGTTGGAGATGATACTAGGGCGAGACTTGGCCAACTGGAGCTCAGACGTTGATAAAAAGAGAAAGTGTAAAGTACCTTAAAACTCAAGTAAGTGATTACTAGTTTTCTTACCATGAGCTTAGGCAATGCATTTGAATGCTTGCTGGATCGGTCAGCTAATCAGGCTTTGCGAATTCACAAGTCAGATAATTGGGAAGTGATGTCAATTTCCTAGAAATATCTCTTACCGAATTTTTGGCAGGTTAGAGACTTTGTGACTTGGGATTTATTGGACATTCTATAGTATGGATCACAACAGGAGTGGACTAGAAGTACTTTGGGTCCCATGAATATTACATGTATCCTGATGGCTTTGTAATTTTGTGTTCCAATATATCTTCCAAATGTTTTCTATGATCTTTCCATGCAGGTAATTTATCGAATAAAGCTTCCGGGGCCTGCTATCTTGGGTGAAGGAAAACCAGAAAATCAGAATCATGCTGTTATATTCACACGTGGAGAAGGCTTGCAAACTATAGATATGAATCAGGTACAGTGTTTTAATGCTTGCTTGGTCCACTTGGATCTCTCTGCCAACTATCAGCTTATTAAAAATTTCTTTTGTAGGATAACTACATGGAAGAAGCCTTGAAAATGAGGAATTTGCTTCAAGAATTTCTTAAGAAACATGATGGTGTGAGACATCCTAGTATTCTTGGTCTTAGGGAGCATATATTTACTGGAAGGTATTTTTTTTAGTTGTTCTGGTTTCACCTTAATTTATTTCCTTTTACTTTTCTTTTTTATATGTTGTCATAATTTGTTTTTATTCGATGCAGTGTTTCTTCTCTTGCATGGTTTATGTCAAATCAGGAGACAAGTTTTGTGACTATTGGCCAGAGATTGTTAGCTAACCCTTTGAAGTAAGATATATCTCTCTCTATCTATATATACACAAACATACACAAATATATATATATATATATATATATATACATCTCTTTCCCCTTGTTATTGGGTGCATGGACATATGTTACCTAGATTGTGATTCGATCTAGTAAGTTTAAATGAAAAGGGAACAAAAAAGTCACTTGTGATGGTAGGAAACATGGTTCAAAGTCACGGTAATGGCCTTGGTTGTGGAAGGGTTTTTTCTGGACTCGGTATTGGTTGGGTGATACGCATTGTTAATTTGTTATGCTAGTTATGAGCTTCAAATTTATACATAATGAGAATAACAAGATGGATCAATTAGATAAAAACAAAAATACCATCTAGTGCACATAACATGCATAATAATTGAACTATAAGTTTTCTAGACACTCTAAAAATTACATAACTACAATAAAAGAAGCTAAATAGTGAATATAAAGTTTAAAGTGAACTTAAGTTCTTTGGGGTGAGGACTAAGAACAAAGTAATTTTCTGGAGTCTGTAAATATGGCTTTTTACAAAAACCTAGACTGAATTAATATAAAGTTTAAAGTGTAATATGTGATTTTGGTAATTGTTTTTACCCCAATATTCATTTTCTTAGTAGATCTCATTTTCTGCTAATTATTGCCCTCCATATATTCAAACATATAATTGTCATATTTTATTGAGCATGAATACTAAATGAAACTATTGTACTTTATTTTTTAATAATAAAACTTAACGAATCCAAAAAAACATGGGCAATCCTCGGTTCAATCTATTCTTGTGCTGCAAATACGATCCTTATGCAGTATAGTTGGACAACCGAGTTTGCGAAATGTATTGACGAATGTAATAAATCTATATACATAGGCACATATTATGTTTGTCTCGAATTCTAGTTTGGGATCCAACATTTGACTAGATCCGGATAATATTTTGTTGCAACCCGAAGGAAAAGAAAGATGAGGTTAAGTGGTGGTATTGGAGAACTGAGGTCGAAGGCTAGAGCTAACCACTAATCCTCTAAGGGGGTATAGGGATGAAACCTCCGTGGTATGGACGTGTTATGTTATTTGGGCTTATTATGGTTTTATCCCAGCTATTTATATGTTATTATAGCTAGGGTTTTTGTATTCTTTTCTTTCTCAATTTTTAGCTACCTTCAAAGAGAGACAGTTTGGGTGTATTTGGGTTGTTGGGATGTGAGAGTTCACTTCACAGATTGTATTCTCGACACTTTGATATTATAATATCTTCTGCCTCTCACTCGTGCTTTTCTCCAATTTGGGGTTTCCAAGTAAATTTTGCATTGTCATTAGATTTTCGTTGATTTTTGTGTTTGACCATAGTTTTTTGTAACCTGTGTGTATGCATAAATATAATTTGATCTGAAAAACTTTGTTCTGATAGATGCTGCCGAGTTGTACTTCAGAATACTTTCCATATAAGATTTGGTGGTTATGAGTTTTACTTTTACCCTCCGTATTTTGTTGATTTTCTTGGCTTTCTCCTTTTTTGAAGTGTTTGCATGAGATTTACAGATGTTCAGTATGTTTAACATCTATACTTGTGACTCACCTGTTCAGCGTTGTGCTTGCACAGCATTTGTTCATTAATCTGTATTCTTCTTTTGTTTTCCTCGCTCAGGGTTCGATTTCACTATGGTCATCCAGATGTTTTTGATAGGCTGTTTCACCTCACGAGAGGAGGTGTTAGCAAAGCTTCCAAGATTATCAACTTAAGCGAGGATATATTCGCTGGTAATTTCATACTCAATAATTGTAGTCCTATATGAGATATCTTTTGTGCATGATCTTGGCTTACCAAGTTACTTTTTTACATGACATTGAGTGCAGGCTTTAATTCTACACTTCGTGAAGGCAATGTAACACATCATGAATACATACAAGTTGGGAAAGGGAGGGATGTGGGCCTTAATCAGATTTCACTGTTTGAAGCAAAAATAGCGAACGGGAATGGAGAACAGACGTTGAGTCGTGACCTGTACAGACTTGGGCACCGTTTTGATTTTTTCAGGATGTTATCGTGTTATTTTACTACCATTGGTTTCTACTTCAGTACCTTGGTACATTTAAAAAGATTCTCTGTTTTTTCTTCCACGTTTATGATCTGTATTTGTAGTTTTCTTAGCTTTCAAACTTTTCTCCTGCAGATTACTGTTCTTACTGTATATGTATTCCTATATGGGCGCCTATATCTTGTTCTTAGTGGACTTGAGGAGGGACTAAGTACTCAACCAGCTATTCGAGATAACAAGCCACTTCAAGTGGCTCTTGCTTCACAGTCATTCGTGCAAATAGGCTTTCTAATGGCCTTACCTATGATGATGGAGATTGGCTTGGAAAGAGGTTTCCGAACTGCATTAAGTGAATTTATTCTGATGCAATTGCAACTAGCACCAGTATTTTTCACATTTTCACTTGGAACTAAGACTCACTATTATGGAAGGACATTACTTCATGGAGGTGCAAAATATAGGCCCACTGGTCGTGGATTTGTGGTGTTTCACGCAAAGTTTGCTGAAAACTATCGGCTATACTCTCGCAGCCATTTCGTCAAGGGACTTGAGCTAATGATTTTACTTGTTGTTTACGAAATTTTTGGTAAATCCTATAGAGGAGCGCTTGCTTATATCTTGATCACCGTATCAATATGGTTCATGGTTGGCACCTGGCTTTTTGCTCCCTTCCTTTTCAATCCTTCTGGTTTTGAGTGGCAAAAGATCGTTGATGATTGGACTGATTGGAACAAGTGGATAAACAATCGTGGTGGTATTGGTGTGCCACCTGAAAAAAGTTGGGAATCATGGTGGGAGGAGGAACAAGAACATCTTCATCATTCTGGAAAGCGTGGTATCATTGCTGAGATATTGCTGGCTTTACGGTTTTTCATCTACCAGTATGGGCTTGTTTATCACTTGAACATAACAAAGCATACTAAGAGTTTTCTGGTATGTTGTAGCCTTGAGGTTTATTACCCTCACTGTCGTTTGTAAAAGTTCCTCTTCAGTTAAATCTAACTTGTACTTTTTCTCTGACAGGTATATGGCATATCATGGCTGGTGATATTTCTGATGTTGTTTGTGATGAAGGTGAGCGGAAAAACTTCGCATCTACTTTGCATTTTTATCATAGTGAAAGATGGTGAAATTCTTTCATCTGCCCAATAAGTATAACCATATATATATATATATATATATGTGTGTGTGTGTGTGTGTGTGTATTTATTTTATTTAAATTTCATAAGTAATACAAATGGTTTTAGGAATTGTTTTCTTGTCTAGGCAATAACGTAGTTCATAATCTGGAAAATGTGATGACCAAAAGCATAAAAATAAAAAAAATCCTTGAGGCAAAAGGGCAGTACTCTTGGCGCTTTTTCCGCCAAAAAATACTTTTTCTATGTTAATTACGTGATCCAAGTAATACACAACGAAGAAGCAACCTACAATATCTTCATATTCCACTAAATCTTTTGATTTAGTATGGCTTTTAGCATGCATATTGAACCTGTTCTGTTATTATTTTGTTATTCTAAATTTCGGTTGATTGAATTGACAGTTTTTTTTTTTCATTTTTCTCTAATTTTGGGGTTATGTTACAAGTTGCCCTGGGATTTGATTGATTTGGTCATATTGCATTTTTAAATATCAGCTTAACGGTTCAGTTTCTTAACCTGCGCAATGTTTTTCCAGACTATTTCAGTAGGACGGCGAAAATTCAGTGCAAATTTTCAACTTATGTTCCGGCTAATCAAAGGATTGATCTTTCTTACCTTCATTTCTATTCTGGTAACCTTGATTGCGCTCCCCCATATGACGGTTCAGGACATCATTGTCTGCATTCTTGCCTTCATGCCAACTGGTTGGGGTTTACTCCTGGTCAGTAAAAATTTCAGTATACAATTCATGTCATATTAATTGTTGGTATCTATTAATTCTTGAGAAGCATCTTGCATTTCTATTTCAACTTAATAGTTCAAAACTGTAATAACCAACCGGACATATCCATGTATACACCCAAATTGTACATCCAAAGACACCCAAGAGTAAAATGATAGTAAAATATTTCTCTACTCTCTCCACAACACTTTCTCTCTTCTTATTTACTACTATTTTACTCTTGGGTGTGTCTTTGGATATACACTTTGGGTTTGTACGTAGATTTAGTCTACCCGGTGAGAGAAGAAAAGAAAAGAATTTTAAACTTATGAGAGAAGAGCGTGAGACAAAAGAAAATTTTATTTTATTTCCTTATGTTTGTGAGCTTTGGAAGGAAATTCTATAAAAGTATATTACTAGTTTACCCCTATGAGATTACATTTGTGAACTATTATAAGGATAGTTTTGGTATTTCAGTGTCATCTAAGTTTTTAATAAACGTCTTTCCAAATCTTTCCAAGTTTTGGAGGAAATTTTCAAAAATCACTCTTTTTGTTTTCTCTTCTCAAAAAACTCGCAAACAAGGAACTTTTGATCTCTTCCCTAAATTTCCCTCTCTTCTTTTCTCCTTTTTAAAACTCACAAACGGTGCTAATGAACAAGGATGGTGCAGATAAAATATGTTCATTTCTTAGATGCATCGTGATTTCAAAATGCGAATTCGCATTCGTTCCGTGATTTTTACTAAAATTTACTGATACTACTAGGCACATTTTTCTTTTCCTCTTAAATTTGAGTATCACGAGATAATCATTTCTTGACATTGATAAGTTCGAATTCGTGATACATACCCCTTGTTATTTCATCAGATTGCACAAGCATGCAAGCCTGTTGTTCATCGAGCAGGGTTCTGGGGATCAGTTCGGACCCTTGCCCGTGGCTATGAAATTGTGATGGGTTTGCTTCTTTTCACCCCAGTTGCTTTTCTTGCCTGGTTTCCTTTTGTTTCCGAGTTCCAAACCCGTATGTTATTCAACCAAGCATTCAGCAGAGGTTTACAAATTTCTCGGATCCTTGGCGGCCACAGAAAAGATCGCGCTTCTCGAAACAAGGAGTAGATTTCAAGCAGGCACAAAAATTTCCCTTGTTGGGATCTTTGACATTGTTCTTCTTTCAAGCTGCTGTTGTAAGTGTATATATATATATATATATGTATGTATGTATGTATGTGGGCAGCAAGTTAGTTGGGTATTAATTTATATTTGTCATTTTACACTGTAATTTTCATTTTTGAATTAGTTGGGTATGTATGTTATGGCGGGAAATAACATTCAATTGTTGTATCAACTGAATGACTTCTAAATCATGATTTTCCTTTCCAAAAACACGTCCATACTTTTGCTTGTAGAGTTCCCATAGTGCTGCTATCAAATTTCTGCAATATTCAAAATTTCTGCAGTACTCTTGCCCTTTTTGCGGTAATCTAACTGACAGGAGAGAGGACGAATACTAAAAAAACCATCTTTTAAAAATAAAAATAAAAACCTTTGTTCTTAAAGAAAATTAAAAAAATTTAATTAAAATTAAATCAAAGTAGTATTTCTTGTATGGAACGGAAGGCGTATTATACAATTATTCAAATATAAACACAATTCTAACACAATAGACATGGACACATAAAAATTATATATATATATATACAATTGTGCATTATATAATTGGGTTATGACAACGAGTTTTTGGGTTATAGCGACGGCTAACCTAAAAAACCGTAGTCATTTTCTGTACATATATTTTTCTCTCTATATATATATTTGTATCTATATATATATATATATAATGAAAAGTTTATGAAAATATGAAACATAAATTTGTGAAACAGTTATTTTACCTTTCACTTGCAGGCTTTTAAGTTGGAGAATGGAAAGACTGTATAAAGTGAAAAGTAAACTAGAAAAAAACCGGCCAACTAATTAAAAGCCGGTTCTGATCAATAATTTCATTTTAAGATTTAAATGAAGAACGGCTTGGTAAGATTTTTTGTAATTTCATCCACTATACTCTGCTCCGTTTTTTACACTTAAAAATTTCCAAATAAATCTCAAGGATAAGGGAGTAACAAAAAATAAAATACTGAAATCTGATCGACCAACAGATTAAGGCTAATCATACAAGTGGTTTGGCACTTCTAGGTTACTCACTAACTATACAAGAGATTGATATATAACCTGATAAACACACACACACACATATATATATATATATACACGAACTCGTTCTCTGCCTCCTCCATTCTCTAGCGCCGGCAATCCCTTCTCTCCCTTTTCCTTCGTATAGTGCCGGAAGTACGGCTAGTATATATATATATATAGTGTTTTAATTTTACATGTAGCTCATCAGCTCCCTCTTCAATTAATATTGAAAAATCTTGCATGCACCATGAAAGACATATACACAATAATAAAACCCTCCAAGCTCCTACCCAAACTCCTTGTATACTCCATCATTTTCATCACTTTTATATTCATCCTACGCGCAGCCAAAACCATGCACCATTCACCCACTACTACTAATAATAATACCCCATGCACCCAAAAAATCCCTTGTACTAATAATCTAATTTCATCAGCCAAATCCCTAAACCCTAAACCCCTAGACACCAAAAAGTATAAAACCCAGCTCCAGCTCCACCACATTGTTTTCGGAATCGGGGCTTCGGCAAAATTATGGGACACCCGGAAAGAATACATCAAGCTATGGTGGAGACCTAACCAAACCCGAGGCCACGTTTGGCTAGACAAACCGGTACCAATATCAAAAGATGATCAAGTTTTGCTCCCGCCCATTAAAATATCGGCCAATACGACCAGATTCAGGTATTTTTTCTTGTGGGATCAAAATTATTGTAACGTTAGGAAGAACACTACTGGAGCCAATTTTTTTGAGTAATTTTGTACTTTTAGCTAGTTTGAATATATAAAATATGTATGTATATATTTGGTTATATATGTCGGCTTAATTAATTTCTAATCACAAATTTGTCATAAATACTTGATTCTTTGTTTTTAAAAAAAAGAAAAAAAATTATGTAAATTAGATTACTAGTTATTTTAATAAAAATAGAAGGAGATCGAATTTTTGGTCTCAAATTTGTTTTATTTTTTGAGTATTTTTTGAGTCGTTCAGGTACGATAACAAGAAGGGGGATCGGTCTGCGATACGGATATCGAGAATCGTATCGGAAAGTGTGAGGCTAGGGATGGAGGATGTGAGGTGGTTGGTTATGGGGGACGATGATACGATGTTTGTTTTGGACAATTTAATTAGGGTTCTGGAGAAATATGATTATAAAGAGTTTTATTATATTGGGAGTTCTTCAGAGAGTCATTTGCAGAATATTTTGTTTTCTTATAATATGGCTTATGGGGGTGGAGGATTTGCTATTAGTTATGCATTGGCTAAGGCTCTTGAGGGAATGCAAGATGGGTGTATTGACAAGTATTCGGGTTTGTATGGGTCGGATGATCGGATTCAAGCTTGCATGGCGGAGCTAGGTGTTCCACTCACTAAAGAAATTGGGTTTCATCAGGTTTGTTTGTCTCTCTAAATTATTTTCTCTCTCTAAATATTTATCTATGATTCTTTTTTTTTACTTGAATAACCATTACGAGAGAAAAGTGGTTTTGATTTTGGTAGCTTATCTAAAAGAGTCATGGTTTTGGTAGCTTATCTAAAAGAGTCACAAGTTCACTAAGATGCTATTTTGTAGTGGTTTCAATTTTGTGATTTTTATTTTTAATTTATTTTAAAATGGTTCCATTGCATTTGTTTTTATTATTATTATTATTATGGTCATACACACCTGTATATGTTTTATTTGTGCACAGTCCAGACTATGTCGTTTTGACAGATTTATTTTATAAAAAAAATAGATTCTCCCCTCCCAAATCAGAAATTAAAAACAAAATCTGCCAAAATAACTAGTTTTAGCAGACTATGCATAAATAAAACATACACAGCTGTATGTTGCCATTATTATTATTATTATTATTATGGGCAATATGGTCATACATAGCTATGTATGTTTTATTTGTACGGTGTATGTTTTATTTGTGTACAGTCTGTCAAAACTACGTTATTTTGACATTTGTTTTTTAAAAAAAAACAGTTTTCTCCTCCCAAATCAGAAATAAAAAACAAATCTGTCAAAACGACATAGTTTTGACCGACTGTACACAAATAAAAGATACACGGCTGTGTATGACCATTATTCCTTATTAAACAAGTAAACTCATCGTATTTGAAGTGTTCTCATTTATTAATTTATTTTTTTTGTTTTTTTGTTAATTCGTGTTCTCATTTATTTGGTTAAAATTTTCTCTTTCCTATATAACAATTATTTGTAGTTGAATTCAGTTGGACGTCTATGGCAACATCTTTGGGCTTCTGGCGGCCCACCCGATTGCACCCATAGTCTCACTTCACCATCTGGATTTGATCGACCCCATATTCCCAAACGTCAACCAAATCCAAGCCTTAGAACGACTCAGTGCACCTATGAAACTCGACTCGGCTGCACTCATGCAACAATCCATATGCTACGACAAGTCCCGAGAATGGACCATTTCGGTCTCGTGGGGTTACACGGTCCAAATATTTAGAGGCCTAGTCTCGGCCCGTAAAATTGAAACGCCTTCAAGAACTTTTATCAATTGGTACAAAAAGGCAGACAAAACGGGCTTTCCCTTCAACACTCGATCCGTGAGTAAGAATACTTGCGAAAGGCCCATTGTGCTTGTATTTACCAATGCCTTATATAATCCATCAACTAATCAAACGGCGAGTGAATATACCCAATACGGAGCCCAAACCGGCCCAAAGTGCAAGTGGAAAATGGCTGATCCATTTTGGATTCATCAAGTGAAGGTTTATAAGAAGTCCGACCCATATTTATGGTCCAAGGTAATTTGGTCCTCATTTAATTCACTTAATTTCCAACTTTTTTATTTATAATTATGAAAACTGTCCTGACATATAAATATTTAACAGTTTTGCATTTTGTGTATATAAAATTGTACATAATATAAAAAAGTAGAATTGTATCTGTAAAAAGTATAACCTGTAAAGAATGAAAAAGTTTATTATACATTTATTTGTTTTAAATAAATTAAGTTTCTAAAAATTGTCAAAATTCTCCCAATTTTCAAGTTTTTCAATTTTTTTAAGAAAAACTTAATGTATTTGAAGGTTAAGATCTTGTAATTATTAGGCCTAACAACGAGGTGGGTATGGTCTGCGTTATCCTTCCGCATACTCGCCCCATCAATATCGAGTTATCTCCTGAACTCGACCAAAACAAAATCTCATACTCGCCTCACGCCTTTACTCTGTTTATTCGATCACTCACTTTTTTCCAATAAGTACATAATTATATATATATATATAGAGGGTCCGTCACTCTAGCGAACCATAGGGAGCGAACTAAAAACGAACTGGCTACAGCGACGGTTTTTTTCGTCGCTATAGCATAGAAAGTTGATTTATTATGCTATAGCGAGGGAAAAAGTCATCACTATAGTCAGTTCGTTTTTAGTTCGCTTCCTATAGTTCGTTGGAGAGCCTGATCATATATATATAAATACTAATTTTAAAAAATTATATATATACATATAATTGGATCAGGGGCAAGGGTGTTATGCGTCATACCTGACCTTACTTTTATATATTCAAAGAATTGAGTCCTATTAAAGTCGGAAATCAGGCGGACTTGTAGGGTTCGGGTGAAATTATCAGGCTTAGTCATTACAAATAGAAAAGTTGATTTTATATTTTAATCGACTTACTTAATGTAATTTTTATGCTTGTTTTGAACAGCCTCCTAGAAGAAACTGTTGTAGAATTTTGCCATCCAAAAAGAAAAACAGCATGGCGATTGATGTGGGTGTATGCAGAGAAGGTGAAACCATTGAGTTATAATGATGAAGACTGAGGAAGATTACTTATTTTCTTTTGCTCTAATTTATATACATATATTAGAAGGCCAATCCATATTTTATGGGATAAGGTATTTTCGTGTTCATTTCATCCTCTTGATTTCTTACTTTTTTATTTATAATTGTGAAAAAATTTGTTAATTTACTCCACAAAAAGATGCGATAAAATACATAAAGTGAAGAGTAAATATATTATTTAGTAGGATTCATTGGTATAAAAAAAATAAAATACTAAGGATAAATTTAATTTTTTTATTCTCTTCCTCTATTTTTACTTGCAAATTGTAATTTACTCGTCCTTTTGGGTATGGAGGGAGTAGTCAACAAGAAAATTTCCCCTAAAGAGAAAAAAAAGGTATTTCCTTCATAGAAAAAAATAAAATTTCACATAAAGTAGAAAATATTAAAAAATAAAATTTATACACATATTAAAAAAAAATAAAAGTTGAGAAAAGAGAATAAAAAAATTTCAAACTTATCCTTAATAGCCTCACAAGATTATATAAAATGTAGAGTTCATTAATTTTTTTATCCTAATAGACCCCACTAAATTAATGATATATTTACTCTTCAGTTTATGTATTTTATAACAATAAAAATTATACATTTAATCATATTTTGACTACTGAGGAAGTACTCTCGTTCTCAAAATAATGAGTAAAATACAAATTTTATATATAAAAAGAAAAAAAAGCATAATTTTCATAAAATTATATAAATAAAAGTTTTCAAAATTTATACATAAAAGTTTTCATCATTTTATATAATTTTGTGGATCAACTGAGGATAAATTTATACATAAAAGTTTTCAAAATAATGAGTAAAATACAAATTTTATACATAAAAGTTTTCATCATTTTATATAATTTTGTGGATCAACTGAGGATAAATTTAAATTGTTTTTATTATTATTCCTCTATTTTTACTTACAAATTGTATTTTATTCATTCTTTTGAGTATAGAGGGAGTAGTCAACAAGAAGATTACCCCTAAAGAGAAAAAAAAAGTAATTGCTTCATAGAAAAAATAAAATTTCACATAAAGTAAAAAACAAGTTTTTATAAATGTGAGAGAGACTTATGTGAAAATATCAGTCTTAAGAAAATATTACTATTTGCAGCATACACTTGTATCAATGTGTGCAATTAAACAAATAAATAAATATTTAAATAAAAATAATAAAATATACATGGAAAAATATGGGAGAGAATTTTAATAAGAACTGATATTTTCATATAAAAAAAATGATATTTTCACATGATTTATCTTATATGAATAATGAGATAGACTTATGTAGAAATATCAGTTTCCACATGAATTATAAATATAATTGAGTTGAGGGGAACCTCATCTATTCAAAATTGAGTAGTTTTATTATTTGAAGTTAATTTAAAATTTAATATAATTTATTTAAATTTTTATAACAATTAAATTTATGTAGAGTAATAGTTTTTAAATAGTTTATAGCTATCATAATATTTAAATTTATATTATTTTTAAATTTAAAATATTTCAATTCAAATTTAAAAATTAAAATGCCAAATGGGAGGATATCTGCTAAATTTGAAACTTTCGTGACAACTCAACGTCCTATATGGAGTATTCTTCCCAAAATGATAAGTAAAGTACAATTTATACACATATTAAAAAAAATAAAAGTTGAGAAAAGAGAATAAAAAAATTTCAAACTTATTCTTAATGGCCTCACAAGATTATATAAAATATAGAGTACATTTAATTTTTTATTCTAATGAATCCCACTAAATTAATAATATATTTACTCTTCAGTTTATGTACTTTATAACAATAAGAAAATGTACATTTAATCATATTTTGACTACTGAGGAAGTACTCTCTGTTCTCAAAATAATGAGTAAAATACAAATTTTATACATAAAAAGAAAAACAAAATTATAACTGATGAGTAGAGTACAAATTTCACACATATTAAGAATAAATAAATAAATAAAATTCTAATTTTTTTTAGTGGTCTCACAAAATATATATAGTAATGAGTTATTTTATTTTTTTATTCTAATAAACCTCACTAAATGACATAATTATTTTTTATTTTATGTATTTATCTTATTTTTTTAGAAACAAATATAATTATACTTTTAATCATCTTTTGACTATCGAGGGAGTATAATTTTAGAGAACTGATATTTTTACATAAAAATTTAATATTTTTACATGATTTTTTTGATGTAAATAGTGAGTCAATCTTACTTTAATGTAAAAATATTATTTTAACACGTAAAAATATCAATTTTCTAATTTTATTGCTGGCAATGGGCATAAAAATCTCAGAGTTGATAAGGTTAGCACAAAATGCTCCATGATGTAAATATATGTATTCCTATATGGGCGCCTATATCTTGTTCTTAGTGGACTTGAGGAGGGACTAAGTACTCAACCAGCTATTCGAGATAACAAGCCACTTCAAGTGGCTCTTGCTTCACAGTCATTCGTGCAAATAGGCTTTCTAATGGCCTTACCTATGATGATGGAGATTGGCTTGGAAAGAGGTTTCCGAACTGCATTAAGTGAATTTATTCTGATGCAATTGCAACTAGCACCAGTATTTTTCACATTTTCACTTGGAACTAAGACTCACTATTATGGAAGGACATTACTTCATGGAGGTGCAAAATATAGGCCCACTGGTCGTGGATTTGTGGTGTTTCACGCAAAGTTTGCTGAAAACTATCGGCTATACTCTCGCAGCCATTTCGTCAAGGGACTTGAGCTAATGATTTTACTTGTTGTTTACGAAATTTTTGGTAAATCCTATAGAGGAGCGCTTGCTTATATCTTGATCACCGTATCAATATGGTTCATGGTTGGCACCTGGCTTTTTGCTCCCTTCCTTTTCAATCCTTCTGGTTTTGAGTGGCAAAAGATCGTTGATGATTGGACTGATTGGAACAAGTGGATAAACAATCGTGGTGGTATTGGTGTGCCACCTGAAAAAAGTTGGGAATCATGGTGGGAGGAGGAACAAGAACATCTTCATCATTCTGGAAAGCGTGGTATCATTGCTGAGATATTGCTGGCTTTACGGTTTTTCATCTACCAGTATGGGCTTGTTTATCACTTGAACATAACAAAGCATACTAAGAGTTTTCTGGTATGTTGTAGCCTTGAGGTTTATTACCCTCACTGTCGTTTGTAAAAGTTCCTCTTCAGTTAAATCTAACTTGTACTTTTTCTCTGACAGGTATATGGCATATCATGGCTGGTGATATTTCTGATGTTGTTTGTGATGAAGGTGAGCGGAAAAACTTCGCATCTACTTTGCATTTTTATCATAGTGAAAGATGGTGAAATTCTTTCATCTGCCCAATAAGTATAACCATATATATATATATATATGTGTGTGTGTGTGTGTATTTATTTTATTTAAATTTCATAAGTAATACAAATGGTTTTAGGAATTGTTTTCTTGTCTAGGCAATAACGTAGTTCATAATCTGGAAAATGTGATGACCAAAAGCATAAAAATAAAAAAAATCCTTGAGGCAAAAGGGCAGTACTCTTGGAGCTTTTTCCGCCAAAAAATACTTTTTCTATGTTAATTACGTGATCCAAGTAATACACAACGAAGAAGCAACCTACAATATCTTCATATTCCACTAAATCTTTTGATTTAGTATGGCTTTTAGTATGCATATTGAACCTGTTCTGTTATTATTTTGTTATTCTAAATTTCGGTTGATTGAATTGACAGTTTTTTTTTTCATTTTTCTCTAATTTTGGGGTTATGTTACAAGTTGCCCTGGGATTTGATTGATTTGGTCATATTGCATTTTTAAATATCAGCTTAACGGTTCAGTTTCTTAACCTGCGCAATGTTTTTCCAGACTATTTCAGTAGGACGGCGAAAATTCAGTGCAAATTTTCAACTTATGTTTCGGCTAATCAAAGGATTGATCTTTCTTACCTTCATTTCTATTCTGGTAACCTTGATTGCGCTCCCCCATATGACGGTTCAGGACATCATTGTCTGCATTCTTGCCTTCATGCCAACTGGTTGGGGTTTACTCCTGGTCAGTAAAAATTTCAGTATACTATTCATGTCATATTAATTGTTGGTATCTATTAATTCTTGAGAAGCATCTTACATTTCTATTTCAACTTAATAGTTCAAAACTGTAATAACCAACCGGACATATCTATGTATACACCCAAATTGTACATCCAAAGACACCCAAGTGTAAAATGATAGTAAAATATTTCTCTACTCTCTCCACAACACTTTCTCTCTTCTTATTTACTACTATTTTACTCTTGGGTGCGTCTTTGGATATACACTTTGGGTGTGTACGTAGATTTAGTCTACCCGGTGAGAGAAGAGAAGAAAAGAAAAGAATTTTAAACTTATGAGAGAAGAGCGTGAGACAAAAGAAAATTTTATTTTATTTCCTTATGTTTGTGAACTTTTGATCTCTTCCCTAAATTTCCCTCTCTTCTTTTCTCCTTTTTAAAACTCACAAACGGTGCTAATGAACAAGGATGGTGCAGATAAAATATGTTCATTTCTTAGATGCATTGTGATTTCAAAATGCGAATTCGCATACGTTCCGTGATTTTTACTAAAATTTACTGATACTACTAGGCGCATTTTTCTTTTCCTCTTAAATTTGAGTATCACGAGATAATCATTTCTTGACATTGATAAGTTCGAATTCGTGATACATATACCCCTTGTTATTTCATCAGATTGCACAAGCATGCAAGCCTGTTGTTCATCGAGCAGGGTTCTGGGGATCAGTTCGGACCCTTGCCCGTGGCTATGAAATTGTGATGGGTTTGCTTCTTTTCACCCCAGTTGCTTTTCTTGCCTGGTTTCCTTTTGTTTCCGAGTTCCAAACCCGTATGTTATTCAACCAAGCATTCAGCAGAGGTTTACAAATTTCTCGGATCCTTGGCGGCCACAGAAAAGATCGTGCTTCTCGAAACAAGGAGTAGATTTCAAGCAGGCACAAAAATTTCCCTTGTTGGGATCTTTGACATTGTTCTTCTTTCAAGCTGCTGTTGTAAGTATATATATATGTATGTATGTGGGCGGCAAGTTAGTTGGGTATTAATTTATGTTTGTCATTGCAGCATTTTACACTGTAATTTTCATTTTTGAATTAGTTGGGTATGTATGTTATGGCGGGAAATAACATTCAAGTGTTGTATCAACTGAATGACTTCTAAATCATGATTTTCCTTTCCAAAAACACGTCCATACTTTTGCTTGTAGAGTTCCCATAGTGCTGCTATCAAATTTCTGCAATATTCAAAATTCAAAATTTCTGCAGTACTCTTGCCCTTTTTGCGGTAATCTAACTGACAGGAGAGAGGACGAATACTAAAAAAATCATCTTTTAAAAATAAAAATAAAAACCTTTGTTCTTAAAGAAAATTAGTAAAATTTAATTAAAATTAAATCAAAGTAGTATTTCTTGTATGGAACGGAAGGCGTATTATACAATTATTCAAATATAAACACAATTCTAACACAATAGACATGCACACATAAAAATTATATATATATATATATATGGGTTATATGTATATATATATAGCTGTGCATTATACAGTCGGGTTATGACAACGAATTTTTGGGCTGTAATGACGGTTTCACCTGTTCCATAGCTCCAAAAATCGTAGTCATTATCTGTACATATATTTTTCTTTCTCTATATATATTTGTATCTATATATATATAATGAAAAGTTTATGAAAATATGAAACATAAATTTGTGAAACAGTGATTTTACCTTTCACTTGCAGGCTTTTAATTTGGAGAATGGAAAGACTGTATAAAGTGAAAAGTAAACTAGAAAAAAACCGGCCAACTAATTAAAAGCCGGTTCTGATCAATAATTTCATTTTAAGATTTAAATGAAGAACGGCTTGGTAAGATTTTTTGTAATTTCATCCAATATACTCTGCTCCGTTTTTTACACTTTAAAATTTCCAAATAAATCTCAAGGATAAGGGAGTAGTAACAAAAAATAAAATACTGAAATCTGATCGACCAACAGATTAAGGCTAATCATACAAGTGGTTTGGCACTTCTAGGTTACTCACTAACTATACAAGAGATTGATATATAACCTGATAAACACACACATACATACACACACACACACACACACATATATATATATATATATATATATACGAGCTCGTTCTCCGCCTCCTCCATTCTCTAGCGCCGGCAATCTCTCCTCTCCTTTGTACGTAGTGCCGGAAGTACGGCTAGTATATATATATAGTGTTTGTTTTAATTTTACATGTAGCTCATCAGCTCCCTCTTCAATTAATATTGAAAAATCTTGCATGCACCATGAAAGACATATACACAATAATAAAACCCTCCAAGCTCCTACCCAAACTCCTTGTATACTCCATCATTTTCATCACTTTTATATTCATCCTACGCGCAGCCAAAACCATGCACCATTCACCCACTACTACTAATAATAATACCCCATGCACCCAAAAAATCCCTTGTACTAATAATCTAATTTCATCAGCCAAATCCCTAAACCCTAAACCCCTAGACACCAAAAAGTATAAAACCCAGCTCCAGCTCCACCACATTGTTTTCGGAATCGGGGCTTCGGCAAAATTATGGGACACCCGGAAAGAATATATCAAGCTATGGTGGAGACCTAACCAAACCCGAGGCCACGTTTGGCTAGACAAACCGGTACCAATATCAAAAGATGATCAAGTTTTGCTCCCGCCCATTAAAATATCGGCCAATACGACCAGATTCAGGTATTTTTTCCAGTGGGGTCAAAATTATTGTAACGATAGGAAGAACACTATTGGAGCCAATTTTTTTGAGTAATTTTGTACTTTTAGCTAGTTTGAATATATAAAATATGTATATATTTGGTTATATATATGTGGGCTTAATTAATTTCTAATCACAAATTTGTCATAAATACTTCCTCTTTTTTATAAAAAAGAAAAAAATGGATGTAAATTAGATTACTAGTTATTTTAATAAAAATAGAGGGAGATGAATTTTTGGTCTCAAAAAGTGTCTCGTTCAGGTACGATAACAAGAAGGGGGATCGGTCTGCGATACGGATATCGAGAATCGTATCGGAAAGTGTGAGGCTAGGGATGGAGGATGTGAGGTGGTTGGTTATGGGGGACGATGATACGATGTTTGTTTTGGACAATTTAATTAGGGTTCTGGAGAAATATGATTATAAAGAGTTTTATTATATTGGGAGTTCTTCAGAGAGTCATTTGCAGAATATTTTGTTTTCTTATAATATGGCTTATGGGGGTGGAGGATTTGCTATTAGTTATGCATTGGCTAAGGCTCTTGAGGGAATGCAAGATGGGTGTATTGACAAGTATTCGGGTTTGTATGGGTCGGATGATCGGATTCAAGCTTGCATGGCGGAGCTAGGTGTTCCACTCACTAAAGAAATTGGGTTTCATCAGGTTTGTTTGTCTCTCTAAATTATTTTCTCTCTCTAAATATTTATCTATGATTCTTTTTTTTTACTTGAATAACCATTACGAGAGAAAAGTGGTTTTGATTTTGGTAGCTTATCTAAAAGAGTCATGGTTTTGGTAGCTTATCTAAAAGAGTCACAAGTTCACTAAGATGCTATTTTGTAGTGGTTTCAATTTTGTGATTTTTATTTTTAATTTATTTTAAAATGGTTCCATTGCATTTGTTTTTATTATTATTATTATTATGGTTATACACACCTGTATATGTTTTATTTGTGCACAGTCCAGACTATGTCGTTTTGACAGATTTATTTTATAAAAAAAAATAGATTCTCCCCTCCCAAATCAGAAATTAAAAACAAATCTGCCAAAATAACTAGTTTTAGCAGACTATGCATAAATAAAACATACACAGCTGTATGTTGCCATTATTATTATTATTATTATTATTATTATTATTATTATTATTATTATTATTATTATTATTATTATTATTATTGTTATTATGGGCAATATGGTCATACATAGCTATGTATGTTTTATTTGCACGGTGTATGTTTTATTTGTGTACAGTCTGTCAAAACTACGTTATTTTGACATTTGTTTTAAAAAAAAAACAGTTTTCTCCTCTCAAATCAGAAATAAAAAACAAATCTGCCAAAACGACATAGTTTTGACCGACTGTGCACAAATAAAAGATACACGGCTGTGTATGACCATTATTACTTATTAAACAAGTAAACTCATCGTATTTGAAGTGTTCTCATTTATTAATTTATTTTTATTGTTTTTTTTGTTAATTCGTGTTCTCATTTATTTGGTTAAAATTTTCTCTTTCCTATATAACAATTATTTGTAGTTGAATTCAGTTGGACGTCTATGGCAACATCTTTGGGCTTCTGGCGGCCCACCCGATTGCACCCATAGTCTCACTTCACCATCTGGATTTGATCGACCCCATATTCCCAAACGTCAACCAAATCCAAGCCTTAGAACGACTCAGTGCACCTATGAAACTCGACTCGGCTGCACTCATGCAACAATCCATATGCTACGATAAGTCCCGAGAATGGACCATTTCGGTCTCGTGGGGTTACACGGTCCAAATATTTAGAGGCCTAGTCTCGGCCCGTAAAATTGAAACGCCTTCAAGAACTTTTATCAATTGGTACAAAAAGGCAGACAAAACGGGCTTTCCCTTCAACACTCGATCCGTGAGTAAGAATACTTGCGAAAGGCCCATTGTGCTTGTATTTACCAATGCCTTATATAATCCATCAACTAATCAAACGGCGAGTGAATATACCCAATACGGAGCCCAAACCGGCCCAAAGTGCAAGTGGAAAATGGCTGATCCATTTTGGATTCATCAAGTGAAGGTTTATAAGAAGCCCGACCCATATTTATGGTCCAAGGTAATTTGGTCCTCATTTAATTCTCTTAATTTCCAACTTTTTTATTTATAATTATGAAAACTGTCCTGACATAAATATTTTACAGTTTTGCATTTTGTGTATATAAAATTGTACATAATATAAAAAAGTAGAATTGTATCTGTAAAAAGTATAACCTGTAAAGAATGAAAAAGTTTATTATACATTTATTTGTTTTAAATAAATTAAGTTTCTAAAAATTGTCAAAATTCTCCCAAATTTCAAGTCTTTCAATTTTTTTAAGAAAAACTTGATGTATTTGAAGGTTAAGACCTTGTAATTATTAGGCCTAACAACGAGGTGGGTATGGTCTGCATTATCCTTTCCGCATACTCGTCCTATCAATATCGAGTTATCTCTTGAACTCGACCAAAACAAAATCTCATACTCGCCTCACGCCTCTACTCCGTTTATTCGATCACTCTCTTTTTTTTAATAAGTACATAATTATATATATATATATATATATAGAAGGTTCGCCACTCTAGCGAACCAACCATAGGGAGCGAACTAAAAACGAACTGGCTACAGCGACGATTTTTTTCCGTCGCTCTAGCATAGAAAGTCGGTTTATTATGCTATAGCGAGGGAAAAAGTGGTCACTATAGTCGGTTCGTTTTTTGTTTGCTTTCTATAGTTCGTTAGAGAGCCTGACCATATATATATAAATACTAATTTTAAAAAATTATATATATACCTATAATTGGATCGGGGGCAAGGGTGTTATGCGTCATACCTGACCTTACTTTTATATATTCAAAGAATTGAGTCCTATTAAAGTCGGAAATCAGGCGGACTTGTAGGGTTCGGGTGAAATTATCAGGCTTAGTCATTACAAATAGAAAAGTTGATTTTATATTTTAATCGACTTACTTAATGTAATTTTTATGCTTGTTTTGAACAGCCTCCTAGAAGAAACTGTTGTAGAATTTTGCCATCCAAAAAGAAAAACAGCATGGCGATTGATGTGGGTGTATGCAGAGAAGGTGAAACCATTGAGTTATAATGATGAAGACTGAGGAAGATTACTTATTTTCTTTTGCTCTAATTTATATACATATATTAGAAGGCCAATCCATATTTTATGGGATAAGGTATTTTCGTGTTCATTTCATCCTCTTGATTTCTTACTTTTTTATTTATAATTGTGAAAAAATTTGTTAATTTACTCCACAAAAAGATGCGATAAAATACATAAAGTGAAGAGTAAATATATTATTTAGTAGGATTCATTGGTATAAAAAAAATAAAATACTAAGGATAAATTTAATTTTTTTATTCTCTTGCTCTATTTTTACTTGCAAATTGTAATTTACTCGTCCTTTTGGGTATGGAGGGAGTAGTCAACAAGAAAATTACCCCTAAAGAGAAAAAAAAGGTAATTACTTCATAGAAAAAATAAAATTTCACATAAAGTAGAAAATATTAAAAAATAAAATTTATACACATATTAAAAAAAAATAAAAGTTGAGAAAAGAGAATAAAAAAATTTCAAACTTATCCTTAATAGCCTCACAAGATTATATAAAATGTAGAGTTCATTAATTTTTTTATCCTAATAGAACCCACTAAATTAATGATATATTTACTCTTCAGTTTATGTATTTTATAACAATAAAAATTATACATTTAATCATATTTTGACTACTGAGGAAGTACTCTCTCGTTCTCAAAATAATGAGTAAAATACAAATTTTATATATAAAAAGAAAAAAAAGCATAATTTTCATAAAATTATATAAATAAAAGTTTTCAAAATTTATACATAAAAGTTTTCATCATTTTATATAATTTTGTGGATCAACTGAGGATAAATTTATACATAAAAGTTTTCAAAATAATGAGTAAAATACAAATTTTATACATAAAAGTTTTCATCATTTTATATAATTTTGTGGATCAACTGAGGATAAATTTAAATTGTTTTTATTATTATTCCTCTATTTTTACTTACAAATTGTATTTTATTCATTCTTTTGAGTATAGAGGGAGTAGTCAACAAGAAGATTACCCCTAAAGAGAAAAAAAAAGTAATTGCTTCATAGAAAAAATAAAATTTCACATAAAGTAAAAAACAAGTTTTTATAAATGTGAGAGAGACTTATGTGAAAATATCAGTCTTAAGAAAATATTACTATTTGCAGCATACACTTGTATTAATGTGTGCAATTAAACAAATAAATAAATATTTAAATAAAAATAATAAAATATACATGGAAAAATATGGGAGAGAATTTTAATAAGAACTGATATTTTCATATAAAAAAAATGATATTTTCACATGATTTATCTTATATGAATAATGAGATAGATTTATGTGGAAATATCAGTTTCCAACATGAATTATAAATATAATTGAGTTGAGGGGAACCTCATCTATTCAAAATTGAGTAGTTTTATTATTTGAAGTTAATTTAAAATTTAATATAATTTATTTAAATTTTTATAACAATAAAATTTATGTAGAGTAATAGTTTTTAAATAGTTTATAGCTATCATAATATTTAAATTTATATTATTTTTAAATTTAAAATAATTCAATTCAAATTTAAAAATTAAAATGCCAAATGGGAGGATATCTGCTAAATTTGAAACTTTCGTGACAACTCAACGTCCTATATGGAGTATTCTTCCCAAAATGATAAGTAAAGTACAATTTATACACATTAAAAAAAGTAAAAGTTGAGAAAAGAGAATAAAAATATTTCAAACTTATTCTTAATAGAATCACAAGATTATATAAAATATAGAGTACATTTAGTTTTTTATTCTAATGAATCCCACTAAATTAATAATATATTTACTCTTCAGTTTATGTACTTTATAACAATAAGAAAATGTACATTTAATCATATTTTGACTACTGAGGAAGTACTCTCTCGTTCTCAAAATAATGAGTAAAATACAAATTTTATACATAAAAAGAAAAACAAAATTAGAAATGATGAGTAGAGTACAAATTTCACACAGATTAAGAATAAATAAATAAATAAAATTCTAATTTTTTTAGTGGTCTCACAAAATATATATAGTAATGAGTAATTTTATTTTTTTATTCTAATATACCTCACTTAATGACATAATTATTTTTTATTTTATGTATTTATCTTATTTTTTTAGAAACAAATATAATTATATTTTTAATCATCTTTTGACTATCGAGGGAGTATAATTTTAGAGAACTGATATTTTTATATAAAAATTTAATATTTTCACATGATCTTTTTAATATGAATAGTAAGTCAATCTTATTTTAATATAAAAATATTATTTTAACACATAAAAATATCAATTTTCTAATTTTATTGCTGGCAATGGGCATAAAAATCTCAGAGTTGATAAGGTTAGCACAAAATGCTCCTTAAATGGTGTGGCCACACAAAATATGAAAAGGCAAATGCTAGTTCCAAGAATAAGAATATAAAAGCTAGTTCCAACTTCCAAGAACTAAATCCAAGCTATTCGGCCAACTTGTAGAAAATAAAAAAATGGTATGAGAATATGTAGTCATTTTCGATTTTACATATTTTAATTGATTGATTGAAAAATAAATTTTAATTTATTTAAAATATTTTTATTAATTTTGCAACCTTAGAAAAAATTGAAGGACTAATTCTAAATATTTAATAAATTTTAACTTTATAGATAAAATGCGATCGTGAAAATATCAGTTTTTTATATAAAAATATGAATTCCATACTCTATTCCCCTTTATGTCTATGTATAGAGTTGTAAATCTCTCTCTAGGTGTCCCTCTCTCTCTCTCTCTATATATATATATATATATATATATATATATATATATATATATATATTCTTCCCCCTGTATATGTATAGATCTATCTTCATATTTCCCTAATACGAAGAGAGAGAGAGAGTCTAGCCACGGGCATCCAATGATCTTCATTTAGTGAGGATACTCATGTTCAGGAGAATTTTTTCTTTTTAATTTTTTTTATATTGCCAAAAAATATATATATTAATAGGCAAATCTTGTTCTATGATGCTAGAGTTACATTAGAGAATAGAGATCGGAGCAACAAATTTAGTTTGTAAATTTGTCTAGTTATGTACCACATGTCCTTTCCGGATCCATAAGAAATGTTTTTCTTCATCAATCATCAGTCAAACCCAGTTATCACGACCACCCTTTCGCGCTCATCTATTCTACTCCGTACATATTTTCTGGTGAGTTCAAAATCTATTTTATTCTCTATTTCCCATTTCTTAATAACTTGAAAATTTGTTCTTGTTTTGGTTTAGATCTGGTAAAAAATACTTGTTTTAGAGTTGATAATCAAACAAATCTACCTGTTTGTTTGTATTTTGTTGTTTTGGTTCAGATCTTTCGTTTGGATTGGAGTAATTAAGGTGAGAATGAATTATGAATTAAAAAAATTGTGTTTGGTTGCAATTGGAATGAAAAAATTGTATTTGGTTGTTTTGGGATAGAAAACATATGGAATAACTAATTCTAACTAGAATAAAATGAATTATTTCACTTTGTATTCTATTACTTCGATCCAAACGTAAGAATAGAGTTATAATCAAATAGATCTAATTGTTTGTTTGTATTTTGCAGTGCCTGGTGTATTATCATTAGGAGACTCATACATTACTAGTCTTTTTTGAAGAACTTTAAAGTGAGATCTATGAGAACATGATCTTTAAATATATTTTGTACAAATATTTGCAAAATTAGTAGGTGTACAAAGTATGTATGTATGTATGTATGTGTAGATTAGAATAGATGAGGGTGAGAGGGTGTTCGTGAAAATTAGGTTCGATAATGATTGGTGAAGAAGCACAATTCTTATGTATTCAGAATGGACAAGTGGAACACAAGTATATGTTTTCCATCTATTCAATGCTATGTAATATGCATCATATTAATGTAACAAATGCTATATATATATATGCATACATATTGTGTGTTTGTGTTGACCTTTTGGTTATCGGTTAGTTTTAGGGATAATTTTTTCGCAGATGTATGTAATGTGTCTGTCTTATAATTTTATTTAATCTTATGTATTGTATTATTATGTTTTACATTGTAATTTGATATGAAATTATTGTAATACATTGCACCGCTGTTTTTAAAAATTTGAATTGGTCGTTTTAATCGGTTGAATTGGGAATTGGTTTTACGGCTGGTTTGATTTGGTCTGGTTGAATCAATTTGGTCAAAACTCGGGTTGAATCGGTGGTTCAACCGGTAAAATCAGTTAAGTTGACTCTGTAATCAATTTTTTAATATTTTTGTACCAAATATTTTTAAATATTAAAATTAATCATTTTTAATAATATTGTAATTCAATTTTATTATGTTTTGATTCATAAAAAACGAGATTTTTTTAAATTTTATTAATTACTAATAATATATATTTTTTATATATTTATGACGTCAGGGGTTTAATAACGGTTCAATTATTGGTTTATTATTGGTTTGTGGTTAAACCAATTATTCATTCATAATAATTTTTTCGGTTTAATAATCGGTCCGGGTATGAAAATATTGCATTACACGACTCATTACTAAACTATTCTTGTTTCATTTATCCAATATATTTATCTGCAATCCTCCGTACTAAACCTACAACTTTACTACTAGTTCCGAAAAGAGTACTAATCATTTTTGAAAATTGATATTTTCACATATTAAAATGATATTTTTATATAAATCTTTCTCATATGAAATTGAGATTCATTCATTATTTATATGAGAGGGATCATGTGAAAATATTAAGTGTTTATGTAGAAATATCAATTCTCATCATTTTAATTTTTAAGGCTCCTAAATGATCCGGATTACATGAAATCAATTCACAAATTTTCATGTGTATAAAAATATGCTATAACAAAAAAAATTTGTATACATATGGACTTACAAAGGAGCGCTATAATTCTTGCTATAATAAATGTAACAAATTTTTATACGTTTGGATATGATAAGTTGGAGACAATTTTATAAGATTCAAACTAATTCCGAAGTTCAAATTAGAATGAAAAGAAGATATAAGACAATTGAAAATTTTATAATTTGGGATCGGCTCGAAAAATTCAAGCGAAACTCGAATTCGATACTTAAACGAGTCGAATACAAATTTATTTGGATATTCAAACACTTATACGAGTCGAATATGAGTCACCCACTGTTTGCTCATTTAGAGTGTCGAATTTTCTTTACCTCAGTGATACATACTCGATACAAGTTCGTTTATCCTTACTCGTATATAATATCGAGTATAATCAATTTATTTAATATATATTATTTAATAATTAAATTCTCCACATGCTTTTAGAATTGAAAGTAATTCATTAATTGTTTCAAGAGTGACATTTATCATCTAATTATTTTTTTACAAGGCTATAGATCTAATTTGAAGTGTTCAAATTTTAATAATTTCAACTACTTGACTGAGTTAATTTTATATACATTATCATAATATAAATGATCAAATTATAATTCGTGTATGTTTCAATTGCTCGCGAGTAGTTCGATTAAAAAACGAGTTGAGTCAAGTCGAATTCGAATTTGAATTTGAGCAAAGATTGCAAAATTTTATTCAAATCCGAGAACGAATTCGAGTACCTTAAGAATATGAGCAAGGTACTGTTCAACTCGACTTCAGATCATTTTTACCACTTCCACTTGTATTAAAATATAATATTATTATTAACTTTTTGAAGTCATAATTTTTAAACTCAGAGTTAACATAAATTTCATTAATTTTAATCCAAACAAAAGACAAATTTTGAAGATGTCATATTACTTTCCGAGTTTGTCGTTGGACAAATGTAGCCCCACAATGAAACGAACCTTTCCTTTGAACTCTGGCCATGTTCATATAAACTGCTTGGACCTTGTGTATTCAGTAAACTATCTAAAATTATTACTCCATTTATTATAAAATTTATTATTTTATAATTTATTGAATAATCTCAATTTTAAATTTAATAATTTTTAGATTTACTTTTGAAAATTATTAATAATTTTATTATTTGGAACTCGGAGTATTTCTATATGCTTTTATATATTATCGTATATATAATCGCATGAATCTTTTATTGATGTCAAACACTTTTATTGTTATTGTTATTGTTATATATACAATATATATATATGTGTGTGTGTGTGTTTGTGTGTGTGTATTTATATGTATTGATTGATATAGTAGCAGGATACACGAAGATGAAAAAATAATATGATTGATATATTGTTCAAGAGAATTGATTATAATTATATTCATTGTATTTGAATATGTATTATTATCATTATGTATTATTAAATCAATCACTTCTAAAATCATATTTTTTTATTTTGTGGTGTGACCCTCTAGGTTCAATATTAAGCCGGTAGTAGAATAAATAAGTTAGAACCATTCTAATATTATTTATAATAAATTAAACTCATTTAATTCAAATATAAATAAATAATATTTATTATACATCATGAGTGACACCTTATAAATAATGTATCATGACTATCCCGATAATATGAATTCAACGTTAATCACAAAGATTATCACAAAGAATATAAAGAACATATTTCGTGAATAGTTACTGTACAATTCTGTTAGGAATCTAATAATAGACTAAAAGATTGTTTAAGTAAGGGGGAGTTTGTTTAGATCCCTAATTAGATTCCAAATATATGTGATTTGATGATGAAACATGTATGTGTCCTAATGTTAAAGATTATAATGTATATTTGTATGGATAAGTTTTGTACAGTCCTTAATTGACATATCTATGTACAAAGACTTAGAATAATATGATCAAACTTGTTAGGTTGATCTTTTGAAAGTAGTATGCATACAAGTCAATCATGTATGCTGACAAAGCATATACTTTGTAAACGATCTTATTTGTTTATTAATAAAAGTATTCATTTATTAAAGGCATTTAATTATCTACATGATGCTGTTTTTATAATATGTAAATAACACATAGTTTTAAGCAATGCTTTTAGGATCATGATGTTGATCATGCTAATGAGATCTAAATTCTTAAAAAGCTTAAAACTAAAATAGTTCCCAATCGTTGGATTACTAAAAAGAGGATTAGTAAATCCAGATAGATTGGTACATATGTTGATGACCAAATTATTCTTAGGATGACCACCCAAATAAATTTTTCTCCTCGTTTTGTTATATATACAAGCTTAGAACCCGTGCGAGGCACGAACACGATGTATATTTGTTGTTTATCAAAATAATTTAATTGTAAGTTTCACTTTTAGATTATATATATATCAAACATAATTATATTAATTATAATTATGCAATTTGTATTTTAGAATTATAAGATGATGTCCAAATTATTCTTGAAATGACCAATCAATTAATATTTAATCTTGACTTGTTATATACTTATATATAATCTGTCTCTCCAATAGACCGGTTGGTTAACGAACCGGACCAGTTCGTTTATGAGATTTTTTGTACTTATATATATATATACATACTTGTATTGATTTCTTTAATTTATTTTCCTTGTTATTGCAAAACTTCAATTCATTTATAAAAATTTAAAAGTATACACTACTCGTCTCAGTTTGGAATTTTAAGAATTTTAAAGCACAATAAATGAGAATGTAATAGAGGAATAAATGAAATAAAAATAATGTATTTGATACTTATTTTGGAGGATAAATCATTCTTATAGAATAAAAATTCATTCACACTCTGTTTCTGAGTTTTGGACGGAAAAGAAAAGAATAGAAAATTTAAATTAGAACAGAAAAGAAAATAATAGAAAGCTTGAAGTTTTCCTTTGTGTTGTTTCTGAGTTTTTAATAGAAAAAAATAAAAAATTTAAAAATTGGGGACATGGGTTGTAATTTAAAATTTATTATATTGAAAGTTGAGGATAATATGGGAATTATAAAAATATTACTTATTCCAATTTCTTTTCCGTCCAAATCAAACCAATTTTGGACTGAAAACTTTGACAGAAAAAGTGGTCAAGTTTTCTATTCATTTATTTTCTTTTCCGTTTATTAAATATAAGAATTGGAAAAAAACTTAAATTTTTCGTCCATTTCTTTTCTTTTTTGTCCATTTTAAAACTCAGAAACAGAGCGTCAATCTCTTTGTTTTTTTATTTCGTGTGGAGAATGTAGAATAAAATCCATTCTAATGGAATGAATACGTCATAGTTCTGTCATTATATAACAACACCCAACACCAACAAAACATACAGTTAAAATACCTTAAAATCATTATATTTTATCCTCCATTCTATTCTATTCCTTCGATCCAAACTCACCGAATCGGTGTGATGAGATTCAGTATTTCTATTAATAGCGATATTAAAAGAATTGATTTCATGTAAAAGTTAAAAGGTGCTTGACGCATTATTTTCAAAGTAGTTTATGAAAAAATTACAGTAAATTTTAAAGTTTTAATGTAAAATGGAGTATTAAAGCCGTGGTTTTTCAGTTTTGAATAGAAAAAATAATAATTAAAACTTAAATTAGAATAGAAGAAAAAAAGAATTGAATTTTTTTAAGGTTTCTTTCATGTTATAACTAAAGTTTTTTTTAAAAAAAAATTAAAACTTGAATTTATATTTACCTTATTATTTATTTTTTATATTAATTTTTGTGTGTGTTTGTAATGTAGAGAGTTAATCTTTTCGAAATTCATTTATTTGTGAACAAAACTTTGATAATAAAAATGATCAAATTATCTGTCTATTTCTTTTATCTTCTATTTATTAAAAAACTCAATAACAAAAATATAAATAAATATTTTTTGTCTACTTCTTTTATCTAATACTCAATAACAAAAAATATTAAATGTGTTGTAGATTTACTAATTATTCCTTCATTATAAAATTAGAGATACAATTTGACTTTTAATATCAAACAACGACATATTAAAATTTAAAATTAGTATGGCTCTTAAAACTTTATAATGAAATAAATTTTGTGAATAGTAATTTTTGTTATATAATATACAATTATAATAATTGTCTCAACTAAAATTAGATAAATTCATATTAATTTAAATTTTAACATGCCGTTGGATGACATCAAAAGTTAAATTGTATATTTAATTTTAAAACAGAAAGAATATATTATAATAATATAGGTCTTATAAAAAATAATATATATTGCAACTTTATTTGTTATTTTTTTATTACGAATTATATGAATAACTAATTGATAATATTTTTATGATGTATTTAATATAGTGAAAATAAAATAATTTTATAATTCTATCAAATCTCTTCTATAAGTCGCAATTATAATTGAATTGAAATCTTTCGTATTAGGGTCCTCTTAACATGTGCCTTAAGGGTACATACTAAGTACACTCTTGAACTATCTGCATATTTTTTTGATTTTTGTATTTACACAAAGTTCAAAAAAATATACACATAATTTAAAAAAATATTCTCTTGAACTGTGTACTTAGCATATGTCCTAAGGACACATGTTAAGAAATTCCTTCCTATTATATACCACGACTCTTATTTTTTATTTCTTAAAAAAAGAGGAAAAAGACTCTTAATCCTTTTCCGAATTCTTTGACGCAGTAAGGCACGTGTTTTCAATCTCAACCGTACAATCTCAATTGATGATCTAGAACGTCTATCAATTTCCCTTGCCTATACAAATCCCCGACTGGCACGCATCTCCGCCACAACAAAACGCAAGCCTTACCCAAATCTGAAAGACAAAAACCAAACGGGACAACTTCGAGAATCCACTTTTTAGTTTTTGAGAGAGAAAAAGGGGAAATCAGCAATCCTATATATGTATAGAGAGAAAAATATTTTGTAATTCTGGTGTTATTTGTCTAATTGGCGTTGGATTATATTCGATAATTGGGAAACGTGATCTAATTTCTCAGAATTTCTTGAAATTCTGAGGAATTTCAGTTTAATTAGCCGTTAAAATCTTGTTTGTAATTCGTTGAATTGAATTCGAAAACTTATATTCAAATATTTGAATTTGATTACAGATTATAAATTATCTTCTCTCTAAATTTTCATTTCTAGGGTTTCGTTTTGGAATTGAAATTCGATTTTGCATAACGATGAACGATCAAGCTCAAGAAGCTCAAGCTCAAATGACGCAGATGATGAACTATGAATCCGACTCCGATGATGATGATGAGTCAGGCTCAGATGTTGAGTATGAATCAGCCACAGCCACATATGTTGAATCAGCAGCAACATCAGAAGCCTCCGCAGTTGAGGAACCAGTCTCAGGCTCAGCAGATGATGATGAGTAGAGGAGGAGGTTATGGAATGTGGCCTCCGGTACAGGATCAGTTGAACTTCAATCAAAATCCGATGAATTTTCCGGTTTTTGTTTCTTCTAAGCCTTTAGGACGGAATAATTGGAAGGGAAAAAAAGAAATTAATGATAATAAGAGGAAAGATTTGAGGAGGAAAGGAAAGCCTTTGATAGCTGGTGGCAGCACTATTGGCGCGGGTGGTAGTGGAGGTGGTTATAAGCCTCCAACTCTTAAGGAATTGCAGCATGAGAACCGTTTGAAGGCTCGTAAATACTTTCAGAAGAAGAAATTCGATAAATTTAACAATAGATCTGGTTCGCATGCTCCTAGGAACACTAGTTCCTTCATTATTCGGGCAAAAAAATCTGGTGGCATTGCTTCTTTGGTTTCGCCATGTCCTGTGACACCTGCAGTACTTCCAACCCCAATGTTTTCCCCCTCTAGGGAGGTTTTAGGAGATATGGCTAAGGAGGAGTGGGGGGTTGATGGGTATGGTTCGATGAATGGTTTAATCAGGCTTAGGTCTCCCGGGAATGAGGCAGATGCACCTGAGGATGAGGAGGAAGAGGATGGAGGTTCAAGTGAGAGTGATGTAGAGGAGCATTTGGAGGTGGAAAGGAGATTGGATCATGACTTGAGCCGTTTTGAAATGATTTATCCGAGCTACGGTGTTGAGTATAACAATGTGTTGGAGAATCGGGTCGATGATCAAGATACCCATATTGCACAAGTGGAAGAGGAGAATTTGATTTTGAAGGAGAGGCTTTTCTTGATGGAGAGGGAGTTGGGTGACTTAAGGAGGAGGTTATTAAGTCTTGAGAGGCAGCATCAAGTGGAGGACATTAATGAGGAGGTAGTGGAAAATGAATCTGAAAATGATAATGGGAGTAGAGGAGGGTATTCTCGCTCTCTGGAAGAGAATGAGGAGGTGGTTCAAGAGAACAATGAAGGAGGAGATCAGTATGTTGAGGCAAAAGAAGAGAATAACAATGGTGATGTCATAGTTAAGAATGTGAATTTTGTTGAGGCAAAGGAAGAGAATAGTAATGGTGATGTTGAAGTTAAGGACACCAATAATGCAGAGGCAAAGGTAGACAAAGACGATGGGGATGTAGAAGTGAAGGGAGCTAATTTCCTTGAGAGTAATAATGATGATGTAATTAAGAAAACAAATAATGTTGAGGCAATGGAACTGAATGATGATGGGGATGTCGAAGTGAAGGAAACCAATAATTTTAGGACATTGAATGATGCAGTAGTTCGAGATGTTTGCATGGAAGAGCTTGTACATAAGCAGGATGAAGTGATTGCAGGGTAGGCTTCATTTGTGGGAGCACAAAATGAATGCTCAGAAGGACAATGATTGTGAAATGAATAGCCAGAGGGACAATGATTGTGATTGTACCGCGATTATTTTGGTTTCTTCTCGAAAGGTGATTAGGCCTTTGTCATTATGCCCCTCAGTACTCAATTTGTGCAAATTCTGGATCTGAACATTCTAAGTAGCTATCCTTCATTTGCTTTTCTTTTTTTGTCTATTTGATGGGCATAGGGAGGAAGAGCTATTTGGCAACTTTATGGCAACTTCTTCGCTTAGTAGGATCTAGGTTTATGAATTTTCTTGTCTGTTATGTTTTTTTTTGTGTTGTCTAGGGTTTAGTGATTGGCGGTTTTAGATAGGCAGGTGGGTGGTGGAGGGTAAGGAACTTAAGTTTGTATCTTCGTTTGTTGTTTCTTTTAAATATGGAATGAATATCTGAATTTTACTAAATGCTTCTTCTGAATTCGCAGTGTTTTAATTTATGTTTTTTGCTTGTTATTATAGCGAGAAAACCTACTTCAATCTCTATATTTAAATGATTTCTATGGCTCTTGTACTCAAATGCTGATTATGAATCTGCTGCCTAACGAAGCGTTACTGTTTCATTGGACCATGGAGCATGTGGCACTCAGGTGGTCAGTAATATTACTCGTTTCTGGACGTTTGCCATATGGGCAATTGATGTATTTTGGCTCATCGTAGATGTGCTTTAAAGGAGACTATCGGCTCCTTGTCTTATCCAGTAGGCCCAGTACTGGATGTGCGGACAAGTAAGGTATGTTGACTTTGTCTGCATGTGCTCTCTTGCATTTCTAGGGAATGATTTTGCATTCCAGGGAATGATTCTGTTCATTCTTAAACAACCATCATGTTTCTGTTTCTTAAGCTCATATTTTGTGGTGTGCGTAAAACAATCAAAATACTTAAAAGTCATGGGCAGTGTTGATGGATAGAATCACAAGTTTACATGTTATTGCTTTGTAGTACGTAATGTATATAAATTTGAAATCATGCCAGATGATTATGTTGGACTTGAGTTTCTTATTTTAATGTTTTCTTGTTATCATTTGTAAGATCACCTTACTCAAAACTTTGGGCTCTTAGTCAGTGTTATGACTTATAGTATACTGGGATGATCCTTTATTATTATTTTTGGATCTTCAGTCAATTTCCATTTGTTTTTAATTTATTTTATTTTAAATTCTCATAAGCATTATACCCTAGTGAGGGTACATTTTACATCTGGTAAATTTTGAACTTGGACCCTGTTCTATCGGTGCATGTCTATTGGTGGCATGAGGTACTCATCTTTTCAACAAATTGCAGTTAACGTAATTTCAATAAACTCTCATAAGCATCATACCCTAGTGAGGGTACATATTACATCTGGTAAATTTTGACTTGGACCCCGTTCTACTGGTGCATGTCTATTGGATAGCATTAGGTACCCATCTTTTAATATATTGCATGCTTCTTGATGATTAATTACCATGTGGACATTGGACAATGATTTTTTTTTGGCCCATGATTTATTTTGAAGGGCTGCACAAATAATAGATGAGCTCACAAGTCAGGTATGTTCGCTTGGTCAGCATGTGCTCTTCTTCCACATTACTAGGGGATTAGTTTGCATTTGAGAGTTAGGTGGATTATAGGGGGACACTTGTATTATGTGTTTTATGCAAGTCTGTTTTTTGGAGTGTGAAAATAGCCAAAATCAATACTGAAAAATTCATGGGAAGTTGTGATGGATATTAATTTAAACTTATTTAGCTATTATGACCGATCAGTTGCGTACATGTTTATGCTGCTCCATCACAAGAGAGCTTGAAGCCACCTTTTTATCAAGGTAAATCAGTTTATTGACTTTAAACTTATTGCAAGTTCTGAAGACATCTTGATGAAATTTCTCGATGAATTTCAAGACCAAAATTGATTAAATTATGCTATTCTTTGTAATTAACCTCTAATTTGATCACGAAGTATCTTCCTACTCTTCGAAGTCTGAAGCATTGAAGCTTTTATTGTTGCTTCATGGTTTAAATGGCCAAAGTGGAGTAGTTAATGAATGGGAATCTGTAGATTTATTAGATAATTTGTTCTTTTGGAATTTGTGTGAAGCACCATGTATTTGATGATAATTCTGATTGCTTAGAGTCTAGGAGACTCTTAGCATGGCTGAGTTAATTGAAACTGATTTTGATGTTTCAATTAATGTTGTTTTCTGATAGTTTTACTATTTATGCTTTACTGTTTATATTTTGTTTTGTAGTGTTATGTATTGTTTGGAAAATGAGACGGTGCATTTTATGCCTGTTTCTGTTAAGGCAATAATATCTGTTGACTTGACGAACATATATGCAAAAATGTTGAAGGTCATCGGTCCTAACTAACTTTTGGGTAGCATGAAGTACTCACTTTTATTAAAGTATTCTGCCACTTGATTTTTACCATATGGACAATTGAGCTTGTTTTGGTCATCATAGATATTATGATATATTTTAAAGGAGGTGCAACTGCTGGAGTGCGGGAATATTGGATGCAGGAAGAAGTCAGGTATGTTGACTTGGAGTAGCATGAGGTACTCACCTTTATAATATATTGTCTGCAGCTTGATTTTTAACATATGTACAATTGATCTTGTTTTAAAGGAGATGTAGCTGCTGGACTGTGCCGTGTTGTTAATGGCGCGCCTAGGCGGGAGGCCCATCCTAGCCCACGTTGGGTGCCTCGCCTGAGGCGAGGCTCCTTCAATGAGGCGAGGCTCCTTCAATGAGGCGCGCGGGGTGTAATTTTTTCTTCCCCTAAGCAATCTAGACCATCATTTGCAGCCTCCTCCTCCTCCTCCTCCAGGTAAGTCTCTCCCGTTTCTTTTTCTCTTCTCATTTTTTTTTAATTCTCTTCTCTTTCCCATAAAAGGCTATTTTGCAAAATACCAAGGGGTTATGCTACCTAATTGTTTTCCAGAAATTTTGGGTACTTTACTACACAACTATTGCGGTGTTTACTAACTTATTAAATAATTAAATGTGTATATAACTTGTAAGTATGCTTTTTAATATTTAAATATGTATTTATATTGTTGTTAAGTGTTTCCTACTTAAATATATATATGCAAGATTGTAAATATTTAACTATGTACTTATGCATAATGTAATTATGATATGATAAACTACATAGGTATGGTCATTGAACTCGTTATAGAAGCTTTTTGAACATGCTTGTAAGTTTGTAAAATTAGTTAATGGTTGATAAATTTGATACATAAATGATTAAATGTGTGTATATCTATATATTTATTTATTTTTTTAAAATATGTGCGCCTGACTTCAATGAGGCGCGTGCCTCGCCTTGCTCTTAGGCCCCAAGGAGACCATTGCGCCTCGGTGCGCCTCGTGCCTTAACAATGGGAGTATGGGACTGCATGAATGTTGGACATGCGGAGAATTAAAGTACATGACTTGGTCAGTATGCACTTTCCTACTTATGTAGCAGATGAGTTTGCCTTTGAAAGTGGATTGGTGCTATATATATCTGAGCATGCATGTATGCAATTGAATTTAATTAAGAAAATTGTTGCGTGGTGGTATTTTATGGAATTGATGTGAAATTTGAAATCAATGGAAGATGAATATGATGCTAGGCATCTTCTAATATTATGTGATGTTTCCTTTTCATCATATGTAAGTTTCAGTGTTTCACCTTATAGAATGCTCATGTTTCTAGTAAGTATCATGATTCAAGTAATAAGGCTTTTTCGTTTAATTGCAGTTATGTACTTTTTCTTCTCATATGCATCATGTGAAATATACCCCATACGGGGGGTGTCAATATTTCATCTAATAGTTTTTGACTTGGACCTTGTTCTACTATTTACCCGTCTATGGGGATGCTCGTCTTTTCAATATATATCTTGCTTCTTGATGTTTACCATGTGGACAAGTGACTATTTTTGCCTCATCAAATACGAATTTTATAGGAGACTATCTGTTGCTGGGCTTGTGCTATTAGTGGATGGGCAACGCCAGGTATGTTGACATGGTCAGCTACTCAGCTGTTTTCTCCACATAACTAGGGTCGAGTCTGCATTTGACAAGTAGGTGGTTAGTGCTATATTTATTTCAAAAAGTCTAGGGCGACCGGGATATAGGGACCGGTTAATTCAACTGGAATTTTTACAGAATTTAGTGTTTTTGGTGTAACTTAGATACATATAAAAAACACGGCCTTGTTTTTTATATGTATCCAAAGTACACCAAAAACACTGGATTCTGTAAAAAAATTAGTTGAAACAAATATTATATATTTTTTGGGAGTTATTAAAAAAAAAATATTGACCAATCCCTACATTCCGGTCGCCGGAGAAGGACTGTATTTATTTTGTCAAAGGCACATCTGTACCGTGTATGTGGCGTGCTAAAGTTATATTATGCTTAAATTTATCTAAAGATACAAAGTTGGCATATTCCTATTAGATAGTGTAAAGTCACTAGTTTACAACAGTCTATATAGAATTGATGTTCTTTGTAGAATTATTAGGTAATGTATATACTTCAGATGGGCTACTAAGACTGATTCTTGTAAAATAATAGACTGGTTGATATAGGAGTTGGAGGGAGAATTAATAGGGGGATGTATTGAAGCTTTCGAATATGATGTTGTCATGGACTCTCGGATCATGGCTGCAGTCTAGGTGTTTCAGCTTTGGGAATCAATCTGAAGTTCTTTTTTTTGTGTAGTTTTTTCTTGGACAAATTTCAAAATTGTTCCTTCAAGTTGTCACCCAATTTTGATATGGCCCCTTTGTAATATTCCAAACCCTTGTAATAAGATTTGTAATTATAAATATAAATATTATTAAAATTTAAATTATAATGTTAAATATTGTAGAATATGTGTAGAATGTGTAAATACATGTATTCCTTGAGCAAGCTTAATAAAGAGAAAGGTAACTATTACATTTTAAAATCATAATAGATTATATATATATATATTAATAAAAGCAAAGTCAAATTGTTCAATAGGCCTAGATAATCCCATAAACGAGCCAAGCTTTGCCAAAGGGAAAAGATAAGGAAGAGGAAAGAAGCCTCCCAAGATATTTTTGATGAAATCTTTATCCAAAGCTTGACTTGGTTTGACAATTTAACTTAATAAGTTGCTTAATTAATCAAAAATGATAATTAATTATAGTAAAGCTGATTAACATTATTAATCATAGGGCAAAATTATAATAAAAATAAATTGGATGATTTGACTATAAAATAAAATCTTGAAGGACTTACTTGCAAATTTGCAAAACTATGCCTATATATATATAGTGAGCTTCCTTCATTTGTTTCACTTTACCAACACAAATCAAAAACCCAAAAAGGAGAGAGAGGGAGTCGGCAGCTAGAGCTGCAAACGAATCGAACTGAATTTTGTCGAACTCGAATCGAACTTGAACACTTTTAGTCGAACTCGAATATGTTCGAGTAACTTGATCGGACCAACAACTATGTACGAGTTCAGATAGTTTGGTGTTCGCGAATTATTTGCGAACATATCGAGTTCGCGAACAGTTCGCGAATAAGTCGAACATAAGCTTGTTCGCAAACACAAATTACGTTCATGAACACAAACTTGCTCACGAACACAAACTTGTTCACGAACACAAATTTGTTTACGAACACAAACTTAGAACTCTGAAGCAAAAAATATTTAAATAAATACAAAAAATCTTCTTTAAGAGTCTAAGTATTCAATCAAAAATTAGACCAAATATTGTAATCATCATTCATCCAAAAAGACCAAAACTAAAAAAAATTACTTAGAACTTAGAAGTAGGAACTTAAAAGTTAAAAGTTAACAAGTACTTAGAAATTCTTGATTTACAAATATCAACAATCAAATATTAATATTGAAAAATCTTTCAACTCTTCAAGGTTCAACCACTTCAAGCAGAGTCTACAAACAAATGATTATCAAAAACTCATAATTTAATATTAGTAATGTATTTCTTTTGTTGTCATTTTTAATTAATATTCAATTTTTTTTATAATTTTTAAATTTAATATCTAATTTTTATTTTCGATCTTTAAATTTATGTATAGTTTTTTAAAGTTTCAAAATTATTCAAAAAATAATTTAATGATTATTACTCTATTACTGAAGTCTCGATACATACATTGAAGACTTGATTTCTTTATTCTCTATCTCGATTTAAAAATTTCAATAACTCATTTACATGTAAGCAACTGTATTGTATCATTCTTTAATTAATGTCAAATTGTCATTGCATGATGATTAATGACTTTATTTATGTGCTTTATGACATGGGTTATAATTTATTAAATTATTAGGGATGTAAATTATAATAATTCGATAATCATTGTTCAAAATTTTATGAAAATATGAAAATTATTTTAATTAAATTAGAATTTAAAGGTGAAGAAGTACACATTATTATTTATTAATTATTTAATAAAAAAATCAAATTCGAACCGAACCGAACCGGTTCACGAACAGTTCGACTCATTTGCAGCCCTATCGGCAGCCATATAGAGAGAAGGAGAGTGAGAACAAGCTAACCAAAAAGAAAGAATAAGAAGATCAAAACCAAGAGGAGCAAACCATAACAATTAGGTCTAAACCCTAATCCATTTAAAAATTTAAATTCCTTATAAAATCTTTCTTTTATAAAAATAATTAAGCACTATGTATGCTTGAGCTTACTTTGAGGATTTATATGTTGTGATACCATGAATCATGGAGGAAAAGTTGAAAATACAAAGAAAAATAAGGAGAAAGCATGAACTAGTTAGAAAATCGTAAACTAATTGCTAGAAAATGTTTTTATGAAGTAAATATGTATGTATATGAATTTTTACATGCTAAGAGTTAATAATAATATGTTAGGGTGTGATGACAAAGGGAATCAAAAATCTTACAAGAAACAAGGATAGAAAAATTTAAACAAACTTTGTTGAAATTTTTGCAAAACATGGCAAAAAACCCTAAAACAGAGTGATTTTGTAACAATTAGAACTTTTAATGTATTTCAAATTTTTGAGTAAGGTTTGCTCAGATGGATAGCTCTTTAAGTCAGCTAAAATCCTAGATAGGATTGAGACTCAAATTCCTTTTAAATTATTTTTTGGTGAATTTCCTAGCAAAATAGGGCAGATTGAGTAACTTTCTAACCCTATTTTTCGAAAGAAGGTTCTGGACAATTTATTAAGAAATTGTTACTGAAAAGCAACTTTCGTTGCAAAATTCGTCTAATTGAAAATGAAAAGATTTTTTTTGCCAACGAAAATGAAATTCGTTGTGTTTGGTACACATTTGCCAACGATATTTGCCGTTGCTGAACAGTATGAAAATTGTTACCTTAACTGATTTTCGTTGCTGATTGTATACTTTTTGACAACGATGTTCGTTGTTAAATGTGTATAATAAACTGGTCATATATTAGTCGGCAACAAAATTATTCGTTGTCATTAGTTTTGTTCTGAATAATTATGATCAATTAACAACGATATTTTTGATGTTGATTATTTTTTGAGAGTAACTGAAAGTTGTTGTCGATTAACAACGACACTATATGTATCCGTTTACTTTATCTGTGTGCAACGAAAGTTGTTATGATTTGCAACGATATAAATGTTGCCCTTTTCCTTTGTTTATAGCAACAATATCCTCATGTTGTAATTAGGTTAACTTTTTGTTGCCAAAAAATTATATTTTAATGTCATTACCAACGAAAAACTTATTGCTAAAATTAGAAAAAGTTGTTGCTAGATTCGGTAATGAAATAGCTTATGATAGTATCGTTGTCAAATTCATTTTCATAACAAAACATCGTATAGAGCAGAAACGCAGAAGCAGAACCAAAACTAAGTAATTTGACTCATTCTTTACACTCAAATCAAAAACATCCATTACAAAAATAAATAAGTTTTCATTATTTTTTGATGTATAAATAAGTTTAAATTATAGTTTAAAATATGTTATTATTGGTAAGGGTATAATAGTCCAAACAATATTTTTTAATCCAATCTTTTAATTAATCCTGAAAAAAACAAACGTAACATGAGATTATTTTAAGTTATTCCATGAATAATCCCATAAAAAACAAACATGTGACTAGGACTATTTAATCTTAGAATTAATAGTCTTGGATTATAATCCCATAGATTATAATCCCGGAATTATAATCCTTGCAAAGAAACATCCCTAGGGTTTGTGCAATGGTATATGTGGTCTAATATAAGAATTAATAGATCTAGATTTCGATTTGATTCCTTACAAATATAGACCTGTAACAGAAAATAAGTAAGAAAAAAGAATCAAATGAAGAATCAGTGTTGATTTTTTAGGTTCTATTATATATTTGGGGATGAAATTGATGAGGAGAAAGATGAATTTGTTCTTGGTATGTGTGTATCCTTGGTGTGTTAGTGTGTGTTTTTGGTGTGTTAGTGGGTGTGTTCTTGGTGTGTTAGTGTGTGTTAATGTATGTGTTCCTGGTGTGGTAGTGTGCGTCTGTGTTTTAATTATTTAGATATTTACTTGTCTAATTTTATTACTTAAAATCATTTTATTCAGGGAGTTTACCATTTTACCCTTAAAAAAGTCTCAACTCAGTCGGAGGACTGAAATGAACCAGAGTTAGTTGATTTTGGGCCTTATTGAACTTTTATCAATTAAGGGGCCATATCGAAATTGGCTGATAACTTGGAGGGACAATTTTGCTATTCTTCCTTTTTTCTTTTACATAATTAAGAACAAGGGTTTATTGAAGATTTTTTTTAATTTTGCCACGTAATTTTCTTTGGCCATATATAGTTCAAATCTTTTGAATTTGTAATGTACTTGCATTTGAAAATTTTCTTTGACCCGACAAGGAGAAAGAATAGTGTAATTCTCGACAGTCCACGTTAGCTGCAATATTTTCTTCTTTCGACTTAATTTTTTCCAATTCTTGAGCAACATAATTCAACTTAATTAATTAAGAAAATACATGAACAATGATTTAATGTACAACCAATGCATGCATGCACCAAATAACATACTGGAAAATATTACTATGATCACCCGATCCAATAAAAAATTATATGTATGGTATTTTCTAAACACGATCTCAGAACGTAAAAATTGGAACAATTTATCTGAAAACTAACCCTTGGTACAGATGAGCTCCGGGCGTAATGCGCGTACACACGCACTAAGGTTTTCTGACCGGAAGTCCAAGATCCAACCATGCGCGTACACACGCACTAAGGTTTTCTGACCGGAAGTCCAGGATCCAACCATGCGCGGGCGTAATGCGCATACACATGCACTAAGGTTTTCCTTAGTCATTCTCATGTACACGGGTCCATCCCTTTTTTCTCAACTATGTTATTAAGCCCACACCATAATGTACTAATATACACAAGGAATGTTTTTAAAATATATAGACAATGTGAAACTTTGCCAAAACTAAGAATTTTGAATCACAGCCAACAAATGTAACAATGTAAATATTGGCATGAAACCTCTAACTTAATATCTTGCCTTGAGAAAAGAGAAAAGCTCACTTTCTGATTGATGGGCCGGTAACAATGTAAATATATATTACCATGAAATGAACCTCTTCTAGATTAATTAAGGTATCAACTTAAAGACATATATATAGTTGTTTTAAAACACTTGTTCAGTTGCTCATAGAGAAAATTAATGTTTTGCTATCATTAATTGTACGTTAAAATGCAACTGTGTCCTCTCTTGATTTAAAACAGTTTAAATTGAATAAATTCATGCGAATAATTTATAAAAACGAGTTGCATTTGTATAATAACAGAGTGTTGATAGAAATATAACACTTTGCTATATAAGTGTAACTTATTTCGATTGACCAAATATATTGCCCGGTTTAAAGTGTATCTGGAATTAGGATCCATAATGACACAACTTTTTTTGAAAGTTTACAACAATAATAGTGATAATAATAATAAGTTATCTGCAAAAGAATCCCCCAAAGTCTCACACAATTTCACTTTTAGTCTCAAAGGATTAATTTTCTCAATAGTGTTCTTTCAAGTTTTTTTTATTTTATTTACAAAATTGTTCCCTTTTAATATCTTAGTGAAATTATAGGTCAAAACTCACGTTTTAATTGTATAGTTGAATGTACATTTTACCCATTTCAAATGTATGAATACAATAATATATTATACAAAACATAAATAACATAATTATCAATAATTTCATACATATATGTAAAGGATTTCTTCGAGCTATAAATACACCAATATGTTAAAAGGGAACAGTGCCGTAAAAAAATTAAACTTGAAGGAACACAATTGATAAAGTTTGTACTTTGGAGATAAAATATAATTTTTTGAAACTTTGAGGGACACTTTTACAGTTATAATATAATACTCCCTCCGTCCCAGGATAAAAGTCCTGGTTGACTTTTTGCGCATATTAAGAAAGAGAATAAAATGACAAAATTATCTATATTTAAATTCTCACTTAATTGCATAGTTTTCTGCACATTACTAGTGATGCTCTATCAATATGCATAGAGAATATAAATATAACAATTAATAATAAGGGTATTATAGGCAAATTATTGTAAAAAATAGATCATTTAAGGTAAGTAGACATTTAACTTGGGACTACCTGAAATAGTAATAAAGACTTTTATTCTGGGACGGGGGGAGTATAATATAATACTCCCTCCGTTCTTTTTTATTTCTTTTTAGAGAGTTAAATTTGTTTCTTTTTTTTTATTTGACATTCGTAGATTTCAAAGAAGCATGAATGACTTAGTTTACCTTATTATCCTTACACATTAATTTGTTTATCTTTCATCTTTTCCAATGAATTTTAAAGGCTAATATTAAGATTTTATACTCATTTTATTCAATTAGACATAATATTAATTGTATTTCTTAATTTTTATGTTTTTTACCTAATACGTAAATTTATCGCAATTAATACGCATAATAACTTATTTCCATAAGTATATGGTGTTAACTTATTTTCTGAAATAAGAGATCAAGACTTGCTCGAGCTTCATAAAAAAAATAATCATTAATTACATATATATATATATATATATATGTATATATATGTATGTATTAATGTAAATAGCATTGATAAAACTTTGTATTTCTGTTTAAGAAATGTCATTAATAGTGATAAAGAACATTACGAATAATCCAAAAGTCGTATTAATTAATTTCCTATACAGATAAGGACTATTTATTACAGGACTTGATATTAATTACAAAAATATTTTACGTTCCATATTTTAATATTCATTTCAAAGAAATGGAAGAAGCTCATCACCTATATGTACTATATACACATTGAATTAAAATTAAATAAATTATTATAATAATAAAGAGGATATCTGGGAATTAATATTTTTAATAGTATATTTAATATTTTCACACGGTCTTCTCTCAAAAACAAGTGAAAATGAATATTCACTCAATTTTACATTATTTTCTTATAAATATAGGGGATAAATTATATCGAATTTATTTTTACCTCCGATTTTCACGAGTTTGAAAATATAAATAAAATACACTTAATTTTATAACTTTAAAATAGGTCAATTTAACTAGAAAAATCAAATCAAATTAAACCAGTGTTTAGGAACGGAGATATATAGTATATATCTGATTATAAGAATCTTATTTTCTAAATCTAATTATGGGAATCTAATCTACTAAATCCTATTTTCTTCTCTATTTTTTGAACCCATTATATAGGCAGATGTAAGACTTTCTTTCCATATAGTTTCTTCTTAAAATTTTCCAATACTAATTTAAGTTCTTGCAAATGGCAGAAGCACGGAGAGTTCAAAGGTGTACAGGCAGCCTCAAATTGAAAGCTGCCGGTGATGTTATTGAAAAGATCACTTCGTTCTTACCCATCAAAAAGGCGGTGAATTTTTCTCTTCTCTCATCTAGATTCCAAGATTCTTGGAGATACAGTCGTGTTTTTGCCTTTGATCTAGACTTTGCAAGAGGTAGAGCTAGGGAAGATATGATAGAAATAATTAATCGAGTTTTTAGCCTTCATTTAGGTACTAAAATACAACGATTTTCGTTGCATTTTAATCCAACTGATCACGAGGACCTAGTGAAAAGTTGGATCTCAAAGGCAGTTGATAAAGGGGTTCAACATCTTGAGTTAGATTTCAATGAAGGGGAAGATGGTTTGGAGTTTGATTTTGCTTTAATAGATGTTGAATCTATTAGGGTTTTGAAGCTTACTAATTGTGGACTAAACTTTCCTCCACATATGAATGGTTTGGGATTTTTGAAACATCTTTTTCTTGGAATGGTTCAAGCTGTTCCCTCAATGATTCTTGCTTTATTTGCTAATTGCTTGCTCTTAGAGAGTTTAGAGTTGGTGAATTGCAATAGTATCGATGACCTAAATGTTACCAGTCCAAACTTGAAGAGGTTTAGGGTTTTGAGAGTACAGGGTTGTAAAGATATCTTGGCTGTCAACATTCAAGCTCCAACCCTTTGCTCCTTTCATTATCATGGCATGTTTGTGGACATCAATCTCATCGCCGTGTCGCCCCGGTTGAATCATGTGATAGTTAATTTCGATCCGACAAAAGGCTTTCAAAAGATTTCTCAAGTGATAGACCTAATCACAAGCCTTAACTATGTCAACGTCCTCAATGTTAGCGGTGCTCTACTTGAGGTAATTATTCGTTTACTCCTCTTTCCCAAATTTCAATTAATAATTCCCAACTGTGATTTAGATATCTAGCTATTGATTTTGTTCTTGTTCTATGAATCAGGGACTATCCCCAAAGCTTGTTAATGGACAATTTAAGGAGCCACAATTTTGCCTTCCAAACTTGAAGGAGTTTTACTTGTCCGTTGGAGTTAGTTTTATTAATCCTAGCGACATTGCTTCTTTCCTGAAAAATTGCCCAAATTTGGAGATTGTTTTCATTGATGTAAGTATATATTAAATTATCTTCATTTCCGCCTAAACGCGAATCCAAATCTGCTGTCACATCATGTGTCGGTGATGATAGATAATATATATTTATCTATCTAAAAATATTTTTTTACTAGAAATAACTAATATTTTCATTACACTTTGCAATAATACATAACACGTGACAGCAGATCAGACAAAAGATTTGGAGTCAACGTTTAATGTTGATCAATATAATTAGTACCTTTTTATATATAATGTATACTTTGGTAAATCGTCATTTGAACGTGTGTTTATATATATATATATATATATTGTACCTTCGTTACTCTTGTACGTACCTTCTTTTTATATACGTACATGCAGCTAGGCGAATCGTCCTTCGAATGCGGATATTATTGGGAGCTACATGCAAAGAAGAGATTAGAACAGTGTAATCCATCCTTTCTGTCTCTTAAAGTAGTTAAGGTGAAAGGCTTCAAATTCCAAGCACTTGAACTGGAGTTGGTGAAGTTTATTCTTGAGAAAGCCAGGTTCTTGGAGAAGCTTGCTCTAGTGTTAGCCAGGAAGAACCAGCCAAAAGCTTTATCTCAAGCTGCTCAGAACTTCTACTGGTCAGATTCTTTCATGGAGAGCATCACCTGACGCTAAGGTTGAAATGTTTGAGAATTCAAAAGACAAAAGTTCCATTCATCCAACACAGATGTGAAGGAAATTGATACTAATTATTATTAGGCTGTGGGATTAAATTTTTGTTTACATTCTCATATTTTGGTGACTGTAATTGGAAGGGACTCTTTGTTTCATGTTTGTCATTTTGGGGATTGGATAAGACACCTGACTTGTTTTGAGAATCAATAAATGTATTTCTTTTTGTTATGGTATGAATGCTTCAATATTCCTAATTTCTTTAGCAGTAAGATCATAGATATTGAGGAGAGGCCCAAGGGGAAAGTCAGCTACATAATTGTTTTTAACCTTACGGATTCCAAGTTCATGAAGCTGTAGCATAACCAAAAATCATGTAACATCGATCCTAAAATTGAGAGATGGTGTGAGTGGGTTTTGGGTTTATGTGAGGAAGATTTTTATGTTCCGCGAAAAAAGTTATACTATTAGAGGGAGGGTTTTGCAACTTTAATTTTGTGTAAAAAGTTGTATCGTGGAGAGTATATAATATTTGCGTAGCCTCAAGTTTTAAAGTGTTAAATTAAGATGAATATTATAATTTAATTATTATTTATATATTGGAAATTCAGAGTTGGATCCATGTTTTGTAATGATGAATAAGAATAGAGATTGCACTTATGGAAGGTCTGAAGATTTTAATGATGTTGTTGAAGATGAAGATAATGAAGATGATGTTGTTGAAGATGTGGATGATGCGCAGATGATGGAAATTATGCGGATAATGTGGATGATAGCCGCGATAACTACAAAAATGGTGACGGTAATTAATGAAGTTAAAGTATTTGGAGATTCGTTCGAGTCGATGAAAGAATTGCTGAGATACTACTCGAATTCTATTAAAAAACGAATTGTTATTATGAAAAGAAAGAGTTCTATTTTTAATAAGAGATATAAATAATGTAACTTATTTCTATAAACTATCCAATTAGACTGCATGCACTAATTGAACTACTTGAAAATCCAGGCAATTCAACTTGGGTAGTCTATTTTGACAGTCTATAATTAAAAATAAGTTGCACTTACAATCATAGAGTTGTAATTCTATAATACTTGTATAACTAATGTCATTTAAAATACATCATTTTGTTATATTAATGTAACTCGTTTTTATAGGTTGGCCCAAATGAACGTTCAATTTGGACTTTCTGAAATCAAGATCTGAATTAAACAGATACTTTCTTGAAGTTCTCTGTCTTTGAAGTTTTGTCAAGGTATTGCATTCTATAAGGAAAGAGTTGCACTGTAAATGTTCAAGTTTATATTAATACCTAAGCAACTTTTTATTTATTTATTGAAATGCAATGCACAAAATTTGACCAATTTTACTACTTCATGAACTTGGAATCCGTAAGGTTAAAAAAAATTATGTAGCTAACTTTCCCTTGGGCCTCTCCTCAATATCTATGATCTTATGCTAAAGAAATTAAATTAGAAATTAGAAATTAGGAATGAAGCCTTCGTACCATAACTAAACAAAATACTCTATTTATATAGTACCCACAACTGTGTTCTTTCTATTCAAAATAGGAGTACTCTAGCATATAATAAACATTAGAAAAGAGGACACTTCCAAAATAAATAAATAACTCCTACAAATAGATTTCCTTCTAAAAATAATAAATCTATTAAAAATAAAACTTTTCCTTTTTCTTATAGCAATTTTTTTCTGAATATGATTCGAGTAGTATCTTTAGAAAATAAAGATGAACTGATATCAATACATAAGATGCGACATATACAGAGAATGTGATAAACAAATCTGAATTTCAAACCTATTGGTTCATATATTTCAGTACAAACCCAGGCATAGCCTATGTCATGGTCAAGGAATCAATAGACGACGCCTTATGCACGTATTCCAATGTTGGCTGGATAGATAAGAAACAAGAAAAGACAATTCAGAACCAAGATTCATTTTTTGTTCATAAGATTAATTCCATAAAAAAAATGTCAAATTCTTATCTTGATAAGGCAAGAACTCTAATTAATTAATTGATGAACAAGTGGAAGCGTACGTCAAATTGCTGATGAAAACATATAGAAAAATGCATGCACACAACTTGATCATGCATGCATGCATGCATGCGCAATAGTGGAAGCCAAGAGGCCTGGAAATGCTTAATTAAGTTCGGCGAGCACTAATATGTTTTTAGTGTGTGTCGATTCATGAAAATGTGTCGAATATGTATTTATTTATTTTATATAAGCTGATCATAACTTTTAAGCCACCATTATCTTATTAATCTAATCTGTCGGAGTTGATAAATTGTCTAATCTGTTCATTTTATTTCACATCAAAGGCTAGTGCATGGAGCATTATATATTTCAACTGCTGGCAAACCTTGGACGTTGTTCGCAGCCGCCATGCAGCACTCAGTATTAAATAAATGTAAATCACTGTATAGTTATGGTTTTTATGGCTATAAATTAAGGGTTAAGGGTTTCATGGTGCTGCACAACTAGATTTAGGGTTTCTTGGTTACATTAGTTACTGTTCTAAAGCTCTTATTTTGTGATCAATAACTATGAAGATCAGTTCAAGATGCTTAACTGTCTATTTTTGGCTTATAACTTTCTTGATGATGTGTTTGGTTGCGAGGCCTCAGTTGACAACCGATTTCTATTCCTCAACATGTCCGAATCTTTTTAAGATTGTTCGTAAAGAAGTCCAAAATGCGATGAAGAGTGAAACGAGAATCGCAGCTTCTTTGCTTCGGCTTCACTTTCATGATTGCTTTGTGAATGTGAGTGCTTAAACATCATATAACTAGCATGATATACATTGTTGGTTCTTCTTTCTTATAGTTTAACAGTTTAAACTTTTAAATGACTTGATTACTTAACTGCACGTTACGTACCTTTATAATATTAATTTGATAGTTATTTAGTTGTTCATTCTCTATAAAGTTGCATTTTGAGGGGAAGTATTATCATGGATCCGGTTAGGATGAAGTTGACACTAACTTTACCCTTGTAAGTTATTATAGCTTTTCATTACATTGAGTATAGAAAATGTTGCATTAACCATAGCAATAAAAAGCTATAAAACTTGTCAATGAAATTTTTTCTATACCGAATGCAATAATAAGCTACAGAACTTACTAGGTGAAGTTGGTGATAACAGAACTTACTAGGGTGAATGCAATAATTAAATTAGTTTTTAAAATAGTTTTTAAAGGCATTAAATTAGCAGAAATAGTCCCATCACATGCATTATATTTACAAACAAGCATAACCTATATGTTTTACTCTTAATTAGAAGTGACAAACACTTGGCAGCATTAGTGATGTTAATAAGTTATTCTTGTTAGGGTTGTGATGGATCGGTTTTGTTGGATGGAAGTGATAGTGAGAAATTTGCGTTTCCTAACCGTAATTCTGCAAGAGGATTTGAAGCAATAGATGCCATCAAAACTGCGGTGGAGAGTGCATGCAGCGGAGTAGCGTCTTGTGCGGACATATTAACAATAGCTTCTCGAGATTCAGTTCTACTTGTAAGTAGTCTACATGCTGCATCTATCTATCTATCTATATGCACAATTTCTTATTTATCAGTGAAAACCAAACTAGTGACTAGTGATATAAGCAACTTCAAAAAAATCAATGGATTATATATATAATGGCCAGCTAGACAGTTTCCTCTGCACCAGGCCCAAAAATTTGAAAGATTTCTCTCTCACTCTCCCAATAGAACCTCTTTAAATTGATACTCGATAAATTAATAAACTCTCTAAGACAATATTTTTCTCCAGTCCCGACTTGGGGGCTAGTTGAAAAATTAACAAATTTCGATAAGATAATAAGATAAGTGTGGTTTCAAGAAATTTTCTATCTTGTTTATATAGTATTTTTTATCACCATCATCATACATTGAATGTTTTTAGTAAAAATACAATGAATAATACTTAATTATTAAGAAACAATGAACATTATTTATTTGTTTTCATTAATATTATGTACAATGAATCTATGTTTTAGATTAATTCAATTAATATGATACATGAATTTTTCTAAGATACAATATTTTTTGATGTAATCAAAATTTAACTTCAATCAATTACAAAAATCTCTTTAAATTAATAAATATTAATTTATCGGTTAATTAATATCTCTATAAAATAATAAAATATCATGGTCCCAACCATATTAATTTATAGAGGTTTTACTGTGTGTGTATATATATATATATATATATATATATATATATCACCAAACCTAGTTAGGCAATTAATACATGAATTTATTTAATTTAAGAGCTCTGTGGAGATCACCATCACATGCATAAAATGGCTGAATTACATAGCCGTCTCTCCGAATGGCCAACCAATTTTAAAAGTATCCCTTCAATTATCAAAGTGAACATTTTCATCCTCATATTTGGCACTTCATTTCTGTTCATTGGGCTAATTTTTTTCTTCTCCTAATGTCGAGTCATGTGAACGCTAGTTACATGCATTTTAGTAAGGGTGTATTACTATTTTTTGACTATATAAAATTAAAGTCTTGAAGAAGCTGAAATCTAGCTAGTTATAATATTTATATAGTTAAAAGACAATTATACCCTTATTAAAATGCATGCACACGACTAGCCCATGACTTTATTAAACTTAAACTAGGGCTAGTTTGTGGAACGGAAGGAATATTAGTTTTCTATAAGCTATATTGTAGTGAAAGAAAAACAAAATATTAGTATTAGTTTGTCACTAGGTAGACAGATTAAATGGAACTAATTAGGGATATATTGATTTTTTTTTTCCAGAGTGGAGGGCCAACATGGAAAGTTTCACTTGGTAGAAGAGATGGAAAAGTACCAAACCAGCAAGGAGCCAATTCTAATCTTGCTGGTCCCTTTGAGAATATCAGTTCCATCAATACAAAGTTTTCTAATGTAGGTCTCAACCTCTCAGATGTTGTTTCCTTATCAGGTACTATGTTTGTGATTTTTTCTCCCAATTCTTTTTTAAGTAAATGGTGATTTTTCATGCATGCCAAAACATAATTACTCTTGTCATATTCTTTTTTCTTTTAATCTATATCATGTGCCATACAAATTGACTTGTCCACTCTTTTGAAATACTTTATTCAAATATACCAAATGATATGAAGGGAAGGAGACTTAATTTCCTCCTCTAGGGTTACTCCTCCAACTTGAAAATCTCGACTACCCTTGTACCTCCCCTTACCCAAAATCTTATTTAATTTCTCGTACTAAACAAAGTAAGCATTATCTAAAGCTCTATTGACACTGAGAGACAAACATCATATGCCATGCATAATGCCAAGAAACGAACTATAAAAACCATTGATCTCTTGTCAATAATGCCTAAATTTTGACTATATTCTATGTACGCATAAACAGACACGTCAGCTCATATGGTCAAATTTTAGTTATTTTTTTACGATTATTTGAAAGTTCAATAGTTTTGGTACAAATCAAATATATAGTTTGTATATTTTTCTAATAACTTGAAAAAGTAAAAGTAAATGCGACATAATTTATTTGAAATTATGAGCACAACATGCAACATTAAGCGTATTATATATGATCTCCTCACATATACACACACTTAATTAATCATACATGAATAAGATTCCTAATGAAATAACTCCCTCACTGCCTCACATACATATATATATATATATATATATATGCAGGTGCTCACACAATAGGGTTAGCAAGATGTGGTGTTTTCAACACAAGATTGTTCAACTTCTCTGGCTCCGGTGCTCCTGACAGTAGAATCGAAACCACCATGCTTTCTGATCTTCAAAAAGCATGCCCACTGAATGGCGATGGGAACAAGACTGTGCCTCTTGACAGAAACTCTATAGATTTGTTCGACAACCAGTACTTCAAAAATTTGCTCAATGGACAAGGTCTTTTTGCTTCTGATCAATCTCTAGCTACCGGTGATGAAGATCTTACGTCGACAACCAGAAGCATTGTTCAACTCTATAGCAGTGATCGTAAACGTTTCTTTGATGACTTTGCCAATTCCATGATCAAAATGGGGAATATAAGTCCTCTAACAGGATCGGATGGAGAAATTCGGAAGAATTGTAGGGTTGTTAATTCATAAATATATTGTGCTTAAAGTGGTGGAAGTTAAATAGGTTTTATGTTATTTAATTACAGTTGTATTATTAATGAAATAATCTATCAAAGTATTAGTGTTTTACTAGTTAAGCTTTCTTGTAAGTGTTGTAATCGGAATAAAATAGTTGTTAGTTGTTCATATGTGGTTGTTGATGTAGGTGATTGTGATTAGGATTATCTCCATTACATCCATCCTCTATTTTTTCAGTATATATTCATCAACACAAAATATTATATTTAATTATAATAAAATTCATCGAAAATAATTAACAAAAAAATAGAATTTATCGCAAATAATTGTGTTGTTGGTACTATCGCTTAAAATTTGTGTTGCTAATTGTGTATTAAAAAAAATTGAAGGGTAAATGTAATGAAGGGATCCTAATCTAATAATTATGTTGCCATATATATATATGGCTTAACTGCATATCATATCCCGAAATATACACTCTTTTACACTTCGTACCCCGAGATTTAAACGCTCATATCTCGCTACACAAATTTCGTTAAGTAACCACGATAGACCTTATCTAAATTTTTGGTCAATTATTTGCTAGAAAATGATCACGTGTCCTAATTTAATATTTAAACATATTTGACTGTATAAATATTGTAGTTGACTTAATTAAGTTATCTCATTTCCTTCATCAAACCAAATCAGAGTGAAAATATCCATCTTCACATCTCATTTATTTTCATTTGATCTTCATCTTCATTATCAACCCAAAGGTCCTCGAATTATGGCAATTTTTTGTGAAAGATCTTGAAGGTTCAAACCCAGATTTACGATTGATGTGACTAATTTTGGTCCCGATCATCATGGATGCTTATATCAAGGGCTCAATTTGGGTTGAACAGCCGAATCTGGTGATTCTTGCGATAATTTCAGCCTGTAATGGAGTCTCATGGCATCCAACTTCATCAATTTTATTTTGTCTACCACCACCACCCTTCTTCCCAATCTCAAGAAAATAAACAAAATCTAAAAGACCCATCTTCACATTCTATCATTACCGTGTGTATTCACTGCTATTGTTGTTGAGTTTTGTTTAGTAATATTGGTGTGAGACTGTGAGTGATTATTTTTATGGGTTAATATTCTTCCTTTGCTCATTCTTTGATGGGTTACGTCTTAGAGAGATAAAAGTGAAGTGGGTTTCGAATTTGTGTTTTAGAGATGGAAACTAAAGTGAGTTTCAATTTTGTGTTTTAGAGAGAAGAAGTGAGATGCGTTTTAGAGAGAATAATGTGGAGGGTTTGACAGACAAACCTCAAACCTCAGTATATATATGTGGGAAAAAAATCTTGAACGATATATTCATTTAATTCAGACACCGTATAAGTATAATGCATTCTTGTTTAAAACTTGATGAGTCTTTTATAACTCATCCTTGCAAATATAATTCCTTTGTAGCGTTAAACTATATTGTGGATGTTCCAACACGCATATCAATGGATAGATACTCTGTTTAATTAACTTTAATATTTTTGATTGTATTTGCTCAAGTCCTTTCAGATTCTTATGTAATAAACAATATGATTTTGGATCCTATGTAACCGAACTTAAGCTATGTAACATATTATCATCTTTTGATACATCAATTGTGTTGTACTTACATTTTTAGATGATTTAGAAGATAGTACTGATTTAGTACAATGCCCATATATATGAACTATACATCTGAATGAGGGTATTGAATGATTTTGGAAATTCTGTAAATACTGAGGCCGCTCCTCTATTCTAAGAACAATCTTATCATTTATACTGTGAATGTCAGATAGATAGGAACTATGAATATAAAGAAATATACATAAGATAGAAATCTATTTATCCAAGTGAGAGTATCCAAACAAAGAAATTGTTCTGACAGAAACTATTATCTGTTATGGGATACTGTGAATCTTAGAAAGATAGAAATTATATAATATGGAATATTTATTGACGTAAATTTGCTAGGTATATATATATATATATATGAAAGTCTACTTTAGTCTTCATTGTTGTTTGTTATTGAAATTGCTAAATTCAAGTGATTCAACTTCCAAGTGTTGTAATTGGATGGAGCAAAGTAGTTTGATGGATGCAGAATCAGCTTTTTGTGTTTTCATGAATATTTTACAGGTTCTACTTAGATCTAGATATGATAAAATTAGGGGTGACAATAAAAAAATCTTGGATAAAGGCCCGATGCAATGAAATTGCTATCTGTAGTTTTTTACAGCACAACAAAAAGGATATATACCATATAAGTACCAGAACATTAACTCATTAATTAATCCTACAATGAACTACAAACAAGAAAATTAATTATCTTGCATTAATTAAAGCTACAAATAATTTCAACACAAATTACACAATCATATAACCCCTAGCTTTTATCTTCTACTCTGATAAGGAAACCAATGTTCATGTAAGGAAGTCTTGTAAGAGATCATGACCAAAAGAAACACAAGTAAAATCCCAACTCCCCATGGAGACCCTCCAGCTCTATGTATAGACTCTTTTTCCGGCAGCGATACGGCGAACGGAACGCGATTCCGGTCATCGCTCGATAACCAATGAACAACAAGGAGAAGAACCACAGGAGAGACCATAAGAATAAGCTTTAACTGATCCATCAAGTCCTCAAACATGGACTCATAGTTTATGTACCATGTTAAGCCTAAGAAAAGGAAAAGAATGGCAAAGAAGAAGAATAAATGGATAGGTAAAGAGATGTATTGGAGGTAGTCATAGTAAGAAGAGTTGTTGTAGTATCTAGCCATGTTGGAGAGAATAGGGTTTTTTCTATTGGTTATGATGATGGAGTTTTGGTTATATATATATATATATATATATATATAGAGAGAGAGAGAGAGAGAGAGAAACTGTTGATGACCTTTTTCTAGAATGAACTAGTGTGTTTTTGAGGTTAAAAAGTTTTGAAGTGGAGATGGTATATAATCTTTGAAATTTTCCCTCAGATGGTATATGATTTTGATATATATATATATATATATAAATAATTAATAGGAGAGCATGACGTCCGGCTCTTCAGCCAAAAATGAATCGGCGACAGTTTTGTCCGTCACTATAGCATAGAAAGTTGATTTTTTATACTATAACGACGGATAAAACAGTCGTTATAGCTGATTCGTTTTTGGTTCGTTTTCTATAATTCGTTAGAGAATCGGTCGCGTTAACATTTATGTTAAACGCATATAAGTCATTAACAAAAATGACAAGATGCTAAAATTGTCATTGATAAAATTTCTACGTATGGAAAGGAGAGAGTGTGCGTAGGTTTTCCATGGCTTAGAATCTTTGTGGTAAAGTATCAAACCAATTAGAAAATGCCACATACGACCGACCATGAACCAAGATTGTGGAAGGATGAGAAGAATAATGTAGAAAAAAAGTATAGGGTTTAGCAAGGGCAAGTGGTATATTATTGGGTAAAGAGAATCTATCAAAAATTTGTGGTCCATTTTAACTTTATAATACCCTTTCTCTTTCTCTTTCTCTTTTTCTTTCATTTTCCTTAAAAAAAATTCACTTTATTTATGCGTTGATATGAAATGATTGTATTTCTTACATCCTCTTAATTTTTCTAAATAATTTTTTGTAAAAATGATTTTTGCCTTTTCATCTTTCGCCATACGCAATAGATTAAAGGAAACTATCATTGTTATTTTCGATGCTGAGTGATATTTTAATAAATTTGAAATATATATATATATATATATATATATATATAATATTTAATTGCATATATTCGATGATGTATTGCATATAAAATATTTAATTGCATATATTCGATGATGGGACTTGAGAAATAAGTGTATTCTAGGATAAATAGTATTTCATCCGTTCTAAAATATAAATTTATTATTAATTTTTTAAAGTCAATTAACGATATCTTTAACTTAAAATTGTAATGAAGTTGAATATCTTTAGTTTTAGTCAATCCAATAATAATACTGAAAATTATTTTAAAAGTATTACTCATTATAAGGTTTAGTTTTTGATATTCTTTAATGAATCCTCTTAATTTTGAGTTTGAAAATATATCAAATTAATTTCAAAAGTCAATAATAATTTTATAATTTGAAACTGAAAGTGTGTTAGATTTAAGATCGAATGTAACAATCTCATAAAAATAAGGAAGAATAGAAAGTAAATAACTCAAGATATATATACTCAGTTCTTACGGTTAGTCTTGCTTGTCTGATATATTCATATATATGTATCTCACATTCTACAATGATCTACATACCAATTCAAATAATATTTATATAATAACTAGAAAACTCTATATATTATAATGTGTGAGAATCAAAATATAAATATTAGTCGGACCCACTGAAATAAAAGTAAGTCCCCACGCTATTCTTTAGAATTTATGGTGGCTCTTTTCTTCCACATAATAAAAAGACTATTTAATGAAAGTGCAATACAATATTAAGTGTGGAAATAAAGAACCTTTTGTAATGTGCATTATCACTCATGTTGAGTGATATATATATATATATAAAATTAAAAATTTAACTATATACACTTGATGTGGGATATAAGAAATAAGTGTAAATTATCATGAATATTAAACTTCAGAATTTATGGTGGCTCTTTTCTTCTACATAAAAATAAAAAATTAAGTAATGAATTATATATATTGTAAAAGAATTAAATTAGAGGGTTGAGATTTAAAGAACTAAATTACAAATAAATGACAATAGTTTGTCCATAGATCTTGATTTTGATTTAAAGAAGTACAAAATTTAAAGTACACTAAAAATTCTAAACATATATATATATACTAAAATGAAATGAATTATATTCATTTAAAATTAAAAAAATAATTTCAAACAATCAATAATAACTTTATTTATCTTGAACATCTATATGAAGTAGTAATATTTATTAATAATGCATTACATAAACGTTATACTCAACCACAGCATCTCCAGTTTTACTATCAAAGTTATGAGTTGTAGCCTGAACATAACCTCTTGCATACCGGAAAAGCCCGCTTCCTCCGATCACCGGCAACTCCCGGACCTTGTCGAAAACGGTGTTCCTCCCAAACACCGTTATCGTGCTCCCGTTATACTTACCTTCAATGAAAACAAAGTTCATAGCCATCAGTAAATGCACCCCTTCTTGTGATGCCAAGCCATATAGCCCTTGGGCTCTTCCTATCAATTTCGAGCTCAATTCGGGTCCTTGGGTTAGCGGGTCATCGATCATACATACGGATCCGAAACCGGATTCGGATCCTTTTGGTGGTGGTGTTATAATTGGCACGGCAGTTGGTTTTTGGCCACTAAGGATGTCATGCCAATAAACTTGAAAATGGGTGAGTTTTTGTTTTCCAAGGCCGAGTAGTTTTTTTTTGTGAATGGGTTTTGCAAAGGTGTTATTTTCTCCGGTGGCTGAAGAAATTGTGAGAAAGATGAAGAAGAATGTGAGAATATTCGGAAGAACACTACTAGCCATGGGGAAAATATGGTAGAAACTAAGGAGCAAAAAGATAGGACTTATATGGTGTCTATTTAATACAAAAAAGAAGTCAAAAGTTAGGGTGAAAAGTAAGACAAACTCCCTCCTTGGAGAGTTTGATTTGATTTTTAAACCTTTTATTTTGAATGTTCAAGTTGAATCAGGATTCTCTCTATTTAAAATGGAGAGTATCCATTTAATGGTCCAGATTTAAAATGTGTTAAAATGTGACATCATAATTGATGAGAGAGAGATGATGATGGAGAATGTACAAAGAATGAAAACTCTCTTCATTTCATTTAAAATGGGAGAAAATCCTAATCCGTTAAAATTCACGTAGACAACTGCGAATATTTGAGTATGAGTTGTGATATGTATTGCGATTAACTTATGTTAGTAATTATAAGTCGATGTACACATTCACAATATATATAGTTTTTCTTTAAACATAAAGTACTTTTAAAACTTATTCTATGTGTCAAATAATATTGTCGGCCTTCTGTATAAAAGTACTTATTTTTGTTCTACTTTTACAAGTGTTAATTTGATCTCATCTGACTACAAAAAACTTCACGTTTAAATACATTTTTAAATTTTAAATTTTTTTCATTTTTATAATTTGAACCCTAAATATTTTTGGAAGCAAAAGAATTATAGACATGTGAATAGTGTGTAATGAAGAGGAAAAAATGAGGAGAAATTAGAGCCAATACGATATATATTCTTTAAAAAACTTAATTTTTATTTTATTTTAAGTCATGTGACTTATTCCGATAAGAAATAACAAATTTGGTGGTCAAATTTGATAGAAACTACGATTCAACATCTTAAATTAAATTAAAACATTAGAGTTAAGTTGTAAAAAATAAAAAAATTATAAAGATTTAATGTGTATTTCAAAACTTGAAAATAACAAGGACCTTTAGCTACCAAACGGGCACATAATTTGAAATTTAATATATCGTCGTTTGATTTTAAAAGTAAAATTAAATTTTTAATTAATTTTGAAAAGGAAATAATATTTGTTAATCTAAATCACATGTCTTCCCGACTGTTTGAATAATGATGTTGCTAACAAGTCTTTGATTTGGAAATTTGAATTAAAGTTAATAAATAGACATGCATGTAGAATTAAACCCCATCTTAAATTCTAAATTAATTAATTGCATGACCCTCAAAAATATTTAGGGCACTGGTCAAAGATTAAGTCTTGACGAATCCAAACTCTCTATCTACTCTAAAAGGTCAAGTATTTTGACAATGGTGTTATAGAAAAAGTACCACAAGACTAGTCCTTGAGATTCGAAAAAGTACCACAAGACTAGTCCTTGAGATTCTTAATTTTTAGAGGAAATGGTTAGCATGAAGTTTATTTTGGGGTAAGTTGGTCAATTGACCAATAGAATACTGACACGCAGGCAGACTGTATGTGTGTCAGCATTTTATTGGTCAATTGACCAATAGAATACTGACACGCAGGCAGGCTGTATGTGTGTCAGCATTCTATTGGTCAATTAACTAATTTACCAAAAAAATAACTTCATGTTAACCGGATCCCTTTTTAGAGGTCAAGTATTTTCACCTATTCTCATTTTGAGTTCATTTGTTCTCTTAAATAATTGCTTCCAAGCGTTGCAAATTCCTCAAAATGTTCTCTCATATTTCCACTTCACTCATTTTATTTTTGAGTCATAATATGTATTGCGATAAATTTATATCTAATTATAATTACAAAACTTATCAAATTGATAAAAGTTATAGGAGGGCCTGAGTTATTATTTCTCTCTCTAAAAAGATTACCAATAATACTTATATTCACAATATATATATCATTTTTCTTTTATTTTTGGATAAAATAAAAAGGAACAAAAATTATCCCATATAAAGTTTTTCTTATGGACTCATACCATATACTTCCATCACAAATGGACCTAATAAACATAAATAATTTATTTAACCTTTATTTGAAACAAATGTGTAGTATTGTAAGACTTGCCACTCTTTCGGAGAAAAATTAAAATAAAAAAAACCAGTTTATCAATTTAAGTATAGTTATACCCCTATCCATATTTTATGAAAGACTAGGCCCTAAACCTCAGATTAATTAGAGTATATGGTTATATGGAGGCACTAATTTTAGGCAAGGGCCCTTGTTAAGTGATATCTAAACCCTCATAGTAACCTTAAATGGAAGAACAAGTTCATCACCAAGGCTAGCATGACTAAAGAGATTCCTTCCATTAACAACCTATCATACAGAGAGCCCATTTCCATCCATGCGGATTTTTATATTTTTTTTAGTTTTTGGGGGGAGGGAGAGGGGTAGAGGGGGGGGGGGGGGTGCGTGGGTTTGCGTAGGGTAGGGAGTAACCGTTTAAAATCACACCTTTTTATGATCTTTAATAGTGGAATGGGTGAAAATTGTGACCTGATGATGCTACGAAACATCTATATATAATAAATGGTGCAAAGACCAAAGGTTTTGAATGAATTTAGGCGGCTTTCATAGATAAAAGTGGAGATACTACGGTTGATAGTGGTAAGTGATTATGATTTGGTGGAGGCTAATAGTTAGGAATAGTCGATTATGGCTAAATGTAAGCATCCTAACGAATCGAATTAATTCGAATCCAATTCGAATATTGTTAGTTGAACTCGAATATGTTCGAGTAATATGATCGAACCAACATTCATGCGCGAGTTCGATTATTAGTTGTTCGTGAACATGATCGAGTTCGCGAACAACTAGTGCAATTACATGTTCCAAGGATGATTTATCTTATTTGGTTTAATAGTGGAAGATTTTAAATCCGTTGCCAGGGACATTGGTAGTTGTCAATTTGTGTTTGTGAGAAAATCAGCGAACCAGGTAACACATACTTTTGCACGAGCAGTCGATTCTAAGTCTGATCAGGAGATTTGGGGTCAATCTCCTTCTTTTTATTCCTTGTTGATGTGTTAGCCGCTGATCTATGATAATGAAATGTAACCTTTTTTTAAAAAATAATTACAATTGTAACTGATAACATTAGTGTTAACTTCGTTAACAAATAAATCAAAGAATAATCAATAGGTCTCCTCTTCTCAATAAACTTTTAAATATTAAACTATTTAGTAAATTATGTGTTTACCCTCAAATAATTATGTTTTTTTAGATAACTTAATTTATTTTAAGTCCCTTAACTTTGCAAATATACTAAAAGTGATGTACCTAGAATGAAAAAAAAAAACAAAAAATTCCAAAGTTGACAATTGCCTATACTGACTGGATATTGATCCGCCCCTGAATCTAGTGGTAGAGGTTGAATCTATGATCGTAAGTTGTAGCAATGGTGAGGTAATCATTGAGAGCATGTATGGCTACTACTTATAAGTTGTTAAACTAACTTTTTAGTAGTTTTTTACTGTTTAAGTGTTCGTGTGAGATTTATTTTTTAACTTTTAAAATGACTTATAAGTTATTTTTGAGAAGCAACAATTTATTGCTTTTCAAAAAATGACTTATAAGTCATTTTAAAATAAATAAGTTTGATCAAATATAAAGACGGTTTTGTTCTCATTTTAGTTATATTTACAACCTATTTGAACTTATAAGTCATTTTAGCCAGACATCTTTCCAACTTATTTTAACTTAAGTAAAAATGACGCCAAACACTTGTAGTCATAAATCACAATTTAAAATAACTTATAAGTCATTTTAAATTTTAACTTATAAATTATTTTAAAAAAATAATTGCCGAACACGCATTCATGCGAGAGGATATCATATAAAAATATTAAAAATTCATATGAAAATAGTGACCTGATTTCTAAGTTGGTGCGATTGCAATGTTAGTTAAGATTTTCAATTTCATGGTGACAGATATAATATTTTTTTTATTTTCCAATTTAATTTAACTATAAAGTGAAAATTACATAAAGTTATTTATAAAACAACTACTAGTGATAAAGTGAAAATTACTATAAAGTTATTTCAATTTTATATATTTATATTTAGAAAAACAACTAGTGGACCACCTCCGGCGGCCGTGGACACAACAGGGACAGTGACGACGATCCTCATTTTGGTTAGAAACTTTTACTCGAGGGGGTGCTCTTGGCCCAGTGAATATCGTTTATTTTGGTGTTTATCAATGGTGGTATACAATCGGTTTACGCACTAATTGTTTCCTACACCAAATATAGATCCGGTTAGCATGAATTTATTTGTTGGTAAGTTGGTCAATTAATAAATAAAATACTAACAAACATTCAACCTCACCTAGGTATCAGTATTCTATTGACTAATTAACCAATTTAGCCCCAAATAAATTTCATTCTAACCCCTTCCACCAAATATTAGTGCAAAATTTGATGATATATTTAACGGTGTACAAATTATTAGTTTGGTCCAATCCAATCTTGTTCTAAAGAGTGACCCAACAACAAAGAACTCTCTCTCGGTACTTGAAAACACAAACACAAACACCAACACAGATTGAATCAAAATCAATAAACACACAGAAATACAAATTACAATCACAGAGCTTTCTCTTATATATATATGGGCAACTGAACTGAAGTTTCTCTGTCATATACCTACACAAACAATCAAGGTTTTCTGGGAATTTAGCAGGTTGGGGGTTTTTGTGATGGTGGGTTTTGTCGAAGGGGCGTAATGGAGAACGCGGATTCTGATGAACCAGAAAAAAAGCGACCCCATTTGGACTCTTTTTCCTTCCCTATGGCTCGTCACTCTTCCACCAATTCGCCAGATAAAAGTAAATCTGTAAGCTTTCTCATCTTCTCTCTATGAATTCGAATGAAATTTTAGGTATTAATTATTGTATTAGCTGTATTTTGAGTTTAATTGGTGTAGAATATCATGAATTAGAGCTAGGTTTTGATATCTTCATGGAATTTGAAAGTTAGGGTTTTGCTGATTTGTATATATATGACCAAAAATGATGGGATTCCTTGGTACCATGTCTGGATTGCTTTCTTTTTACATTGAATTTTGTAATTTTTACAACTGCTTACACTTATTTGAGAGTTATTTACTTTTTGTCTATTTTTTCCCCTTGTACTTAGGTTTTGACTTCGGTTTTGAAGAAGGCCTGTCATAGTTTTATATTTGATTAAGAAAAGAGCTTGATGATCTTAGCTTGTTGAATTGAATCATTGCACTGTGAAAATATATTACTGCTCTTTTATCTTATGTCTAATAACAACATTTAATAAATTATGGCATTCTTTTGCTGTTAATATAATTTGGCATGTTGAAGTTATTGTATTTTAGTTGGTCCTTTTTAGAATTTTTGTCATGCTTCTCAACTATTGTTATCCCAAAAGTTTCTGTCATGCTTCCTTTATGAAAATTACAGAGTTTGAAATGCTGTTGCTTATGAATTATGTTGACTTTTCTATTAGGAAACTCATCATTATCATGTAATTTTATATATTTTAGGGTTGTTGCTATGATAAAAAAAAGTTTACAAGAGCTTCATAATGAAGTTCACAACTTATTCAATCTGTTTCTCACCAAACACATGGAAAGTGTATACTTATTGGTTATTACCCACAACAAAAATAAAGTAACGAAAAAAAGTTCCACTTTATAATTTGGCTTAGTCCTAGTTGGACAGATAGACTGTAAAATCTGTAAGATGATCCTTGGGTAAAATAGGAAATGGTTTACTGATGTTGGCCCTATGCCCTCATTATTCATTCTTGCTAGGGAGTGGATCCTTTATATTTTTGTCTTGGGAAAGGCTTGTGCTGAATAGTTGCCTGAAAAGTCAGATATTACTCCCTAATGTCCCACAGGAGGACAACTTATGTCTCCGGAATGTTTCGAGTAGATATCAAGAAATGAGAGGAGTGTCCTTTCCTTAGGGCCCATCACTCTTCTCCCTATATACACTGACTTTAGGGGTCACTATACTTTCTCTGGGGAAATCCAAAAGAGGTGTTTTTTTGATGTAGGGCAAGGTGGAAATAAGGAATAAGAGTACCTATTCCCGTAGAGAATCAGTAGAGAAACACACAAAAGCACAAAGTTTTAATCTCCAATCAATATATTTTATAATCTGAAAAATAATCCATCTGTCTAGCTTTATTTGTCCTAATTGAATATACTATCTCATTTCAAAATTTCTGATACATTTGTTTATTTGCTTCTATTAGAATTGGTCAATTGACCATAAAAAGTCAATTAGGACAAGTAAAGTCGAATGGAGGGAGTAATAAAGATTACAACACTCATTTCAGAGATCTTGGAGGAAGTATACTAAGATGCTTTGGAAATGTGCTACTATTTTTTGTTCTTTTGGGGATTTGGGTGAGCTTGCTTGACTTCAACTATATATCTTACGGTTAGTTGCAAGATAGAATCGTTCTTTTGCTTCATATGGGCTCCTACCATGGTTGCCTCTAGGGGCATTTCTGTTTCTTCTGTTTGTAGAGATTTGAAAGCTGCTCTTTTTAAAAGTGTTGTTTTTACCACTTGCTGTAAGGCAGTGTACTTCTGGTCTCCCTTTGCTTGTATTCTCTATTTTCTTCTAATTTCTTTCATGTAGTGCAATCCCTTCACACAACCCCCCTCGCCCCTCGGTTTTGAATTTCATTATGCTTGCTGTTGGTGTTCATCTTCAAGAGTAACACAACTCTTGTTGCTGCTATGTTCTTCAGTTTTCACATACCTATATTCATCAGTGTTCTAAAAAGCGGCCTAGGGCCACCTAGGCGCTATGCCTCCCTAGGCGCTATGCCTCTTCTGGCGCTTCGCCTAGGCAAAAAAATCCCTCCAGAAATTAGGCGAGCTAAGCAGGAAATTAGGCGGACAATTTAAATTTTATTATTTAATAGCAATTTTGTTTATGAATAAAACTAATACATTAAAGATATGTTAGCCATACTTAGCATATGGTATTTGTCATTTTCTTTAATTCCTCAATTTTAAAGATTACACGAATTAAAATAATTTAATAATTAATAATATCAAATATCTCATTCAATAAACTTCACACTAATTTTTAAAAATAACATTTATTTAAATTTAAAAATATCTCAAATTGATTTTTAAGAAATTAATATTATTTGTTTGTATTTGAACTTTGAATAATTGCATGTTTGTGTTTAAACTTTGACATTGGCAATATGAATATGTGTTTGAACTTTAAGCAAAGGCCTTTATTATCTTTATTATAGATTGTTTTGCTTTATATTATTGTTTTGTTTGAATAAATGTAAAATAAAATATTAAAATTGGATTAAAATAAAAAATCCGCCCGCCCGCCTCCGCCCGCCTAGCGCCTTTTAGAACATTGATATTCATACATGAAACTCATGGATTATAGTTTATTGCAGGTTGATGCAGCAGTTCTCCAGTATCAGAATCAAAAACTTGTACAACAGTTAGACGTGCAGAAGCATGAGTTGCATGATCTTGAAGCCAAAATAAAAGAATTACAGGATAACCAGACGTCATATGATAAGATCTTGATTACAGTGAACCAACTATGGAATCAGGTTACCATCTATTCATGTCCCATTTTATGTGGTCTGTTTTACATATTACTTTCTCTAAGTTTCCCCTCTCCCTTCTCTATGCAGTGGGTTGATGATTTAATCCTCCTTGGTGTACGTGCTGGGGCAGGGAAAAGTACTTTAAAAGTTATGGATCGTGCAGACTGTATTAGAGGTTTTTAGAGTTAATCTTCTGTTTCATATGAGATCAGAATTTTCTGTTACACAGATATTAAATAGTTGATTCTACTATGTAGGTTTAGTTCCATCATGTCCAGCGGAGGATATCTTTCTTTATAAACTGTTAGAGTTGGATTTTAGTGAAAGCAGTGGAAGTGATGGATCTCTATATGTTAAAGAAGCACTTGCTTCGCGTCATTCTGCGACTCAGGAATTAATGAGATTCTTGGAAGATACCATCGAAGCACAAAGAGCGAAAGCCGAATGCATATCTCAGGTTTTGAATGGGAAGCCATCTGCAGAAGGTCGGGGATACCTGCCCCATAAAAACAATTATTGTTCTCAAATTAGGAGTGTTTTAGCTCTTAGGCAGCTTTATTCATTTGTTTATTTATCTTATGTTTTTATATTACTATATAAAGCATATATTAGATGTCAAGATTCTAAATTGTACATGAAAAATATCAAGATTTTCTTTAAAGGCACAACTAATCCATTTTAAGGATTTGTACTAAATAACTTTACTTTTATTCTCTTAAATATCATCATAAGGAGAAAAAACAATTTTTTTTGTAGCGATCTGGGCCGAATCGAGGCATTGGTGGGTCGATTCCATGTATTAAATTTTTCAACATTGTCAAATATCTCCGAGACTTTGTATTGATGATTTGTTTTTTGTTATAATATGGAGTCCTCAGATGTTATTATCCAATTGAGTAAGATTGAGAATTTGATGAAAGAGGAGGCTAGTAATCTGCATGAGGTGATTGATATTCTACGCTTGAAGCATAAAGAATATGTTGATGGGATTCAGACATGTATTCATAGCCATTCAGTGGATCAATCCGAGATAAGACGTCTTACAGGTTCCTTATAGTTCCTTCACCTCATTTTTACTTGTCAGTCTCATTAATATTGTATTTGGTTTATAATGTGATTTGGAAATTAATACTCCCTCCCTAAGAGAATATTTTTTCTTTTTTTGACTTAGCTGTAATTTTTTGAATGTTTAGGTTTGCATAAGACATAATTTGTGGATGTGTTTTTTTTGTGTTAACTTTAAAGGCTGGAATTATTATTGTCTTGTCCTTTTAATAACATATATTTTTAAAAAATGGTCAACAAAATAGTAGGACATTCATTTTTCAGAAATTGCTTTTTAATTTCCAAGAGTTTGGTGACTGACAAGTATTTATTGTTTTATACTGCAATTGCATTCATCAAGATTGTGTATTTGACCGACGAGCATATATTTTTGCCTATGCTTAAAAGGTGATCTGGAAGAAAGCATGACTGAACTTGAAGAAAGTAGAAGAAAACTGGTCAATCTTAAAATGCAGACAGATGTGGCATCTGGTGTGCAAACTCCGGTGTCGGGGGCAGTAAATGGAACCTTGTCACCTTGAAAAAAATGCAGACAAGACAATGGGTTTGCGGGAGTTGAAAGATTCTATCGAGGAAACTAAGGTATCTTGTAGATGTAGTTGATTCACTCTCTCTCACACTCTCTCTAATATTATTCGAGTTTATGTAGATATTGGCAGCTGATCGTCTTGCTGAGCTACAAGATGCACAGGAGGACAATCTAGTCTTGTCAAAACAATTGCAAGATCTTCAGGTGGTGTAATATGGATTTCTCGTCTTTGTATGTGATACCATCATTTTGGCAGAAAAATTGGCGAAGTTGTTTAGTTTTGTTAAGCGTTAATCTAACTTGTGTTGGTGCTTTTTTTAGAATGAACTGAAGGATGATAATTATGTCCACTCATCACGGCCGTATACTTTACTGAACGATCAGCTCCAACACTGGTCTGCTGAATTAGATCGATACAAAACGTTGACAGATACTTTGCAGGTGAAGCTGCGTTGCTATATAAATTTTTTTAATTGCTGCTTTAGTTATGTATTTCTTAAAAGTTCAATTCCAGGCTGACAGGTCTTCCGTTATGCGAAGGGAGAAAGAGTTGAACGTAAAAGCAGATTCAGTAGATGTTGCGAAGACTGGAATTAATAATGCTGACGCTAAAATTGAAGAACTTGAACAGCAATTGCAGAAGTGTGTCACTGAAAATAATGAGTTAGAAATTAAGATGGAAGAAGCTGTGCAAGATTCAGGTTGAATTGCTTACCCATTGAGTTTATTTATTTAGTGGAACTTAGTAAGTTTGTTTCTGAAGAATGGTAGTTTCTCCAGGAAGAAAAGATATTAAAGCAGAGTTTCAGGTGATGGCATCTGCTTTGTCTAAAGAGATGGGATTGATGGAAGCTCAGTTGAATCGGTGGAAGGAGACAGCCCATGAAGCTGTTTCCCTACGTGAAGAAGCCCTGTCACTAAAAGATTTATTGAGCAGAAAGGTTCCGTCTTCCTTTCATTATACGGTGTTCTCTATGACCGCAAGTATAAATTAGTAGTTATGGAGTACTATGAACAATTACCAAAACAATCTGACATCCTAGTTTGCAAAACTCAGAGAAATCTACGATAAAGTTCTTAATTGCAAAACACATCCAAAATATGTTGAGATTTGCTACCGAATATTAAACTGTTTGATTGTTGTATGCTCTGCTTCAGTTCCGTCTGTCTTCTGAGATTAACGTATCTATTCCTTTCTGGTAGACTAGTGAACAGAAGATTTTGGTAGATAAATGTGCTGAGCAAGCGGCAGATATCAAGTCTCTAAAGGAACTTGTAAGTTTTATACAATAGTTCACTCTGGTTTTGCTAGTTTTTTCATATATGCATCCTTTTTTTCCTTCCCTATAATCATACTAATGTGGCACTGAGCTCATTTTGGTAGTTTATGTTGGGGGAAAATTGTTGCAGATTGAGAAATCACAGAAGGAAAAACAAGAGCTGCAGATCTTCCTGGACATGCTTGGACAACAAATACATGACAGCAGGTACATGTCTGGGCTGTTGTTCAATCAAGCATCAGGGAGTTGTGTTGCTCCTGGGTATTTGAATATTATTATTTTTATTTAAAATGGCACGAATCCCAGATACTAACTAAAATGTAAAGGGATACACCCTTTTTTGGGGGGGGCCTTGAAAGTGTTTTGAACACGATGATTGTACTAGAAGTAAATATAATAAGCTAATTTCTTAGACAGATGAAGATGCTAACACTGTATGCATGAATATAGTAGAATTCTAGAATCTGCAAACTTTGATAGCCCAGACAACACCACCCATATAACTAACTGTTGTCTAATGGATTCTTTCTTATCTTGGTAGTTGAAGTGCCCTTAAAGAGTTTGGAGTCTGGGAATTGTGTTAGTGGTTGCTTGCACACACTTGCTTTGCCATTATTACTGTGCCTCCATTGTTGGTGTAGTTATGCCTAATATTGTATTTCAGTATCATGTTTTTTACTGATTTTTCACTGATGATACATATATAGCGATGCAAGTGTTTTGTCCCCGAGGTTCAGGGAAGAAAAATTGGTAATGTTGACCTATGGCCTTAGTATATGATCCTTGTACAATTAATAGAAAGTGATATGATGTATGTGTTTTGGCAGATGATATTATGTTAATCGATTAGACTTGAGTAGGTGTTAATGCTAAGTTGGAGATATGGAGATGTACATTGTACATTGGAATCTAAAGATTTTTTATTAGGTCGTTGTAAGAAAGAAAATTAGAGTGTGAGTTCAGAAATGTAAGAAGAAGAGATGCAGGCATTGTGAATGTGGAGACATGAGGTTCCCAAGAAGGATATATTTTAATATTTGGTATCAATATTGTATAAGAGAGGGAGATGTTGATGAGGATGTAAGCATAGGATTTAAGCATGATGGATGAAGGTGCGGAGTGCATTGGGGTGTATTGCGATCGTAATATTTTGGTCAGGTTGAAAGGGAAGTTTAATAGGACATAGATGAGCTTAGCAATGCCATATGGAGCTGAATGCTAGGGACCAAGAATTAACTTGTGTACAAGATGGGCGTTGCTAAAATAAGAGTATTAAGTAGGGGTGTAAACGGATATATACGGATTCGGATACAGTAGTATCCGTATCCGTTTATTTGCGGATACTTTTAAATCGAATACGGATAATATTCGTTTTTTTTCCGAATACGAATAACATCTGTTTTTTTCCGAATACGGTTGCGGACGAATACGAATTTTCCGGTTACCATTTACAGTCCTAACTATAACTAGAATAAAAAAATAATGAGTTTTAAAATATAGTTTATTAATGAATGAATGTTAATTTATTTATTTTTAATAAATATTTAAATACAATAATCAATGTTCTAAATTACAATTCAAATAAGTTTTTATCATTTTTGAAATTCTAAATTTCAAAATGAATATTCTACTTATTATTGTTTAGATGTCCATTTTATATGTGTGGAGTAATATTGTAGTGTGTATGAATATTTATAATTTATAATTAGATTCAAAAGTTTACATTGAATATTTAATTATTTTTTCTCAAATACTTGATTAAAACTTTATGGAAATTTTTATTTATAATTATCCTCAATACATAGATTACAATTTACATAGTTATAAATAGTTTATTTTATTTCATTATATTTATGGAGAGTGCGAGTTATAATGTACATGTGACAACTGACAACTAGTTAATCCAACTTGATCCAAAATTTACTTTGGACTTATGTTTAATATTTGGACTTCTAATTTTTAAATAATTAGGCAAAGGAAAGTGATAACTACTCCCTCCATCTTCATAAACATGAATTAATTATTCAACCTCCTTATAGATTAATTCTAAATTAATTCGGACTTAACTAATAAGGCTGGATAAGTTGAGATAATTCCTGTATCTTCCTCTTAATATACAGGACTCCTATTCTAATCTATTAATCTCTAGGCCAATTTTGAATACAACCAATCCATCTCAACTTATTCACTCATCTTCTGCTCAATTGATGCTACTAGATCTAAGTTCATATAAGGCTGGATAGGATTAGAAATGAGGTAATTCGAAAGGAGGATGGAGTAGGATTGATTGAGCAGAAAGATGAGTGAATAAGTTGAGATGCATTGGTTGTATTCAAAATTGGCCTAGAGATTAATAGATTAGAATAGGAGTCCTGTATATTAAGAGGAAGATACGAGAAGAGGGAGGGTTAGGCAGAAAAAGGCTAAAGGAAAAGTTGTACAAAGAGACTTGAACGAGCGGGACATAACTGAGAACATGATTTGTGATAGGAACGTGTAGAGATGTAATTCGCATAGGCTGAGTATGGAATTCCACCTTTTTCGTGTGTGTGGTTTGTTTCTCTTCTTTCTCTCCCCTGCATTTTTTATTTGTTTCCATTTTTTATTTACTTATCTCCTTTCATTTTTATTCTTTTATTTTCATTTATTAATTTTCTTTCTTTATTTTCTTATATATTTATTTACTTATTCTGTATTTAGTTTTCTTTCTTGCCTTTCCACTTTTAATGAGATTCATTTTCATCCTATCCCACTGACTTTGGGATAAAAGGTGTTGTTGAGTTTAGATTTAGTTTTCTTTCTTGCCTTTCCACTTTTAATGAGATTCATTTTCATCCTATCCCACTTTTAATAATTGTTTCTTAAGTTTTATCAACATGACCATTTAATTGACAATTAGCTCTGTATTAGACCATTTATTGGAACTTTTTATTTTCGTAGTCGCAAATCCGTAAGCGTTTAATGATAGAATAGCTTATTATTTTTGTAAGTATGTATAAGTAAGAAGCACCTGATAACTTTTGACATATGTGAGTTTTGGTATTTAATTAACTTATAGAAAGCGAATATTGAGTCCATTAGCTCATTCTGCAATTCTCTTGAACTAGTTATGTTGAGATATGAATCGATATATTGCTGCAAGTGTCATACCGGTTCATTCTAGTTCGTGAAACCTTTTTTATAATGGATAAATGAATATTTGACACCCAAAAAAATTCAACTCTCTGATCCAGAGATGTGATGGAAATTAATGAATCGGAACAGAGTGCTCTCTCTCAAGTAGCTGTTTTGAGAAATGCTCTGGAAGAGCATGGTTTAGAATTGAGGGTGAAAGCTGCAAATGAAGCAGAGGCTGCATGCCAACAAAGGCTCTCTGCTGCTGAAGCTGAAATAGCTGATCTAAGGGCTAAACTGGGTGCTGCTGAAAGGTCTCATCTCTGGTTCTATCTTTTTTGAAAACATGTATGAAATTTCATTTTCTGCTTTGAATCAGTATCATGCAAGTTGGTTTATATTTATTAACTCAAAAGTTGTGTTTTTCTTTTCTAGCTCATCTGCTGTGAAAAGTGGTTATGTTTTATCTTTGTAGTAGTACCTTGTGTTTTTCTCAACTCAACAATTTTTTCTTAGCCCTTATTAGTTGAGGGAGGCTAAAAACGATTCTTATATATAAACATAAAACCCAATAAATTTTAAAAAATAAAAAATAATATATAATATAGTAATATACATAGATGACAACCAATATAATAGAACTCACATATTATTGCAACATTAATCTACATGTGTCTGTTTCCTGGATTTAGCATGGCAGAAACTTCTGTTGTTTTATCTTACTAAGCTGATCATCTGCATAATTTGCTAGGCTACATTATTTGCGTAAGTATAATATTTGGTTAAACGGACATTTTAAATTTTTTTATACTTTGTTCTCTCCTCTTCTACTGTTAAGATGTTCATAGTGCTTACACCTGGATTAGTTTTTCATCAAATTGTTTTTCTGTTTCTTTGCAAGATACTTTCTTTACGATACTGTGCTTTCTTTGATAATGTTTGAATGTCACTTCACCTTCAGAGATGTTTTGGAGCTTACAGAGGCTATCAAAATTAAGGATGGAGAGGCAGAGGCTTATATTTCTGAAATGGAGGTTTAGAAACTATATTTATCTGAAAAGATTCTATCATGTGCTTGTTCAATGTTGTGCAGTTTGGTACCTTGGTCGATACAATCATGTTCTATCCATTCTCGCCTCTATTGACTCCCTTCTTTTGCGATGCAGACTATTGGTCAAGCATATGAAGACATGCAAACACAAAACCAACATCTGTTACAGCAGGTTACTGAAAGGGACGAGTACAATATCAAGGTCTTTTTTTGCTTACAACATTTTAATCTGACCGAGTGTTACAATTGGATGCTAGGGCTGGTAGTTCGTTATATTAGTGTGGCTTTTTGTATGCAGCTGGTTTCTGAGAGTGTGAAGACAAAGCAGGCGCAGAATTTTCTACTTTCTGAGAAGCAAGCACTAGCAAAACAGCTTCAACAGGTCAATACATCGCTGGAATCTTTGAAATTGAGGATTGCTCATGGTGAAGACCAGGTAAGGATTCTTTGACTTAACAGACATCTTTGCTGCTGCTTATCCTTCTCCAACAGATGTTAAACCTCGCAGATGAAAATTTCCATTACGGAAGCTTTGAAATCTACTCAAGAAGATAGACATCTAGCAGTCAACCTGGAAACTGCAAAGTGGGAACTTGCAGATGCTGAGAAGGAATTAAAGTGGCTGAAATCTGTAGTTTCTTCATCTGAGAAAGAATACGAGCAGGTCCAGCGAAAGATTGATGAAACTCAAAAGGAACTGGATATCGAAAGGTCTGTTTTGTCCGTCTCTAAATTTTAGTATTTATTTTTATTGTCACAAGATGGAGCTTCTACTTTTAATTATGTGTCATTCAATTTCCTGTTTTCTACCTTAGCAATTGGAAGATTGTAAACCTGAAACCAAAAGTAAACTTGATGATGTGATGTAATTTTTGTGCCATTAGAGATTTGTAACAATTTTACTTAGGCATGTGCATTAAAGAATCTTGAGAGCTGCTACATGTGGACTGATATTTGATGTGCATGTTCATCAGAATATCTACCACTCTGCAGCCTACCTGTGTCAAATGTCTCGAATTACTTTTCAAATGAGGAAGATACGAGTGCATCACAAATATTTTTCCCAAGTACTTTGAGTTCTTGGCGTAGAAATTTGTTTGTGAATGCCTATAGCTTTTTTTGTGCATCTATTTACTGGTTCCTGAAGCTAGATCTGCATTAACTTGGTGATTTCGTGTATACCAGAGGTGAGAGGAAGAAGCTTGATGATGAGCTCATGGAACTAAATAGAAAGGTTGAGGAGCTTAGTTCTGAAAGCGGGGAGGCTGCCATTCAAAAGCTCCAGGATGAAATCAAGGATTGCAAGGCTATTCTCAAGTGTGGGGTGTGTTTTGATAGACCAAAAGAGGTACGTACACATGCAAGGTTATGATCTTTGAAGCTTACTTTGGTCTTTGGTTATACTCGATACATAAGCATGCAGGTGTTGTCTTTCTTTTCCATTATTTTTTTGAAACAATATTTGTGTAAATGTTACTTGCTCCAAATTTTTTGACCCTCGTGCTGTTAATATAAAGCCTCCGTTAGGCTTTCCCAGCAAGATTGGTAATTTTGGGCCACTGACTTGCTTTTTTTCTTCTTCTTTTTGCCCTTCTTTTTTTACTCTTTTGCCCCTACAACTTTAGATATATTATTATTTTACCCTTGTTAATAATAATTTTTTATGTCTTTCTATTTACTCCAAATTTTGTAAAGTTTCTATTTTACCCCACATAATTGCGGCAGCCACTAATACTATATAAAACATATATTAGATGTTATTTTTAAAAAAAATTACATGACAGATTACCCCCAAAAAAAATCTTTTAAAACTTCACAAATTCATTTGAGTTTCAAAGCCTTATTTAATCGATGTGGTAGAGGTCTGCTTCCCCCGCCCAATCAAATCTAGGTGGTAGAGGACCCGCATACCACATAGGCAGTGATATTTTAGAACCCTGCTTTAACGGGCATCCTCCATCTGCAAATTCAGATTTCAGAATGTAAATCTGTCACGCATAAAGCATAAGTAGTGGGGCATGGTGTGCATGTATTATGTAGTGACAAAAGATTTGGTTTGGTCTGTATTTGGCAGGTTGTAATTGTGAAGTGCTATCATCTATTCTGCAATCCTTGCATTCAAAGAAATCTCGAGATCCGCCATCGCAAGTGTCCAGGTTGTGGAACTGCATTCGGGCAAAGTGATGTTCGGTTTGTAAAGATATGAACGAGCTTCTTCGCCATGTAGGCCTGCGTCTAGCTGTCTTTGCATCGATCCGTAGGGACCGGGCACTTTGATTCTCTTCTCTTTGATAATCACCAAGGGACTCTAGTTTAATCCCTTGCGCAGTTGCTAAGATGAAAGAATCCCTACTGTTAGTTCTCCATTGCTAAGATGAAAGAATCCCCAACTGTTAGCTGAAAGGAAGTTAAAGCTAAAAGCTTTAATCTTTTTGGAAGAAAAGCTCTAGACATGGGGTGGTAGCCTAGTAGTAGTATCAGGTTGTAAAAAAACTGGTTCTTGGTATTCTCCCCTGTTCATGTATTTGTTTATTTTTTTCATATATTTGGCCTGATGAGTTGTGGGACGTAAAAAGTATCCGTTCAGCTCAACTAACCCTATTACTAAGATGATACACAATTTAAGAATTGTGAAAATGGAACTTTGCAGTTTCTGATTAAAAAATTAAATAAACAACTGAAAAATTAACCATTAGTTTTTACTGTGTGCTTATATAATTGTGGAATTTTAAAAAAAAGTCTAATGGTGTATAAAGGTTCAACTTGTAATGGATGAATGTTACTCTCTCCTTTTTATTATATAAGTCGTTTTAAAAGAGATTTTTATTTTTATAATAAAAGACATTGTATGTGTGTATATATATATATACGGTCTGGATCTTAGGCTCATCCAACTAAAAGCTCATCCAAGCTCATCCCGTTTAGCAACGGATCGGATGACGGTTTGGTCCGTCGTTATATATACAATCGTCGTCTTAGCTTTTAGCGACGGACAACATATAGTGACGGGCAACATATAGACGACAGTTGTATATATAGCGACGGATCAAACCGTCGTCCGGTCCGTCGCGAAAGGGGGGTGAGCTTGGGTGAGCTTTTAGTTGGATGAGCCTAAGATCCTTATCATATATATATACACACACGATCCGGATCTTAATTCTTAAGCAAATTTAACTAAAAGTTCGCCCAACTCACCCTCCTTTAGCGACGGATCGGGCGACGATTTGGTCCGTTGTTATATATATAACCGTCGTCTTAACTTTTAGCGACGGACAACATATAGACGACGGTTGTATATATAACGACGGACCAAACTATCGCCAGGTCCGTCGCTAAAGAGGTGAGTTGAGTGAACTTTTAGTTGACTAAACCTAATATCTTTATCGTGTATATATATATATAAGAGAAAGAATTAGTCCCTAAATAAATAGAGATTGAAAGAGAGGAGGATGAGTAATTAATTAGTATATGTGTAGTAATGAAATTTTAAATCAATATTAATTATTTAACATTAGAATTAATGAGATTTCTTAATATGTGTGATACGGCTTAGATACTAGATTTCAGAGCAGAGGGTGCAAATTATTTTAGTGCTCAAAGTTTAGGTGTAAATTATTTGGTGGTCAAAGTTTAGGGTGTAAATTGTTTTTTTGCTCAAAGTTTTAGGGGTTGTGAATCAAAACAAAACTTGGGGAGACAATTGACTTTTATTGAAGTCTAAACTATAGGTAAATTTGTGATTTATTCCAAATTTCGAGTGAATACAAATGGGATGTTGTTGTCAAGAAGTAGATAATGTTGAGTCATTTTATTGTTATGGATATAAGGATTTGATAGAGTGTCTTTCAAATTGTTCACATATGGCATGGAATCCCATTTTAAATTAATTATTCTCAGATAGCACACATCTTTTCAAGAATTGTGTCCTAGCCACATTTTTATTTTATTTATTTTAATTGTACCCACTACGGAACGATATCGGTACCTTTTCGCAAAAGTAGGGTAGTCCTTGGGATCCAAACTCAAAAGCAATTTTATTGTATATAAACTTATTCAAACTTTAGTTCTACTGCTCACAAATATTTATTATCATTTTCAAGGGTAATTTTTGAGAGTTAATTTCTCATTCATTATCCTATGAATTTAAGCTTCTAAATAGTTAATTTTAATTTACTCATAAAGTAGGACACATTATTACGTGAATTCATTTCAAATGATTAATGAAACCCATTTCAAGGCTCAAATTCTAAGAAAAATAACAATTCCCTTAAAAAAATCCAATAAACTCCCATGTTTTCAATTTCTATCCCTTTTTTTTCCTTTTTTTAAACACCACCCAAAAAGGTTAAAAATGCACATTGCTAAATAAGGTTAATTTTGTTTACATGCTGTATAATTATTTCCTTTTGAAAGTAAGATATGGAGTACTTTCATAAACATTTCCTTTTCTTGACAATTTATGTTAAAAAAAATTACAAAATTACAAAGATAATCAATTTGAAAATAAAATTAATATTTCTGCAAATAAAAATAATAATTTGAGAAAATCTCATCAAAGTCAAACTATCACATGAATAATAAATAACCCTTATTAAAAATATCAATTCCATTTGAAAATGTTATCCACTATGCAAACTATTGCCTTGTCCTCTCAGTGAGTGTTGCCTTGGCAAGATCAGATTAAAAAATATCTCTTCCTTTTTATTTTTTATTTATTTATTTTAAAGCAAGTGTATATCTGCTGAATCTATCTGTATAATAATCATCACTGATCTCAAACTTCAATTTTACACCATTTTCAGTCTTTGCAAAAAGAAATGCTTCTACACACCAACAATCTAAGCCCTACCACTGGTTTTCTTCCTAAAACTCTTTGTCCTAGTTTTCATATTGAGCTGAATCTTTTCAATAGGAAAAAGGGTAAGCTCAATACCAAGTTCATTTCTACCTCTGCTACCAATGGACCAAAAATTCAGGCTTCTTTGATCGAGGCTCCTGTGTTGTGGGCTGGCAGGATTTGTATTCAGTATGCCCTTTTGAAAGTTGGTTTGGCCGGATCTCCAGCTAACCCAATTTTTTCATCAGGTCTTGATTTTTTTGAAATGGGGTTTATTTGTGTATATTTGTTTGTGGAGTTTGATGGGTTCTTTCTGTTTTTGTTTGGTAATTATTGATTCTTTTGGTTTGTAGAATTGGAAAATGGTGGTGATGATTTGGGGTTCTCAAAGTGGTTTGAGGAGTTACAAGGCAAACCAGGTAAACTTAAAAAAATATCCCCCTTTTTTCATTTAATTGCTGATTCTGATACTTGTCAGTTGATACCCAGATAATTCTTCTATATTTTTATGGTTTTTCTTTTCTTCTTTTTTTTCAAATTAATATTGGTTTGCTGCTTGGGAATCTGGATGTTTTGTTGTGTCATAGATTTTGATTTTTTTAGATTTTTTGACTTTTAATAAATCCGGCAGTTATATCTTTTCTTTGTTTTTGACTTTTGAAGTATTTTCTTTTAGTCTCTCTGCCAAGGTTTATTGGTTTAATGAATAGATGCAAGGGGTAGATTGTACAAGAAATAAACTCAAGTGGCAAATAAGAACAGCAATAAACAGATAATGTCCATTGTTGCAAAGTCATCGATACTTATCTGCTAAGTCTCAGAGGATGCATCAATAATCTATGTGATTTTGAATATTAGTATAATTTTATTTAAGTCCTCATGAAAATGCACCATGAGGTACTCTCCTGCCATGGTATCAAGCTCCATCCATGAACTCATATGTATACACTGACATAAATATTGAAAGTTGAAACCAATAGAATTGCACATTTGCACTAATACACAACTGACTGCGATTGTAATATTCAGTAAATCTTTTACTAAAGGTATAACATAAAAATGAGATTAAAGAAAATTATGCCTACAGCGGAGCTCAGAAGGAAGGGAAGGTCATTCAATATCAAATGCAAGGATTGCAAAGACTTGCCAATTTATATATCTTTTGCAGCAAAAGCACACTTTTCATATGTCTTCATCACCTTGTCTCTCAAAAAAGGATGTGAAACATGTCTTTTGCTCAGTGCCAGTACCTAAGTGGACGGTGTACTGTACATACTTCTATTTTTTTATAGACGAATAAAATAATTTATAACACCAATACACCATAAGATGGACATTCACCTTTTTTTAATATGTAAATAGAATAGCACTAGTACAGTTTTTGCTGCAATAAAGGAACTTGTATTGCCCAGGGTTCTAGAGAAAAAAATTGGAAATTATCTTTTTTGAGGTTTGGTATTTTGTTTTAATACAAAAATACAAGGTGCATCCAGTTAATATCAAAAATGGCTTTATCTTGTTTTCATTCAATTTTAAAAACTAAAGAAATAGCAGCTATCTAAAATAAATAGAGGACACATATCAATACTTGTGTGCACAAGATAAGGCATTGGTAGGGTAGGTGTTGCACAGCTTCACCCTTTAAGGGGGAAGGGTTTACTAGAGGATGTTAAAATGTCATATTAGAGGTCCTCAAACTTTTTATTATCTCTTGATGACTGAGGGAATTATGTATCAATTAAACCATTAAACATGTTATGGAAAATTGTGGTTTTACTGAAGCGTGATGACATATTTTGAAGGTTTTTAGCCTCTCTTAGCATGCTCTTGCTTCTGACTTGTGGTGAAGTTATAGCCATTTACAAGATGAGGAAACAAATGAAATCATGATTGACAGATCCCTCATTTCATCGTCTAATTGAGGAGGGCTGATGTGCTTGGGTAATCCAAGTGAGATCTTCACTTTTCGCATTGAAGGGCAGCAAAGACGAGCAATTCTTAAATTCTTATTAGTCACCGCACACAGAACTCCTACCCTCTTTTTGCTTAAACAGTTGATACTTGATAAGGAATTACTTGATGTTCTATAGTACATTGTAATATGGTTTAAAAGTTCTTGAGCTTCTGTTAACAATCCTTTTGGTCTTGGAGGTTTTGTTCTGTACTGCATAATACTATGGTTTTAACATTTTTTGTCTTGCTTACAATTCATGTGGAAATTACAGCCATTTGCAAGATAGGTAAAACTAAAACCAAAATAGAGCAGTTTACTTTCATAGGCTGTTGAAAAGTAATATTGAGCTAGGGTAATTCAAATGTGGTGCTCTCAGAGCAGCAAAGGAAAGAGATTCCATGATCCCCCCCCCCCTCCCTCCCTCCCTCCCTCCCTCCCTCCCGCTCCCGCTCCCGCTCCCTCTCCACCAACCAATGCCCAATACCCCAACTTGGGAACCCTTTTGTGCTTGAATATATCTTTTTATTTATGCTTTTTTGAGTGGTAATTGTATAGGTTGTACTTTCATATAAATTCTTAGAGGGTTTTAACTAGAAAACAAGAGGGATGGTATTGCATGCTATGCTTTGTTAGCATAACTTCGAGATTCCCAAAATGCCATGGGACATGGGCAAAAGATCAAATATCAATGCAAGCTATGAGAGATCTATGGTTCAACTTTGAGATGATTCTGAGTAATCATGATAAGAAGTTTTTGAGTTTCCAAATGACAATTGAATTGTATCCATGATTAACAGTTGCACAAGTTATTAGATTTGCCGAGGCCTTGCTTACATAGAGTCATTTGTACTATGTTTGTAAACTCTTTTCCGGGAAGTGAAGGAATATGTAGATCTTCTTTTGTTCATACAGAAAAGGAAGCAGCTGATAAAAGGAAACTTGTGAGCAAATGGCATCCTACAACAAAGGGTACGCTTAGGCGGAATTACAGGATACCTTCCAAATCTGAAGGGCGACGCCTTCTCAAAGCGATTGCTTCCTTACTATCTGATGACGATCAATTTAGAGACGCCACCTCTCACAAGGTAATAAAACTCAACATAATGTTTCTTTCCTCCGCATCATTTTTTCACGCTAATTTCATCTTAAATTTTACTATATTTGTGGTGAAAGGAAAAATAATCCGAAAGTCGGATGCATCGATCCTTGCTTTTACAAATTCTCATGGTGCTTGTAGGGTTGTCAGATAAGGAGGGAGAGCGCTCATGGAGAAACCGTTTGTTGTAATAATGTGAGAGCTTTGTTTGATGAGCTGCCAACTCCACACTTGACTGTGGAGATTACACCATTTCCTGCTGGTCCTCTTACAGATAAGGATTACGACAAGGCTGAGAAATTAGAGAAGGTGCTCAGGTCTGGTCCTTCTGTTTGATTTAGTGTCTCTATATGTATCTAATTTCTCACCTGTATATATTAATTTCATGAAAAGAAACTTGTAGCGTCCCATACTTTTAACAGCCTTAACGACGTCTAAGTTGTCTTTCTCTCTCTCTCTCGGACAACATTATGTGTATCGTTTGTTGATTTCCTTTTACTGTTACAGCTTGATTAGCCACGAGTACTGGAAGGCTTAGTTTTTTGTTTGAAATCTGCAGAAGCCCCCCCCCCACCCCTCCCCCCTCCCCTCCCTTTGACGCATGGCCTTGACCTGATTTTATGATTGTCTAGTGTTTAATTAAAAGATAAATGCAGAAATTTAGATATGATATCACCTTTGATACTATGTTATTTTTGAATATTTTTTCTTCATTTAGAGTGATATTAGCTCCCCTTTTTTATTAGATGGAATTTCAATGAATTAAATTTAAAAGGACCTCAAAGCCCTAGCGTTTCAATAATAATAAAAGAATCATTTAGAGCATGTGTTTCTAGTTCAGCCCATTCTGGAATATGAATAATTGAGCATATTTACGAAGAACATGTCTGTCATCTTGATAGAGGTGGTTTTACTTGGTCGGATTTTTATTCTTGTATCTAGAACTCGGAAGATTTAACCTTTTTACTCCTTCCTTGCCCCTCTTTAAATCCCCCCCCACCCTCCCCCTCCCCCTCCCCCTCCCCCTCCCCCTCTTTTGGTTTTGTTCTCTGATTAATCAACCCCCTAAAAAGTAATTACAGTTCTTTAATATTTCTGATCCTCCTTTCATTAATGAGTAATTTTAGGGATCCAGTCTAGTTCCCCGTAGTCTCTTCTTTTTAGCTTCGAGCTCTTCTAGGTGGACATGAGTGTATTTGAAATTTATTTATTTATATTTTGACTCACCTATTGGGATCAAAATACAAATACGTGAAGTTCAAATACACTCGTGTCTAATTTTCATGTCTGCATAGAGTTTTTGTTTAGCTATTTTATTGCAACTATCTACCTTGATGAGTTATAGAGATTTAAATATTCAATCATATCCTACAATCTTTACATTCATCAACACGACACGAGTCTAACCTATTTAATTTTTTTTGTGTTAAACGTGTCGACCTGCTTTTATACTAAGTATTAACTATCTTATTATATGTCGTGTTTGTGTTTCAAATAGCTGCCCTGCTTAATTTATTTTTTTTGATAATCTGAAAAACAAATACTCCCTCCATCCTATAATAACTGTCGTTTTAGCTTCATGCACGTGGATTAAGAAAGTCATTTAATGCTATCATTTATTAATTAAAATTTGTGTGAAATTTTATCATTATCCTTTTATGGGAAGTTGAAAACTATTAATATAAATGAGAGAATTTCTTGGGACAATGAGAGAACGTAGGAGTAATATAGGAAAATAAATAATTTATTCTCTTAGAAAGTTGTAAACGACAAATAAATTGGAACAAATTCTTTCTTCTAAAACGACACTTATTATGGGATGGAGGGAGTAGTAAATAGACAAATCTAGAATGTTTCGTGACGAGCCTTTTAAAAACAAATAAAAAAACATTAACCAAGAAAAACCATAATTAACAAATATTGTACTCTCCTGTTGATTGGAATGAAAAACATTATATACGCCCCCACAGATGTATTAGAAATGAATGAAGTTTGAGCTTGTTCATAATTCGCATTCAAATCTTGTTGTCTTCATCCTTCAAACGCAACAAGTGCAGTTCCTTCAGCCAACGTGAACATAAAAACTTGACCACCTATCTATCTGGCTTGCGTTCGAGCGAGCGAGCGAGGGGGAATCATGGAAATGATGCAGCAACCATGGGAAATCTCCCCCACACCTCTCATTATTGTAGGCAGATTGCTTCACGGTCCTCAAGCAGATATGGATCACCTCAAACTCGTCATCTTTGCCCTTTTTCTGGAAATCCTTCTCTTTTAGGTTGGCTGGGAACCTGGCATATCTTATGGCCTTTGTCATCTCTCAACAATTAGAGGTATTTGATAAAAATTGAATGAATCTGAATCTGAATGACCTGAATCTGTATCGGAATGAAAAAAGTTGTTTGATAATTAACATGTCTGAAATATGTGAATGACATAATTTTATTATTTTATCCCTCTGAAAAAATTCAAAGTTGTTGTAAATTTATTTAATATTACTTAATATATTAGTTAATATTTTTTTATTTTATTCAGCTGCCCTTTCAGCCATTCAGCCAAAAAATCTGACTTAGCCATTTAGCTCAATCATCTGACCGATTCAGCCATTCAGACGATTTTTTTTCTAAAACAAACGCACTTAATGGCTGATCAATTTAGCCATTCAAATGTATTCAGTCCTAAACTAATAGCCCCTAAGACTCTCTTCTCCGTCATCAGTTTAGAAACTTTAATCTACCGAGTGAAATCAACATAAAAACTAGAAAACCCCGTAACAAATATAGAACTTAACGATGAAAAGTCCTAGAGTTTACAGAGCTAAACAAAGAAATTTCTAATTGAATACAACGGCAATTTTGCAACTTAGGTCATGTTTGTTTGTAAGGAGTATAATCTCGGGATTATAATTCATGGGATTATAATCAAGGACTATTAATCCTAGAATTAAATAATCATATTCACATGTTTGTTTTTTTTTGGAATATTTAATGGGTAACTTAAAATAATCCCATGTTATGTTTATTTTTTCCAGGATTAATTAAAGGATTGGATTAAAAAAATATCGTTTGGACTATTATACCCTTATCAATAATAACATATTTTAAACTTATTTATACATTAAAAATTAATTAAAAACTTTTAAATAAGTAGTTATATTATTCAATAAATATATTTTTTTGGAGAGGGGTGGGGGTGAGGTGCGGTGGGACGGGACGGAGTCGGGGTGTATACATAATCAGTAAATGTTATTTTTAAAATTTTTGTGGGGTGGGGGTGGGGTGGGGTGGACAGGGTGGGGGTGGCAACGGGGTGAGGTGGGGGTATACATAATCAGTAAATATTATTTTTTTTGAGAGGGGAGAGCGTGGGGGGTGAGTGGCGCGGGAGTAGGATGGGAGTGCATATATAATCAGTAAATATTATTTTTTTAATTTTTGTGGGGTGGGGTGGGGTGGGGTGGACATGCGGGGTGCGTGGGGATGGGGGTGTATACATAATCAGAAAATATTTATTTTTTTTTGAGTTGTAGAGTGGGGTGGGGTGGGTGGGGTGGGGTGGGGTGGCGTGGGGTGGGGGTGTATATATAGGGTGGGGTGGGGTGGGGGTGGGCGGGGTGGGGTGGGGGTGTATACATAATCAAAAAATATTATTATTTTTTTGAGGGGGGTGGGGGTGGGGGTGGGGTGGGGGTGGCGGGGGGTGTACATAATTAGTAAATATTATTTTTTTTAGGGGGGTGCGCTGGGTGGGGGTTTATACATAAAAATAAATATTATTTTGAAAAAATAGATCGATTGATATACAGAAATAATAGAATAGGATATTAAGAAAAAGGTCTAGGGGTAATTTTGTCTAGTAATTTTTAATCACAAATGGTATGGATTATAACACCAGGTAAGAGATGGTATTAAATAATCCCACATCCTAAACTATTTTATAATCCAGGACTATTAGTCTCAAGCTCAAATTTAAAAATAAACAAGTCATCCGAGATTAATTGTCATATCTCATGTGTAATCCTTGTAAACAAACATACAGTAACAATCCACTCCAACTTGTCACCTTATATCCTGGGGAAAAACAACTATTTTTATAAAATAAAAGAATTAATAAATGAGCAGCGGATGAAAAACTTTCTAAGACCAGAGGAAAAGTTTTTAAAATGGGTAAAACTACAGGCACCTGATGGAAAACACAGAAAGGAACATGGCTTAAACTTTTTTATATAAATCTCAAATGTAAAAAGGTACATCCGGGGTAAAAATGAATACAAATACAAGTAGAATCTGAGTAAGGTTATACTCGACTCGTTTTGTATTCAAACTATTTGAAATTTTTGTTATCATAATTCAATACGTACTCGGTTGATATATATTCGAATAGATTTTCGATGCACTCTCTTATAATATATGCACAATTTAATAAAATTAGAATAAATAATAATAATAATTTTTGATTTTTGCTTTTTAATTGTTTTTTATTTATAAAGTTTAATTGTAAATATATTTTTTTAATTTCTATGTAAAATAATAAGTTCAATTGGTAACTATATGTATTATAAAGTTACTAAATATGTGGAGGTTCGAATTCGAGCTTGAATTCGATTCTCACGAGTAGTTTAATTATAATTCGATTCGAGTCATATTGAATTCTAGTACTCCCTTCGTCCCATGATAAAAGTCCTGGTGGACTTTTCATGCATATTAAGAAGATAAATAAAATGACAAAATTGCCCATAATAATATGTCATTAATCATGAAACAAATCAAGTGCACGAGAGATTTTCAATGTAGGTGAGAGAGTGACTTTTTAGCTTTTCAATTCAAAATGTTTTTATCACATAACTAATTACTTATTGAATATGGAGAGAATTAGAATAAGAAAAATAAGAGATATTTAATGCTAAGGGTATAATAGGAAAAATTGTGTAAAAGTTTGGTTATTAAATGAAAGTGGACATTTAACATTGGACTACCCAAAATAGTAATAAAGACTTTTATTCTGAGACGGAGGGAGTCATAAATATTTGAGCCAAGTCAAGAGTTATTCAGATACAATTCGAATCTAAATCGAATTCGAGTAAACAATTTATTTTCCGAGTCAAATCCGAGTAACTATTTATTCGTTTCGCTTCGATTCGTTTACACTCCTACTATAACATTAACTGAATAGATCTTATGTAATTGGTTATGACATTAATTCTGACAGTATCATATTATTTGAGACAAAATTTGAGACCTCTGACATTATTCATTCAAAAAAATGAGAGATGCTCTATACTTAATAGCGGAAAAGAATTGTGTACGTTTGGTTGTATGTCTAAACCTTTTATATATTACGGGAGTCCAAATTCTATTAGACCTTGGATTGTTGTGGGATTCCTAATCTTGATCCTTATGTCTAAACCTTTTAACATACACAATTCTTCTCAACTAGAACATTTCTCAACTATTTGAATTAATTAATTCGAGTTTTAAATTTTGTTTCTTCAATTGAAATTTTTTAAGTTAGTGGGCTTATTTAGATTTAATTGTAGAAGAAAGACGAATCAGGTTATCATGAGATTAATTTCATGATAACTTAGTCAATTAATCAATACAGTGCTGACACGTCTCGACTTACATGTCGATACTGTTTTGGTCAATTAATCAGAATTAACTTCATGCTAATCACTCCCAAAAAGACAAGAAGAGCAAAATAAACCATCGCCAAATCCGAATTCAAATCCGGGTCGGAGTTCATAAATCGAGACAACACAAAGCCCTAGTAAATACGGTACAGTGAGTAAATAATACATATTACCTTATACTATAACATATATTTTTTTAATTTCATATTAACTGTCTTTTTAATTTCATGCACATGAATTAAAAAATTTATTTAATAATATCATTTAAGAATTAAAATTTGTATGAAATTTCATAACACGTTGTGAGAAATTAAAAATTATTAATACAATATTAAAAAAATCTTGGTAGTGAAAATATAAAGAGTATCTGCTCCGATGACGAAGATAGCGGCGACGGCGAGAGGTTTCCGGTTAAGCCCCTCTATCGGAAGATGTTCAACCCTAAAACCAAAAACTGATGCGAAGAAGAAGAAGGGGAAGAAGATGAATCAGGTTCTACCTGAGACGAAGACGAATAAGGGGAAGAAGAATCAGGTAGAACCTGAGATGTAGGAGAAGCAGGGGAAGAAGAAGAATCAGGTAGAACCTGAGATCATTAAAGCAGGAGATTATGTTAATATCTCTGATCTTCTCTTCACCAAAAAGAGGGATTACCTCGTCAAATTCAATGGCGACAAGGTATTATTCTAGTGGAGTAGTTGTTAATTTCTCTTGCTGAATTTTGGTTTTTATCTTACTAAATATCATGTGGAATTCATAAAGCAAGAATTTTGGTTTTTATATTACTAAATATCATTAGGAATTCAGAAATTTTAATTTGTAGTTTCCTTACTAGTAGTTTTTATCTTAATTAGCTGATTATATTTGACAGTGGTTTTTGAACTGTGTAAGCGTCTATAACCTTCCATGTTAATATATAATTGTTTTTGTTTTGTAGGTTAAGGCTGAGCATTTGGCAGGCAAGGTTATAATTTTATATTTTGGATCGCTTTCATATAATTATCTAGATGAGCAATGGGCAACCAAAAACTTGATAGACATATACACTGCGATACAGCCCAAAAATTTGGGCTTCGAGGTTGTTTGGGTGCCAATCATAGATAATAAAACACTTCAGAAAGACCACCCTGAAGAAGTTTTTAAAGAAAAGTTTGCCTATATGCCATGGCCTTGCATTCCATATTCGGATTTACCATCTGGGGAAAGAACAAGGTTTGGTATTCATGAATTGCCTTCTCCATTTATTATTGATCCAACAGGCAAGGTTTTGCATTGTTTTGCTGCTGGTGCTGGTTCAATCCTCCTAAAGTATGGAGTTGAAGCTTTTCCTTTCAGCTACGAAAGGATGCAATCCCTAATTTCTGAAGATGAGGCATTGAATAAGCAGATCTCCTTGAAAACACTCTTGGCCACCCCTGAACGTGATTATCTCATCTCAAACAAAGGGAAGCAGGTATGACAATCTATTGTAAAGGAAATAGGAATCATCACTTAATATTTCATTCTGCTCTCCAAGTCTGTACTTGTTCCATCCCAAAATTAGAAATACAATTATCTGTTTTACCTGCTTTAAAATTAAGAGATATATTTATAATTTTAGATTATAAATTGACAAATTGAAAAACTGTCCACTGAATTGCAATATGGACGTTAATGTTTCAATTTTTTTGCAATGTCATAGCTAATGTTTGTGCCTACTGTTATACCCTCTGTTCGGAAGGAGTATATTTTAATGTGCAATTTGACTATTTTGGCTATTAATTCCCACATGTACATGCTTATATTGACCAAAATTGGTTAAAGGGGGACAAATTCGCAAAAAAAGAATAAATTAAATTTTGGCTATGACATTGCAAACATTGAAACATTAGCGGCTATAGTGCAATTATGTGTCAACATGAGGGGACAATTTTGCAATGTGCCCATCATGAATTAATATGAAGTTACTTATATCATTACTTATATTCTAATAGATCATTACTTATATTTATATTCTTACACATCATTCCTTATATTTATATTCTAACACAATATTACTTATATTCTAGGTAGACTGAGTCGTATCACGCCATCACTATTACATTTTTATCAAATGTTTGAGATGTGTTTGGAGAAATTAAATTTTCTTTAAAAAGTTGTCGATTTATAGATGTATATCTAATATTTGTACAGAACGAGTAGTTCCCAATTTATTTAGATAATCATCTGTAGATTTCAGTGATAACTTACGTGGGTACTTGTATTTTGACAGGTACCTATTGGGAATCTTGAAGATAAGGTAGTAGCACTCTATTTATACGAAGATGGTTTAACAGAGAAACTCACAAAAAAACTTAAGCGGGTGTACAAACAGTTGGCAAAACGTCGTGTAGATTTTGAGGTTGTGCTTGTCTACCTTCACAGCACAGCGAGTACTTTTGACTGTGTAAGTGAAGACTCATTCAATACAAGATTCAAGAATATGCCTTGGCTGGCGCTCCCTTTCAAAGACCCTAAATGTAAGAAGGTGGCACGCATTTTTGACTATCCCTATTTGCTGAATGGGCCAGATATTCCAGATCCTACTCTTGTAATTATTGGGCCTCAAGGGAAATTTGTCGGAATATTTGGCTGCGACATCTTGATGAATTTTGGGATTGAAGCGTACCCATTCACCCGGGAGAGAGTTCTCGAGTTGGAGACCGAGAAAGCAAAAAAATTGATGCTGGATCCACTCTTGGCTCCAATTGTCTTGAGAGGACAAGATGGGTCCGTGGTAAGTTCTTTTTGACGTTGTGTAGTCTGGTAGATGTTTTAATAATAATGATTGGGGCATTGGATGGTAAACATTGAAAAAAATGTGGAATCAACTATATTCTATACATTTTGTATAAAGAAAGTTGCATCTGGGGTACAAGGTTCATTTTTTGTATACGACCCCCTGGATGCAACTTTTTATATCTGTGTTTTCCATCTGGTGCCCATAGTTTTATCCATTTTTAAAAATTTTCCTCTGGTCTTGGAAAGTTGTTTTACCCATTTTTAATACTTCTCCTCTGGTCTTAGAAAGTTTTTTCATCCGTTGCTCATTTATTAATTATTTTATTTTATAAAAATAGTTGTTTTTTCCCCCAGGATGTAATTGAGACGATGGAGTGGGATTGTTACTCTAAGTTGCAAAATTGCTGTTGCATTCAATTAGCAAATTTCTTTGTTTAGCTCTGTAAACTCTAGGACTTTTCATTGTTAAGTTCTATATTTGTTGCGGGGTTTTCTAATTTTTATGTTGATTTTGCTTGGTAGATTAATGTTTTTAAACTGATGATAGAGAAGAGAGTCTTACTAATTATTGAGACGAGGAATGTCATCAGATCTGCCAGGTTCCTAGCCACGCTAAAAGAGAAGTATTTGCAGAAAAAGAGCAAAGATGACGAGTTTGAGGTGATCCATGTCTGCTTGAGGAGCGAGCAACCTGCCTACAATAATGAGGTGTGTGGGGAAGATTTCCCATGGTTGCTGCATCATTTCCATGATACCCCCTCGCTTGCACGCCAGATATTAGGTCAAGTTTTTATGTACACGTTGGCTGAAGGAACTGCACTTGTTGCGTTTGAACGAGGAGGAATGCTCGTCGCAAAAGCGTGGCGTCGTGAATTTGGAGCGCGGGAGGATATGGATTTTCCCTTTGCTGGAGATTTGGAAAAAGAGATCTGGCGTGATATGAATGTGGTCCACAATTTCAACTACTACGAGGACGAGTCTACAATTTCGACTACTATGAGGACAAATGAACATGTCTAATTGGTTGATTCATTCGTATTGCCACGAAGTCCAATATCTATCAGACCAGCTTGGCAGTTAATTATGGTTTTTGTTGGTTGCTAATATTTATTATCTATGTATTTATCAGATTATCAGCCGTTTTTTGTTGGCAGCAAATCTTTATATTTTATCTTTCTTTTGCTGAAATAGTAGACCATCTCCTAAATCTTTCTTTAGTCCGTCATCATGCTAATTTTTGCATTTGTGTAGATGTATGCTAATTGGTGACTCAGGGCTCTGTAGATGTATGTCAAGATTTGTTACAGGATAATATTTTGCACTCATCAAGGTGGCAAGATATTTTTTTCAATATTGGTGAATCAGGGTTTCTTTTCCTCACCTTTTTTTTTTATGAATCAAAGAAACCCAGATCTTCATGTAGAACATTATTGATTCATTTGAAAGAAATTAATTATGAGCGTATTATTAGTGAACATTTTGAAATATTCTAAACGATAGCATATTATAGATAAGGATTTGGTTATATTATAGGTTTTTTTTCTTCATTGTATTAGCATGAAATTAACTTTGGTCAATTGATTAAATATACGCAGGAGGGTGATCTATCTATCGAATCCTCTTATTTTGTACACAAACTATGCGCTAAAAATGATACACAAACACTATATTAAAAATAAAACTAAAAAAATGAGACCTATTTAATGCTACATTTGATGCACAATCTTACGTGTCCATATCATCACTCCAAAATTAATAGGATTATTTTGGCCATGTCCCTGAACTTATCTATTGCTTTGCCTGCATCTCGTAATGCTCCCCCAATTTATTAAGTTTTAGAATTGCAGAGGCAATTGAGTTATAGACGCCATGCCTTGTGTTGCTTACTCCTTTTTGATTTATTTTTTTGAACAAGAATTTATCAATTGGGTGTTGTTTACATTTTGGAGCCAGTAAAAATGAGATCAATACAATGAGAATTGCCCTTGACATTATGTTGTTTAAATGAAGCTAAATAAACCACGTTAACCGATGAAACGGAAAGAAATTCATGATAATGCAACTTCAATTTGTCTCAGCGGTGAAAAGAAATTTAATGCTTTACTTTTGAAAAGCAAGAAGATGGGTTATGAACCAAATTAAGAAGTTTGTGTGATAATTATAGTAAAACAAGCAATCACATGAACACAAGGAGTTTTTATGTGGTTCGGCCCCTAGCCTCTATTCTAGTGGCCTAATCCACGTCCAATACCAATTGGTATTAAAGACTCTTTTCTTAATTTCTTTGAATTACAAATTGACTCTTTTACAAAGCAAGTTTCCACAAGACTTGAATACTTATATTTCCTTCACTTTTTCTCCCGAACACTTTTGCTCCTTGTGCACTTATACTCCCTTGGACTTCTTTGTAAAACCCTAATCCAACCTGGATTAGAAACTTTTAGACTAACATTAGTCTAATCACAATTTCAATAGTGTTATTTCCCAAAGGCACAATATAGATCTAGAAGGGGGTTGAATAGATCTTTAAAATTTATTTCATAATTACTTATTTGAGAGTTTCCAAATAATTAATTAATCAAGATTATCCATACGCAGTGGAATATAAGTTTGAAAAACTCTCCTTGAAGATTTACTTAGAAATCTCAGTTCTTAAACAAGTTTTGTGAATAATCAAACACATAACAATATAGCAGTTTATAGTTCGCAGGATGTAAATTGCAAATACTGGATGTAAATTGCAGAAACTAAAAGACACAAGATATGTTTAAGTGACTTGGAGACTAAACAACTCCTACTTCACTCTTCTACTCAACGAGTAGGATATCCACTAAGGATACAGGCCTAGCAGACCATTTACATCTGAATCCCTAGGATTCCTTCCAGTCACAAAGTCTCGGCATCGAGTCCCTAGGACTCAGCAATTTGGTCACTACCGACCAAGATCCATTGACCCCAATTCGGTCCTCAAGACCACTGACCCCAATTCGGTCCTCAAGACCAGGATCCACCGACCCTACTTCGGTCATATAGACCAAGATCCATCGACTCTTCCAGTTGTAGAGGTGTTTGAGGTGTTGCTAAGATGACTTGAATGCACTTCACTTTATGGTACTTAGCAGCATTGTTGATCATCTTCTTAGTACTCGCTGAACTCTGTTGTTGAAACTTGATTTCTTCTGATTATCAGCAGCTGCTCATGATCAATGTTGATGTGCTGTTAAGCTATTCACTTGAGCTCTTCATCTTCGGTGCTTATCAGCATTGAACAATCTCAGGATTGTAGACTTGCATCTTCGACTGGTTGATTTTGAGTGTTCATGATGAACCGTATAGTGGAGCTTTGATATTAGCCTTCTGATCATCCACTATTACGTCATCAACATCAACTGCATGGCTTCTTTATATTTGAATCTTCAGTTCTGCCATGTTGTAAGACCCCAAATTTTATGAATAAGATTTAATGTTTTTTATATATTATTTTAAAATAGTAAGGTGTTGATTTGATAAATGTGATAAGTTATGGGTGAAATGTGCAAAGTTTACAAAGTAAGCAAGTAGTTATAAAATATTCGTTGTGTCGGGGAATATTCGTTTGGTCGAGAAATATTCTTTTTGTCGGAGAATATTCGTACGACGGCGCAGTCATTGGTGGACCCCACAACGGAATGAATGTCGGATATAGAAAGCGACAGAAGTTAACTTTTTTATAAAAATAACGGCAAAACTGTTACTGTTAGTACTGTTGAAATACCCAGTGGTTAAAATACAGTAATACGTGGTGTTGCACAGTAGCACACAGTATTGCACAGCATTTCGAATTATTGATTCTTACGTAGGAAGGCACTTACTCAATTATTGTTACAGTAATTACTGTTCAATATTTTATATTATTGATTCAATAATTGCATAATAATTTTATTGGTTCAATATTTGCTACGTTGATATTTTATATTAATAAGTGCTACTTTGCTATTTTATATTATTGATTCAATAATTGTCATTGAACATTATTTTAAATTATCAAATCAATAATTCATATTATTTGAATAATATTATTAGATAGCATTATTGGCAATTGCTAAGGAAGTTCTGTCTAGGAAAGGGTTTGATTAATTGCGCGCCAATAAGGAGAAATCCTTATCGGAAGGCCCCCTTTTTTCTGGGAACGACCTGGTTGTCAATATTGTAGTTCTATAATATTATTTGTGAATAATTAATTTTTGATATATATGATAAAGAAATATTTATTCAATATGGATTTAGACGGAGGAATTTTTAACATGTGACATTTGTTGAAAGTTGGTATTTTATCTTGTCCGATAAAATAATTCATTCAAATATATTATTATAATATTACATTATAGTAGTATAAAGAGAATAAGAGAGAAAGAAGAAGAGTATTCTGCTATCACACTAGTGCAGTCTCCAAAATCTTAAGGTAAGGGGTATTATTTCTTTCGTATTCTTGAAGAGAGTTATTTTCTTTCAATACTCGTAAGGGTTGTTATTTCATTCCTTATTATTCTGTTGGAATAATCTGTCTGAGCGGACTACCGCCAGACGGGTGAATCTTCGTATTCAGTTGTTATTAAATTGTGAAAATAATCTGTCTGAGCGGACTACCGCCAGACGGGTGAATCTTCGTATTCAGTTGAATTATGGAAATAATCTGTTTGAGCGGACTACCGCCAGACGAGTGAAAATCCAATTGCAGTTTCGTATATTGTTTCATTTCAGATTCTTAACTCTAAACTTACTACGGTAAGTATTGCTTCTATAATTCCTGAAATGATCAGATATTACTTGAGTTTTGCGCTTCATCTAATATTATTTCACTGGAATATTGGTCTGAACTTTCTTGTGAAATTTTTATCTTTTCATGTCGAGTTACTATTCACGAGTTACTATTTACGGTAAAAAAATTTTTTTTTTTTCTTCTTCCAAATCATCTTTGATTGGATTCAGGTTTTGGTCTTCATTCTTGAACTCTAGATAAATTCTCTAATATTTGTCCTTATTCTCACTGGATCCGTTGTTCGTATTATTTTTCATCATTCTCAGTTCTAAATGATGATATAACTAAATATCTTTGGCCTGTAGTGCAAAGATGAATGATTACCTGATGAATATCTTTGGCCCGTAGTGCAAAGATGGATATTTGATTCGAGATGTATATTGACTGATGTTACAGGGATAAAATATTGATGATGGACTTTTAAATCAAAGAAGATAGTAGACATCATTCTCTACTTGACTCTTCTAATGAATTGTTATTTCCGCTGCGAATATTGATCTAAAACTTGTTGTCCATGATATTTTATCTGATTTATTGAAGGCTAACGATAATTTATTTTTCATTATCTTAGTCATAATATTCTTTACTGGGCTAGTTGAGCTCACCCTTTTCTTCCATTGTTCTATTCAAGAAATAAGAATATCGCGGGTACTAGTCGGGGAATGGAGTGATGGTCCGAGTTAGAGCTGTAGAAGTCCTCACTATTTGTTTTATTTAAAATAGTGTGATAATAAATGTAATGAGGACTTAGTTTGAATTTTAATATTTTTTACATGTCTGTATTGACACTCACAGTTGTGTGGTCGTATTTTGCACGACCGTGTGATATAAAAGATTGTATTTGAATTTTGTTGAGTGTATTTGGCGACTCAAAATGGGTTGAGTATTGAACCTATTTTGGGGGCGTCACACATGTCCTCTACTTTCTTAGCTTTACGGCTCTGGCTCATTTTCTCTGGAGCTTTCTAGCTCTTTTGGTCTTTGGCTCTAACCCTTGCATATACTCATTAGCCTCTTGTAATCTCCTGTTCTTTTGGGCTTGGCAGCTTTGAACATTTCTCTGTTCTGTTCGTAGAGTTTTCGGTACTCTACGTTCTCTCTTGTTCAGCTTGATGTTCATCTCTGATGATGATTCTCCTTATGTATTGATGTTCAGTGCTCATCATCATTGTTATTTTTTTATTTGAATGATGTTGTCTTTTATACTGTTTTGAAATCTTCCCGTTGAGAAGTATCCGTTGGAGCATTTAATGCTTGGATATTCTAAATTCTCTGATGTTGACTTTCTGAGGCTCTGTGTCAGCGTACTGTCTGACTTAGGACTTGTCACATCAATCAGTATCCTTTCTAGCTTTCATGACAGCTTGCTTTCGGTCAACTAGCCGGTAATATACATTTGTTTTCTTCCAAGAATATATCCTCTGATACTTTGAGATCATCTTCTTGCAACGTTCCATTTTGTCAGTCTCTTTGTCAGACCTGATAGAGACTCTTCGATCTGTTGTTTCAAAATTCGTAGGATTGAGCCTTACGATCGATTCGACCTTTCTGTTCTTGAACTCTTTTCACTGATAATAGTATAGTGAGGGATGTCGTAGTCTTATGTTCTGTTATTCTGTAACCTCACTACTACTATAGCTTTATCTTCTTTTCTGCTTTCTGATTTCTTCATAATGCTTGGATTTGCTTAGCAGATTCTTCTCCGTATTCTCGATACCTTAGCTATCTTGTGAAGTTGATAACATCTTCCTGAGTGAGTTGTTTTTCTTTGTTCTCAATCATTGGCTGCTTCTATACGAAGTTCTGGTTGCTCCACAATCTATTCTAAGTTCTGTGATTAGGTAGAATATCCTTGCAGTCGTGACCTTTAGATTTCTTCTGGAGATTTTTTGTAAGTGATATACTTAGATATCATCAGAGTATATTCTCTTGGCATATACTTCTTCTCGAGTAATTTTCACTTTATATCCATGGCACAAACTGAGCTTGGTGATCTCTAATTCGTGTAGTCGTCACTTCACATCTTGTTCTACTCTTATGAGGTTGACTTTACGATCTTGATCTTATTGAACGATCTTAGAATAATCTTCAGATATTCCTTTCATTTAGTGTTTGCTTGGAGTATTCTACAATCACTCTTTACTGAGCAATCTTTTACTCTGCTATCCATTGATTTGTTTAGCAGATTGATCGATTTTGCCAGATAATGTTTAACAGCTTCTTCGACTCCTTGTGTAGTTCTGTGTTAGCATTGCACTTCTGAGATCATTTGCTCACTTTACAAACTGATACTCTATTTGTGAGATGGAGTGAATTCTGCGATCTTCTGATGCTGTGCAAACACGGTTATCTTTGCGAAGTATCTTCATATTGTGAACTGGCAGAGTAATTTTACAATCGTGATTTCCTATCATCTATACATCAAATCAATTTTCATAAGATCAACCTAACATTATTTGATATTTCTAATCTAAGTCATTGTACATCAATTCTTTTGAAGGACTTTACAAAACTTGTACAAATATACATTAATCATATTTCACTTCTATCATGCAGAGTAGTCTCTTTACAATGATCCTATTTATTACATATGCATACAAGATAAAGATCAACCTAACAAGTTTGATCAAACTATTCTATGTCCTTGTACATAGATATCTCAGTTAAGGACTGTACAAAACTTATCCATACAAATATACTTTATAAACTTCATCATTTAGTCAATATACATGCTTCATCATCAAATCACATATATTTGGAATCTAGTCAAGGATCTAATCAAACTCCCCCTTAATTAAACAATCTTCTAATTAAACACCCAATCTTTATCCAATAACGAAAGTCAAGATTGATTTCAACAAAAAGGGAAATGTGAGATTTGAGACTTAATTTAAGGTGAAATCAATTAGTAGCTTCCAGATTTATAGAAACGTAACTTAACAGACCCAATTGCAATAATTTAATTACTTTGAATATGGAATCTGTTTATAGCTTTAAATAAGGATTTAATTTAGGGAACTTTAATTATGGAAGAAGGTTATACCAATATACCACACACATGGAAAATTTAGATTTTTATATTTAAAAACATTTTTTCTTCTTTATTTTTATCAACCCAATTAATTTACTCCATAATTAATTTAACCACTTCCTTATCTAAAAATAATTATTGCCAAGATCTTACATATTTTCTTAATGACTCAAATTTGTTTTCAAGTCTCCAATTGTTTATAATCAAGCCCTCAAGAATTCCTTTGTTGCATCAATTATCCTGAAATTTCATGAAACCAAATTTAGAGCACAAATAAGGTCATCAAAACACAAGGATGGAATATGACCAAGTCAACATAACATGACCATACTTGGGAAGAGAAAAGTAGAAAGGGTTTCAGAAATTTACTTGGATATATTTCAGGTTACGAGTATTAGTGTTTGGATCTGCTTGTTGACCATAAAGTTTTTCGTATATTTTCGTCCAAGTGACTGAAAGTAGAGACTTCAAAGTTGTATCTGTCGGAAGTTAGTATTCGATAGGGGTGATAGATCATGTTCAGCCAAATAAGCAGAAGGAGGATACCAAGTTTTTGTTCGAGGACTGGTGCGACAAGTTTTAATTTGCCAAGAGAAGAAGGTGGAGTAGCAAAGGCCAAGTAAGCGAAAGGTATGTGATGGAAAAGAAAAAGAACAAAGTCAACCAGGCTCAAATTTTTTTTATTCATCATGAAGCTTATTATCTTCTTAATGCTAAAGCCATGAAAAACGTCAAGAAGTCGGTAAGTTCAATACCTAAGAAATATTTAAGTATAGTGTATACAACTATTTAATATGCATGCTTTTAATGTTATATATATTGCGGAGCAAAAAAGGAGGTAAGGAAGGAATAAATATTTGTTTATTACTTACTTTTGGGTAAGTTTAATACACATAAAATGTTCGAGTCTATGGTTTATTTGATTGCAACGTCTGCATTAAGAGAATCACCCAATCTCACAGCTTAATATATTTTAGTCCATTCAGCTTTACCAACTAATAGTTAGTCCAGTGCATTCTTTTAATCTCGATGGTCATTTGTGTTCTCAACCCTATCGTAGATAATGAACCATAGCACGAGCGCAAATTACCATCGGGGTTAAAAAAATGTCTTGGACTAGAGTTAGTAAAACTAAATGGATTAAAATATGTTAAGTTGTGAGAGTTTGGTGGTTCTATTATGTAGACGTTGCAATCAAATAAACCATAGACTCGAGCATTTCTGTGTATTGATCTAATCCAAAAGTAAGTAATAAGCAGCTATTTATCCCTCCCTTGCCTTCTTTTTTTCCTCCCCAATATATATATATCAACATTAAAAACATATATATTAAATAGGTATGTACACTCCACTGAATTATTTTTTAGCATTGAACTTACCGACGTCTTTGTTGACTTTAACATTAAAAAACTAAGTTTCATGATAAATAAAAATTTCTTTGTCTACTTGACTTTGTTCTTTTTCTTTTCTATTTTTCATCAGATGCCTTTCGTTTTTTCCAACAATCCTAGCAGCCTTGGCATTTGTTGCTCCTTCTCTTGGGAAATTAAATTTGTCGCACCAATCCTCAAACAAAAATTCGGTGTCCTTCTTTTGCTTATTTGATTGTACATATTCTATCACCTCCATCGAACTGTTCAATAAAATATTAACTTTTGACAGATACAACTTTGAGTCTCTACCATTGTCACTTGAACGAAAACATACCAAAAATTTTATGGCCGACGAACAGATCAAATTGATCTTGAAGCTCTAAACACGAATACCTATAACTTGAAATATATATATAAGTAAATTTCCGAAACATTGTATTTTTCTTCTCCAAGTATGGTCATGCTGCTTAAACAGCAATAGCCTAATAACTCGCTCTGTTGCTACTGAGATTATGGTATTTTTCATGTCGGTCTCACTCATGTTGCCATAAATACTCGTCCAAAAAATCACAATTCAGAGTCTTCAAAAAATGTCGTAATTCTCCATTCACATTTCCTGCATTAACAAGAGGATTAAAATGTCATCGAATTTCAATAGTTCGAATAACAATGAGAGATGGAAACGTATACGTTCATCCGACCCTATGTAATGAATTGCAATGTCATGATCTTTAGTTGTTTGAATGTTCAAAACTCTCCCCTCCATCTGCACTAACCCATTAAGGTATTTAATTTCAGTGCCTATGATATGAAAGATATAAGTCATGCATGTAGAAATCTGGAGTACATGAGATCCTCATGTAGGGACCCCTCGTTGACCTAAATGACGGTGCGTATGTAAACTTCAATTCATTACTGTTTTTTTTTATCATAATACCGAACCTTCTTGGGTTTCTGTGGCTCAGATCCCATGCTACAATCATATTACAAGCAATACCTATATTTATAGGATATTTTTCAATCGCAATAACAGTATAATAGTAAGAGTTGACAATTTTATATCGATTTACAGGTACGGATAATGTCCATACATATATGGAATAAAATTATAAGAGTGGCCAACAATTTTACATCTCTCTAAAAAGGTCAACAATAAATACTTATATATGTTTGTCGCAACAAAAAGATCAACACAAATATTGCATTTACTACTAAAAATTGAGGATAAGGCGACGAGCTAAATCTACGATCGGGACGAAAGCGTAGCTATATTGGTTTATAGCGACGGTTATGCCTTGACCGTCGGTATATATGTTGACATCATGTGTTTAGCGACGGCTAGATGTTGACCGTCGCTATAGGCATATATAAAACGTCTCCTTGGCCGTTGCTATAGGTACTTAAAATTATTAATATGATATTGTACTTGTGGCCCTCGGTATAGACCTAAAATTATTGGCGCTCCCTCATTTTCCCCCCTTATTCCAAAAATTTGTTTTACTCATTCGGCTCAGCAGTCGTTCAGCCCCTTGGCTCTGACCAAAGACCCCTCTGTAAATCTGTCTGTATTTGTCTCTCAAAAACAAAATAGACGCACTATTTTCTCCTCCACTGTTTCTGGTCCGTTTCCTCGAAAATGGGAAGATTTTCTTTTATTCTCTTCCGGATAAAGCAATAAAGTTTTGCTTCTGAAATTCTCATTCCGATTTGGGATTTATTTTTAATTTTTTTTATATATATTGTGAATGACAGGTCCGATTCATATTCCTTCAGAACAGGCAGGGGAAGAGTCGTCTCGCCAAATATTACATTCCTCTAGAGGAATCCGAGAAGCACAAAGTTAAATATGGGTGAATACATTGAAAATATAAATAATATTTTTTATTTTTGGTTCGTTTGATTAATCCCTCTATCTCTATTTCCGCTCATAATTTTGTAAAATAGTCTAGGGTTCTGAATTTAATTTTTTATCTTTAGGTTCATCGGTTGGTTGTGAATAGAGATCCCAAGTTCACAAATTTCGTTGGATCTATAAATAAAATGAATAACACAGGTATGTTGATGTTTATATTGATTTATGGTATTTGGCGCTGGTGTTTATGGTGTAGATATGGTGATGGTGAACCAATAGACAATGCAACGAGATTCTATAGTGGTTTTCAGAGGTAAATTTGATTAGTCTATGAATTAGTATAATAATGGAATTGCATTTGTAAGTATCTGGGGTTGATTTTGCTTATATGATTTGTAACTGGGGAAAGAGAACAGAGAATGGCATATAGTAATCTTCAATATGGAGTGTTTGGCCTTGGCAACAGGCAATATGGGCATTTTAACAAGGTTTGAAATAGATACCATCTTATCTTCCTAGAAATTGATGTGTGTTTCATTTTTGTTCGCTTGTTTGTTTATCTGATAGTTTACTAAAGTTTGATTTGTGTTCGTCTTTCGGGCAAAAAGATCGCCAAGGTTGTGGATGATGGACTTGCAGAGCAGGGTATATTTTTTGATCCGTTTTGAGAATTTTGCCATATTATTTTTTGTGTTCTACAAAAACGAAAATTGTCTTAGTGATCAAATATCTAATATCTGCTTCATCTGGTGAGATGAAAAATTTAGTGAACTGTAGATGCCTTTGGGTGCTATATCTTGTAAAGTGGGATGGCATTTGGATTTTATCTATAGCTGGTTCATTTTGTTGAATTGTCGTATATGCATTTTTGAATTCTACTAGTAAGGGGGGACATTATTTGGATTTATCTGTAGTTGTTCCATATGTGCATTTTTTAGATTCTTTTGTATTCTACGAAAGAAGAAATTATGTTGTACACTTATACTCTGATTATCTGCTTATTTTGGTGACAAAAATTTAGTAGATGCCTTCTACGTGCTATATATACATATACATATATATATATATACATATATATTGTAAAGTGGGACATTATTTGGCTTTTATCTATAGCTGGAAGCTGCTTCTTTTCGTTGATTTGTCTTAATTTGTTTTTGGATTCTTCTCGTTTTTGTGTGATGAAGACATGTTAATTATTCATGTAGTGTTTTATTGTCTAGTCGTTATGACGGAGAAATCTGTCATGCTTTTGACTGCATTAGAAAGTACATGATGCCAGTCAACTATTGTCATTGATCCTTGTCATCTCTTGTGCATTTAAAAACTTACCTTTTTTTGCTAATTCTGGTCACGCCGCTGTTGTGGCAATATTGTTTTAGTGCTTACTATCTAGTTGTTATGACGGAGAAATCTGTCATTCTTTTGACTGCATTAGAAGGTACATTATGCCAGTCAACTATTGTTTATAAACGTGAATTTGTAATTAAGAGAAGTTAGATTGCAGCTTACTATGAAAAACAGCTTTTTTTCTTTAGATTATGCTTTAGTTGCTAGTGTTGTAAATGGGTTTAGTGCATTTCCTCCAGTATAGTTGGTCTGGGCTGAGTTGGATCAATTACTTCTGGACGACGAGGCCGCTGTTGCCTCTCCTTAACACTAACTGCTGTTTTGGAATATCAGGTTGTGGTTCATGACCAAACTGACACTCCTTTACTGGATTTGAGTATGTAAAATGGTCATGCTGTCTTTGATGCTCAACATCCATGCAGGTATCTGTAAATAGTTATTTTTCCCCCCAACATATGACTGCTTCATCTCTTGATGTTCTTTATCTTTATCCTTGTTATTGGGTCATTCTGCAAAATAGAGATTCAATTTTTTCACTATGTACCAAACAGATTCCTTAATTATATTGATTCCTTAAATAATGAAATTTAAAATTTAAAAGTTCCAACAATCAAAACATCAAATTAATAATAATCTTATAATTTATAAAAAAGAGAGTATAATTTATCAATTATATTCCACTGTAAAATAATTTTTATTTTATTTTAAATTTTAAGTAATTTATGGAGTGAGTATTGAATGGATTGTAGTTGCAAATGTATATAAGATCAATATTAACTTTTAAAAAGTTAATTTGTGATATTTTTAAATTTAAATTTAATATGATTCATTTAAATTTTGAAAATAATACAATTTATAATTAATAGTAATTTTATAATATTTATAATTATATTGACAAATTAAATAAATTTATATCAATTTTAAATTTGAATACGTTTGAAATTAATTTTAAAAAAATAAGTCAATATTAAGTTTATAATTTGAAAATGAAGTAGTAAAAAATGTCAAGATATGTATGATTGATGAGTTGTCCACTTAAATGAGGGTGTGAAATGTCATTTTGTATATATAGAGAATGGTCTTTTGACTCTCTCACACTGGGGAGTAAAATCCATAGGGATTAAAATAGAGAGTCAAATAAGGATAAGAAAACTGTTGGATAATGATTTGTAGATGTATTCTTCAAAATTGGAGATAGAGAGTTGATTAGGGAAACTGTTATTAATGCTCTAAGATATATTCTGTTTTCTGATTGAAGATCTAATGTGGCTGGCAAAAGAGGGCTTCATACCCTGCATCTGACCCTCCATTCATCTGGAGTTTGACATTTCCCAAACTGGAATTGCGTACGTAGCTTTTCAAAAGAACTTAGTTTGATATGTTAGTTGCTCGGTTCTTATTGTATTCTTTGGTAATTGGCTTTTGGCTGAATAGTATAGACAACTGAAGGAGTTTCTCACGAGTTGATGTAATTATTGATCATTGTGTTTACCGGTTTCCCCTTAGATATGAAACTGGGGACCATGTTGGAGTGTATTGTGAGAATCTGATTGAAACTGTTGAGGAGGTTGAAAAGCTATTGGCTATATCTCCAGCTACTTATTTCTCCATTCACACTGATAAAGAGGATGGAACATCACTTAGTGGAGGCTCCTGCCATCTCCCTTTCCACCATGCACTTTAAGAACGGCACTGACGAGATATGCAGTTCTTATGAGTTCTCCCAAGAAGGTAGGTCCTTTTTTTTCTTTCGTTAATTCATTGTTTGTCTAACTTAACACGTGCACACTTGATTAAGGATTGCTTTATTGGATATGTATTTCAGTCTGCCTTGCTCTTGCGGCACATGCTTCTGATCCTAGTGAAGCTGACCGATTAAGGTCTAGCATCTCCTGCTGGAAAAGTTTGGTTTTCTTCCTATTAATTTTTCACTATTTAAACTGGTTCCTATGTTATGCTCTATTAAAATTAATTATGTTTTGCAGGATGAGTATGCACAATGGACTAGGAGCAAACCAGAGAAGCCTCCTTGAGGTCTTGGCTGAATTCCCATCAGCCAAGCCCCCACTCCCCCATGCTTGAAGCCCAGATACTATTCTATTTCTTCCTCCCCAAGGTCGATTAATAGATTTCCATTTCATCGTAAAGTAGTGTGGTGCTTTTTTCAGATTCTTTTTAAAGATTATATATTTGTGCTGCATTTTACATGCAAGGTTTAATTTTTTTTACAAGATGTATATCCTTGTGACCAAACTCTTCTTGTCTTTTAGATGAAGATATTAAAAATAAAAACAACATAAAAGAAAAAACAAGAAAACGATATATCAAGAGGATTCTGTGAAGCTGTACGTAATTTTTTATGCCTATTCAAAATTCTTTTATAAGATCTTCATTCAGCAGTATTTGTGTTGCAAGAGATTTTTTTGTGACCTAATTTAATTCTATTTTCATAATTGCAAATATTTACCATTTTTATCACATTATACAGGATGGCTCCATCACGAATTCATGTTACTTGTGCATTAGTTGTTGAGAAAACACTTACAGGATGAATTCACAAAGGGGTCTGTTCAACTTGGATGAAGGTATTGTTTTTCCGACTTTTATGAAAAGAGGTACTACTTCCGTCCCTTAATATAAGTCGTTTTAGAATTGTGCTCAAGTATTAAGAAAATGATTGTATAATATTAAATATAATATCAATTGTTTATATTGTTCTTGTATTGAAAAAAGAAGATGTTATTTATTGGACAAAAAATAGTGAGAGAACCAAAGTTATATTTAATACTTGGGGTAATATTGGAGACTAAGCAATTAATGCTTACTTGAAATTCTCAAACGACTTATATTAAGGAATTAAAACACTTCTCTAAAACGACTTATATTAAGGGACGGAGGGAGTAACATATTCAAAGTGGGCTGGGGAATGTTGTGGTTTAGATATCAAAAAATAAAATAATTTTTATTTGGGATTGTCATTGTTAAAGTACCTGTTGGAATTGGTAAACATACATTGTCATCAGTAGTAAAATATAGTAACATCTGAAAATGGCTTTTCTGCATTGATAATATCATCTCGTTGATGTTCTAAACCCGGCTTGTGGACTTGCCAGTTTGAGCAGACCTTCTACAGTTCTACATTATATAAATTTACCGACTTGTCTTGATCAAACTATGATTAACCGACTTATGGGTATAAGTTTATATTATTTCTTCATAAAATTTTGCTCATTGTTACAATGTGTGCCTCCTGCGCGCATGCAGGTGCAGGAAGGAAGAGCTTCTGCACAACAGACAATGAATCTATGGGTCCCATGCCTTGTTAGACGACCCGTGCTTCATCCAAACAGGTGCCAGCAATCTTAGGCGGAGGGGAACTTATTGTGGATAATTAATATATTTAGGATTGTTTAGATTATATGACTTACTTTTATTCATGTTTGTATTTGGAGTGAAAATTTACTATCAGAGTTGATATGTTAAAAAGAGAGATGATTGTTATTGATCTAAGGAGGACAATGAAGATTTGAAATGGTTTTAGAAATTGTTTAGCTATATACCTCCTCCTTCACTAAATAGAGAAATGACAACCATATTTTAGAGGATAAAGTATTCAACTTTTGTACTGTACTGTGATGTGAATGATATTAGAAGATGTATATACTTTTTTTTATATTGTATTATGTTTGTTCAATAAATACGTGCATTAATATTTAATTTTTCTTAAAAATCTAAAAAGGTTATACGACGGTCGTTGCTATTGAAATCTATAGTTACGGTCATGACCATAGCAATAGTCCTTGGTGACTGTTGGTAAAGAGCAAGAACACGGTTTTGGCATGATCTATAGCTACAGATGCAATTGTTGGTAAAGACCCTTAAGACCGTGGCTAAAGGCTTTAACCATGCGACTTACAGCGATGGTATAGGCCTTTTTTTAAGTAGTGATTTTATATCATTTTCCCAATAATAGTACCCTTGCAACTTAAAAAATTTGTACAACATGGAAATGAGACCGTACGGAAATAGTTCGCGGCAAAAGCAATTAATAGAGAGAGTATAGATACACATATTTTGGAATATTCGACATTACAAAATTTAAAGCCTGGAGTCCAGCCATCAACAATACAATATATGAAAGCTATTTTTGGCCATCGTTTACTGATCTTCAGCACTTTGATATATTTGACCATCTAAGTTTATTTGATTTCAGGTTTATTTAATTCGACATTAGTGTCCCGTTAATTATTTTGAGGTTTGTTGTTGCCTATTTTCTTAACTAGCAAATACACACAACACAAGTATACGTGATCGAATAGCAATAAAGTGTCAAACAAAGGTATCATCCCATGAAGAATCGAGTCTAATAACTATCAATTACTAATTTTGTATTAAAGCAACCTTACTAAACAAATAACTCAAAATTGTTTAAATTTGGAAATAAATTAAATTAACTACTCACTAAATTCCAAGGATTTAAATTCAAATAAAAAGAATTAAGATTACAACTTTCCTTCGCTTCAACCTTGTCACTTTCTGTTAAATTATATCAACTATATTGAATTATTAACCGAAAATTCACTAGTATTTATAAACCTCTCGAGGATCCTAGAAACAAATCCTTCCTAAATCCACCTCTAAGTAACATAATTGAGAAAGAACACCCTAGCTAAATAACTCACTATATCTCTTTGTGAATTAAATTAACAAGGTTTTTAAGCACATATTCTCTTTAGATTATATATGACATATAGAAATATCTCTACCCTATACACAAATTATGAGTTCCAACTTTTGCAGAAAACACAATCATATGCTAACATATCCAAGTCTAAATCTATATTTCATTTCTCAATTTCATATAGATTACCAAACTAATTGCTGATTAGACAATTAAACTTTAAAGCACAAGATATGATAGACAATCCAAATATAGTCAACAATAATTAACAAAGAAGCAAATTAGTTTAACTACACATCAGGTTCCATTGCAATCTTAAAATAAAAATTAGTTCATAACTGAATTAATAAATATCATCCACAAATAATTCAACATACCAGAATTACAAAAAAAGAAAAAGGCAAAGAAGAGGAAAAAAATGTTGTGATGCAAGCTTTTGATCTCCTTCTTTGTTTCCTATTAAATTTCGTTCTTCCTTCGTGTTTAAAATCTTGGTTCAAGTCTTCAATCCTTTGTTTAATCGTTAGTCTAGCAAAAAGTCTCCCCTAATTATGACCATTAGAATATATTTATAGCTCCCAAATAAAAACCCAGTCCTCTAAGAATCCCAAATCTTCAGTTCAATCAAAGTCTTGAAGAAATTCCAAAATTCAGCAGATTTCTCAAAGCAACGCGACCGAGCCACTAACATACTGTCAAACGGCGCCGTTGCACCATCCAATCAGTAACTTCAACAGATCCCTAGCGTTGCAGCGCCATTTCTAAGCCAATTTTCAGCGCGGTCGCGACACACCATCATATTCCATCCTTTTGCACTTTCTCAGCTATCGCTTTTTTTTGTTCTAAAGAGCGATACATAGTCTTTACCCCCGGCCCACAATATTTGGTAAACCTATCCAACTTATTTAGGCCCAACCCTTTTCTACACTGCTAAATCTTTCCCCTCTCCTCTTCTCTTGTATAGCTACTCTATTCTTATTTAAATTATTTTTTTCTTCATATATGAGTTGAAAATATCTTAATTATATAGGAAACATTTTTCCTAGTCAAGTTGATACCATCCTATAGATTTTTTTCTTGTTTACTTTGAATAAATTAATTTTGGCTTTTTTTCTATGAATTTAACACAAACATTATTCCTAGTTAAACATTATCCCCTCTCTCTCTATATCTCTCTCTATATATAAATTTATTTTGAATAACTTAAAGTGTTTAAACTCTATTCTAATTTAAATTACTTTTTTCTTTGAAATGAACACAAACATTATCGTCTCTCTCTCTCTATATATATGTATATATACACTTGATTTCATTTATTCTATATATATCAATTTTTTTCTTTTTTGAATCAATTTTTTTATTAAAAACCCTAATGGGCAAAAGCCTGCAGAGTTGTTTTAAGTTGTAAGGCTATGTTTGTTTGTAAAGATTATACTCGGGGGATTGGATTATTAATCTCAAATCTCTTGTTTGTTTTTAAAAATAAACTTGAAACTGTTAGTCCTAGAATAATAAAATAACTTAAAAGGGGGACTATTTAATATTATATCCAATTAAATATTATAATCTATACCATTCGGGACTAAAAATTTGTGGACAAAATTAACCTGAAACTTTATTTTAAAAAACCGATATATCTTATCCTATCTATTTATATTTAAACTAATGATAATATGAAATGTTTGTTATTAGTAATAAGGGTATTTTATCCAATTCTTTAAATAATTATGAACAAAATAAACATAACATGAGATTTTTTTAAATTATCATATGAATAATCCAATAAAAATAAACATATAATTATGACTATTTAATCTAATATTTAATAGTGTTAAATTATAATTTTAGGGGAATATAGGCCCTGTTCCTGTGTTCCGCAATGACTTGTAAGTTGGTCAAACCAATTTATAATTCATTCGTCACTGTTAAGTTGTTTAGCAACAAATTATTTTCTAACTTATAAGTTGATTTATAAGTCAAAATAAATAATTTATAACTTATTTAAAAATATTTTATAATTCATTCTTAATAAATACCAGATGTAATCAACATATTGCCCCTCATCTATTTTTCTACCCTACCCGTTCCAACCTAAAAAGCCTGATCCGGCTCTTCCAACGTAAACACATTACGAAACGGATAAAATTGAAGCTATGCTCTCTCTCTCTCTCTCTGCGTTCAATCCGTCGATTTCTTGGCTTCTCCCTCATTCCCTCCGTGACTGTAAGATTGTGTTTGATAAACCTCGGAATTAAGATTTGAATGATTATGATGTCTTAATAAATTAGATCATCTGAATGGTTATGAGGTCTAAATCTAAAAAATTGTTTGATAACTAAAAAGTAAGTTGTCTCTTAATGACACTATTTTACTATTTTAAAGGAAAAAAATTTATTTAATAATTTTAAATATTCAATTTAATAAAAATGAGTGAATAATATTGTTGAATATATTTATATAAAAAAAATTATCAAAAAAAATTAATTAAGATGTACCTCTTAATTATTAAGATTTCATTTTCTAGTCTTACCGATTAAGAGGCATTCAGAGGTAACAAAAAAAAAATAGCATCATGCCTCTTAACGAATAAGAGACTCTTTCGATTGCTACTAATCAATCAAGTAAAATAATTATTTAGTTAGTTATAAAAATTGGTTAATTATTTTAATTATCAAAACATGGTATGATAATTAAAATAAGTTAATTATCAAAATATGTTAAGATAATTAATTCAAATAAAATAATTATCAAGCTCCACTAATTAACTTACTTAATTATTAACATATTTTAATTATATTATTTGAGTTAATTATTTTAATTAGTCTTTTTTTCATTATTTTACTTGGTTGATTAGTGGATTCAATTATTTGGTTGATTGGTTGATTAGTGAATTGGAGGTTATGGGCTGCAAAACCTTGCTGCTGCTGCTTGATTAATTAAATACCTGAAATGGACAATATAATTTAGTTTGACAAAATGTAAGGTTTATTTTACATTTATATTTTGCTAAATTACATCTCTACCCCTGCCTTTCAGACTTCAACCCTAAAAAGCCAATTATGTGTTTTTCTTTCGCAGCGGCTAATCGAAGAACTGCTCCTCTGCTTTCTCTCTGCGCTCGATCCGTTTCCTTCCCTCCGCGACTGCTCCTGCTACTTATTCTACTCCTTCGATTGGTGCTAGGTACCAAACCCTAGACCAAATATTTGATATATATATATATATATATCTATCTATTATGTTATGTTTGAATCTTTGGCATGTGATTTTTCTTCTTCTTACCTCTTTAGCCTGTGGGTTTCGATTCAATTCCATTTTTTGTTAATTTATGTGATAATGGTTGAATGAAGTGTTGTATACTGGGAATAGTTATCAATTTATGTGGTAATGGTTGAATGAAGTGTTGTATAGTGGGAATAGTTATAAGGTGACAAGTCAAGGCGACAGCTTGGAGCTTAAGCACTTAGGCGACAGCTTGGAGCTTAAGCACTTAGGCGACAAGGCGCTCTACTAATCGTTCACAAGTTGACCTACTAGTTTTTCACAAGTTGACAAGTCGTTAATTTATAAATTATATATATATATATATATAAAATTATATATATTTAATATTTATATGAATATTGATATATTTATTTTTGTAATGATTTACCCTATTCATAATACATGTAGCGTATCAAGTCACAACAAGAAAAATGAACAACATCAAATCAAAATAGATAATTTTATTATAGTTATAAACTTATAATTTTTTGAACTTGTACAACTTCAAATTATATAAATGGTGATACCTTTGTAATATTTAGTTTAATTCAATATACTTTATTAAACCAAGTTTTTTCTCTTAAACACAGGGTAATTGTCGGGGAATATATCTATATATATATAGATAAATTCGTATGTCCCAAACAGGTTACATGTTTTACAGTTCATAAAGGTTTTGATGTCTTGGTATTCTTATCATATTAAGTTTATCAGTTCCTGGTTGTTTGGAGCTTTTAACTTTGTTGTCTGATGTGTACTTTGTCATTAAACAATATAAAAGAACTTGAGCATATAAAGTAATGCAAAGAGTGAAAGAGCAAAATAATATATTTTACTTAGTTTATGCTCTCCTAAGTGAAGACAAACCTTAGTGGACAGCAAAATCAGAAGCTAGTGGAGGGGCAGCAACTAGTGGATCATGGGGATGTGTGTGTATATATATATATATAATATATACATATATATATGGAGCATGGGGATGTGTATAATTATAAAATATATATACATATATATATATATATATATAAATTTTACTGCCCATTAAGGTTTGTCTTCAGAAGTATCATCAATACCCAAAAATTTGCTCAATCACAAAGTCGCCCAAGTCGTCCAAGTCGCCCACCAAGTTGCTCGACTTTCTCCCCGCTGAACAAGTTGCCTAGACGCCTTCCCAATATGCACCGACTGGACGTCTAGGCGACGACTTGATAACCATGATACTGGGTTGTTCTTAATTAGGAATATGCTAATTAGGAAAAGGTTTCATATACCATTTCAGCCTTTGCAATGCTTCCCATTTCGTTTCATGTCTTCGTTTTGGAGAAAGAAAATTGCAGAAATCAGGGCTAAGCTAATATTCAAGCGTTTACATACATATTATATACATTATGGGAGTTTACATGTATACATTGTTAAGATATTCGAAGAATCAATGGTTCTGATGATTCATGGCATTTTCTGAAGATTATCAGGGTTTGATTTCTCCTTACCCGATCAATTTCTGAGAAATGGTATTGTTTCAATCATTTTCTGATTAATTTTCCCTCACTTTTGGTGTTGAAGTACATTCAGCTTAATGTTTTCCATTATTGAAATTTTGGTTTTTACATATATGATTCTGTCAGCTTAATGTCATTGTAATTTGTTCAAAATGAGCTTTATAGCATGAATTTATATGCATTCTGAACTTGAATATATAGTTATTGCCAATTCAGTTAACTCATTGCATGAAATATATCTGTGGTTTTATTCCAGTTATTGGAAGGTATTGACTGAAACCCGTTCTTACTGTTGCATTATATTGATAACTGAATCTTGTTTTGTGAAGTTTATGTGGTTTAATAGGTTCATGTGTTCAATATAATTGTTTGATTTTCACCGATACCCAATATTACGGGAAAGCATTTTCCGAGGATTTTTGTTAACCCTTTGTGCAATGTGGAACATATGTTTCATTTTTGTTTATACATTACTTGATGAATTTCTACATGAGTTATATGTCCTAGAAGGAAAGAGGAATATGAGCTTGAATAGTGTTTTTCGTTTTCCAATGTTCTGAATAGGCATTGTTAATGAACACTTATTAGTTTATACACAATTATGGATCATGTCTTCTCTGTTACTACCATATGAGCAGACTTATGTAAAGGTTCATGACGGTCATAATATTTGAACAAACCCGTAGTATGTATGCCATGCCTATTAACTACATTATGGATGAATACTTTTCAGATATGCACTTAGATGTAAATGTTTGATGCATCTTGAATTTTTGTGCAGACTGCTTCAGCAAGTATAGTAGTTGGGTCTCATGTTTGGGTGGAGGATTCTGAGGTGGCTTGGGTAGATGGGGAAGTTGTGGAAGTCCATGGAGAAGAAATTACAATAAAATGTACATCTGTTGAAACGGTTAGTGCTTTTAGTGCATTCTCAACTATTGCAACAAAATTTAGGTGTTATCCTTTACTGATTTTGAAGTTGTGGAAGTCCATTATTGTTTTATTTAATGAAATTGTGGATGATTGTTATGATATGATATTGAATAAATGTATCTTTTTATTAATGTCATTTTTAGTAATCTTTACATTTGATTTTAACTTATAAATCATTATCATCCGAACACCTTCATAATTTGATTGAATTTAATTCCCGACTTATATGTCAAATTGATGCCGAAAGCTTTTACTTATTAGTCAACTTAAAATAACTTATAAAAGTCGACTTATATTTTAACTTTTAAGTCATTTTAAAATAAGTCGTTGCCTGAAAAATGATCCTAGTTCCTTGCCTGAAAAATAAAATCACTGCTTTTTCTTCAAGAAAAAATAGAATCGCTCATTTTTCTTCAAGAGACAGAGCTGCAGCAGTGAGAACCTCTCCTCCAGTCAGGTATTAAGGTTTTTTATTTTTTGGCTTTTTTTGTTTAGTATTTTCCTTCTGTTGTTGATTGGACTTCAGAATAAGTCTAATAATGGAAAATTTTGATTGGATTATTTATATGGTTGGGTTGTAATTAGAGGTGACAATTTAGGTTGAGAACCATCTAGTTAACTAAAACTATTTGGGTCTTAGTGGGTTGGTTAACTTAAATTTTATACTATGGGTTGGTTTAGTTTTTGACCCATATTATAAAGTAGAAATATGGGTTGAAACAAGTTTAACTATTTCATTTTAATCAACACATTTCAATTTATTTAATTTTCAAATTAATTAATTAGTTTTGATCCATATAATTATTTTTCATTTTAATTAATAATTATTTTATGGGATTGAGCATATAGGGCGTATGTGTTTTATCCACAATACTACCCCCATAAAGGAATTGTCAATCTCTTTAGCTGAGTTAAAAAAAATCATTTTATGGGAAAATTGTTCCTTGCTGTCTCCTTGTTGCATAAATCTGTAAAAGTTCTATTTGGCTCCAAACACTTATAAGTATAATAATTCTTAGATTAGTAAAGTTATGTTCGAAGTTTAGTAGAAAATTAGGCCTTTTTCATTATGTTGCTCACTTATATGTATATTAGGGCTTGCTTTGTTTTTTCTTGCATTGCATCTTTAGATTTAGGAATCATGCCCTGACATCAGACTATGTACTCAGTTCTCCATATCTTGAAATGAATATGTCCGGAGATATTGTAAGAGACATAGGTGAGTTTGATTCATTTTCGGAGCTTAGTGACAAGGGCAGTAAAGAAGTAATTGCAGTTTCGGTGGATTTAATTTTGCCTGATGACTTGTTAGAACGAATCTTATCGCATCTCCCCATTGAAAGCATCTTTACGGTAGGCTGTGTGTGTAAAAGATGTAAGGGAATAGTAAGTTCTAGAAGTTTTTTGTGGTACTTTTCACATGCTCTGTCACAAAAACCATGGTATTTTATCTTTACAAGCTCTAATGAACCAATTGGTTATAATGTTTTTTTAATAAGCTTTTTCGTCTTTAGACTGAAAATGCCAATGGGCCACGCTAATGGGCCAAAGCCTGTGGGGCTTTTAACTCAAGTTCTAAGTTTCCCTGGAAAAAATTGACTCGCACAGCTGCAGAGTAGCACAACGGTGAGGACCTCTCTGCTCCGATGACCTCTCTTCTCCACTCGATTTGCTCCACCAAATCAGGTAAAAAGTTTATATTTAATTTTTGCTTGTGTAGAGTTTCTTCTTTTGTTTTATGTTGTGTGAACTTTAGAATGAGTAGCGTGAGTGGAACATATTATGGAACAAATTTATAGATTTCTAGGCAGGAAATAGTAAGTTCTAGAAGGTTTTTGTGGAACTTTTCACATGCTCCGTCACAAAAACCATGGTATTTTTTGTTTGGGTGATGCTAAGAGGGTCTCAATTTTTTGGCCTCAAAAAGTGTCTCAAATGATGCATCACTATAGCATGAGTTAGGTAGATCTTAAGTGGTTGGCTTTACCATAAATTATCATTAAAATATTTGATGTCATGTCATTTGAGACCCCTAACATTACTTTTTGTCTACAAGCTCTAATGAACCAATTTGTCATGCCTATGTCCCAATCCTTCGGAAGTGGTATGTCATCAAACTCCCCTACATTGGGACTTCTAGTTGGTTTATGGTTTATGTGGCTTAGTTTGCTATTATGGTTTACACCAAAATATTCAGTTCAGTTGCTAAGTTTGAAAAATAAAACAGAAAAAGAAATAGATTCAATAAAATCAAAATATGGAAGAATAGAAATGGAGTAGATTGTATTCAGAATTGGGAAAGAGTGATACAAGTTACAAGCAAAAATTATACATTTCATTCATACCTCTGTAATACATCAGCCTATATATCATCACTCACCACTAACTACTTTTCCCGCTCAATATAATTCAAATAACTCTCTCTAATTGGTTACTACATAACTACTACCTAACTACCGTTACCAGCTGTCAACTAACATTAGCTAGATTTGCAGCTGATGAGTGTAACTGCTATATTGCCCTTAGCAGCACTGAACTTCCTGCACCTTAGTAGCATATACTCCACTGTTACTTGATTAGGCTTCTTCACTTCATCTGAATCTTGCCAATCATAACATTGCCCTTCCGTTGAAAACAATCATTGTCCTCAAGGATGAGCTGAACAACTAAGGACCATTCGCCTGGCTAACACCTTCTCAGGAATCAATTTTGGACGACCATCTTCAGTAATTGGTTGTAAAGCTGGAGCAATCACTGCCTGTGAACCAATGGTTTTTTTCAATAGAGAAACATGGAACACATCATGGATCAAAGAGCCAGCATGCAACTTAAGTTTATACGCCACACTACCAATTTTCTCCAAAATTTCATTAGGACCATAATATCTAGGTGCTAGTTTGAAAGAAGCTCGTTGGGCTAAGCTTGATTGTTTGTAGGGCTGCAGTTTTAAGTATACAAAATCTCCTTTGTCAAATGTCTTTCAGTCCTAGTTTTATGCTTGTTCCTTCATTCGAGACTGAGCTTCTAGCAGTCTGTGTCTTAATTCTTGTAACACAGTAGCCCTTTCCCTAACAAATATGTCAACAGCAGGCACTCTTGTACTTTCAATCTGGTGAAAGTTAAAATGTGGAGGGTCAAATCCAAACAAAGCTTTAAAGGGTGAACATTGCAAAGAAGTATGGAAATTTGTATTATACCACCACTGTGCTAAAGGCAGCCAAGTATTCCACTTCTTAGGACTGTCACTACACATACATCTGAGATATCCTTCTAGGCACCTATTCAATCTTTCAGTTTGTCCATCTGACCGTGGATGATAAGCTGAATTAAGACACAACTTGACTTCCAACAATTGAAATAAAGTCTGCCAGAAAGTACTCAAGAAGACCCTGTCTCTATCACTCACTATTGATTGAGGCAAGCCATGTAATTTATAAATGTGTTTGATGAACAATTTAGCAACAGCAACAGCAACAGCACAGCAGTATATGGATGTTTCAAAGGTATAAATGAGCAAATTTGGTAAACCGATCAATAATGACCAAAATAATAGTATACCCTTCCGAATTTGGTAGGCCTACAATAAAATCCAATAAATATCATTCCAAGGCTTGTGAGGAACTTCTAAAGGTTGCAATAAGTCTGGATAATGAATATTTTCAGTTTTGTGCCTTTGACATATATCACATTCAGCTATCCACTTCTTGATTTCAGTGTTCATACCATTCCACATGAAGTATCTGCTTAATTTTTTTAAGGTAGCTTGTCCCCCAGAATGTCCCCCTATTGGACTACTATGAAATATATCAAACACACTTCTGATATTGTTGCTTATTCCCAAAACTATCCTTCCTTCCTGTCTCAGAATTCCATTACTGAATGTAAAATCAGTTGCACTTTGTGGTGCAATGGACAGCTGCTGAATTATACTTGTTACTTCTTCATCTTCATCATAGGAGTTGCATACCTCCTGAGCCCATATTGGTATACTAGCAGAAATGGCATTAAGGGAAATTGATTTATCAACATCTGTAACTTCTTGAGAATACCTAGATAATGCATCTGCCACAACATTATCACTTCCTTTTTTATATGTAATCTCATCGTCGTAACCCAACATTCTACTAAGCCATTTTTGCTGTAGAAATGTAGACAATCTCTGTTCCATAAAAAATTTTAAACTCTAATGGTCAGTCTTGATAATGACATGAGAACCAAGTAGATAGGGTCTCCATTTAGACACAGCATGCATGATAGCCAATAACTCTTTTTCATATACAGAAAATCCCAGGTGCCTCGGTGCTAAAGCTTTGCTAAGATAAGATATTGGCCTCCCCTCCTGCATTAAAACTGCACATATTCCTTTGCCACTAGCATCAGTCTCCACAATGAATGGTTAGCTGAAGTCAGGCAATGCTAGAACTGGAGTTGAGCTCATAATCTGCTTCAGTTTTTCAAAAGTGAAAGTAGCTTCTACACTCCATTTGAACTGATCTTTCTTCAACAACTGAGTTAAAGGTCTTGCTATCTCACCATAGCTCTTTACAAATCTCCTATAATACCCAGTTAATCCCAAGAATCCTCTCAAGGTTTTAACATTATAGGGTGTAGGCCAATTAAGCATACAAGAAATTTTTTGAGGATCTGCAACTACCCCAAACTCAGAGATTATATGGCCCAAATACTCGATCTTATTTTGTGAGAAGGAACATTTAGATCTCTTAGCAAACAAAGTATTATCCTTAGCAGCTTAAGAGTGGTGTGTAAGTGTTTAACATGAGACTGCAAATCAGGACTATAGACTAATATGTCATCAAAGAAAACTAAAATGAATTTTCTGAGATAAGGTGCAAAGACCTGGTTCATCAAGGCCTGGAATGAAGCTGGAGCATTAGTAAAGCCAAATGGCATTACTAAAAATTCATAATGTCCCACATGTGTTCTGAAAGCAATCTTGTACACATCTGGAGTATGCATCTTTATTTGATGGTAACCAGCTCTTAGATCAAGCTTGCTGAAAAACTTAGCCCCATTCAATTCGTCCAAAAGTTCTTCAATAACTGGTATGGGAAATTTATCCTTGATTGTAATGCTATTCAACTCTATATAGTCCACACAAAACCTCTAGCTACCATTCTTTTTCTTAACTAATAACACTGGTGAAGCAAAAGGACTTTGACTTGACTGGATTATACCTGCCTCCAACATCTCCTTAACAATCTTCTCAATTTCATTTTTTTACTTGTGGGTATCTATAAGGTCTTATGGTGAAAGGATCCAGTCCTGTTTTCAGAGAAATATGGTGATCATGATTTCTTTGGGGTGATAAACTCTTAGGCTCCTGAAAGACATCATGAAATTCTTCCAAGACTTGGCTCACTGGTGCAGGAATGTGCTCAGCCTCTTGGTCTGGTATAATAGAGAACAGATAGGTCATAGTGGAAAATTGACCTTTTTTATAAGAATTTGCCAAGTCATCTGCTGCAATCATAGAGATGACAGGATTGAGTCCATCTTTGGTTCCTTGTAATTTGATTTGTTTCCTGTCCATAGTGAAGGCTATTGTCAGTTGCTCAAAATTAAATATACAATCACCAAGAGCATTAAGCCATTGATTCAGAGGTTACAATCTCATGTCAATTTTGAATACATGTCCTTGAACTTTCCATGTAAACTCCTTACACTTTTCAGAACTTATCATCTTATACCCATCAGCCACAGAAACTTGAAGAGGATGAACTACGTCTCTAGAACAATGCAAATAATCAGTTGTCTTGCTGTTTAAGAAATTATGGGTACTACCAGTATCTATTAGGAGAATGATTTCCCTATTAGCTACTGATGCCTTAATTCTGATAGTAGTTGCAGATGTATTACCATGTAAAGCATGGAGTGAAATGCTCATCTCTGGATCTGGATCGGCAGCAACCTCTTCTGCACAATCCCTGCTAATATTACTTTCTTCTTGATCCTCTTCTTCCTCTTCACCCATGATTAAAAATATTTGCCTATTCTTGCACCTATGACCTTTATACAACTCATCACAAGTGTAGCGAAGTCCCTTGTCCCTTCTTAGTTGCATCTCATTGTAAGTCAGCTTCTTGGCATTACTAGGAATAGTCTTTCCTCCTCCTGAGAAATTGGTGTTACTAACTCCACCATTGTGTACATTAGATCCCCATCTTGCATGATTTCCCATCATCTTGTTTCCAGGTTTTATCAACTCCACATTAGAAGTAGGTCTATTGGCTGCTTTAGATACATTAAAATTGGGTCTGGATTTTTTATAAATTGTTTCTGCTGTAGACTCCTGCACTCTTGCTACAAAAATTGCCTCTGACAGTTTTGTTGGCTTAAGGAGTTTCACAAACCCCCCAATTTCTTCCTTTAACCCCCCCACAAAGCACTTAACAAAATAGTCTTCAGCTTCTACCAAAGCCCTTAAAAATTCGAATTTCTTCTGATATTGTATAACAGAATTAACTTGTTGCAACATGTTAAATTCAGAAAGAGTACTATTGACTGAAGATTCTCCAAATCTTACTTCAATATCTTTCACATTACTTCCAAGAAATTCCTTCATGAGACTTATAATATACCAAGAACCAAGAACCTGCATCTCCTTCTAAGTTCAATGCAACACTCTTCAACCTTTGTTCATCATCCATGAGATAAAATTGGAAATAGTATTCACATTTCATGACCCAATTTTTAATTTCTAATCCATTGAAAACCGGAAATTCAAACTTTGGATTCCAATGCCTTCCGGAATTAGTATTATTTTGACTAGTCCTATTATCGACATGTACATCCAATCTATTGAATTCTGGTGATACTTCTCGATTACCCTTTGAATTAGAATGGTTCTCACCTTTGATAGCCTTCTGAAACTCTATCATTACCATCTTCAATGTACTTTGCATATGGCCAAATTTGTCACGCATCTCATCCACTGCCTGGAATTTGTCACTTATTGCTTCCACAGATTTCTGCAATTGGTGGTGGCTATTCATCAGCTCATGAACCCTAGAATCTGTGTTTTGCAACCCTTCTTCCATCGATTCCCTTGCTCTGGTATCGACAACCATATTGCGTTTAATTTGCAAAATCGTCTAGTTCCTGTTAGCAGAATTGAATTTGCAATAGATGAAGGTTTGGTTTTCCTAAGGTTCTCACTCGAATTGAGGTTTAGATTCTTTAATGGTGGCCAAGTATAGTTGAGCTTTGATACCAAATGTTATGGTTTACACCAAAATATTCAGTTCAGTTGCTAAGTTTGGAAAATGAAACAGAAAAGGAAATAGATTCAATAAAACCAAAATATGGAAGAATAGAAATGGAGTAGATTGTATTCAGAATTGGGAATGAGTGATACAAGTTACAAACAAAAGTTATACATTTCATTTATACCTCTCTAGTGTAATACATCAGCCTATATATCATCACTTACCACTAACTATTCCCGCGCAATACAATTCAAATAACTCTCTAATTGGTTACTACATAACTACTACCTAACTACCACTACCAGCTGTCAACTAACATTAGCTTGATTTGCAGCTGATGAGTGTAACTGCTATATTGCCCTTAGCAACACTGAACTTCCTGCACCTCAGTAGCATTTACTCCACTGTTACTTGATTAGGCTTCTTCACTTCATCTGAATCTTGCCAATCATAACATTTGCTTTATGGACAATGATAGTAGAACTGAGCTATATGCATGTGACCCAATCACCAGACACTGCAGGAGGCTCAAGGGGCCTTCAGGTTTGAAATTTTTCGCTTACAGTGCATTGACAATCTTAGTGGACAAAATATCCTTCTGTTGTAGTGGGTTGGTTGTGAAATCCAAGGAAGTCCTAGGATTTTTTTTCCAGGTGGGAACTTCAATTCATATTTATGAATCTGTACAATGATGTGGGCTACCCATTTGGCAGATATTGATCGGTTGGAGAGGGGGTGATGAGAGAGTGATCTGCGATGGGGTTTTGTACTTCTTGGTTTACTCAACTGGGGGTGCCATGCCATGCCATGCCAGAAAGCCGTCATGGATTGATCGCTTATTAACCTCTTCGCCAGATTGTCCCATGGCTCGTTGATGAGGGGCTTTATCCTAATGACCTGTCCTCTTACACGTGTCCATCTGATGAACCTAAAGTAGAAGTTAATGGTGGGAGGGATAGGGAAACATGGTTGACCTGTCATAATTAAGGGCATAGGGATTTGGGTTCTCAATGGCAAGGAGTGGCAACAGATTGTCGGAATGCCCCACAAGTTTTTCCAAGGATTTGGAGGAACTGATGATGTTTTTGCTAGCAGTGGTACATATGCCATCATATAAATCATGAGCTATGGATATAAATTTGGGAATTTTCTCTCTTTTTCTTCGTCTTTCTTTCTTAAATTGGACAGAAGTTGGGCCACTCACTTTTATTAGTTTCTCACTATTATACTATTGGTTTAATGTAAAATGATTGTAATAGCTGTGTTTATATTTCTTTAAATAGAATGGGCTTGGTTCCAAGATATTATTCTTAGAGGGATTGCAATGAACTGAAGTTGCTTTATGCACCTTCACATAGACCAGTCGAGCTCGCTCTTGATAAAAATCTTCCCCGTAATTCACATCAGAGGCATGAAGTTAAAGACTCTTTTCTCCACTCTACATGTTGAACTTACAATGAAAAAGTTCATCAGTTCTGAGCAAGAATGAGGGTAGTGTTGTATAGAGTTATTTCTTAGCACTTACCAACTTCTTGATATCTTAGTTGACTTAAGTTTTAAGAAGCTACACTTCAGGAAGAATGGTATTCTCAATTTCTTTCTTTTTTTAGTATGTTTTCCACGTGAACCTTTCATTTTTTTCTAGTCGTGGCATTTGTTACTGTATATATCCGTTCGCTCGTTATCTATTATCTTTTTCATTGAGTTGACAAAAAGGATACGAACTATTGGCAAATATAGGTTTGATCCGCTACCAGAGTTACTTTCACGACGACGAAAAGAAACGTCGACTTTATGATCAGAAAGATAATCAAGTTCGTTTCGAGATGTAAATCATTTGTATTCTTGATCTGAAATACATCCATACTGTTGCAAAAAGTTACCAAAATTCTTGAGACTTTTTTCGTCAAAAAATGATTTTGCACCTTCTAGGGCAAGGCTTCAATAATTGGTCTCTATTTGAGAAGTTATACTTCTCGTGTTTTTCCATTCGTGTCCCATAAACTCTCATCCGGAAAGTCACAATTAGTGGTTACAATTAGTGGTTATAATCTCATGGATTTTTTATAAGCCAAATAAAAAGATTTTACTATACGTACATCTGACTCATGATAATGTATCTTTAACGTCATGCTTCGGGGTAGTTTGAATGTTATGTATTTTTTCGCACACCAACACTTGCCCATGATGGTCCTTAACTTTATAATGTGATGGATAAAGACTATGGATGAAAAGTTTGAATTGTTGGAAAGATTCTCATAAAATGTGCCCTTGACTTCATTTTTAAGAAGCTACACTTCGGGATATTATGCTCCTTCGCATAGACCAGCCGAGGGCGCACTAGATGAGAATTTTTCCCGCAATTCAAATTTCTCATCTATATTCTTTATTCACCACATCATGAAATTAAGGATTATCGTGGGTAAATGTTGGTGTGCGGCGGGAAAATACATAACATTCAAACTACCCTGAAGCATGACATTAAAGATTGATTACCATGAGTCAGATGTACGTATATTGAAATCTTTTTATTCGGCTTACAAAAACTCGTGAGATTATAATCTTCATGCTGTTGTTAATGCAGGAAGTGGTGAAGAAAGAATTTAGACAATTTTCGAGATCCACTAATTGTGAATTTTCGGATGAGCGTTTATTAGAACACGAATATAACAATCACGGAAAGTATAACAATTTTTTCAATAGAAACGATTATTGGTATCTTGTTTTAGAAGTTGCAAAATCATTTTTGAACGACGGAAAAGATTTGGTCAACTTTCTGCAACAATATATGTATATTTTAAGTCAAGAATACGAGTGCTTGACACTTTGAAACGAAATTGACCAACTTATTGGCTATAAAGTCACGCTTTTTTTCGTCATCAGGAAAGTTGCTCTGGTAGCGAATTAAACATATATTTGTCAGAAATTCGTACTTTTTAACAACTCAATAAAAAGCTAAAAGACAACGAGCGACCGAATATAGATAGTGACACCAAGTTTGTGTTCAAGGATTGGTGCGGTAGATTCAATATACCAAAACGAGACGGAAAAACAAATGCCATGGTGGCAGAAAAAAACTGAAGGCTTAGAAAACGTATTTAAAAAAATCGGGAAGGCATTGGTAACAAATATAAGGAATTGGTAAGTAATAAAAAATAATCTTTGCTCTTAATTGATGAATTTTTTCATGTTAGGTTCAAAATGTGGGATTGATAAAAGAGCAAGGATCTGAGGCAGAAAAGGAAGGGATATGATGACATGGTCTCTATTAGGACTGATCATTAACCGAATAGGCTATTCGGTTATAACCGAATACCGAAATATTCATAATTTTACTATTCGAATTATTAACTGAATTTGACAATAACCGAATTACTGAATACCGAATTACCGAATCGTAAATTCGAGTATTTCGGTTAATAACCGAACCTGTTCTCCATGATTTCTAATTCATACAGCTTGGTCATTATACATACAATTATTCGACTAAAGATGTGCCCAATATACATTGTGTTCATATTCATTTGGCACCTAAAATATGAACAGAATGAATATATTGCATGCCAAATGAATCCATGTTCCTTAATTGGAACTTGAATGAAAAAAGGTGACTTTCCCATTGACAATGAAATCAGTATCGAAAGGAATTGAACCCCTAGGCCCTAACGAAATCATCAATCAAGTAAAACACATCATGAATCACCTGGAATCCATCCGGTTGGAGCGTGAATTCTGAGCGAGAAGTTGCGGCTGAGGATTCAGAGAGATAGGGAAAGGGAGCGATTGAGAGAGGTGGCACGAAGTTCGATGTGGTTGAGGTAGAGGCGGATCTGAGCTCAGGGTTCGAGGGGTAGAGGAGGCAGTCGGCGGTGAGGAGGAAGACAATGGGTTTGTGGGTTGGGGTGAATATGGAAGAGTGAGGAACTTTTGAAAGTTGGAGAGAATGAATTTGGTTTGTAATGGAGGAAAACCCGAATACCCGATAGAGAATAGTAAAAGGGAAAGCAAAAAAAGAGGCTGAGCCTAGAAGGAATGTTTGTTTTAAGGACCTTTATTCGGTTAAACCGAATCACTCAATTGATATCCGTAGTAACCAACCAAACACCGTAAATAATTTCGGGTATAACCGAATTGTTAAAATAACCGAATTATTAGAAAATTTCGGTTAAATTATTTCGGTTCGGTTCGGTAATTCGGTTATACCATTTTTTACTCGGTCATAGTCTCTATCCATCATATTAGAGGCATTAAGTTAACAACTTTTTTCACTGCACATGTTGAACATACCATGAAAAAGTTCCCCAATTAAGAGCAACAATTAGGGTAGTGTTGTATAGGGTTATTTCTTAGCACTTGCTAACTTCTTGATATCTTTGTTGACTTCATTTTTAATAACTACACTTCAAGGAAAAAATGGTACTTGCCTTGACCTTTTCGATTTTTTTCTTTTTATTAATATGTTTTCCATGAGAAGTCTGTCGTTTTTTTCTCAACCGTGGCACCTTCTTTTGGTAGGTTGCACCTACCGCACCAATCTTCGAACACAAACTTGGTGTCACTATCTATATTCGACCGCTCGTTTACTATTATCTTTTTCATTGAGTTGTCAAAAAGGAAACGAACTATTTCCAAATAGGTTTGTTTCGCTACCAGAGCCACTTTCATGACGTTGACTTTACGGTCAGTAAGATGATCAAGTTCGTTTCGAAGTTTAAATCACTAGTCTTCTTAATTTGAAATATATTCACACTGTTGCAGAAAGTTACCCAAATTCTTGGAACTTTTCTTCGTCCAAAAATGATTTTGCACCTTTAGGGCAAGACTCCAATAATCGTCTCTGTTAGAGAAATCGTTATATTTCTCGTGTTTGTTCCATTCGTGTTCCCTAAAACTCTCATCCGATAAATTACAATTAGTGGATCTCCAAAGTTGTCTCAATTTTTTTCACCATTTCTTGCAAATATCTTGCATTAATCTAATGTGTTTTTTGTAAGCCAAATAAAAAGATTTCACTATACGTCAACGACTTATGGTAATCGATAATTAATGTCATGCTTTGGGGTAGTTTGAATGTGATGTACTTTTTCGTACATCAACACTTGTCCACGATAGTATTAACTTCATGATGTAATGGATAAAGACTGGATGAAGAAATTTGAATTGCAGAAAGAATTCTCATACAGTGCGCCCTCAACTACAATTTTAAGAAGCCACACCTCGAGATATTATGCACCTTCGCATAGACCAGCCGATGGCGCACTGGATGACAATCTTTCGCGCAATTCAAATTTCTTCATCCATAGTCTTTATCCACCACATCATGAAGTTAAGGACAATCGTGGGTAAGTGTTGGTGTGCGATAACGTATATAACATTAAAACTACCCCTAAGCATGACATTAAAGATCGATTACTATGAGTCGGATGTATGTATAGTGAAATCTTTTTATTCGGCTTATAAAGAAACTCATGAGATTTTAATCTTCCTGCTGTTGTTAATGCAGGGAGTGGTGAAGAAAGAATTTAGACAATTTTGCATATCCATTAATTGTGAATTTTCAGATGAGCGTTTATAAGAACACGAATATAACAATCACGGGAAGTATACTGATTTTTTCAACAGACACGATTATTGGAGTCTTGCTCTAGAAATTGCAAAACTATTTTTGAACGACGAAAAATTTAAGAATTTGGGCAACTTTCTGCAACAACATATGTATATTTCAGGTCAAGAATACAAGTGCTTGACAATTCAAAACGAAATCGACTAACTTATTGGCCATAAAGTCACGTTTCTTTTCGTCATCAGGAAAGTCGTTCTGGTAGCGAATTAAACATATATTTGGTAGAAGTTCGTGTTTTTTTTAATAACTCAATAAAAAGGTAATAGACAACCAACGGTCGAATATAGACAGTGACACCAAGTTTGTGTTCGAAGATTGGTGCGACAGGTTCAACATACCTAGACAAGGCGGAAGAACAAATGCCACGGTAGAAAAAAAACTGAAGGCTTAGTAAACGTATTAAAATAAATCAAGAAGGTTGAGACAAGTAATATTCTTCCTGAAGTGTAGTTTCCTAAAACTGAAGTTGACAAATATAAGAAGTTGGTAAGTACTAAAATATAACCCTTATTGATAAACTTTTTTATGGTAGATTCAACATGTGGGGTGGATAAAAGAGTAAGGATGCTAAGCAGAAAAAGAAGGGATATGGTGACATGGTATCTATCCATCATATCAGAGTCATGGAGTTAACGACTTTTTCCACTCCACATGTTGATCATACCATGAAAAAGTTCAGTAATTAAGAACAAGAATGAGGGTAGTGTTGTATAAGGTTATTTCTTAGCACTTGATAACTTCTTGATATCTTTGTTGACTTCATTTCCTCAAACTTCTCGATTTTTTTTGTTTTTTTATTATGTTTTTCATGAGAAGTCTGTCGTTTTTTTCCAACCGTGGCACCTTCTTTTGGTAGGTTGCATCTACTGCACCAATCTTCGAACACAAACTTGGTGTCACTATTTATATCCGATGGCTCGTTTTCTATTATCTTTTTCATTGAGTTGTCAAAAAGGAAACGAACTATTTCCAAATAGGTTTGTTTCGCTACCAAAGCCACTTTTATGACAACGTTGACTTTATGGTCAGTAAGATGATCAAGTTCGTTTTGAAGTTTAAATCACTCGTATTCTTAATCTGAAATATATTCACACTGTTGTAGAAAGTTACCCAAATTCTTGGAACTTTTCTTCGTCCAAAAATGGTTTTGCACCTTTAGGGCAAGACTCCAATAATCGTCTCTGTTGGAGAAATTGTTATATTTCTCGTGTTTGTTCCATTCGTGTTCCCATAAATTCTCATCCGATAAATCACAATTAGTGGATCTCCAAAATTGTCTCAATTTTTTTCACTATACGACGACGACTTATGGTAATCGATATTTAATGTCATGTTTTGGGGTAGTTTGAATGTGATGTACTTTTTCGTACACCAACACTTTACTTGCCCACGATAGTATTAACTTCATGATGTAATGGATAAAGACTGGATGAAAATGTTTGAATTGTAGAGAGGATTCTCATACAATGCGCCCTCGACTTCAATTTTCCAGCTTTTCTAAGTCTTTGACACTTAGAAACGAAATTGACCAACTTATTGGCTATAAAGTCACGTTTCTTTTCGTAATCAGGAAAGTCGCTCTGGTAGAGAATTAAACATATATTAGGCAGAAGTTCGTGTTCTTTTTAATAATTCAATAAAAAGGTAATAGACAACCAACGGTCGAATATAGACAGTGACACCATGTTTGTGTTGGAGGATTGGTGCGATAGGTTCAACATACCAAGACAAGGCGGAAAAACAAATGCCAATGTTTGAATTGCAGAGAGGATTCTCATACAATGCGCCCTCGATTTTAATCTTCCAGCGTTTCTAAGTCTTTGACACTTAGAAACGAAATTGACCAACTTATTGGCTATAAAGTCACGTTTCTTTTCGTCATCAGGAAAGTCGCTCTGGTAGAGAATTAAACATATATTAGGCAGAAGTTCGTGTTCTTTTAATAATTCAATAAAAAGGTAATAGACAACTAACGGTCGAATATAGACAGTGACACCATGTTTGTGTTGGAGGATTGGTGCGATAGGTTCAACATACCAAGGCAAGGCGGAAAAACAAATGCCACTGTAGAAAAAAAACTGAAGGCTTAGAAAACGTATTAAAAGAAATCGAGAAGGCTGAGACAAGTTCTGAACTGTAGTTTCCTAAAACTGAAGTTGACAAATATAAGGAGTTGGTAAGTACTAAAAAATAACCCTTGCTCTTAATTGGTGAACTTTTTTATGGTAGATTCAACATGTGGGGTGGATAAAAGAGCAAGGATGCTAGGCAGAAAAGGAAGGGATATGGTGACATGGTATCTATCCATCATATCAGAGTCATGGAGTTAACGACTTTTTCCACTCCACATGTAATCATACCGTGAAAAAGTTTACCAATTAAGAACAAGAAAGAGGGTAGTGTTGTATAAGGTTATTTCTTAGCACTTAATAACTTCTTGATATCTTTGTTGACTTCATTTTTAATAAGCTACGCTTCAAGAAAAAAAATGGTACTTGCCTCAAACTTCTCGATTTTTTTTGTTTTTTTAATATGTTTTCTATGAGAAGTCTGTCGTTTTTTTTCCAACCGTGGCACCTTCTTTTGGTAGGTTGCACTTACCGCACCAATCTTCGAACACAAACTTTGTGTCACTATTTATATCCGATCGCTCGTTTTCTATTATCTTTTTCATTGAGTTGTCAAAAAGGAAACAAACTATTTCCAAATAGGTTTGTTCCGCTACCAGAGCCATTTTCAAACGAACTATTTCAAATAGGTTTGTTCCGCTACCAGAGCCATTTTCATGACAACGTTGACTTTATGGTCAGTAAGATGATCAAGTTCGTTTCGAAGTTTAAATCACTCGTATTCTTAATCTGAAATATATTCACACTGTTGCAGAAAGTTACCCAAATTCTTGGAACTTTTCTTCGTCCAAAAATGGTTTTGCACCTTTAGGGCAAGACTCCAATAATCGTCTCTGTTGGAGAAATCGTTATATTTCTCGTGTCTGTTCCATTCGTGTTCTCATAAACTCTCATTCGATAAATCACAATTAGTGGATCTCCAAAATTGTCTCTTGCATTAATCTCATATGTTTTTTGTAAGCTAAATAAAAAGATTTCACTATACGCCGACGACTTATGGTAATCGATATTTAATGTCATGCTTTGGGGTAGTTTGAATGTTATGTACTTTTCCGTACACCAACACTTGCCCACGATAATATTAACTTCATGATGTAATGGATAAAGACTGGATGAAAAAGTTTGAATTGCAGAAAGGATTCTCATACAATGCGCCCTCGACTTCAATTTTAAGAAGCCACACCTCGAGATATTATGCACCTTCGCATAGACCAGTCGATGGCGCATTGGATGACAATCTTTCACGCAATTCAAATTTCTTCATCCATAGTCTTTATCCATCCCATCATGAAGTTAAGGACCATCGTGGGTAAGTGTTGGTGTGTGATAACGTATATAACATTAAAACTACCTCGAAGCATAACATTAAAGATCGATTAATGAGTCAGATGTATGTATAGTGAAATCTTTTTATCCGGCTTACAAAGAAACTCATGAGATTTTAATCTTCCAGCTTTTGTTAATGCAGGGAGTGGTGAAGAAAGAATTTAGATAATTTTGGAGATCCATTAATTGTGAATTTTTAGGTGAGCGTTTATGAGAACACGAATAGAACAATCACGGGAAGTATACCGATTTTTTCAACAGAGAAGATTATTGGAGTCTTGCTCTAGAAATTGCAAAACTATTTTTGAACGACGAAAAATTTAAGAATTTGGGCAACTTTCTGCAACATATGTATATTTCAGGTCAAGAATACGAGTGCTTGACACTTAGAAACGAAATTGACCAACTTATTGGCCATAAAGTCACGTTTCTTTTCGTCATCAGGAAAGTCGCTCTCGTAGCGAATTAAACACATATTTGGCTAAAAAGGTAATAGACAACCAACGGTCGAATTTAGATAGTGATACCATGTTTGTGTTCGAGGATTGGTGCGATAGGTTCAACATACCTAGACAAGACGGAAAAATAAATGCCATGGTAGAAAAAAAGCTGAAGGCTTAGAAAATGTATTAAAAAAAATCGAGAAGGCTGAGACAAGTAATACTCTTCCTGAAGTGTAGTTTTCTGAAACTAAAGTTGACAAATATAAGGAGTTGGTAAGTACTAAAAAATAACCTTTGCTCTGAATTGGTGAATTTTTTCATGGTAGATTCAACATGTGGGGTGGATAAAAGAGCAAGGATGCTAGGCAGAAAAGGAAGGGATATGGTGACATGGTATCTATCCTTCATATCAGAGTCATGGAGTTAACGACTTTTTCCACTCCACATGTTTGATCATACCGTGAAAAAGTTCACCAATTAAGAACAAAAATGAGGGATAGTGTTGTATAAGGTTATTTCTTAGCACTTAATAACTTGTTATTTTTGTTGACTTCATTTTTAATAAGCTACACTTCAAGAAAAAAATGGTACTTGTCTCACACTTCTCGATTTTTTTTTAGTATGTTTTTTATGAGAAGTCTGTCGTTTTTTTTTCCAACCGTGGCACCTTCTTTTGGTAGGTTGCACCTACCGCACCAATCTTCGAATACAAACTTGGTGTCACTATTTATCTTCGACCGCTCGTTTTCTATTATCTTTTTCATTGAGTTGTCAAAAAGGAAACGAATTATTTCCAAATAGGTTTGTTCCGCTACCAAAGCCACTTTCATGACCACGTTGATTTTAGGGTCAGTAAGATGATCAAGTTTGTTTCGAAGTTTAAATCACTTGTATGCTTAATCTGAAATATATTCACACTGTTACAGAAAGTTACCCAAATTCTTGGAACTTTTCTTCGTCCAAAAATGGTTTTGCACCTTTAGGGCAAAACTCCAATAGTCGTCTCTGTTGAAGAAATCGTTATATTTCTCGTGTCTGTTCCATTCGTGTTCCCATAAACTCTCATTCGATAAATCACAATTAGTGGATCTCCAAAATTGTCTCAATTTTTTTCACCATTTCTTGCATTAATCTTGCATTAATCTCATGTGTTTTTTCTAAGTCAAATAAAAAGATTTTACTATACGTCGACGACTTATAGTAATCGATATTTAATGTCATGCTTTTGGGTAGTTTGAATGTTATGTACTTTTTCGTACACCAACACTTGTCCACGATAATATTAACTTCATGATGTAATGGATAAAGACTGGATGAAAAAATTTGAATTGCAGAAAGGATTCTCATACAGTGCGCCCTCGACATCAATTTTAAGAAGCCACACTTCGAGATATTATGCACCTTCACATAGACCAGCCAATGGCGCACTGGATGACAATCTTTCGCGCAATTCAAATTTCTTCATCCATAGTCTTTATCCATCCCATCATGATGTTACGGACCATCGTGGGTAAGTGTTGGTGTGTGATAACGTATATAACATTAAAACTACCCCGAAGCATGACATTAAAGATCGATTACTATGAGTCGGATGTATGTATAGTGAAATCTTTTTATCCGGCTTACAAAGAAACTCGTGAGATTTTAATCTTCCTGCTGTTGTTAATGTAGGGAGTGGTGATGAAAGAATTTAGACAATTTTGGAAATCCATTAATTGTGAATTTTGATATGAGCGTTTATGAGAACACGAATAGATCAATCACGAGAAGTATACCAATTTTTTCAACAGAGACGATTATTGGTCTTGCTCTAGAAATTACAAAACTATTTTTGAACGACGAAAAATTTAAGAATTTGGGCAACTTTCTGCAACATATGTATATTTCAGGCCAAGAATACGAGTGCTTGACACTTAGAAACGAAATTGACCAACTTATTGGCCATAAAGTCACGTTTCTTTTCGTCATTAGGAAAGTCGCTTTGGTAGCAAATTAAACATATATTTGGCAGAAGTTCGTGTTCTTTTTAATAACTCAATAAAAAGGTAATAGACAACCAACGGTCGAATATAGACAGTGACACCAAGTTTGTGTTCGAGGATTGGTGCGGTAGGTTCAACATACCTAGACAAGGCGGAAAAACAAATGCCACGGTAGAAAAAAAACTGAACTTAGAAAACGTATTAAAAAAAATCGAGAAGGATGAGATAAGTAATATTCTTCCTGAAGTGTAGTTTCCTAAAACTACATTTTTAATAAGCTACACTTCAAGAAAAAAAATGGTGCTTGCCTCAAACTTCTCGATTTTTTTTGTTTTTTTAATATGTTTTTCATGAGAAGTCTGTCGTTTTTTCCCAGCCGTGGCACCTTATTTTGGTAGGTTGAACCTACCGCACCAATCTTCGAACACAAATTTGGTGCAACTATTTATATCCTGCCTCTCGTTTTCTATTACTTTTTTCATTGAGTTGTCAAAAAGGAGACGAACTATTGTCAAATAGGTTTGTTCCTCTACCAGAGTCACATTCATGACGACGTTGACTTTGTAGTCAGCAAAATGATCAAGTTTGTTTAGAAGTTTAAATCACTCGTATTCTTGATTTGAAATATATCCATACTGTTGCAGGAAGTTACCCAAATTCTTAGAACTTTCTTCGTCCAACAATGTTACCCAAATTCTTAGGACTTTCTTCGTTCAAAAATGGTTTTGCACCTTCTAGAGCAAAATTACAATAATCGTCTCTGTTGGAGAAATCGTTATACTTCTTGTGTTTGTTCCATTCGTGTTCCCATAAACTCATCCGATAAGTCACAGTTAGTGGATCTCCAAAATTGTTTATATTTTTTTCTTTACCAGTTCCTGCATTAACTACTGGAAGATTGATTAAAATCTCATGTGTTTTTTGTAAGCCAAATAAAAAGATTTTTCTATACGTACATCCGACTAATGGAAATAGATCTTTAATGTCATGCTTCAAGGTAGTTTGAATGTTATGTACTTTCCTGCACACCAACACTTGCCCATGATGGTCCTTCACTTCATGATGTGATGCATAAAGACTATGGATGAAAAGTTTGAATTACAGGAAAGATTCTCATAAAATGCGCCCTCGACTTCATTTTAAGAAAATACACTTCGGGATATTATGCACCTTCGCATAGACCAGTGCACTAGATGAGAATTTTTCCGGTAATTCAAATTTCTTCATCCATAGTCTAAGTTAAGGATTATCGTGGGTAAGTGTTGGTGTGCAGGGAAGTACATAATATTCAAACTATCATGAAGCATGACATTAAAGATTGATTAACATGAGTCGGATGTACGTATAGTGAAATCTTTTTATTCGGCTAACAAAAACCCATGAGATTTTAATCTTCCTACTGCTGTTAATATAGGAAGCGATGAAGAAAGAATTTAGCCAATTTTGGAAATTCATAATTGTGAATTTCGGGATGAACGTTTATGAGAACACGAATAAAACAATAACGAGAATTATAACAATTTTTTCAACAGAGACGATTATTGGTGTCTTGCTCTAGAAGTTGTAAAATCGTATTTGAACGACGAAGAAGTTAATAATTTGGACAACTTTCTGCAACAATATATGTATATTTCAAGTCAAGAATAAGTGTGCTTGGCACTCAGAAACGAAATTGACCAACTTATTAGCTATATAAAGTCACGCTTTTTTTCGTCATCAGGAGAGTCGCTCTGCTGCGAATTAAACATATATTTGTCAGAAGTTCGTATTCTTTTTAACAACTCAATAAAAAGGTAATACAAAACGAGCGGCCGAATATAGATAGTGACACCAAGTTTGTGTTCGAGAATTGGTACTGTAGATTCAACATAGCAAGACGAGGCAGAAAAACAAATACCAAGGTAGAAAAAAACTGAAGGATTATAAAATGTATTTATAAAAATCGGGAAGGCTTAGACAAGTACTATTCTTCGTGAAGTGTAGCTTTCTAAAATTAAAGCCAACAAATATAAGGAGTTGGTAAGTACTAAAAAATAATCCTTGCACTTAATTGGTAAACTTTTTCATGGTAGATTCAACATGTGGGGTGGATAAAAGTGCAAGGATGCTAGGCAGAAAAGGAAGGGATATGGTGACATGGTCTCTCTCGATCATATCAAAAGAATGAAGTTAACGACTTTTTCCACTGCATATGTTGAACATACCATGAAAAAGTTCACCAATTAAGAGTAAGAATTAGGGTAGTGTTGTATAGGGTTATTTCTTAGCACTTACTAACTTTTTGATATCTGTGTTGACTTCATTTTAATAACTACTCTTCAAGGAAAAAATGGTTCTTGCCTCAACCTTTTCGATTTATTATTTTTTTTAATATGTTTTCCATTAGAAGTCAGTCGTTTTTTTTCCAATCGTCGCATCTTTTTTGGTACGCATCAATCTTCGAACACAAACTTGGTGTCACTATTTTTATCCGACCGCTCGTTTTCTATTATCTTTTTCATTGAGTTGTCAAAAAGGAAACGAACTATTCCCAAATAGGCTTGTTTCGCTACCAGAGCCACTTTGATGACGACGCTGACTTTATGGTCAGTAAAATGATCAAGTTCGTTTCGAAGTTTAAATCACTCGTATTCTTTATCTGAAATATATCTATACTGTTGCAGAAAGTTACCCAAATTCTTAGTACTTTCTTCTTCCAAAAATGGTTTTGCACCTTTAGGGCAAGACTCCAATAATCGTCTCTGTTGGAGAAATCGTTATATTTCTCGTGTTTGTTCCATTTGTGTTCCCATAAACTCTCATCTGATAATTCACAATTAGTGAATCTCCAAAATTATGTCAATTTTTTTCACCACTTCCTGCATTAAACATGCATTAATCATGTGTTTTTTGTAAACTAAATAAAAAGATTTCACTATACGTACATCCTTCGGGGTAGTTTGAATGTTATGTACTTTTTCGTACACCAACACTTGCCCACGATAGTATTATAACTTCTTGATGTGATGGATACAGACTGGATGAAAAAGTTTGAATTGCAGGAAAGATTCTCATACAATGCGTCCTCGGCTTCAATTTCAAAAAGCTACACTTCGAGATATTATGCACCTTCGCATAGACTAGCCAAGGGCGCACTGGATGAGAATTTTTCCCACAATTCAAACTTCTTCACCAAGTCTTTATCTATCACATCATGAAGTTAAGGACCATCGTGGGCTAGTGTTGGTGTGTGGTTACATAACATTAAAACTATCCCGAAGCATGATATTAAAGATCGATTACTATAAGTCAGTTGTATGTATAGTGAAATCTTTTTATCTGGCTTACAAAAAACTCGTGAGATTTTAATCTTCCTGCTGTTGTTGATGCAGGGAGTGGTGTAGAAAAGAATTAAGACAATTTTGGAGATTCATTAATTGTGAATTTCCGGATGAAAGTTTATGAGAACACGAATAAAACAATCAAGGGAAGTATACTGATTTTTTCAATGAAGATGATTATTATAGTCTTACTCTAGAAATTGCAAAATTATTTTTGAACGATGATAAATTTAAGAATTTGGGCAACTTTCTGCAACAACATATGTATATTTCAGGTCGTTAAGAATACGAGTGCTTGACACTTCGAAACGAAATTGACTAACTTATTGGCCATAAAGTCGTGTTTCTTTTCGTTATCAGGAAAGTCACTCTGGTAGCGAATTAAACATATATTTGGCAGAAGTTCGTAGTCTTTTTAACAACTCAATAAAAAGGTAATGGCCGCGGCCGAATATAGACAGTGACACCAAGTTTGTGTTCGAGGATTGCTGCGGTAGGTCCAACATACCAAGACAAGGCGGAAAACAAATGTCACGGTAGAAAAGAACTGAAGGCTTAGAAAACGTATTAAAAAAATCGAGAAGACTGAGACAAATATTATTCTTCCTGAAGTGTAGCTTCCTATAATTGAAGTTGACAAATATTAGGAGTTGGTAAGTACTAAAAATAACCTTATAGAGCACAACCCTCATTTTTGCTCTTAATTGGTGAACTTTTTCATAGTAGGTTCAACATGTGGGGTGGATAAAAAAGAGAAAGGATGCTAGGCAAAAAAGGAATGGATATAGTGACATGGTATCTATCCATCATATCAGAGTCATGGAGTCAACGACTTTTTCCACTCCACATGTTGAACATACCATAAAAAAGTTCACCAATTAAGAACAAGAATGAGGGTAGTGTTGTATAAGGTTATTTCTTAGCATTTCTTGATATCTTTGTTGACTTCATTTTTAATAAGCTACACTTCAAGGAAAAAATGGTACTTGCCTCAACCATCTCGATTTTTTTTTGTTTTTTAATATGTTTTTCATGAGAAGTCTTTTGTTTTTTTTTCCAGCCGTGACACCTTTGTTTTGTAGGTTGAACCCACCACATCAACTTCGAACACAAATTTAGTGCCACTATCTATATCCGGCCTCTCGTTTTCTATTACTTTTTTGGCAAAAATGGGACGAAGTATTGCCAAATAGGTTTGTTTCGCTACGAGAGTCACTTTCATGACGACGTTTACTTTATGGTCAGCAAGATGATCAAGTTCGTTTCGAAGTTTAAATCACTCGTATTCTTGATCTGAAATATATCCATACTGTTGTAGAAAGTTACACAAATTTTTAAGACCTTCGTCCAAAAATGGTTTTGCACCTTCTAGGGCAAGACTCCAATAATTGTCTCTGTTGAGAAATTGTTATATTTTTCGTGTTTGTTCCATTCGTGTTCCCATAAACTCTCATCCGATAAGTTACAATTAGTGGATATCCAAAATTGTCTAAATTTTTTCTTCACTTCCTTATTAACAACACAACAACAGGAAGATCGATTAAAATCTCATGTGTTTTTTGTAAGTCAAATAAAAAGATTTCACTATACGTACATCCGACTCATAGTAGTCGATCTTTAATGTCATCCTTAGGGATAGTTTGTATGTTATGTACTTTCTGGTACACCAACACTTACCCACGATAGTTGATGGATAAAAACTGGATGAAGAAGTTTGAACTGCAGAAAAGATTATCATACAGTTCCCCCTCGGCTTCATTTTAAGAAGCTACACTTCGAGATATTATGCACCTTTGTATAGACCAGCCGAGGGTGCACTAGAGGAGAATATTTCCCGCAATTTAAACTTCTTCATCCATAGTCTTTATCCATCACATCATGAAGTTAAGGACCATCGTGGTCAAGTGTTGGTGTGTGGTAAAGTATATAATATTAAAACTACCACGAAGTATGACATTAAATATACCATGAGTCCCATGAGTCGGATGTACGTATAGGGAATTCTTTTTATTCGACTTTCAAAAAACTTATTAGATTTTAATCTATATGTTGTTAATACAAGTGGTGAAGAAAGAATTGAGACAATTTTGGAGATCCACTAATTGTGAATTTTCGGATGAGCGTTTATGGGAACACGAATAGAACAATCACGGGAAGTATACTTGTTAAATAGAGACGATTCTTAGAGTCTTGTTCTAGAAGTTGCAAAACCATTTTTGGACGAAGAAAAAGTCAAGAATTTGTGCAACTTGTGTATATTTTAGGTCAATAATACGAGTGTTTAATACTTTGAAACGAGCTTGACCATCTTGTTGGCCATAAAGTCAACGTTTCTTTTTGTCATCTTGAAAGTAGAAACTAACAAGTATTATTCTTCCTGAAGTGTAGCTTCCTAAAACTGAAGCTAACAAATATATAAGGAGTTGATAAGTATTAAAAAAATAACCCTATAGCACTACCCTCATTCTTGCTCTTAATTGATGAATTTTTTCATGGTAGGTTCAACACGTGGGGTAGAGAAAAGAGCAAAGATGCTAGGCAAATATGGTGACATGGTTTCCATCCATCACATCAGAGGCATGAAGTTAAGGACTATTTTTTCCACTCCACAGGTTGAATCTACCATGAAAAAGTTAACCAATTAAGATTAAGAATGAGTCTAGTGCTGTATAGTGTTATTTTTTAGCACTTGTTAACTTTATTTTTAAGAAGCTATACTTCAGGAAAAATGGGACTTGCCTCAACTTTCTCGATTTTTCTTTCTTTTTTTAATATGTTTTCCATGAGAAGTCTGTCGTTTTTTTTCCAGCTGTGGCACCTTCTCTTGGTAGGTTGAACCTACCGCACCAATCATCGAACACAAACTTGGTGCCACTGTTTATATTCGGCCGCTCGTTATCTATTACCTTTTTCACTGAGTTGTCAAAAAGGATACGAACTACTGCCAAATAGGTTTGATCCGCTACGAGTGCCACAAAAATAAACGTTTTATGACCAACAAGGTGGTCAAGTTTGTTTCGAAATGTTAACCACTCGTATTCTTGATGTGAAATATATCTATACTGTTGCAGAAAGATACCCAAACTAATTAGGATAATGGTTGTTACATAAAAACCAATCCCATAAGTTATAGAGTTTGGTTCAAAAAATCTGTTTTTAAGCAATATAGGAATTATGTAATTCAAAAACTGTTTTCATATAATTCCAACTCTATCTATTAAACCAACTGGGTAATTTAGAATAGATTTTATTTAAAATTTGTTTCCTTGTTTTATGAACAATATGTTTAGGACTATTATTTTAATTTTGAGATCTTTTTAAATTCCCTAAAGCCTTAACAATATATTCCATAGAAAAAGATCTTACATAAATATCCTAAAAATCTTGAACTCTTCATTCTTCTAAATTCCAGCAACTTGTTCTTCTAAATTATTCTTCCTGTAAAATATCAACACAAACTAGACTAAGATATTGTAATCATCAAAATCAATAGAGGAATTAACAATATTTATATGTCAAGCTGCCCTATATATATATATATACTAGTCATCTGATGTGCACAATGTGTGTTGGGAAAAATAAAAAATAAAATAAAAGAGGTTATGTGTGTATGTGTGTGTGAGAGAGAGAGACTAAAAATATGGATAAGAAAGTAAAATAGAATGATAAAAAACAGTGGCAGTCTCAAGGAAACAATTATTTTAAAGATGTATTGGCCATGTTATTCTATGCGATAGAAGCAATAGAATTGTTCCTCGTATTTTATCTTTTGTGCTTTGCACTTTGGTATCATGAAACATTTATTATTTATTTTTACCTGCCTTTCTAATGTTCCTTCTTGAATCGTTTTTTCTTAGATTGATTGAACTGAGCATCATACAGTCTAAAGTAGTAAAATGGATGTTTTCATAGTTTGGTAGTTCTACATTCTGAAAGATCTGAAATAACTCTGCTGTTTCGCTGACCTTTATGACGCAGAAAATGCTCGAGTCTATGATTTATTTGATTATAACGTTTACATAAGAGAATCACCAAACTGTCACAGCTTAACATATCTTAGTCCGTTCAGTTTGGGGAATTTTTTTAACCTTTAGTAGATGGTGATTTGTGTTCTCGACCCAGGAGGCTTAAAAGACGTGTTTGGTTCATAGCAACATTTAGCTCTCAAGCGGAGTTTAATAAATTTGCTGAAAAGTGTTTTTAGATATTGCCGCTTTTTAAAAATTATGACCCGATTTTTCTTGTTTGATACTTGATATATTTACAGAGATGTTGATAAGATTACTGTTACTTAAAATGTGTACTTGATAGGACTGAAAGGACACAAGGCAGGGGATTTATTATACTTTAATTAAAGAAAAGAAAGACGAGGACGTTATAAGCCTGAAGTACATGCGATGGAAAACAATGAAATTCTTGAGCACAGATTGGGAGAGGTTCCTTTGCTTCTGCTCTACTAGTGAGGCATAGACCTGAAAAAAAAGAGGGGTTCAATCAATTTCTAGTCATGTGACTTGGGATATTATCTTGAAGTTCTTTGTACCGATAGTTCTTATTATTCTTGTTCTATAAGGTATGTCCTGAAGAAAATTCGCCATTTACAGATATCTTGAAATGCTAGCTTAAGATTTTTGTATTTACAGATATTTGATAAACAATGTTTGCTATAAAGAACCATCCATTATATCGTTATAAAGATGTATTGATCGTTTTGTTCTTATTATGCTCATCGTTTGCCAATTTTTCTTGATGCACAAATGTTCGTGTCATGCCAACTCGAGTTTTGTTTGAAGTGAAGAGATTCAAGAGACCAATTCGTATTGCATATTTTGACAGTTGTTGATCTAATTTGTATTACTTTGTTGGTTGTCTTAAATTCAAATTTACACTAGGACTATTCTTTATTGTTATGCAAATTTTGACAGTGTTGAACTAATTTGTTCTCCTTATATGTTTGTTTTAAATTCAATTTTCCACGACTATTTACTGTTATGCAAACTTCAAGAGATGTTGAATTAATTTGTTTTGCTCAAATGTTTGTTGAGAATTCAAATTTCCACTAGTGTTTACTGTTATACAGGGAATTTTGTTATGTGGCTTCGTTTGTTTCACAGAAATCTTGTTTGGTTGCTAAACTGAAAATGAGATGAGAAGGATCATTATCTTCTCTACAAGCACTCCTTACAGTGACAGGGGATACTACTAAAGTACTAGTTGAGGAATTAAGATTTATAACCTTTCAAGGAGTAGCCTCATGCAGTCTGCTAATGTAAACATGTCAACATGGTTGAACCATGATATAAAAATTATCTTTAAATGGTAGCAAACAGTTTGCCTATGAATCCCTGCCTTAAACACAATCATATATAAAGCAAGGTGTTTCATTTATTAGTATCTTATTGTTATTCCTTTTTCGATCAAATCCTCAGATTGTCTTCTTTAATCTGATCACATCTGATGACTCCCAAGTCCAGTGATTCAGCAAATCAATCAATGACGAGCAAATCCCCAACTCAAATCGATCACAATCGCATCGTTTTCCGATCAGCAATTGCATCGAGACTGTTGTTATTAGTCCTAATTATTCTGTGGAGATCTCTTGTGAGTCCTTATGACACATCTGCATCTATCAACCTTAATTGTCTCTCTTCTGATCATCATCAATCATCAGTTCCGATTCTCTTTCCTCGAATTGCTGCGATAATTGAAGAGAGTATTGTATGGGACAGTGTGTATTTCGTTCGTATCGCGCAATGCGGGTACGAATACGAGCAGTCTTACGCCTTCTTGCCGTTGCTTCCTCTCTGCATTTCCTTTTCGTCGCAAACAGGTTTGTCAAAAATTTGATATTTTTTGTCATCAATTTTCATTTTTTTTCCTGCAAATTTATAGGTAGCTTTGTTGTACATGGAAATGTAATTATTTCTAACATGTAGTGAATGATTTTTTAAATATATATTTAAGTTATGCGATTCTGGGATTGAGGTAAATTTCTGGATTTGGATTTGGAGTTAGGCCATATTGTTGGCTAGACTCGATTCAAATTCCTCTATAAAGCAATTAACTGATTTATATTATGACTCAGGTTAATTATGTACTTGTAATTGAAGTACTTTAGTAAAAGCTTCTTGCCTTTGCTTCCGCTCTACATTTCTTTTTTGTTGCAAACAGGTTTGTCAAAATTCAATCTTATATAGACACACACACACACACACGTTTTAGGAAGTGTAACTGGATAGGCCTATTAACTAATTTATATAATGAGTGAGTGAGGTTAAGTATATACTAGTAATCAACTTACTTTAGTAAAAGTTTCTTATAAAGGATAGTTTAGTAAGGTTTAGGCAGAAATTTCTGCATTTTAGTGACAAGAAAACACATTAATTAATTATATTGCTGTCCAAAAAATTTGTAATATTCATTTAAGTTTTCCTCTTTTCTTCTGATTGTGGGTTGTCATCTTTAAAATTAAATTATCACCAAAATGCAATAAATGATGCTTTTAATAGTTTGCTATTGAGTAGACGGTATTTTTGGACTTTAAGTGAACTAGGCTGGTTATATATATTTTGTTTGCAAATATGAAATATAATAATAATAAACTAAAAGGTCTTATGAATGGTTTGTGATCACTTCAAACTTGGAAAATTGGATTTAGGGCTGAAAGTGAACTCGAGTGGGTCGAAACCTAGTTCAAGATTGACTCAAAAAATTCGAGCGAGTCTCAGATTTGATAGTTAAACGAGTTGAATTCGAATCCATTTTAATACTCGGAACACTTGTACAAGTTGAATATGAGATGCATATTGTTCACTCTTAAGGATCGAATTTCTCATACATCTCTAATCCCTACTCGATACAATTTCATTGATACTTACTCGTATAGTATATCTAGTATATTTATTTAAAATATAGTATTCAGAATTAATTTGTCCACATATTTTGAGAAGTGGAAGCAATTTCATGTCTTCTGTACATGTCCATCAATTAATTCAAGAGACGATTGTATCGTCTCATTAATTTTTCACAAGACTTGAGATCTAGTTTGAAGAGTTAAAATCTAAATTATTCGAAATAGTTGGTTGAGTTAATTTTACCCGCATTATCATAATATGAACGATCCAGTTCTGATTCGTATATCTCTCAAATGCTTGCGAGTAGCTCAACTAAAAAACGGAGTCGAGTCTAACTCGAGTACAATAAAATGAGACGAATTCGAATTTGAGTTAAAGATTGCAAAATTATATTCAAATTCGAGTACGATGAAATGCACAATTGTTGAGTTTGATTGCGGTTTAAAGTCTTTTGATGTTGATTATTGATGATTTTTGAGGATTCTGCTGATATTGATTTAAAATTTAAAAAATTTTAATCTGAATGTTGCAGTTTTTGCTCCATTAGTTCCGCTTATTGGATATAGAGCTGTGCTTGGATTATCTGGTTATGTGCTTAATAACATAGCATTTGTTTTTGCGGCAGCATATTTTTACAGGTGAGTTTCTTGCTAATACAGCCTACAAGTGGGTATGCCATGAATCTCTATATCACTATATGGGTATGCATGAGTATATTTGTACTATATTATGTAGGACAATGTGGAAAGAAGAAATAAGAGTACCTACCTCCGCAGAAAATCTGTTAAGAAACACACAAAAAAGCACATAACTTTAATCTCAAATCAATTCATTCAATAATCTATAAAATAATGAAATATTATTATACTTAAATAGAAAACCCAATACTTGGGGACTAAGTAAAAATCTTAATTTAAAAAGGAAACAATCTTCTAATTAAAATCTACTTGTATAATTAAAACTTCTAATTAAAATCTACTACCATAATTAAAATTCTCCTAAGTCCTAATTAAAATCTACTACTATAATTAAAACTTGGCTTAAATATAAATTACTACATTGAACTGTTGACCTTTTTCCACTTTAATTTAATTGAAGTTGCCACGCCTTAAATTGATGACGTGGCTTCAACACATAGAATGGATTGATGATGTCGTAAAAGAAGACTTATTTTGTAATTAATTTAAATCATTTTATAAAACCTAAAAGGGCATCAATATAATATAACATTGCAATTTAACAATTAAAACTATCATTAAATAATACTCCCTTCGTCCCATATTAAATGTCTTAATTTTTTTTTTATGTTCCAAAATAAATGTCATATTTTTATATTAGTAACTATATTTATTATATTCTTCCTTTTATACCCTCACAATCTATTTAATATACTTATTGGGAATGTGAGAGTTACAAAAAAAAAATGTATCTAGAGTACTAAATGACATAGGAAAGAATAACTATTAGGGTCATAGAAAATTGAAAAAGTAATTATTGAGGTCATAGAAGAGTGAAAAAAATACTTCAATTAATATGTAATTAAAAAGGGTAATTTAGGTAAAAGAAAACTTTATTAATCAGCGTGCCAAAACCAATTAGGACGTCTATTTTGGGACTGAGGGAGTATAAAAAAACTAGATACCAAAAAAATCAAAAGCATCTTCTTCAAAACCCTAACTAATAAAAATCATCACTGCCTATCTTACATCGTGATCCCGCCTCCGCCGCTAACCGCCGTCATCCATCCTTAGTTCAATTTTATCCATATCAGATCTCACAATCATTTACATGAGTGAAAGCAAGAGGATATTTTTAAATGAGTGAAAGTAAGAGGATATTTTTAATTGATTATGAAGAAATTATTTCAAATGAACTTGAATCTAAATCCGCGTGTGTGCAGAGAGATGAAAAGATGAAGAAATCGGGTGGGCATTCCGGGAATGAAGTTTATGGAGTTTTGGTGTTGATTTTGATATAATATTGCTTTTGATTTTTGTTTATTTGTTTTTAATTTTGATGTTGTTTACTCTTTTTTATTATTACTGTTGATTCTTGTCATGTAGAAATGTTTTGATAGTCGAATAATTGTCTAGAAGGGGGTTTGAATAGATTATTACATATTAAAAAATTATCTTAGGCTTTTTAAAACTTTTAGATAATTAATTTGCAGTGTTAGAAATTAATATGGAAGACAGTAAAAATTCAATCACACAATGCACAGAGATTTGTCTGGTTCACAACATACATCTCGGGTATGTTGCTACGTCTAGTCTCAAGCTCCTCTCCAGGACTTGAGATCCTATCTTGGACAGTAAGCTCTCAGCTCCCTCCTCAAGCTTAGTTGTACTTCTTTTGAGTTCTATTCTATGATCTTGTCTTGAAACAACAGCCTCTTCCTCACCTAACAAATTCACTAAAGACTCAACTCTCATCTGACCTCTCTAAGACTCTGGTCTTGGTCGAAGAATTATTCGTTTTTCTCACAGGTACATGAAATAAACTATTCCTTTTTCATTTTTACAAAAGATATTGAAACAGATATGCTTCTAAAATAAGCAGATAGCAATTAGAGATCAAGTAAAAGTTCAATAACTTTATATGTGAAATATGCTTCTGTGCAAGTAGATATAAATTTTAACTTGGTTATAAAAGTTTATACAACTTTTATACTTGTGTGAATATGCTTCTTGATTAAGCAAATATATCAAGTTTAGTTTTAGCTCAAAAGTGTTTCTGTATAAGCAAATATATAATTTAATGCAATTTTATAAAGAATTGTTTATTCTTTATAATAAAGAATATGTTTCTATGGATTTAATCAAATTATAATTTTAATTTCGGATTCTATTCAACAAGTATTTTATTTATATTCAAATACTTGTAATCAATCAATATAATGAATAAATCATTTATACAATACTTGATATAACAAATATATTTGTTTAACTCAGAAAATATATAATGATATTTTATCTATTATGTGAATGATTATAAATAAAACCACTTAGGACTTTGAGATCGTACGGTCAATTCTCTCACTTAAGAGGAATATCTCTGTAGTCTCAGTGAGTACTGACAAAATTTATAGTTTTACAATTGATATTTATATAAATATTTTCGATAGATCACTTAGATTTTCAAATCCGGTTCAGATGATTCACTATTAGAGGAATATCTCGGGGTTGTTTTGAACTATCAAGTGTTGATCTACTTTACGATCAGGGGCGGAGCCTTCAATAGGCTTTTGGGGCTATAGCCCGACCCAATTTATTTTTTTTAGATATACAATTTTGGCATTATAATATCCTAGGTCCGCCCAACCCAAATGTACAATTTTGACATTATAATATTTTAAGCCCATCCCAATTTATATTCCTGGCTCCGCCCCTGTTTACGATATTTATATAAATAATATCAATAAAAGGCCACTTAGGACTTTGAGATCGTACGACCAATTCCCTCACTTAAGAGGAATATCTACGTAGTCTCGGTGTCTAAGTACTGACTTTTTATTTGATAAATAGATGAAATATAGATGTATATATATAATTGTGTATAACAATTTATATTCGTATATCTATAAATCTAAATAAGCAAGAGATAATTCAAATAAATTAAACTAAATAACTTGTCTCAAATACTTAGACAAATTTCCTCTTCTAAAATGATTAGAGTTTGATAAGAAAAGAGAGAAAGCTTCTTAGAGAGAGAGTATGTAGCAAGGAGAGTAAGTTTTTCCTTTCAAGTGAATTGGCAAAGCAAAATGAATGAAAGTGCCTCCCATTTATAGTTTTTCTGAGCTTGGGGAAAAATGGTAATTTTGAAAATGTTTTGAAATTTAATGACTGAGGTTGGTTAGATTTAAATTTAATAGTCCTGTATTAAATTCGGTTAAGCAATCTCAGAACATAATGGATAAGCTTTTGTCCTAATTTGATTGACTCATTTTAGTACTTCCAACATATGCTCAGTCAAAGAGGCTATAAGCCTTCATTTAATGCTTCCATGCTCATATATAAACATATATATATATACACACACACACACGGATATACATATATATCATGCATGCATATTTTAGAAATATTCCCTTTTTGTGAAAATGATTTTTGAAAATAATAGGAGATCTCTTTGCCTTAAGAAGTGTTACTATATGAACTAATTTATTTAACACTTGATATTTAAGTTATCAAGGTCAATAAAATCAATTCAATATGTTTTAGAAAATATTTTAGGTCAAAGTAAAATAAGATAATTAAAGTAATTAAATAATAAAACCTATGGAGAGGATTCTACCCTTTTAATTAATTTAATTGCTAATTTATTGTCATCATCAAAATAAACTAAAAGTTGGAGAACTATCATGTTTGATTTAACGAAACTTTTTTCCTCTTTTTTTTAATATTTTACTTCTGTTGTTTTTTTTTGTGTGTAAATTGTTAAAAACAATTATAAATTGTTTATTTAATATTAATTGCGTAAACTTTCTAACTTATGTTAATTTTGAAATTTAATTATGTAATTTCTTAGTTTAATTTGTTATTTTACTTTTTTGACCTTTTATCTCATTAAAAATATGTTCTTTTTACACATAAGCACTCGTTTGTCGTGTCATAATGCCATATCATCAATTTATGGTGTGACATGGTCTATTGAACATAATTGGGAAAAAAAATTAAGAGTTTAATCATTTAATTAAAAAAACGATCACCGAAGTGGAAAAAGGTGAATAGTTCAGATATAGTAATTTATATTTAAGCCTTAAAACTTCTAATTAAAACAATGTTCTAAAAGGCACTAGGCGGGAGGCGGGAGGCGGGCGGCCGGGAGGGGCCTAACGCCTGGGGGCCTAGGCGGGGCTTAAGCGGAATTTTTTATTTTAAGCCAATTTTAATATTTTATCTTATATTTATCCATTCAAAATAATAATAAAACAAAACAATCTATAATAAAGATAATAAAGGCCTTTGCTTAAAGTTCAAGCATATATCCATACTGCCAATGTCAAATTTCAAAAACAAGCATGTAATTGTTCAAAGTTCAAACATATCTTTAATGTATTAATTTTATTCATAAACAAAATTGCTATTAAATAATAAAATTTAAAATTTCAAGAATTCAATTCAATATTAAAACTTAAAAAACTAAACATAAATTTAAGAATTATATTGAATTAAAATAAATATTACAAATGTATCATCATTTATATGAAGTTGGTACAAGTTCAAAAAATTACAACTATAATAAAATTATCCATTTTGACTTGATCTTGTTCACTTCTTGTTATGATTTGATATGCTACAACCTCCATTATGAATATGGTAAATCATTAGAAAAATAAATATATCAAGATCTGGTTTAAGTAGTTATTAAAATAAAAAAATCTCTCTGTCTAGGCCCCGCCTCGCCCTCCTAGGCCCCACCTACTTTTCTGGAGGGATTTTCTTGTCGTTTTGGGCTTAGGTGAGGTGCAAGGGGGGGCTTAGTTCCTAGGCGAAGCGCCAGAGGGGCCTAGCGCCTAGGCAGGGCACCAAGGGGGGGCCTAGGGCCTAGGCGGGGGCCTAGGCGGGGATTTTTAGAACACTGAATTAAAATCTACTACCATAATAAAAACTCTCCTAGAATATCCTACTAAAATAATTACATTAATAACCCAATATTTATCTCTAAATAACAATACAAAATTAATAATAAACTTCTTGAATTTCTTCTTCGGTTCTGCATCACTATACACCTTGGATACCCAGCAAAGAAAGCCTTATGTCAGTTCTGTAGTGTCGGTTGCAATAGCATATACAGTGAGTATATATAGCTTGTTTTGGTAGCAGTAACACTAGTTCTTTTAGCTGAAGCCTAATAATTTGGGATGCAGTTGATTAGAGTCAGTAGTGAGTGAGATACCTGAAAGTCTGGAACCTTTTACCCTTTAGAAAAGTAAGGAAATTCTTGAATCAAATGATCAGGCTTTCAGAGGATAGAGGAAAATTGATGTTATCTGTCAGTTTTCTTTCATTTGATATGAAATGATTATGTTAGATATTTCATTATTAGAAATGAAAATAGAGTGGTCAACAAAATTGATATTATTACCGAAGTAGAATTGTCAATCCTATGTTACTTATTACAAATGAATTGTATATATTGATGAATGGCTATATGGATAAGTGCAAGACCCAGTCGTACAAACATATTCCAATATGTGCGCTATATGGTCATTTGTATATTTATGTTCAAAATATGATGCGAGTTTCTGAATATTTTCATGCTCTTTCCTTTGCAGGCTGTCAGTTTTCATTCTGAAGGACTCAGAGGCAGCGATGAGGGCATCCCTCTTGTTTTGCTTCAATCCAGCTTCCATATTTTACTCATCAATGTATACTAACTACTTTTTCCTCTCCTTACATTTCATGTCAATATTTAAAGTGATTAGACTGATTATTTCTTGACTCTGTTATTTGCAGATACTCTGAGAGTTTTTATGCCCTTTTATCAATTGGAGGATTATGTCACCTAATGTCTGGTTCAAATAATTTAGCTACACTGTGGCTTGCTGTCTCTGGGTCTGCAAGATCAAATGGGGTGCTTAATGCAGGCTATATTTGTTTTCAGACAATGCATCGAGTTTACGATGCTGTCTTTCTTAAAAGGCATGCTTATGTAAGCCTTTCATTTGATTTGTTTATATATGATAGCTATAATTGGATTCTCATGCATATTTCACGAGAATTTTTCCTTAATGTTCAAGAAAGGGTAGAATGTTATCTTTATAAGAATCTCAAACTTCCCCCGCCTCCTCTAATTTTACATTCTTGAAAAATGCATGCGAGTCTGTCAAAAAAAAAGTTTTCTGTTTTGTTTTTGATCAATGTTCCAGAGTGCTTAAAGGTGACTTGTTGAATTTGCGGAAGCTTTAAAATGATGGTGGTTACAAATTAACATAATCCATTTAAACCTCCTATAACTTCCTTATGTATTCTTGTTGACAACGCATACAACTTGCCAATAATAATCAGTAACTTAATTTTTTTCTTGATTAGTGATTCATTTCTTATTTCTTAGTTTCTAATTTCTTTTTTGTTTTTGTCTTTTTTCTTTTGTGTGTGCGCTTTAAATTTTTCTTATTATTTCTGTTGTCTTTAATTTTTTATTGCCTTTTTTTTCGTTACATTGTCATATGGGATTCATTTGCATCCTACCCAAACTAGTTTTGGAAAAAGCGTAGTTCGGTTGAGTTAATACTGATTCATTGACAAGAATTATTAGTTTAGATATTAAAATATGGCACAACATTTTAATTGCATAAAGTTTTCCTTTTTAGTTGTATAGGTGTTGCAAGTTTCCTTAAATCTTGAGAGTCAGTAGCACAAGGAATTTCTAAAATCTCAAGTATGGTATTCTCATGGATTCTTCTTCTTCTTTGCCAGTTGGCAGTACAGGTTCTTATTGCCGGAGCTTTGCGATGTATATTCATTTTTCTTCCATTTATTGCTTTTCAAGCATATGGCTATTACAATGTATGTCTTGGACATTTCCCAGACGAGACAAGGCCTTGGTGCAAGACAAGACTTCCTTTGCTGTACAATTATATCCAAAGTCATTATTGGTATGTTTGTCCTTTTTACTGTTATTATTATCTTTATCACCAAAGTTTTTTTTTTATGTTAATAATTTTTTTTTTATATATATTTATACTAGAAATTGAATACATGTGCTTCTTCACCTCCTTCCCCTCCTTTCCCTTTCCAAAGTCAAATTTTTTTGCTGGAAATAGGAATTGTATACATTTTCCTTTCTGTTAAAATGTCACCATTTATTTGAATATAATCCCCTCTCCCCCCCCCCCCCCCCCGAAATATTGTTTTTTCTTGTTTAGTAAAAGAAACTTATGCTGGTTGTTTCTTTTATGTCAGGGGAGTAGGGTTCTTAAATTATTTCCAAGTAAAGCAGTTACCGAATTTCCTACTTGCCTTCCCAATATTGTCCTTGGCTCTCTGTTCAATCATCCATTTTGCTAAGCTACGATCGGATGTATTTTGGTCACTTGGTTTCCAAGCTTCTCCTGTGGATAAAAGATCTTATCCGCTGCTCTTTAATATGGAGGCAGACACAAGATCAAGAAGTGTTGATGTTTCAGAAAAAGCAACTTCTAAAATATTTCGAGGTATCAATTTCAATTCTAAACTGGCCTTCAAATTATTACTTCATTCCTTTTATTCTTCTTTGTATGTCTTATTTGAAGGATGGTAGATAGTTGTATTTCAATGTCTAGCATTAATGCAACAAGTTTTCTCTACTTGATTAATAGTCTATGATGGGTCTCCAAGTCAAGGACAAAGAAGAGATTTTTTATATTTATTATTTGGATTTTTTATTATGTTTAATATAAAAGTAGTTGATGTGATTTATGTATTTTATTTATTAGTGGGGATTTAGGACATTAATTAGTGATTAGGAATTATTAATAAGGGTATTTTAGTCGTTTAGTACTTTTATTATTTCCCAAATAATATTAGGGTTTTGTCTCTTTTAAATAATGATGTAATCCCCACAAGTTATTTAGATTACATATTATTGAAATTGAAATTGATTATTTTACCGTAGAGGTATCCTACCGTAGAGGTATTTTATCCATCTTGGTGTTGATACGTGGAGTTGATACACTTAAGAGATCCTAGTGGTTTTAAACGTGGAGTTTAAATTCTAGTTTATTTTCCGTTAATTCTTCATTTTAAATATGTCCTGCATCAGTCTACTTGGGGCCTCATTTTTGTCTTAAGTTACCAATGGCATATATCTTGGTTTTTTGAGTAAAACTTATCATGTGCATGCAAAAGGAGATTAATTTTTAATGAGCATATTTAGTAAGCGTCGATTTATAAAAACTAGTAACAAAATTCCTCATTCTTTCTGCTTAAGGCAAAGCTAGTAATGGCTTGACAATGGTTATAGAAGACTGAATGTTGATGAGAAGGTGGATTATTATACACTTATACTTGGGGATGAGGCTAGTGATTAGGGAAGAGGGACATGTTACCCCTAAAATTTGGAACTTCTTATATGTAGGTATAAAAATGAATTTAACAGAAAAACAGTTCTAGAATAAGGCTAGGGGTACCAAAAATTAATACTTCATTATTACATTGATCAATTAATAGTTGACGTTTATTATATAATCAATCACCATAACTTGGTCATCCAATGTAATGATGACATTTTAGTTTTTGTATCCCCGCATGATGACATCACATGCATTGCAGTGAAGTCTTATCTTTTGTTTTGTATTTTTTCTTAATGAATTCCCTCAAATGATAATTAAATAACCCACTCCCGATGGTGATATTAGATACTCCCACGTAATGTATATCTATGAATACTGGGAAAAAGATCCCTGCAGTAAAAAAAATCATTAGTCCTGACCCAACATACACACCAAACATGGCCTTAAGCTTTACCTGTCAACTAAGGCATTGATTACTTAAACCTTCAAAAGTGATACAGGTAATGCACTGTTGACTGACTGGACAAACTGTCCCACTTCAGTTCCACTTCCACCTATATGGTGCATGTTCATGCACGTCTTATTTCCTATAGAATTGGATCTTTCTGAATATTTTGTCAACTCATTTTGAGATTGTTTATGCATATTTCACCAATGTTATTGTATCTTCTCCGGCTTGCTTTAACTTTTCTCAGATCTAATGAGCTTATGAATTCTGGACTGACATGCACAAGAGCATTCGTTAAGTTACTCTTCTCTCACACAGTCACACTCAGATAGCATTTAAGTGAGCTTTAAACCCTATGAATTTCTCTTCCATGATTACTTGGTCTTTTGTAAGCTCAAAGAATAAAATATTTTTTTCTATTTAGGGAATGCAATATTGTGGTTATGCTCGCGATTGAGATATAATTATGCTTCAAGTTCTTGTAGTACGGAACGGATTCAGAGTATATATAGGTGCCAGTATATCAGCTGAAAATTGGACTCTTTTGTAAATCAATGAAACCATAGATGTTTCTCTGTGAAGATTTTATAAGTTGATCAGCAATATAACAAACTTTTAGTGTTGCGGTGAAAATTTTAGTTGGAGATTATATAGCATTCTATGCATAATGCCATTCTTTTTGTTTTTCCTTGTGGTAAGTTGCTATTCTTTGCTGATGAATATAGCAACTTGGCTGCTAAGCTTAAAAGTTTAGGCTGTTTGCTTTGTTTAGCATGATATTTTATTGTTTGCGACTCACAGATTACGGTTTCATTTGATTCTGTGGTTCCTAATAGAAGAGCACACTCTTAGACGGCGGGGACAAACCATCAAAGGAAAGGATACGGTCATGCTTCCACTTGATAATAGTTTGTCAGGCAAGGCAGGATATTTGTCTGTGATTGTTCTTCCGTTTGTTCTACACTTGGGATTCATGTCAGCCACAACGTTTTTTGTCATGCATGTGCAGGTCGGACTCCCACTTTATAATCTCCTTTGTCATGTACTTTTCTTTGGAAGTACCCTTCTGATAATTATATGGCCTTGATGTGCTCTTACGCTACGTTTGGATTGAAGGAATGGAATGGATAGTGGAATGATTAATTCCATTCTAGTTGAGATGAGTTATTCCATACTCTTCCTCCTCAAGGAATAAAATTCATAAATTTGGGAGGAATAAGAATGGTCCAATCCATTCCAATCGCAACCAAACACAATTTTTTTCATTTCATAAGAATGAGTCATTCCATTCCTTCATTACTCCAATCCGTAGCATTAGGTCCTCTTTTCTTCTTTCTTTTACTCTCTCTTAACTATTGGACCCCTTGTCACTCTTGTCAAATTTGTTTACTTTTGTAGCCATCTTTTGTTAATTGACTTGCAACTTTTAATGTCTATTAGTTTATGAGCAATTTGTTCTGTTCAACTTATCTCATTTGAAGTTGGAAAATGGGTTTAGCTGATGTGATATCGTTGTCCAAAAACATTTCATGTTTGGATGGATGCCTTTATGACAGGTAGCAACTCGTTTCTTATCCGCCAGCCCTTCTCTTTACTGGTTTGCTTCATACTTAACGGTATATTTTAAAACTGGCAAGAGATGGGGATATTTGATTTGGGGTTACTGCGCAGCCTACATCCTTCTCGGCAGTTTGCTCTTCTCAAACTTTTACCCTTTCACTTGAGGAGCATCTTTTTTCCTGAATTGAGATATTTCTTGGCCGAATGACTATTACTATTTTCTCCGAGTCGCGGGTCCAGAAGCCACCAAGCAGCAAGGCTAAATGGGACATTCGCTCGGATCTCGATACGTAGAACAAGGAACGCATTGATAGGTGAAAAAAGAAGAAGTTGGTTCTGTGTGGCTTATTCCCATAAATTAGATTAGGTTGGAGCATACTTGGCTATTATTTTGTAGTCTGTTGTAAAATATGAAGATGATTATGTTTCTTATGGACATATGCACAGCACAAGGGATAAAAATATCTTTGTTTCTTTTTCAAGTTGTAGTTCTTCAAGTATTGAACTAGTTTGCTTAACTTGTAATATTGGGCTGATAATCTTACAAGTATAATGTTTGAATTGGTTCAACTCTTCGTTAAATAAGCCGAACTAGAACATGTTTAGACAAGGAAGTTTGAATTTTTTTTAACCATCCATTATGCTATTTAATTTTATCAAGATTTAAATTAGAGATTTATATTTACTTTTTGCATTCTAAAATTCAAAATAAATACAAATTTATTTTACTTCAGTAAAAACACTATAAAAAGAGTAAACTAACAAAAAAGCATGGTTTTGAAACTCGGATTGTCGGTTGGACCGATAAAAATTGGAACTGATATTCTCCGGTCTAGTTTGGATCACTTAATCGGTTTTGTTCAAAAATCGCTTGATCATCGGTCGAATCGGTGGTTCAACGGGTAAAACCTCTTAGTTGATCCGTATTTAATATCTTTAAACAAATGAGTGCTTATTTTTGGGAATGAGAGTATTACAATCAAAATTAATATTTTTACAACGTCCATGAAAAATGAGACGATCATGTTGAAAAATTTATTTTTTACTGAAAATATATTAGCCGTTACTTTTTATTGCTGTATGACATCGATTACATCTAATATATAAAGTCAGAGGTCGACTCTGATGTTAACAAAATTTTGAAGCTTTTCAAATTTTTCTAAAATATCCTTTAATTTTTAAAATAATTTTTATTTTGTCTTTTATATATATATATATATATATATATTTTTTTAATCTTTCAAATTTTATAAAATTTATATTTTATCACATATAATTTATACGGGTAATATTTTAACCTTTATTCTTAATGGTAATTGTTTTTTTAGATTAATGTTTATATTAATTTAAACTAATGGATCCTTATAATTTTAGTCTATATTTTATAATTCGACTAAATTTAGAAACGAGAGGGTATTTCAATTGGATGAACAAACACAAAACGAAGCAAGCCCTAAAACGGAAGATTTGCATTCGGTCTGAGGTAGAAGAAGAAAATGAAAGTTTAATAATGGCGGATTAGGGCTCTCTCTGTCGAAACCTTTGAAAATTGGTTAGTGATTCCAATTTCTCTATCATTTTCTCTTTCTTCTCCTATTTCGTTTATTGCTTTTCTACTTCCAGCTCTTTTTCGTTATCAGTTCTATCTTTGTTTTGGGATTTTTATTTATTTTTATTTATATGTAGTTTCTGTTTTCTGATGAATCATGCTCAAGTTTTGATATATTGTGCTTGATTCATGCTAAAGATGTGTTGTATTAATGTTGGGTTCTGCTTATTTATTCCAAATTTTGAGTTTATTTTCCCATCTGTATATATAAGTAATAAGTTTGGCACTTCCTTGTAAAATCAGGTGTTGGCTTTTTCACCTTTTCTTTCTTTTTCTTTGATTTCTTTAGCAACAAAAACAACCCCAACGTTGATGTGTTTTAGTGTTGAATGTCAATCAAATGGCATACCTTTCCACCTACCCGAATGGTAGGATTAATCAGTCAACTCCGTATTTTATTATTTTGATGAATGTTAGTAGCTCAGTCTTTAATTTGGATCCTTAACATGATTGCATTATATAGAAAAATCCTCGATTTAAATTTGACACTTTGGCTATAAAACACATTGAAAGTCAAGCAAGGGAAAATTAACTCCTACTAGAATAGATGGATTAGAAGATTTGGGTTATTTGCCACAAAGTACAAACAGTTAGATACACCATGATTCTATAAAGTTGGAGACATGTTCTTAACATATGCAATCTTGTCATTCCTCTTATATTGCTGAGTGCCGAGTGATGATGAATTTATGTTCTCTTAGTGGTTGGGACTTGGGAGCTTTTCCTAGTATTAAATGATGATGTATCATGATTTGGGTTATTTATTTGTTCTTGGACTCTCTGCATGTAACACATTATTCCTAGCTCTTATATCTATCTAACCTCAAAATCTTTGATAGGCTGAATCGTCTGTTTGACAAAGTATGTATGATATTTCGTTTAAAATTGTCTTAACATATCTGTGAACAGATTGAGATTTTTTTACGTAGAATTATAATCATATATGAGTTCCTCTCATCCTATTATGGGCATCCATAGTTGGAGCTTTGTCGGACCAAATGCGTCACCACTCACCAAGACTTCAACTCACTTATCCTTATTTATATAGAACCCTTTGTTTGAGCGATGTTCATTAGTAAGTTATTTTTACTTGACAAGTTTTAACGGATAGTCAATAGGGACACTGAGTGCTAGCAGCACCCTTTACATACTGTTTCCTTAAATTTTGAAAAATAATTTTGTAAGTAGCGGATCTGGAAGCTGCCAAGCAGCAAGCTAAATAGGACATTTTCGATACATAGAACTCGGAACCCGCAATAGGTGAAAAAGAAGAAGCAGGTTCTGCGTGGCTTATTCCCAGAGATTAGGTTAGAGCATATTCAACATTATTTTGTAGTCTGTATGTAAAATCTGAAGAGGATTATTGTAACACTCCCTTTTCGAAATAGAAAGAGCGGTTACGCACAAAACAGAACTGAAACGAACAAAACTAACACAACAAAATAATAGGCTGAATCAAATGGTTGTGTGTTATTTCATACTGAGCTCAAAATAAAAAAGAAATATACCTTGCCACAGGCAAGTCAAATAATGTCACACAAGCAATCAAAATAATGCCACACAGGCAATCACACATCGGACTGCGCAATCTAAATGCATGTAAAATCGGAAGGCGTGTTTGGCACTAACATCATCAATCCGAAGAATAGAAAACTAGGGTCGACCCATACGCCTCCCACAACAAAACACCAAATGGACCAACTCTCACCGGAGCACAAAACGGTGATACCGTGGACTGATTACACCGCCACGGAAGGTGTCATGCCTCGGTGCCAAGAGGACATGCCTGTGGTACCCCCACAGGTAGTTATAGTTCAAGTATACCATACGGTACATTCTAACAAAAATATCATGTCACAACAAATGCGACACCATATCAACACAATGAGGTTCTAATATGTACATGTTAAATCGAAACAAATCATCAACGCAAGTCTCCAAAATATATTACATGTACATTTCTACAAATATCAAAATAATTTATAAATATGTTGTACTAGTCTAAAGAATACAAATATGAGTTTCCAACTATCAACGTCAAAATAAAACTATCAGATGAATTTGAGAATGAACAATCATGTGAAACAATAGTCAACTACTAGTTTGCTTGACTTGTAATATTCGGCTGATGATGAAACGATGTGACTTATTTCTGGATCCTGATTAGCAAGTATTACCTCTGTTCCATATTATAAGATCATTATTGATTTTCAAAAGTCAATTTGAGACATGCTCAAACTCAAAATTGACATTTTTAAAAGTCAATTTGTAGATTAGCAGAACTGTATAGTTAAAGGTTTTGTTTGTGGCTTCTACAGTATCTAATACTACCCGTGTTTCAATCTAAGATGCTGTGACTTATGTTCTGCATACTTGTAATCTGTAGTTTGGTATTTGGAGACGAGATCAAGATGAGCACCAAGATTGAGCAGGCATCTAGAGTTGAACATGGAATGCAGACTACTTTAACTCCCACATCATCTGCAGCCTTAACAAGTAGCCCAAAGATTTCTAAGTTTGCAGCAAAGTCTGGATTTGTGATACCAAAAAACAAATTATCAGGTTCTCTCATTCCCATTTTCCGTGGTAGTAAAAAGCCTGGAGGAAGTGATGCAGCCAGTGAAGAAAGCAGTAAACAGGTGCAGAGGAAAACGAAATGGGGACCTGATGTGACACAGGATGCTTCTGTCAGAAAAGGGAAAGCCTTTGCTTATCAGGTATTTTTGGAATTATCACAAGACACAAGTTATGTTCCACTTTCATCCTTTGTCTTCTATTCATATTTGTGCTTAAAGAATTGTGTTTTCCACTTTTTTTTCTTCTTTTCAACTATCTGGGAGCCATTTTTTAAAAAAGTTAGCGTTTATTTAAATACTTGGATTTTAAATCTACTTGGACAGTGTAGTCAAAATTTTCTGCATGTGCTTTGGAGGCATTCATAGACCCAATTTGTGGGAGGAATATTTTATTGCTCAGTTGGCAATTTAAGTTCCCTTTTCCCAGTGGGTGCTAAGATGTCAGTCTCTTCCTTGTGAATGGTTTGCATGGACTTTCCATTCCAGGTGCCACTAAGTGATATTGCTGCCTGTGTGGTGGTACAAATTTTGAGCAGACTCGGGTGGACCAAATTACCAAACAGCTGAACTCGGGAATTGCGGACTTTGAGGACGACCCATCATTGGCATCCCAGATTTCAGGCCATGAGTCTTCAGGTCATGCACTTAATACTGAGGTAATATCGCTTTTTGGGATAACCTTAATTACCACGATAGTTTTTGTTTCTGAAGCACTTACATTTAGTATTTGGATGTAGAAGTCACAATCCTTAGTACTTGAAAGGCGCGAAGATATTGGTATGTTAATAAACCTGTCTAACATTGTAGATTTCATCTCTCTTTTAGTTTTGTTGTCCTTCCATAATTTTGATGTTTGGCAGGTGAAATACTAAAATTGAATCCAAGCTACAAAGCTCCAGCTGATTATAAACCATTGTTGAGAGAGGCAAAAGTTCCAATTCCTGTAAGTCAACATGAGATTATGTGGCGTTGGTTCGTTGCTTTTGGTGTTCACCTTCTATAGTGTTTATTATTGGCAGAGTAACTTTAAATAAACATGCATAGCTGTAAGACATGAAGATATTTCCATCAATGGCTACACATTTTAAAAGTATGAACAAGGACTACCCTTTGGTAGGACTCACACCATAGAATCCTTTTGCTTACATTGTCAAGGATCTATCAATTTTAATGACGGATAGTTTAGAAATAGAGAATCAATCTGCATCCCCATGTTTGTTAGTAGATTCAAGAATGTATGTTATTTATTGTAAAACGAGAAATATCACATTACCGCCTAAATTTTGAGTTCTGGTGACAATAATTTAATACTAGTCCCATTTTGAAACCTTTGACTTTTTGGTGTTTCAGATCAAAGACTATCCCGGATACAATTTCCTTAGTCTAGTATTTGGGCCTGCGAGTGATACTCAAAAGCGATTGGAAAAGGTTATCACTTCACTTTATTCCCTTGCATGCTAATGCTATAAATGTTTTACTTTTTTACACATCAATATTATGCTGCTTCCCAATTTCCCATTAATTTAATTACGAATTTTCTTCCAATGTTATTCTTTAAATTCCATGTTACATTTGCAAAGCAGGAAACTGGAGCTAAAATACGCGTTTTTGGTACTAAATCCAATACAGGAAAGAAGGTAATTTGTCCTTGAAGATCTCCAACCCATAGCATAATCTCCATACTGTTAAGATGGCATATTTATTTTCATTTTCTTTTCCGTTAGGTAAAATTATTTTCATTGACCCCACGGCCCCACCCCTTCCCCAGCGGCCTATTTGGGTGTATTGTTCGCTTATAGCTTTTTCCCTTGGTATAAAATGCACTCTTAGATCTCATGTATTTATTAATGAAAGGAAATACTCTATATCTCAAGTATCGAAATATGTACCTGTTACTTTGCTGTCATGTAATTTGTATTGTTCATTAATGGCTGAAGAGTATAATTGGAGCTTAGCTTCTATCAACTTTCTTTCTGAAATAACTTGCTAATTTCAGGAAGTCACTGTTGATGAAATTGATACCCAGAGTTTTTATGATGAGTTGTATGTTCATGTATCTGCTGACACATATGAGAAGGTTGATACTGCAGTTGCTCTAATTGAATTGCTAGTCACACCAGTTTCAGTGAGTTCCATATTTTCTGATTATAAGTAGTCACTTATTTAGCTCGACTGGATCTACTTTAAAGCTTTTTGGTGGACATTAACCTACTATTTAATATTCTTTCTACACGTTAATGATGTTTTTCTTCTACTCTCTTAGGTAAACCCTGTAGCAGTTTCCACGACATCAACATCAGTCTCCAGTGATAATATGAATGTTATTCAATCCAGTCAAGGAACCCCCATTCCTTATACGGTACCTCCTTCCTTTGTAAACCAGGGAGTGGCTCAACCAATTATAGGTTCTGTGCAGGCTCGACCACTAGGTCAGTTTCAGCCATACCAAGGTCCATGGTTTCCGACAAGTTCACCTTTGGGTTTTTTTACCCCTCAAAATTCTTCAGCACCGATACTGAGCAGTGCTGCCCATGTGTCATCCGCACCATTGAATGCCTCAAATATACCATCATTGTTTGGCCCAAGACCAGCAGGATTTGGTTCAGTTGCCCAAAGCCCTTCTTTTATTCCCTCCAGGCCCCAACCAGTTCTGCAGCATTCTTATGTGTCTCAGGCACCTTCTCTAGGTTATATTGGTCCATCAAGTAATCCTACCATGCCAGCTTTGCAGCCCACACCTGGTCATCCTAATATTTCAGCTCCACCTCCCTTTTCTGGTAATCAACACTCTCCAACAGGGCCACCCCAAGTTATGGGGTCATTAATGCCTCGATCCGGTGCCCCAGCAACGTTTGCTACCCAATCCTTGACCCATTATGGGAGCTCTACTGTGTGGTCACAAGCACCTACAGTTCCAAGCAACATGGGACAGATGACACTTTCAATTGTTCCTCCTCAGCGGCCTCATCCCAGGAATTCACAACCCACTGTTATGTTAGGAGCTCCACCATTTAATAATACAAGCAGCCACATGATATCACCTATAACCTCACTGTTTCAGCCATCTACTTCTCGGTCATCTGGTCCGTCTTTTACTTCTATTCCGCAGCCCCAGATGGGGTTTGCACCTACATCTTCATCAGCACCTACACTGACACGAGCAATGGTACCTACTATGTCTTCTAACCCTTTCTTGGGTACTGCTCAGATTCCTTTGCCAGTACCATCAACATCGACACCGCCACTTCTTCCACAATCAGGAGTTCAGAATTCTGTTTCTGGAAGTGCTGCACCTTCAGCAACAGCTCCCAAACCACTACATCCTAGTTCTAATGATTTCACTTTTCAGCCTCACCGGCCTCAGAATCCTGCTCCTCAAATGGCTTCCAGGCCAAGCATTCAGCCTGCACCTCATAATATGCCACCACGGAGTCTTGCCATGCTCTCGCCTCAGGCACCTATTTCATCATTTCTTCTACCAGGTCAAAATTCTGCACCTTCGCCTGTTATGCAAGGTTTCTCGAGGCCACAGGATAGCGGCCAGATGAGTCAACCTCGACCGCAAATGTCTTTGCCTTCTGCCGGAAACCTGAACTCCCCCCACGGCCCGTCCAGACATCCGGCATTTCCAAGTCCAGGGTCAGTATCTCCTGCTACTCCAGTCCCTCAAATGGGGATGAGGAACTACAGTCCAGGTCCCCAAGTGATGAATTTGGCTGGACCTTTCGTACTTAGGCCAGGGAACCCTATGCAACTGCAGCAAAATTATCTGCCAATGGCAACTAGGCCTCGAGGTCATTTGAGCCCAAATCAACAGTTCAATGGCGGTCTACCATTTCCTTCTGGTAATCAAGCTTCCAACTCTTTTGCTGGGCAACAGAATTACGATCCATTTTCTCCAACTTCTGTGCCCCTCAGGCCTCAGCTGGGTGCTAATCCATTGCAGCCAAGAAAACAAGAGAGCGATCCGGAGTACGAGGATTTAATGGCCTCAGTTGGAGTAAAATAATCTTAGTGTAGGACTGCAGGAATTGCTGTTAGTTAAATTCGAAGATGAATTGCTTAATTTTAGCATTGTTTTCAAGCTGGACCGGCATTTCTTTGATTTGTAATAACTGAGGATTTTCCTTTACTGGTTTTTGATTGTATACCTGAAAAATGAGTGCTTAATTAACATATAGCTTTTTTGTTTAACAGCTGCAAAAGAGCAATTTGAATATCAGTGTTTTCAGTGAGTTTTATGGTCATTTGAGCGTGTTGTTCTTCCATATGGTCATTTACTTGTTACTAATGATTTCCGTCCGTTGGATTAAGTGGTATCATGTATGTGTAATAATAATAACAATAATTCCAAAATTAGTAGTAGTTTGAGCTGAATAATTCCAAAACTAATAATAATAATAATAATTTTATAATAATAATAATAATTTTTAAATAATAATAATAATAAAACACTAATAATAATAATAATAATTTTAAAATTTTTTAAAAAAATTATATATATTATAAAAATATTTTTATATGAATAATCGTGCTAATTGTCCCTGCATGGATTATTTTTTTTTGCTGATTTAAGCTGAAATCTTAACATTTCTACCTCGGGCAGGAATGGATCCCAAGACCTCTTGGACTCAAAGCCTTATGAGTAGTTGTTTTTACCATTAAGCCAAGAGGGACTTCCCTGCATAGATTTAGTTCGTTCAAAATAATTTTTTTGAAAGAGATACTGAAATTTTGTAATAATAATAATAATATTTTTTGAAAGAGATACTGACATTTTGTATTAATAATAATAATAATAATAATAATAATAATTTTTCAAAATAATAATAATAATAATAATAATTTTTCAAAATAATAATAATAATAATAATAATAATAATAATTTTTAAATAGTAATAATAATAATACTAACACTAATTTTTAAATAATAATAATAATAATAATTTCAAAATAATAATAATAATAATAATAAAATATTAAGAATAATAATTATTATTATTTTAAAATAATAATAATAACTTCAAAATAATAATAATAATAATTTTTAAATAATAATAATAATTTCAAAATAATAATGACAATAATACCAATAAGAATTTTTAAATAATAATAATAATTTTTAAATAATTATTATAAATATTATTATAAATATTATTATTATTATTTAAAATTATTATTATTGCTATTATTATTTGAAATTATTATTATTATTATTATTATTATTATTATTAATATATTTATTATTATTACCAATATTATTTTGAAATTATTATTATTATTAATATATTTATTATTATTACCAATATTATTTTGAAATTATTATTATTATTATTATTATTTAAAAAAATATTGTTATTATTATTATTATTTTGAAATTATTATTATTAATATTTTAAAATTATTATTATTATTATTTTAAAATTATTATTATTATTATTATAATTTCAAAATAATAATAATAATAACAATAATAATTATAAATTTTAAATAATTATTATGATTATTATTAATATTTTTATTATTATTATTTAAAAATTATTATTACTATTATTTTGAAATTATTATTATTATGATTATTAGTATTTGTATTATTATTATTTAAAAATTATTATTACTACTATTATTATTTTGGAAATATTATTATTATTATTATTATTAGTTGTTGATAAGTCATCAAATAACGAAGAGCCAATGGGCATGTAAAAGTAGTCTTATCTGTATCCCCCGGATCGATTGCAATCTGGAAATAACCTGCCTTTTGAGCATCACTCAAAGTTGCAACAGTTCCTTCATTAATATTCTTATGAAGTTCAATTTTCAAGTCATCTTTTCCATCAAGGTCAAAGGTTTTATGTTCTAAAGAGTCAATCACATCAATAGAAGAAACAGGACTATCATCACTTGGATATGTCAATTCATCATAAATATTAAACTTCACAATTTCGCCATCAAATTCCATTGAAGTGTACCACTATGAACATCTATCTTAGTTTTAGATGTCCTTAAAAATGATATTCCTAACAAAATAGGTGCATTTTGGTCACCATTCTCCATATCAAGCACATAGAATCAGTAGGAAAAATCAAATCATTAACTTACACAAGAACATCCTCAACTACACATTTAGGATAAGTATTAGATCCATCAGCTAGATGAATCACAGTACTAGTTTTATTCAAAGGTTCAAGTTGCAAAGAAGCATATAGAATATGGCATGAATCTATGACATGACATTGATGGAAGCTCCTTAGTCTAACATGGACCTTTTCAAATTTAGTGTCACCTATCTTGCAAGGGATAGTGAACATACCTGAATGTTGGCACTTAGCAGGGAGTTTCCTTTGGATAACTGCAGAGACATTCTCCCCTATCTTTACCCTTCCAACTCTTTTAAATTCCTATTTCCTCTTATGTGTAAACAATTCTTTCAGAAATTTAGCATAACGATGTACTTGTTTAATAGTATCTAACAAAGGAATATTTACCTCGCATTACGGAAAGTTTCATACAAATATGAATTTTTCTCATATTTATTCTCTTTTGGATTCACCATCATTTGAGAGGGTAACTTCCCCGAACCTTGCGCCTCCAAGCGATTGATTACGGTTGATATTTGTCTCATTTTCGTTTCCAAGTTCTGAATACTTGCCCTTGTTTCCAGTTGAAACTGCAGAGTGTTAGTGGCAAGAGATTTAAGACATATTAGAGTTTGAAGATTGGCCATGTTGTTGTCTATTGGGATACAACTGTTTGTATTGCTAGTAACTTGAGAAAGTTTGAGTTGCAGGTTGATCCGCTTGTGGATTCCCATAGCTAAAATTTGGATGATCCCCATCCAAGATTATACGTGTGACGATTTGAGTTTTCAGAAAATATTAAAATAAGAATTTAAATTAAAAAAAATCGTATTATCGGATATATTATGTAAAGTGTAGTAGTGAATATATGTTGTGCAAGGTGATAATTTGTAATATGATAAATATATTATGATAAATATATTATTTATATTTATTATATGTAAATAAATTGTTAAAAACAATTTTATAATGTGAAAATAATAAATTATTATTTATTTGATTTGTTATAGTGCTTATGTGAAGTGGTATAATATATGTACGTATGTAATGTGATAATATGTTACTATATATATATATATATATATATATATATATATATATATATTACATGTAGAGAAATTTCTAAAAATAATTTATTAAGGAAAATAAAATAATTAACATATACAAATATTCGTATGCGTTAAATCAAGTGTTAAATAATTGGTGGAAATAAATTATTTTAATAAAATAAATTTATTGTATTAAATAAATTATTTTTATTTAATGTATAGTTTTCATTTTTATCATAAAAATGACTTTTGGTATGATATTTAATGTGTTTTATTTATATATAATATACATAATATACTTCGTGTTAAATACGGAAGGTTGATAACATATGTATATAAATATTGTGTATTGTAAATAAGCATGAGCTGTTATTTTGTTTTGATAAGATAAGTAACCTCCAAGAAAACTAAGTACTAACTATATTAGAAAAGCATAGGCTGATGAATCAACCAAGCTTAAACGTATTGGCCAAGTAGTTTCTGTAGGGAGCTTCACCATATAAACTCTAGTTCTTTTCTTTCTCAGCAACATAAAACTCTATAAGCTCATTATAAGTTAAGCGTGAGACTTTAGAAGTTCAGTCAGATTGCAAGAGCTAGATTAACAACAAAGAGGAATTCAAGAAGAATCTAAATCAGTTGTTCAAACCTATTGAAGGTAATTCTCTTCTATGGTATAACAACTGGGTTATTCAAAGTGTAACGGAGTTTGTATGATTGATTGTCTGTAATTAGAAATACTTGTAATTGTTTACTCTGAAAAATCTATGTATTGTTTATGTGATATTGTATATCCATGGGAACTGAGATATTGTATAACAAATATGTAGAATCAAAGGAGAATGAAACTTGAAAAGTTAGAAAGTTAGTAAACTAATTAGTTTGTAACTTAATTAGTTATCTATGGTTTTATTATGTAAATTGGTTATCTATGGACTGAATTAGAGCCAAGGAGCCTATTTGTTGTTGTGCGGAGTTATAAGGATGGTGAAATGGGATTGAAACGAAAAACAAAACCTCAAGAAATCAGCCCATTATAGAGACACACATGTTATGCTCGATAAAAGTACTATGAGAACTGTTTTACTTAAAAAATAAAAACTAAGTGAAGCCAAGACCCAAGTTAGGTTCATATATGCTAAAAAGAACTAATTTAAGAGCTTGGGTAAATCGAATCAAGGAAGGAAGTATTTTAAAATCAAAACGAAAAGTCAAAAAAAAACTAGTGTGACTGCTGACCTTAAGGCCAAGTTCGGGACTAGTTTGAGTTCCTGGAAAATTCTGGGGTTTTGGGAATGTATATTCTGTTAAGGAATCAATAGCCTCCAGAACGGACTAATTCCGACGTCGGAGTAGGGAGTTATGACATTCCAAGGTAAGTGCGTAGAAATTGTCCAAAATCTGGAAATCAGATTTGGACCTGTCCCTTATATTAATTTTCTGGAATTATATGTTCAGAATTTGAAAAGGGTTAAAGAATAAAAGTTGTAGCCCCGGAAGTTAGCTTCGCGTGGGCGTAAGAATCACTCAAAAATATTTTGAAACGAATTAGTAACGACTGTTCTAGCAAGAGTGGGTAAAGCTGGAAAAAGTTGAAAACAGTTGCGACCGGGCATTTTTGGGGCATGTTTTGGACTGCCTAAGATATCCGAAATGGGTGGTTCGTATTTTTTAAAAATAACCTACTATAGTGTCTACAACATATTTAAAAATGGAAGCAAACCGATAAGTGAGCAAAAAGTTAAATATTCGCAAAGGCGTCATTTCGTTATGAGGCGTGCACGCCGTGCAGTGTTGTGCTGGTGCAGTTTGCCTGGGCTTATTTGGCTTGCAATTTTGGACAGTCCGGGTTGCTTGATTTCATGGGTTGATAATTTTTATACATAAGGGAATATACTACCTAAAACATACCCAAGATTCAGAAGAATTAAACTAGTGGTTTAGTGGTTAAGAAGTCGCGAAGTGGGCGTTAAGCCAAGGGGGCTACCCAGCCCAGCTGAGCCACGCAGGGCCAAGCGAGGACTTGCTGCTGGTAGCGTTGGGCTGTTTGGCCAGTTTTGGCTCCGCGATGCGATTTTGATATTTTTAACAATTCAGCTCATATCAAGACACCGATACAAATGTATAAAATGATATGGTATTTATAATTTACATATATATATATATATATAAATTATAAATACATTTGATACGTAAACTAAATTACGGATACGTTATGTAAACTCAAGTTTATGTTTAAAAGCGCGAAACGTCTATGTAATGAATATGAATGATTTATAAACAAAGAACATAAGGTATTGATGTTTCTAAAGTTACGTTAAAGCATTTCGAACGTAAAATTAGTATATCAAGCGAAGGTTAGAAGAACAGAATCAAGTAATGACATATGCATAAAACTAATATACATATGAAATGAAACTTCAATTTATTCACGAAAATGAATATTAAGCTATGAAAACGCTATGTAAACTAATGAAATGAGACGTCCATGTATGTGGTTATAAAATGGTTTAGCACATGGACTATTGCGAAGAAATAAAAGCTATGTAAACTAAAGATACAAAAAAATGAGCTATGTATATGTAATAGAAACCATCCATAAACCATATAACCTCAAGTTTACAAATAAAGATAAGAAATATCCGTAAAACGAGTTGTAAATGGTTTATAACTCGAAATGTAAAGCATTTACATACTAAGGCCATGATGGAACCTTTTTGGGCATAAAAGGGTTATAACAAACAAAAGTTTCTAAAGAACCGTGGAATGGTTTTAAGACAAGAACAAAAGATTATAGTTAATGTAAAATAAAATTAGTTTACATTAAGTATGTAAATTTAGTATGTGAAACTAATGTGTGTATGTACGTATACTCAATTTGTGTAGGATCATCACAGAGCAGATAAGTTATAACATTAAACAGCACTCAAAGCAAGTTTTTTAGTTCTGTTGTATTTGTGGATTTACTATTGAGTATGTGAAATCTTTCTCGCATTAGATCTTCATGTATGTGTTGAATTACATACGATATTCTATAAATTGCTAAAGTCAAAATATGACTACGCTAATTGGGTTATGGAACCCAATTTACATGTGATATGAGATAGCATATGTTGTTTGAGAATTTGAGGTGTATAGAGCATGTATAGATGTATTGCATGAAATTATATTGCATAAATGATATGCCTAGTAGAAGAATTATGTTGCATGCAGAGTATATAAAGTGGGTGTTATGTGAAACATGATAGACTACCAAATTTGTTGGGCTGTCAAGCTCAATCTTGCAAAATATAACTTTTGCAGGTTAAGGATTCGATTCGTTATGTCTTGCCATGGGAAGGTTAAAGATTAGAAGCGCAAGTATAAGAATACTATTTTCTTTAACTGAAGTTGTATTAGATTGTGATAACGGTTCACGATATGTGTAATTGGCATCTATGTAAATACTTGAGTTATTCAATAAAACAAAGAAAACTTGTTTTGAGATAAGAATGTGTAGTGGTGATTATTATATGTTGAAAAGTAATATAGTGGCTATATATAAAAGAGGATATGAGTTATATATATATATATATATATATATATATATATATTTGTGACGCCCCCAGAATAAGTCCAGTCAACCCAACTCATTCTGAGTCGCCAAATACATGGTACAGAATTCAAATACAAACTTTGTATCACATGGTCGTACAAAATACGACCACACAACTGTGAGTGTCAATACAAATATGTAGAAAATATTGATATTCAAACTAAGTCCTCATTACAATTATTATCACACTATTTATCAGAAATAGTGAGGACTACTACTGCTCTAACTCGGACCATCACTCTGTCTCCCGACTAGTCCCTGCGACATTCTCATTTCCTGAAGAGGACAACAAATGAAAAGGGTGAGCTCAACTAGCTCAGTAAAGAATATTATGACTAAGATAATGGAAAATAAATTATCGTTAGTCTTCAACAAATCATATAAAAGATAATGGACAACCAACTTTAGATCAATATTCGCATCGAAAATAACAATTCATTAGAAGAGTTAAGCAGAGAATGAAGTCTACTATCTTCTATGATTTAAAAGTCCATCATCAATATTTTATCCCTGTAACATCAATCAATATACATCTCGAATCAAATATTCATCTTTGCACTACAGGCCAAAGATATTCAGTTACATCACCTTTTAGGACTGAGGATGATGAAAAACATTTCAAAGAACGACTCCAGTGAGATAAAAGACAAAGATTAAGGATTCGCATTTTAGTTTATCCAAATTTAAAAATACTCCATAATAATACTTTGTGGAGAAAAATTCAAGAATAAAGCTCAAAACTTAGATCCAATCAAAGATAAGAACTTTAACAAGCAACTTGGACATATAGACGAAAATTTAATTTTTCCGTGAATAGTGCCGTATACGTGAATAGTAACCCTGACGGAAAAAGTAAGAATTTCATAATAAAACCCATGCCAATATTTCTGTATAATGATATTGAAGAGAATAATATCATTTATGAAAGAAAATAACATCCCTTACCTCAAAAGAATAGTACTTCTGGTTGGAATATCGGATATAATACCGAAGAAAACTTGCACTGAATAGCAACACTCAAAGTATTGAAATACTCACAAAAATACGCTCGATATTATAGTGAGAGAAAACTTCTGATTCTGGTGTGATTTTCAATTCTAACCTAAGCACCCTATTTATAGAAAAAACTTAGGATGCCAAAAGAGACTAAATTAATAAAATAATATTATTTTTAAAAAAAATCTCCAGCCGCCGGCTGCTCTTCCAAAATCAGATTTTCAACAAAAGTGGGGCCCACCCATTTAAAAAATATTTATTTTTCGAAACTTCAATAATTCATAACAAATAGCCCCTTTGTCAGAAAAATACAAATTCTATGTCCTTCTATAAGAAATTTAATTCTCTACAACTTTGTAGAAGGAAGTTTTTCCAAATTCCAAACATAAATTATCCGAAATCCATAAACAGATGATTTCTCACACCAAAATACTGATAAAAACACATCAGCACTAATTCCTTCTTTTATATCCACAAAATAAATATTTCCTTATCATATAAATCAATAATTAATTATTCACAAATAATATCACAGAACTACAATATTGACAACCAGGTCGTTCTCAGGAAAGAGGGGGCCTTCTGATAAGGATTTCTCCTTACTGGCGCGCAATTAAATAACCCCTCCTAGACAGAACTTCCTTAGTCATTATCAATAATGCTATCTAATAATATTATTCAAATAATATGAATTATTAAGTTGATAATGTGAAATACTGTGCAATGACAATTATTGAATCAATAATACAAACTATCAACTGTAGTCATTATTGAATCAATCATATAAAATAGCAACGTAGCAATTATTGAGTCAATAAAATATCAATGTAACAATTATTGAGTCAATAATATAAAATATCAACGTAGCAATTATTGAGTCAATAATATAAAATATTGAACAGTAATTACTGTAACAATTATTGAGTAATGACTTCTCACGTAAGACTCAATAATTCAAAATACTGTGCAACACCGCGTATCACTGTATTTTAACCACCGGGTATTTCAACAGTACTAACGGTAACAACTACGCCGTTATTTTATAAAAAGGTTATTTCTGTCGCTTTTTATATCCGACAGTTATTCCGTTGTGGGGTCCACAAATAGCTGCGCCGTCGTACGAATATTCCCCGACAACAAGAATATTCCACGACCAAACGAATATTCCCCGACAACCAGAATATTTTATAACCACTTGCTCATTTTAAAATATTTGCACATTTCACCCATAACTTTCATATTTATCAAATCAACACCTTACTATTTCGAAATAATATATAAAGAAAATTAAATCTTTATTCATAAAAGTTGGGGTCTTACAACCTCCCCTCCTTATGAATTTCGTCCTCGAAATTAACGTACGTACCTGGTATATCGAAAAGGTGAGGATAGCTCGCTTTCATTTTCGATTCCAACTCCCAGGTCATTTCCTCAATTGCATGGTTTCTCCACAAAACTTTAACTTGAGGTATAATTTTCGAGCATAGGACATGCTCTTTCCTATCCAAGATCTTGACAGGTACCTCCTCGTACGTTAAATCTTCGGCTATCTCATCTAGTTCTAACTCAATAATGCGGTTTGGATCCTTCACATATTTACGTAACACGGATATGTGAAACACGTTATGAACACGAGACATGCTTGGAGGTAAAGCGAGTCTATAAGTCACATTTCCTACTCGATCAAGAATCTCAAATGGACCAATAAATCGTAATTTGGTGTCCATAACTTTCTGCAAACTGATCCAAAATCGTGAAGTAAATCTGGGGTCACGATCCGAAACTATGGATACTGGCATGCCATGCAATCTCACAATCTCATTCACGTACATATGAGCAAGACGTTCAAGGGAATAAGTCTCTCGTATCGGCAAGAAATGAGCAGACTTAGTTAATCTATCAACAATAACCCAAATCGCATCTATGCCTTGAGAAACCTTAGGAAGACCCGTAACGAAATCCATCGTAATGTGTTCCCACTTCCATTTCGGAATCTCCAGTGGTTGCAATGGACCCTTCGGTACTTGATGCTCTGCCTTTACACGTTGACAAGTCAAACATCTCGAAATAAACTCCGCGATCTCTCTCTTCATATTGCTCCACCAAAATGTATGTCGGAGATCACGATACATTTTGGTACTCCAAGGATGGATTGCAAATGGTGTGTTGTGTGCCTCCATCATGATTCTATGCTTCAAGTCAGAATCGTTAGGAACACAAAGTCTGGAGTTGACTCGAAGTATTCCCTCTTCATCGATTCTTGCTTCTGGAATGGCACCTTCTTGCACCTTCTTCTTCATCTTCATCAGCTCCGAATCCGTAGCTTGAGCAGCTTTAACTTTATCAATCAAAGCTGGTTCTACGCGTATACTTGACATCATCGCATTCGTTTCCACATATGATCTTCTACTCAACGCGTCAGCTACCACGTTCGCTTTTCCAGGATGGTATTGGATGGTATGATCGTAATCTTTCAACAGCTCAAGCCAACGTCGTTGCCGCATGTTGAGTTCCTTCTGAGTGAAGAAATATTTAAGGCTTTTATGATCTGTATAGATCTCCACTTTCTCTCCGTACAAGTAATGTCTCCAGATCTTCAACGCGAAAACGACTGCTGCCAACTCTAGATCATGAGTAGGATAATTTCTCCCATATTATTTGAGTTGTCGCGAGGCATAGGCTATGACTTTCCCATGTTGCATGAGAACACATCCTAACCCTTTGCCCGAAGCATCGCTGTAAATAACAAATCCATCCGAACCAGATGGTATTGTCAGAACAGGTGCCGAGATAAGTCTTCTCTTAAGCTCTTGAAAGCTCTTCTCGCATTTCTCGCTCCAAACAAATAAAACAGGAGCACCCCAAGGAGACGTACTAGGACGAATAAAATCGATGTCTAACAACTCCTGTAGTTAGACCTTTAACTCCTGAAGTTCAATAGGAGCCATTCGATATGGGGTTTTAGAAATGGGCTTTGTACCGGGCTCAAGGTCGATAAAGAATTCAACTTCACGTTCTGGGGGTAGACCGGGAAGTTCTTCGGGAAATACATCAGGAAATTCATTAACAACGGAAATATCATTCAAATCTGATGTATTCTGGTTTAGATCAGTGACATGAGCTAAGAAAGCTTGACATCCGTTTTTCAATAAACGAATAGCTTTATGATTTGAAATGATATTGACTGATTTTAGTGGTTTGGTGATTTGGATTCGCACAACAGGTTGATTAGGAATATGAAAACTAACAACATTACGAAAACAATCAATTTTGGCATGGTAAGTGGTTAACCAGTCAATTCCTAAAATCACGTCAAATGCAAGTATTTTCAAAGATATAAGATCAACAGGTAAGGTAAGGGTACCAATCTGAATCAAGCAAGATTTGTAAACTGTAGATGTAACAAAGGTTTCTCCCAACGGAGTTTCAACAGATAAGTCAAAGTCTAATTTATCAGAAGTCAAGTTCAAACGTTGAGCACAAGCAGGTGAAATAAAAGAATGGGTAGCATCGGTATCTAACAAGGTGTAAACTTCGCAAGAGTTTATGATCAGCTTACCTGTAATCACCTCGTGTGGATTTCTCGCGTTTTGGGTTGTCACGACAAACGCTCTTCCAAGAATCACCGACTTTGACTTGTTTGCAACCGCCTTTGGAATCACCACCCCCGCTGAGCTTGGTTTCGCTATAGGACAATCTCGAGCTATATGTCCTTCCTTTCCACAGTTATAACATGCTTTGAATTGTTATGGGCAGTTTGGGCTGATATGTCCCTCTTTCCCGCATTTATAGCATACGACCGGTGGTCGTTCTCCTCCCCTAGAAACAGTTGATGCTGGTGCTGATGTCGACGTCTTCACGTTCTCATTGTTGTACCTTCTCTTCTTGAAATCTCCCCCCGATTCGCTTCTTCTACTATCATGGCCACGATTACCACCAGAGTGGTTACCGCTTCTGTCATACTTTCCTCCTCGCTGGTTGTCATTGCTCCGATGACTGCTGCCACCGGTACGACCTTGGTTGTGGTCCCTCGGTTGAACATAATCATTATCTCGTTCTAATAACTGGGCCCTGTTCACTACATCCGAATATAGAGAAAATTTATGAGAAATGAGGTATTGACGTATTTCGGGTTTCAAACCTCTTAGAAACATCCGCGTCATACGTTCCTCATTCTCCACCAAATGAGGTGCAAACCTGGACAGCTCCGCGAACTTAGCCTCGTATTGGGATACCGTCATGTTATTTTGCTCGAGTCTGATAAACTCTACCTCTTTCATGTGACGAATACTTTCAGGAAAGTACTTGTCATTGAACAGTTTCTGGAACGCTTCCCAAGACATCTTGAGTACGGCAGGCCTGGGTACGTTTCACGGATTTCCACCAGTAATCTGCCTCTCCACGGAACATAAACGTGGCGAATGGAACCTTCTGTTCCTCCGTGCATCCCAAGACATCAAATATCTTGGTAATTTGCTTAATCCACGTCTCTGCCTTGATTGGGTCCGGCTTGCCCAGAAATTCTGGTGGTCCTAATTCTTGAACTGCTTGGCAGTGACAATTCGCGAGTTGTTATTATCTTCACTTGTATTTTGCACACGAGTCTCCCTCGTCTGATTTTGCATAAACTGCAAAAAACTTCTAAACATCTCATCGTTTATCGTTTGACCAGCGTTGTTTTCAGGATGAACATTGCCTTCTTGTTGCACGTTCTCCTGGTTAGTGATTAAAGGTGTCTCCACGGTCTCATTCACTTCGTTGTTAACATTCTCAGCTGCCATTTTCAAATACTGCCATAAAACAAGGGTTAATTAAACAAATTAACATATCATATATTAACCCTATGCTCCGACTGACCAATTAAATATCACATAAGCTTAGGTAGGACATACTAGTGAAGGATTTACTCGTCTCTCCCCTCCTAGTTCTATTCCCCGATCTCCGCCAGAGATCATATCCCTAAGCTCTGATACCAACTGTGACGCCCCCAAAATAAGTCCAGTCAACCCAACTTATTCTGAGTCGCCAAATACATGGTACAGAATTCAAATACAAACTTTGTATCATATGGTCGTACAAAATACGACCACACAACTGTGAGTGTCAATACAAATATGTAGAAAATATTAATATTCAAACTAAGTCCTCATTACAATTATTATCACACTATTTATCAGAAATAGTGAGGACTACTACTGCTCTAACTCGGACCATCACTCTGTCTCCCGACTAGTCCCTGCGACATTCTCATTTCCTGAAGAGGACAACAGATGAAAAGGGTGAGCTCAACTAGCTTAGTAAAGAATATTATGACTAAGATAATGGAAAATAAATTATCGTTAGTCTTCAACAAATCAGATAAAATATAATGGACAACCAACTTTAGATCAATATTCGCATCGGAAATAACAATTCATTAGAAGAGTTAAGCAGAGAATGAAGTCTACTATCTTCTATGATTTAAAAGTCCATCATCAATATTTTATCCCTGTAACATCAATCAATATACATCTCGAATCAAATATTCATCTTTGCACTACAGGCCAAAGATATTCAGTTACATCACCTTTAAGGACTGAGGATGATGAAAAACATTTCAAAGAACGACTCCAGTGAGATAAAAGACAATGATTAAGGATTCGCATTTTAGTTTATCCAAATTTAAAAATACTCCATAATAATACTTTGTGGAGCAAAATTCAAGAATAAAGCTCAAAACTTAGATCCAATCAAAGATAAGAACTTTAACAAGCAACTTGGACATATAGACGAAAATTTAATTTTTCCGTGAATAGTGCCGTATACGTGAATAGTAACCCTGACGAAAAAAGTAAGAATTTCATAATAAAACCCATGCCAATATTTCTGTATAATGATATTGAAGAGAATAATATCATTTATGAAAGAAAATAACATCCCTTACCTCAAAAGAATAGTACTTCTGGTTGGAATATCGGATATAATACCGAAGAAAACTTGCACTGAATAGCAACACTCAAAGTATTGAAATACTCACAAAAATACGCTCGATATTATAGAGAGAGAAAACTTCTGATTCTAGTGTGATTTTCAATTCTAACCTAAGCACCCTATTTATAAAAAAAACTTAGGATGCCAAAAGAGACTAAATTAATAAAATAATATTATTTTTTTAAAAAAATCTCCAGCCGCTGGTTGCTCTTCCAAAATCAGATTTTCAACAAAAGTGCGGCCCACCCATTAAAAAAATATTTATTTTTCGAAACTTCAATAATTCATAACAAATAGCCCCTTTGTCAGAAAAATACAAATTTTATGTTCTTCCATAGGAAATTTAATTCTCTACAACTTTGTAGAAGGAAGTTTTTCCAAATTCCAAACATAAATTATCCGAAATCCATAAACAGATGATTTCTCACACCAAAATACTGATAAAAACACATCAGCACTAATTCCTTCTTTTATATCCACAAAATAAATATTTCCTTATCATATAAATCAATAATTAATTATTCACAAATAATATCACAGAACTACAATATTGACAACCAGGTCGTTCTCAGGAAAGAGGGGACCTTCCGATAAGGACTTCTTCTTACTGGCGCGCAATTAAATAACCCCTCCTAGACAGAACTTCCTTAGTCATTATCAATAATGCTATCTAATAATATTATTCAAATAATATGAATTATTAAGTTGATAATGTGAAATACTGTGCAATGACAATTATTGAATCAATAATACAAACTATCAACTTTAGCCATTATTGAATCAATCATATAAAATAGCAACGTAGCAATTATTGAGTCAATAAAATATCAATGTAACAATTATTGAGTCAATAATATAAAATATCAACGTAGCAATTATTGAGTCAATAATATAAAATATTGAACAGTAATTACTGTAACAATTATTGAGTAATGACTTCTCACGTAAGACTCAATAATTCAAAATACTGTGCAATACCGTGTGTTACTGTGCAACATCGCGTATCACTGTATTTTAACCACCGGGTATTTCAACAGTACTAACGGTAACAACTACGCCGTTATTTTATAAAAAGGTTATTTCTGTCGCTTTCTATATCCGACAGTTATTCCGTTGTGGGGTCCTACAAATAGCTGCGCCGTCGTACGAATATTCCCCGACAACAATAATATTCCACGACCAAACGAATATTCCCCGACAACCAGAATATTTTATAACCACTTGCTCATTTTAAAATATTTGCACATTTCACCAATAACTTTCATATTTATCAAATCAACACCTTACTATTTCGAAATAATATTTAAAGAAAATTAAATCTTTATTCATAAAAGTTGGGGTCTTACAATATTCGTATCTACTCTTACAAACTGAATCATAAAATGAATATGATTTTGAGATAAAAGAGAACCTTAAAGGTTGCGATTCAGGGAACGAATAAAAGACAGAAATAAAAGTTTTAAATTATCCACAAATTTATCAATTATATTATTGATAACTAGAACAAGATAGTCGTTAACGCACAAGGTCGGGATTAAGTTAGTCTTGCTTTTAGATTAAGTTAGTCCCGATTTTGGGGTCGTTACAATACGTGTTTGAATAGGGATCATATTTTCTTTGTGGTTGTCCAGGAAAATCATCTACTGCATTCACTTGTCCAATGGACTCCTCTTGAAGAGCTGGGCACATATCAGTTGGATGTCCTACTACCGCACAAATTCCACATATTTTTACTTGTTGTGTATTACCTGCAACCAATTGACGAACAAGAGGTTAAACACTGTAAATAGAAGAAATTTGTACCTCACGAGCATTCTTAGGATGAAAAATCAAGTCTTGTGTCAAATTGTTGGGAATTAGTTGCCACATTTGCAATCAAATTTCTCACAGCCTCGGGAGTTTTATACACCAAAGCTCCCATACTAGCGACATCAATCATACTTCTATCGGTAGACAAAAGACCTTCATTAAAATACTGGATAAGAAGTTGTTCACTAATTTGATGATGAGGATATCTTGCTCATAATTTCTTGAAACGTTCCCAATATTCATGTAGGGATTCTCCATTGTTATGCCTTATACCACAAATGGATTTTCTAATGTTGGCTGCCCTTGAAGCGGGAAAATATTTTTCTAGAAACAATCTCTTTATCCATTCCCATGTGGTGATACTTTCAGAGGGTAGATAATATAGTCAATCCTTAGCCAAATCTTTCAAAGAATATGGAAAGGCTTTCAATTTGACTTGTTCTTTCGTTACTCCGGTAGGCTTCATACTCGGGCATACCACATGAAACTCCTTAAAATGTTTGTGGGGATCTTCACCTGCCAGACCATGGAAAATGGGTAAGAGATGTATTAGTCCAGATTTTAATTTAAAAGGAGTATTAACATCTAGATTAGGAAATGTTATGCATAAAGGTTGTTGAGCCAAATCAAGGGTTGCAAGCTCTTTCAAAGTTCGATTCTCTATCATGACTTCATTCTCTTCAAGATTTCGCCAAGATGTCTTCTTTAATCTGCGTATAGTCCTCTCTATCTCTGAATCACACTCTAAATCACCTTGATTAGTAGATAGAGTTTTGGTCATAAACAATCAAGAATACTCAATTAATCTATGAAAAACAACTAAGGGAAAGAGATTTTTTTTTAAAATTACTAAAACCAAATAAAAATCAGAAAGCACAAAAATAACTAGAATCAGTTCCCCGACAACGACGCCAAATTTTGGTGTGTTGTCGCAAGGCAACCAAAAATAAAACCTTACTCCAAAAAATATTTATTTAGTAGTGCAAGCAAGAGTCGATCCCACAAAGAATGATTAGTATAGTTTTATGCTTTGTGAATCAATTTGGGGGGTTTTGAGTGTTGTTGATAAAAGTAACCTAGTAATTGAATAACACAAAATAATTTAACGAAATAAATCAGGAAAACGAGCCTTGGATTAAGTCAAATTCCACCTTCAGGAATTTACACGGATCATTGACACAAGCATAAACAATTATTATTTTGAATATTCACCGTTGGAATTACTTTCGTGTCTTACCTTAATTTTTAGTTAGATAGAAACAAACGATCTAAATAACCCTAACTACTACACAACTTTAGACAAGCAATGAAAGTTTAATCTAGTAGCAACTTTAAGAGATAGAAAAACCGATGAAGTTAAACAACACAAGCACAAGCGGTTGCATTTAATTTAGTTGATTATTCTTCCTAAGATATAACAATTTTCTAATATGCAGTTAATTATTAACCTTAGTTGCTTCACAAATTTGAGTGACCAAACAATTACGAATTTGATAGCTAATTTAGCAGTAGATTTCAACGAATAATAAGGGTTAAATGCTTTCCAAATCACTGTACTATATGTCAACTTACAGATGGGTCACTGAACCGTTTTTTCTTACAGTCAACTCACTGAACTACATTTTTCTAACACAACGTTGGTAAATCTGTTAAGTCAGTTGACTTTAGACGGAATTGAACAAAAATAATTTCCACGTGTAAAATTTTAATGATGTGGCACTGTTTTGTCCATGTGGCCAATATGAGGTGGATTGGGAGGGAAAATCTCCCACCAATCTAACAGATGATGGACCCACAAGGGGATTAAAAGCAATTCAGCATTCATTTTGTGTCCAAATTCGTTATAAAATAGATTAAGGCAAGTGAGCCCTAAGCCAAAACTTCCAAAGTAATCTCAGCATTCAATTGATCGATCAATTGAAAATCGAAACAAAATCGAATTTTTGGGAGATCTTAGTGTGATTCACGTTGGTTAGAAGTGGTGACTTGCTTGATATCAACGTTCGACAGGTATATCCCAACCGATGGTCCCCTTTTGTATTATTCAATGTTCTTTCTTGTCTTATTCGTTACTGATTCTTGTTTTACACATATAAAATCATTCTTTACTAAATATTGGTCTTCTTTTGTCCTCTGTAATTAGTTTCAACATTCCTTCAAATGTTGGTTATGCCATATGCTCTGTTTTTTTCATCAAAATTTATTTATAGGTAAATATTGCTTATTTACCTATTATAAACAAGTTTTAATATTGGTCCTCTGCTAAATATTTCACTAGCATGTTACAGATGGATACTGTTGTTCAATTTAATGTACACCATGGTGGGAAGTTCATCTATGCTCCCTTATGTGAGTATGTGGGAGGTACAATTTATCATATGCCACGTTTGGACGCTGATTATATTTGTATGGGTGCTATTAATGACTTAGCTACTGAACTTAGTTATCATCCTCAATCAAGTGTTTATTTTAAAACTGATGGAGTAGATATAAATAATGGGGTTAGACTTGTTTATGATGATGCTAGTATAAGAGATATGGTTAATATTTGTTTGCCACATGGTGTAATTGATGTCTATGTAGACCATGTATTACCATATAATCTTGATCAAACCTCTATATTAGTGAGTATAATAGTAACCATGTGACTGATAATGTATGTGATATTGTGGATGATAATGTGACTGATAATGTGGCTGGTGGTGAGGGTGAGGCTAAGGGTCAGGGTCAAGGTGAGGGTCAAGGTGAGGCTGAGGTGAGGGTCAGGGTGAGGGTCAGGGTGAGTGTGAGGGTAATGATGGGGATAATGAAGACAATGTGACAGTTGATAATGTTAGAGATCGAAAAATATCTAAACAAAATGAGAGTGTGAAAAGGAGGGGTCAGAGGAGGTCCAAAAGGGTAGTTGAGAGTGATAGTGCTGAGGAAGATGATAGTACTGATGATGACATCAATCATGAAGAGTGTAGTGATGATGAATTGGTAAAGGCTAGGAGGAAAGCTAGGGAATTTAAGATGGATATGAGAAAGAATGTGGATGAGGAAGGTGGAATTGAGGGAGAGGAAGGGGGTAATGATGTACAGCAAGGAAAAAATCAGGGAGACAATGTGGAAGATAAAACTGCAGATGTAGAGGATATGAGAACAGATAATGCTAGGGGCAATGAAAGGCAGGTGCAACAGGTTGAGGGTGATGGGAACCAATCTGCAGAAGGAAGAACCACTTCAGACAGTGAGGCAGGTGAGAAAGAATGGCATAGTGAGTATGATAACAGTGATGTCGTGTGCTATGTAGGGCCTATTCCTAGTAAGAAAAAAGCGAAAATAGTTGAGGCTTTCAACTCTAAGATAAAAAAGAAGTTCATTAAGTTCAAGCAGTACATGACATTTTGCAGCATTAGGGAGTTTAAAGCTGCCATAAGAGACTACTCTATTGCTAATGGGAGGAAGTTGTGGTATCCAGTTAATGACTCCATAAGATGTCAAGTGAGGTGTGAGAAAGGATGCCCTTGGAGGTTGTGGGCTAGTTACATACAAGGGACTGATACATGGCAAGTGAAGTCTATTTTGGACACTCACAATTACTGTAGGACCTTCAAAAACAAGCTGGCTACAGTGAAGTACTTGGCAGAGTACTATGGCAATAGGATTAGGAGGAATCCCAGTTGGAAACTAAGGGAAATGCAAGAAGAAATCAAACTTAAACTAAAGTTGGATGTGACAGAGGTTAAGTGTATGAGGGTTAGACAGTTGGCATTGCAAGAGATTCAACAGGTAATGAAGGACCATTATGCAAGGGTGTGGGATTTTGGTAGTAAGATAGTAAAGAGTAACAAAAACAATACAGTTGATATCAAGACAACTCGATTGAATCCAGAAGATGTGCCTAGATTTAAAAGGTTTTATGTATGTTATGATGCATTGAAAAAGGCTTGGAAAGAAGGATGTAGACCAGTTCTTGGTTTGGATGGTTGCTTTTTAAAAACAGTTTGTGGTGGTCACCTCTTGTCTGCAGTTGGTAGGGATGGAAACAATCAAATGTTTCCAATAGCTATGGGGGTGGTGGAATCTGAAAATTTGGATAGCTGGAATTGGTTCCTCAGTTTGTTGGTAACTAACTTGGATTTGGGGGATGGGTATGGGATCACTCTCATATTTGATCAACAAAAGGTGACTGTTAACATTTTTAACTTTCATTCATGTTCTGTTTTAACAAGTTGTGCATATTTTAACTAGTTCAATGATAAATGTTTGCAGGGACTGAAGGCAGCTATTCAGGACCTTCTTCCTCATGCAGAGCATAGAAACTGTGCAAGGCACATCTATGCAAATTGGAGGAAAAAGTATCCCTCACAAGCACTGAAACATGGATTCTGGGAGGCAGTCATGGCTACACACCCTGTGGCTTATAAAAGGGCAATGATGGATGTAAAAAGGTTGTCTCCTCTTGCACATTACAAGCTAGCTGAGCAAGATCCAAAGGTCTGGTCCAAAGCATTTTTCGAGACTCATTCAAAAACTGACAGTGTAGAGAACAATATGATTGAGTGCTTTAATGCATGGATAATTAAGGCAAGATATATGCCAGTTCTTCAAATGTTAGCAGAAATTCATGACCAACTTATGGTGAGGTTGCACCAAAAGAGAGATGCAATGCTAAAGAGTGAGGAGTTGATATGCCCAAGGATTAAAAAGAAGTTAGATGAAAACATTTTACAATCTGCACACTGTGATGCTCTATGGGATGGACAATCCAAGTTCCAAGTGAAGGAGAGAGGTAAGGGAGGGTACACTGTCAACTTAGAGCAGAGAAGTTGTGCATGTAGAGTGTGGGATTTAACAGGAATCCTTTGTGCTCATGCAGTTAGAGCCATTCATGCTATATATGAAAACCCTATAGAATATGTTTCTAAGTGGTACACTAAGGATACATATATCAAGACTTATTCTCACACTCTAGAAGTTCTAACTGGGGAAGACTTTTGGGATTTTACTGAGTGTGATATAATGCTGCCACCACCAATGAAGAAAAAATTGAAGGGAAGGCCACAAAGATTGAGAAGGAAGGAGCACTGGAAGATGGGACTACTAGCAACACTGTGGCTAGGGTGTCAAGGATAGGGAGGAAGATGTATTGTAGCTTGTGCAAGGAAGGGGGTCACAATCGACTTAGATGTCCAAATCACCCAACTCTGCCTGGACACAGAAAAGAAAAGCAGGTAATTCACACTATATACCTACGTTGTGTTTCTCTGTTTCTACATATATGCTTGCCACAATCAAATATGATATACCTATTATATATTGCTTTATAGGCTAGTCCTATTAAAAAGGGAAAAGAGATAGTGGTCCAAAGCACTGATCCCAAGGAAGATGCAAGTGGCAATGTAAGTTTCTTAAATTGAATGCATCAATGTTTTTTTTTTATATAGCTATTAGCTCTGTTTTTTACATGTTTTTTTGTGATAGGTGGTTGGCACTGCTAAGGGAAAGGAAAAGGTGGTTGACACTGCTAAGGGAAAACAAAAGGTGGTTGACTCAGGAAAAGAAAAGAAAAAATTTATATTTGTAAGTACAAGTTCATTCATTCGAAATATTGTATTAATTTCACTTAGGGTAACTAATAATGAGTTGTATTGTAGATGCCAACTCCAAGACTTGTAAGGAAGAAGTAGTCTTCACAAACAACAGTCCAAGGATGCACTCCACCTGCTTCTACACCACCAACCAAGATGAATACAAGGAAAAGGCAAGCAAGTCAACAAACTTCACAGAATTCAACTAGTAGGCCATTCAAGGCACCAAGGAAGAAAGGTGGAACCCCTGCTAAATAGTTGCAGGATAGTTATCTAAGTAGTTTAGTAGGTATGTGGTGTAGCCCTGTTTTGGTATAGGTATCTTAACTTATGTAATCTTTTGGTATGACTTCTTATTTAGTGTACCTTGACTGCTGGAATATGGGGAATACTTTTGGGGGGAAAATTTGTATATTTTTGAAATTATTATGGGCTAGTTAATGTGGAAAGACATACAGGGATTTTGTAAGAACCACTTGTTACTGATTGAAGATGTGTTATAACAAAAATCTCTTTTCCCTTTTGAGGTAACACAGTTCTACTTTAATGTGTTGTTGTTGGTTGCCTTTTATTGTTGTATGGTTATGGTTGCAAAAAGACTTAATATGGTTGCCTTTTATTGTTGTATGGTTACACACTTGGCAGAGTTAGTTCCTTTAACAACAAAACAGAGCTAAAAAAACAACAATAACATGACAACACAACCACCATTTAGTTCCATACATGAGTCTATTTCTAACAACAAAACAGAGCTAACTGCTCAGCTTCTTCATTTACTTTCATCCATAAATACAGTCATACATGACTTACAATCATCAACTCTTAGACATCTCTGAATTCACAACACTGATAATAACACTACAAGTGTTTCCCCAATGTTGTTCTACCTTACTATTACTAAAACAAACAGAAAAATGAACCATGAACAAATTAAAATGATGCACATTTTCTTGAGTTTTTTAGCTGACTGAACATTTTCCATAATCAACTTTGTTACCCCTTTTAACTCACTTCCATCTTCAATCAAGCACTCTTTTATCCCTTTTAACTCACTTCTATCTTCAATCAAGCTACGCCTTTGTATTTCTTCATTAGCAGCTATGAGCTCATCCCTCAATTTTTTTATTACTTCCCTTGATCTTTCAGTGAATGGAGGATCACACCACTTGAAAAATCCACAATACCTATTTTTATCCTTGTCAACAAAACAATAAAACAAAAATTTAGTGAGGGAAAATGTGCTAAAACAAACGACTCTGGTGAAGGAAAATTAGGTACAACACAAAAAAATCAAGAAGAAAAATTTATTGCTCATTGACTTACCTTGTATCTGCTACATCCAAAAAATCTTCTTCCTGGATTTAGGGTTCCTTCTTTCCAAGCTTCCCACATGGGTGCAACTATGCCACAACGACAAACGATTGGAGAAGAAAATGTAGACTCGCGCTCAGAATCTGAAGATTTACTCACCGATTTCCTTTTGTAAGAAGTGTTTACTCCACTTGAGGTAGTCATCTCAAGAAACGCAAGCTTGATTGTTAGTGGCACTTGATTTTGTGTTCGACTGAATGCAAGAACCACCATGAACCCTTAATTTTTTCCCCTTCTGCAACTAGTCGTTATATATCTGTAATGATTTGTTGGGATGTGTCGGATCTTTATTGGGTGGGTCGGATCTTTCTTGGGTAGGTTAGTTTTTCATGGGTGGGCTATAGCTTAGGTGTTAAATTGATTTACACGTAGGCTCCAGCTAGGATTACACGTCAGCTTCTCGTCAGTCAACAAACGTCTGTTACAAAAATTCAAATTTGTGTTAGAAAAATGTAGTTCAGTGAGTTGACTGTAAGAAAAAACGGTTCTGTGATCCATTTGTAAGTTGACATATCGTACAGTGACTTGTAAATCATTTAACCCTTTTTAGCGCATAGTTTGTGTACAAAATAAGAGGATTCGATAGATAGATCACCCTCCTGCGTATATTTGATCAATTGACCAAAGTTAATTTCATGCTAATACAATGAAGAAAAAAAACCTATAATATAACCAAATCCTTATCTATAATATGTTATCGTTTAGAATATTTCAAAATGTTCACTAATAATACGCTCATAATTAATTTCTTTCAAATGAATCAATAATGTTTCTACATGAAGATCTGGGTTTCTTTGAGTCATAAAAAAAAAGGTGAGGAAAAGAAACCCTGATTCACCAATATTGAAAAAAATATCTTGCCACCTTGATGAGTGCAAAATATTATCCTGTAACAAATCTTGACATACATCTACAGAGCCCTGAGTCACCAATTAGCATACATCTACACAAATGCAAAAATTAGCATGATGACGGACTAAAGAAAGATTTAGGAGATGGTCTACTATTTCAGCAAAAGAAAGATAAAATATAAAGATTTGCTGCCAACAAAAAACGGCTGATAATCTGATAAATACATAGATAATAAATATTAGCAACCAACAAAAACCATAATTAACTGCCAAGCTGGTCTGATAGATATTGGACTTCGTGGCAATACGAATGAATCAACCAATTAGACATGTTCATTTGTCCTCATAGTAGTCGAAATTGTAGACTCGTCCTCGTAGTAGTTGAAATTGTGGACCACATTCATATCACGCCAGATCTCTTTTTCCAAATCTCCAGCAAAGGGAAAATCCATATCCTCCCGCGCTCCAAATTCACGACGCCACGCTTTTGCGACGAGCATTCCTCCTCGTTCAAACGCAACAAGTGCAGTTCCTTCAGCCAACGTGTACATAAAAACTTGACCTAATATCTGGCGTGCAAGCGAGGGGGTATCATGGAAATGATGCAGCAACCATGGGAAATCTTCCCCACACACCTCATTATTGTAGGCAGGTTGCTCGCTCCTCAAGCAGACATGGATCACCTCAAACTCGTCATCTTTGCTCTTTTTCTGCAAATACTTCTCTTTTAGCGTGGCTAGGAACCTGGCAGATCTGATGACATTCCTCGTCTCAATAATTAGTAAGACTCTCTTCTCTATCATCAGTTTAAAAACATCAATCTACCAAGCAAAATCAACATAAAAGTTAGAAAACCCCGCAACAAATATAGAACTTAACAATGAAAAGTCCTAGAGTTTACAGAGCTAAACAAAGAAATTTTCTAATTGAATGCAACAGCAATTTTGCAACTTAGAGTAACAATCCCACTCCATCGTCTCAATTATATCCTGGGGGAAAAACAACTATTTTTATAAAATAAAATAATTAATAAATGAGCAACGGATGAAAAAACTTCCTAAGACCAGAGGAGAAGTATTAAAAATGGGTAAAACAACTTTCCAAGACCAGAGGAAAATTTTTAAAAATGGATAAAACTATGGGCACCAGATGGAAAACACAGATATAAAAAGTTGCATCTGAGGGGTAGTATACAAAAAATGAACCTTGAACCCCAGATGCAACTTTCTTTATACAAAATGTATAGAATATAGTTGATTCCACATTTTTTTCAATGTTTACCATCCAATGCCCCAATCATTATTATTAAAACATCTACCAGACTACACAACGTCAAAAAGAACTTACCACGGACCCATCTTGTCCTCTCAAGACAATTGGAGCCAAGAGTGGATCCAGCATCAATTTTTTTGCTTTCTCGGTCTCCAACTCGAGAACTCTCTCCCGGGTGAATGGGTACGCTTCAATCCCAAAATTCATCAAGATGTCGCAGCCAAATATTCCGACAAATTTCCCATGAGGCCCAATAATTACAAGAGTAGGATCTGGAATATCTGGCCCATTCAGCAAATAGGGATAGTCAAAAATGCGTGCCACCTTCTTACATTTAGGGTCTTTGAAAGGGAGCGCCAGCCAAGGCATATTCTTGAATCTTGTATTGAATGAGTCTTCACTTACACAGTCAAAAGTACTCGCTGTGCTGTGAAGGTAGACAAGCACAACCTCAAAATCTACACGACGTTTTGCCAACTGTTTGTACACCCGCTTAAGTTTTTTTGTGAGTTTCTCTGTTAAACCATCTTCGTATAAATAGAGTGCTACTACCTTATCTTCAAGATTCCCAATAGGTACCTGTCAAAATACAAGTAGCCACGTAAGTTATCACTGAAATCTACAGATGATTATCTAAATAAATTGGGAACTACTCGTTCTGTACAAATATTAGATATACATCTATAAATCGACAACTTTTTAAAGAAAATTTAATTTCTCCAAACACATCTCAAACATTTGATAAAAATGTAATAGTGATGGCGTGATACGACTCAGTCTACCTAGAATATAAGTAATATTGTGTTAGAATATAAATATAAGGAATGATGTGTAAGAATATAAATATAAGTAATGATCTATTAGAATATAAGTAATGATATAAGTAACTTCATATTAATTCATGATGGGCACATTGCAAAATTGTCCCCTCATGTTGACACATAATTGCACTATAGCCGCTAATGTTTCAATGTTTGCAATGTCATAGCCAAAATTTAATATATTCTTTTTTTGCGAATTTGTCCCCTTTTAACCAATTTTGGTCAATATAAGCATGTACATGTGGGAATTAATAGCCAAAATAGTCAAATTGCACATTAAAATATACTCCTTCCGAACAGAGGGTATAACAGTAGGCACAAACATTAGCTATGACATTGCAAAAAAATTGAAACATTAACGTCCATATTGCAATTCAGTGGACAGTTTTTCAATTTGTCAATTTATAATCTAAAATTATAAATATATCTCTTAATTTTAAAGCAGGTAAAACAGATAATTGTATTTCTAATTTTGGGACGGAACAAGTACAGACTTGGAGAGCAGAATGAAATATTATGTGATGATTCCTATTTCCTTTACAATAGATTGTCATACCTGCTTCCCTTTGTTTGAGATGAGATAATCACGTTCAGGGGTGGCCAAGAGTGTTTTCAAGGAGATCTGCTTATTCAATGCCTCATCTTCAGAAATTAGGGATTGCATCCTTTCGTAGCTGAAAGGAAAAGCTTCAACTCCATACTTTAGGAGGATTGAACCAGCACCAGCAGCAAAGCAATGCAAAACCTTGCCTGTTGGATCAATAATAAATGGAGAAGGCAATTCATGAATACCAAACCTTGTTAACAATTTTTCCCCAGATGGTAAATCCGAATATGGAATGCAAGGCCATGGCATATTGGCAAACTTTTCTTTAAAAACTTGTTCAGGGTCGTTCTGAAGTGTTTTGTTATCTATAATTGGCACCCAAACAACCTCAAAAGCATTTTTGGCCTGTATCTCAGTGTATAAGTCTATCAAGTCTATGGTTGCCCATTGCTCACGTATATAATTATATGAAAGCGATCCAAAATATATAATTATAACCTTGCCTGCCAAATGCTCAGCCTTAACCTACAACACAAAAACAAACATATATTAACATGGAAAGCTATAGACGCTTACACTGTCGAATATAATCAGCTAATTAAGATAAAAATTACTAGTAAGGAAACTACAAACTAAAATTTATGAATTCCTAATGATATTTAGTAATATAAAAACCAAAATTCTTGCTTTATGAATTCCACATGATATTTAGTAAGATAAAAACCAAAATTCAGCAAGAGAAATTAACAACTACTCCACTAGAATAATACCTTGTCGCCATTGAATTTGACGAGGTAATCCCTCTTTTTGGTGAAGAGAAGATCAGAGATATTAACATAATCTCCTGCTTTAATGATCTCAGGTTCTACCTGATTCTTCTTCTTCCCCTGCTTCTCCTTCATCTCAGGTTCTACCTGATTCTTCTTCTTCCCCGTCTTCTTCTTCTTCTTCTTCATCATCTCAGGTAGAACCTGATTCATCTTCTTCCCCTTCTTCTTCGCATCAGTTTTTAGTTTTAGGGTTGAACATCTTCCGATAGAGGGGCTTAACCGGAAACCTCTCGCCGTCGCCGCTATCTTAGTCATCGGAGCAGATCCTCTTTTTATTTTCTACTCCTCCCCTACCTATATATGTATATGTTGTAGTATAAGATAATAGTAGTACCTATTATATACTCACTGTACCGTATTTACTAGGGCTTTGTGTTTGTCTCAATTTATGAACTCCGACCCGGATTCGAATTCGGATTTGACGATGGTTTATTTTGATCTTCGTCTTTTTGGGACCGATTAGCATAAAGTTAACTTTCATTAATTAACCAAAATAATATCCGACATGTAGGTCGAGATGTGTCAGTACTTTATTGGTCAATTAATTAACTTATCATACAATTAACCTCATGATAACCCGATTCGTCTTTCTTCTACAATTAAATCTAAATAAGCCCCACTAACCTAAAAAATTCAATTGAAGAAACAAAATTTAAAATTCGAATTAATTAATTCAAATAGCTGAGAAATGTTCTAGTTGAGAAGAATTGTGTATGTTAAAAGGTTTAGACATAATGATCAAGATTAGGAATCCCACAACAATCCAAGGTCTAATAGAATTTGAACTCCCGTAATATATAAAAGGTTTAGACATACAACCAAACGTACACAATTCTTTTCCGCTATTAAGTATAGAGCATCTCTCATTTTTTGAATGAATAATGTCAGAGGTCTCAAATTTTTTGTCTCAAATAATATGATACTGTCAGAATTAATGGCATAACCAATTACATAAAATCTATTTAACCAATGTTATATTAGGGTGTAAACGAATCGAACCGAAACGAACAAATAGTTACTCGGATTTGACTCGAAAAATAAATTGTTTACTCGAATTCGATTTAGATTCGAATTGTATTTAAAGAACTCTTCTCAGATTCGACTCGGCTCGAATATTTAATCTAAAATTCAATATGACTCGAATCGAATTATATTTAAACTACTCGTGAACTTCGAATTCAAGCTCGAATTCGAGTCTCTACATATTAAGGTTGTGTTTGATAAATCTGGCGATTAAGATCTGAATAATTATGATGTCTTAATAAATTAGATCATCTGAATGGTTATGAGGTCTGAATCTAAAAAACTGTTTGATAACTAAAAAGTAAGTTGTCTCTTAATGACACTATTTTACTATTTTAAAGGGTAAATTTTTATTTAATAATTTTAAATATTCAATTTAATAAAAATGAGTGAATAATATTGTTGAATATATTTATATAAAAAAAATTATCAAAAAAATTTCATTAAGAGGTACCTCTTAATTATTAAGATTTTATTTTCTGTCTTACCGATTAAGAGGCATTCAGAGGTAACAAAAAACAAACAAACAGCATCATGCCTCTTAGCGAATAAGAGACAGTCCATTAAGAGGCAATCAGATGTAAACAAACAGCACCTAAGTAACTTTATAATACATATAGTTACCAATTGAACTTATTATTTTGCTTAGAAATTAAAAAATATATTTACAATTAAACTTTATAAATAAAAAATAATTAAATAAAAATAAAAATAAAATATTATTACTATTTATTCTAATTTTATTAAATTGTGCACATATTATAAGAGAGTGTATCGAATATATATCAACCGAGTATGTATTGAATCATGATCAAAAATTCAAATAGTTTGAATACAAAACGAGTCGAGTATAACCTTACTCAGATTCTACTTGTATTTGTATTCAAATTTTTTGTTGTGCTCAAATTTGGATCATATTATTAAGAATAAAATACAATTTGCAGCCCAAAGCCTCCAAGTTTTTAACGGGTGAAAATGCATCACAAAATTCTTTTTAGCTCAAAAAAATGTACCCCAAAATTCGGTGTGATAATCAAGGTGCACCCTCACTTTTGCACGATTATAACATCGAAAACAATTTTGGAATGCACTCAGATACGTTTTAAATATTAGGGTAAAAATCTCAACAACCCTACAAACTCTAGAGTTCAAATTGTATTTTAATTTATTATTAACGAATCTGAGTCCCGCTCACATTTTTTCGAATCGAACTCAAACTGTTTAGTTCGATTTACAACCTTATGTTATGGTGATACATCATTTGAGATCAAAAATATGAGACCACTAACATCACCTTTTTTGAATAAATTTGGGTTTTAGTATATTTTTTTGCTTTGATTAACATTTTTAAGGTTAGTGGGCTGATTTAGATTTAATTGTGTTTTCGAATTAATTTGGGTTTTAACATTTTTCTTTAATTACAAATTTGAAGGTCAATGGGCTGTTATAGATTTAATTGTAGGAGGAAGGAAACTAAATACAGGGGCCCTAATTCACAAACGGGAAAGGGACCAACACAAAATCCAAGTCCACAAGGAACAGGTTGCTATAAATACTACATAATACTACTACTTCATAGGAGTATTACATTATAGATAGGTAGGGGAGGAATAGAAAATAAAGCTATAAATATTATAAGGAATTTTTTAATACGTGCACATGCTAAGCACACAGTTCAAGAGATTATTTTTTTGAATTGTGTTTATATTCCCTTGGACTTGGTGTAAATACAGAAATCAAAAGAATATGCACACAGTTCAAAGGAATATTTTCTTGAACTGTGTGCTTAGCATGTGCCTTTAGGGCACATGTTAAGAGGACCATATTATAATACATATTACCCTATACAATTTCACATGTTACTGAGAAAATATTCCAGAGAAAATTATAAATAGAGTAGCTTGCCTTGTGGAACAATGTCAATTCCCAAAATAAAAAGAGGGTCTGATCTGATGACGAAGATAGCGGCGACGGCGAGAGGTTTCCGGTTAAGCCTACAACCGAAAACTGACGTAAAAAAGAAGAAGAAGAAGCAGGGGAAGAAGAAGAAGGAAGAATCTGAGATTGTGCATCAAATGTAGGATTAAATAGTATCCTGTAACTAATCTTGACATACATCTACAGAGCCCTGAGTCACCAATATTAAAAAAGGAGACCAACAGAAAGACACAAATGCAAAAACTAGCATGATGACGTACTAAAGAAAGATTTAGGATATGGTCTACCATATTACCATTTAGCAATAGAAAAGATAAAATATAAAGATTTGCTGTCAACAAAAAAAGGCTGACAATCTGATAAATACATATATAAATATTAGCAACCAATAAAAACCATAATTAACTGCCAAGCTGGTCTGATAGATATTGGACTTCGTGCCAATACGAATGAATCAACCAATTAGACATGCTCATTCGTCCTCATAGTAGTCGAAATTGTAGACCATATTCATATCACACCAGATCTCTTTTTCCAAATCTCCAGCAAAGGGAAAATCCATATCCTCCCCCGCTCCAAATTCACGACGACATGCTTTTGCGACGAGCATTCCTCCTCGTTCAAATGCAACAAGTGCCGTTCCTCTAACCACCGTGTACATAAAAACATGACCTAATATCTGGCCTACAAGCGAGGGGATATCATGGAAATGATGCAGCAACCATGGGAAATCTTCCCCACACACCTCATTATTGTAGGCAGTTTGCTCAGCCCTCAAGCAGATATGGATCACCTCAAACTCGTCATCTTTGCTCTTTTTCTGCAAATACTTCTCTTTTAGCATGGCTAGGAACCTGGCAGATCTGATAACATTCGTCGTCTCAATAATTAGTAAGACTCTCTTCTCCATCATCAGTTTAGAAACTTTAATCTACCAAGCGAAATCAACATAAAAATTAGAAAACCCTGCAACAAATATCGAACTTAACAATGAAATGTCCTAGAGTTTACAGAGCTAAACAAAGAAATTTTCTAATTGAATGCAACAACAATTTTGCAACTTAGAGTAACAATCCCACTCCATCGTCTCAATTATATGCTGGGGAAAAAAACAACTATATTTATAAAATAAAATAATTAATAAATGAGCAACGGATGAAAAAACTTTCTAAGACCATAGGAGAAGTATTAAAAATGGGTAAAACAACTTTCCAAGACCAGGGGAAATTTTTTAAAAATGGATAAAACTATGGGCACTAGATGGAAAACACAGATATCAAAAGTTGCATCCGGGGGGTAGTATCCAAAAAATGAACCTTGTAACCCAGATGCAACTTTCTTTATACAAAATGTATAGAATATAGTTGATTCCACATTTTTTCCAATGTTTTCCATCCAATGCCCCAATCATTATTATTAAGACATCTACCAGACTACACAACGTCAAAAAGAACTTACCTCGGACCCATCATGTCCTCTCAAGACAACGTTTGGATCCAAGAGTGAATTCAGCTTCAATTTTTTTGCTTTCTCGGTCTCCAACTCGAGAACTCTCTCCCGGGTGAATGGGTATGCTTCAATCCCAAAATTCATCAAGATGTCGGAGCCAAATATTCCGACAAATTTCCCATGAGGCCCAATAATTACAAGAGTAGGATCTGGAATCTCTGGCCCATTCAGCGAATAGGGATAATCAAAAATTCGTTCCACCTTCAAACATTTAGGGTCTTTGAAAGGGAGCGCCAGCCAAGGCATATTCTTGAATCTTTTATTGAATGAGTCTTCACTTACACGGTCAAAAGTACTCCCTGTGCTGTGAAGGTAGACAAGCACAACCTCAAAATCTACATGACGTTTTGCCAACTGTTTGTACACCCGCTTAAGTTTTTTTGTGAGTTTCTCTGTTAAACCATCTTCGTATAAATAGAGTGCTACCACCTTATCTTCAAGATTCCCAATAGGTACCTGTCAAAATACAAGTAGTCACGTAAGTTATCACTGAAGTCTACAGATGATTATCTAAATAAATTGGGAACTTCTCGTTCTGTACAAATATTAGATATACATCTATAAATCGACAACTTTTTAAAAGAAAATTTAATTTCTCCAAACACATCTCAAACATTTGATAAGAATGTAGTAGTGATGGCTTGATACGACTCAGGTCTACCTACAATATAAGTAATGACATGTTAGAATATAAATATAAGGAATGATGTGTAAGAATATAAATATAAGTAATGGTTTATTAGAATATAAGTAATGATATAAGTAACTTCATATTAATTCATGATGGGCACATTGCAAAATTGTCCCCTCATGTTGACACATAATTGCACTATAGACGCTAATGTTTCAATGTTTGCAATGTCATAGCCAAAGTTTAATTTATTCTTTTTCTGCGAAACTGTCCCCCTCTAACCAATTTTGGTCAATATAAGCATGTACATGTGGGTATTAATAGGCAAAATAGTCAAATTGCACATTAAAATATATTCCCTCCGAACAGAGGGTACCGTATAACAGTAGGCACAAATTAAAACATTAGCTATGACATTGCAAAAAATTTGAAACATACGTCCATATTGCAATTCAATGGACAGTTTTTCAATTTGCCAATTTATAATCTAAAATTATAAATATCTCTTAATTTTAAATCAGGCAAAACAGATAATTGTATCTCTAATTTTGGGACGGAACAAGTACAGACTTGGAGAGCAGAATGAAATATTAAGTGATGATTCATTTACAATAGATTGTCATACCTGCTTCCCTTTGTTTGAGATGAGATAATCACGTTCAGGGGTAGCCAAGAGTGTTTTCAAGGAGAGCTGCTTATCCAATGCCTCATCTTCAGAAATTAGGGATTGCATCCTTTCGTAGCTGAAAGGAAAAGCTTCAACTCCATACTTATGGAGGATTGAACCAGCACCAGCAGCAAAGCAATGCAAAACCTTGCCTGTTGGATCAATAATAAATGGGGAAGGCAATTCATGAATACCAAACCTTGTTAACAATCTTTCCCCAGACGGTAAATCCGAATATGGAATGCAAGGCCATGGCATATTGGCAAACTTTTCTTTAAAAACCTGTTCAGGGTCGTTCTGAAGTGTTTTGTTATCTATAATTGGCACCCAAACAACCTCCAAGCCCAAATTTTTGGGCTGTATCGCAGTGTATAAGTCTATCAAGTTTTTGGTTGCCCATTGCTCATCTAGATAATTATATGAAAGCGATCCAAAATATAAAATTATAACCTTGCCTGCCAAATGCTCAGCCTTAACCTACAAAACAAAAACAACTAGATATTAACATGGAAGGTTATAGACGCTTACACCGTACAAAAACCACTGTCAAATATAATCAGCTAATTAAGATAAAAAAAACTACTAGTAAGGAAACTAAAAACTAAAATTTATGAATTCCTAATGATATTTAGTAATATAAAAACCAAAATTCTTGCTTTATGAATTCCACATGATATTTAGTAGGATAAAAACCAATATTCAGCAAGAGAAATTAAACTACTCCACTAGAATAATACCTTGTCGCCATTGAATTTGACGAGGTAATCCCTCCTTTCGGTGAAGAGAAGATCAGAGATATTAACATAATCTCCTGCTTTAATGATCTCAGGTTCTACCTGATTCTTCTTCTTCCCCTGCTTCTCCTTCATCTCAGGTTCTACCTGATTCTTCTTCTTCCCCTTCTTCTTCTTCTTCATCATCTCAGGTAGAACCTGATTCATCTTCTTCCCCTTCTTCTTCGCATCAGTTTTTGGTTTTAGGGTTGAACATCTTCCGATAGAGGGGCTTAACCGGAAACCTCTCGCCGTCTCCGCTATCTTCGTCATCGGAGCAGATCCTCTTTTTATTTTCTACTCCTCCCCTACCTATCTATGTATATGTTGTATAAGGTAATATGTATTATATATATACTCACTGTACCGTATTTACTAGGGCTTTGTGTTGTCTCAATTTATGGACTCCGACCCGGATTTGGCGATGGTTTATTTTGCTATTATGGTCTTTCTTCTACCATTAAATCTAAATAAGCCCACTAATCTAAAAATTTCAATCGAAGAAAAAATGTAAAACCCGAATTAATTAATTCAAAAAACTGAGAAATAATCAAAAAACCAATTAATCAAAAAATAAAGTACAAAGAGATATTTTTTTATCCAAATTAAATATGTGAAAACTAAGGACATTTATATGCTTATATCCAAACTAACCAAAATACCCGAATTCAAAAATGAAATTGAGCCTTTGAAATATTCACAATAATTAATGTAGAATATTCCTTAAAAACATAAAAGATAAAAAGATGAAGAAAATTGAGACTTTGATGGACAATTATAATCATAAAAATATAAAAAGTAAATATAGCAGAGAAATAAAAAAATGAATCAAAGTTAAAAAAATTCAGTATTTTGAAGAAGAAGAAGAATGTTAAAAAACCATTTTTCTTCTATACAGAGAAATCTCATGTTGTTTTCTAATTATAATGTGTAGCATTAATTTTCATCTTGAGAGATTCTAAAATCTCATCTAGGATTTTGTAATCTTTCTCAATATATTTCTAGATTAAATTACATGTTGGTGGCTATGGAGCTTTTTGATAGAAGGTGGTGGTGGTGACTCATATAGTAGGGAAGATGATGAGAGAGAATGAGTTTGGGGTTAGGGTATTTTGGACATTTATCTCAAAAATTTATAATTTTAGTGGGGGTCTTCATGTCGACCCGAGAAATCGAATAACCTTGAAATTAGGCTTAAGGATAATTATTAAATAAAATGAATTTTAATTGATATTATTTTGTGTTATGTGTTTAAAGGTCGTATTATAACCTAGATTGTGTTTACGTGTTAGAATATACTAACTAGGTTTCGTATAAGAAAAAAATAATATTTTTTTCGAGAAAAAGACGTAAAAGAACTTGCCTCAGTCGTAGCCAACCTAGCCAAGGCATCGGCTATAGTGTTATCCGATCGATCTACCCCTCGAAAAACAAAGGAACTAAAGTAATGGAGCCGATCCTTAACCTCGGCTAGATACTTAGTCATTTTTGCCCCACGTGCCTCATATTCCCCTGAAATCTGTTTAACAACTAACTAGGAGTCACTAAAAACAATCGATCTCTGTACCTCAAGACTCTTCGCCAATCGAAGACTTGCCAAAATCGTCTCATACTCTGCTTCATTATTGGCCGCCTTAAATCCTAAGCGAATCGCCTGCTGTACTTTGAACCCTTTCAGACTTGTCAAAATTACTCCAGCTCCACTGATATCTGAAGTTGAAGACCCATCCACGTACAACGTCCATGAAGTCTAAACAGGCTGAACACCCGAGACCGACCCAACCATCTTCTACCTAGTCGTCACTGTCAGGTTCAAAAAACGAACACTCCACCATAAAGTTGGCCAAGACCTGACCCTTTATTGGTTTCCGAGGATGATACTCCAAGACGAACTGTGTCAACTCCATCGCCCAAGCTGCCAACCGACCCGAGATGTCTGGTTTGTTCAAAATCTTCTTCAAGGGCTGATCAATATATACCATAATTAACCGACCTTAGAAGTACTGCCGAAGTTTTTGACTAGCTATTATCAGAGCGTACGCTAACTTAATTGGAAAGCATCTTTAATGGGAGCAATTGAGACTAGTTTAGCTCATGGACCAGTCTATTTTAATATCTATCTAAATCTTAGCATTTCTTTGTCTGACAGTAATTTGTCTAGAATCTTAGAAATGAGGATCATATCCCATGGTTATGAATACCTTCCAGGATCCCCTCCTTTTGCTATATTATTCCGTATTAATCTTAAGGTCTTAACAACCTTAAATCCTTATATAAGAAAACAGAGTCAACAAGGTCATACAGTCCTTATTGATTCTAACAGTAGTCAAGTGGCTATTCCCAAAATAATTCCTTGGGAAGAAATTACTTTTCCTACTAAATGGCAAATCACTAATGCTGTACCTACCAGACCTCTTATTAAATTACTTTTTTATTGTACGTTCGTTGGATGATCCTTAATTAAAGGTAGTTTTCTTATTTATTTTTAATCTTATTCTCTTCTTTGTTTTAGTTTATTTGTTTATTTATTTTCATGTCTAGTTAATTTCTTTAATCTAGGATGAAGATGAAATTAAATAATTATTCATGATAATATTTTTCATCTCTTCTATTATTTATACTTTTATGTTTAATTGATTTCGCCTTCATGTTTCGTTATTGAAATACCTTCGTTTTATAATTCGTATGTGACTTTAAATTAATTAAGAGATTTTGATAAATTATTGTTAAGATATGAGTTTTTCATCATCCATGCTTGCTCGAAGAAGTTTTGATGGATTATAGTTAATCCTTAAATTTTCATAGTTTAAGCGCCCACGTTAATTGTAAAATTACTAAATTAAAAGGAAGGGAGATCAAAATCATAATTAAGTTATAAAAATAAAAGAGAATGAATTATATGTTACGTTTATTATTTAATGGATTCGAATTCCTAGATTGTTTTCTCATTATTAGTTTTCATATTCTAGTAAATCAACTCTCAATATTTATTTCTAATTCGCCTAAAATAAATATTAAAGATATATTAAAATTAATCTAGTCTCTGTGAGTTCAACCTGTACTTGTCAGTTCTTCAACTTGACACTGTACACTTGCAGTACATAATTTTACCTCATCAATAATGTTTATATTTTGTAGGTTAAGGCTAAGCATTTGGTAGGCAAGGAAGGTTATTGTCATATATTTTGCGTCTGTCATATAATGATCAAAATGAGGGTTTGGCAACAGAAAACTTGATAGACTTAAACAATCAGACAGATCCCAAAAGTGGTTTCGAGATTGTTTGGGTGCCAATTATAGAAGAAGAAGAGAAGGATGGAAGACTTTGAAAAGACCCTAACACTCTGTTTCTGAGTAGTTTTGTACGGGAAAAAAAAAAGAATAGAAAAAATAACAAGTTTTCTATCTATTTCTTTTCATTTCCGTTAATTAAAAAACTCAGAAACATAAGAATTGAAAAGAAAACTTAAATTTTCCGTCAATTTCTGTCCATTTCAAAACTCAGAAACATCAATGTAAGGAGGTTTTTAAAGAAAAATTGTCCTGCATACTATGGGACTGGCATTTCGTATTCGGATTTATCATCAGGGGAGAGAGTGTTGAGAAGATTTGGTCAATTCATTATGCATGATATGCCCCATTCATTTATCATTGATCCAATTGGCAAGGTTTTGCAATGCTCTGCGGATTCAATCCTCCAAGACTTTGGATCTGAAGCTTTTCCTTTCACCGACGAAAAGATTGATTGAAGCCCACCATGTAAACACTCTTGGGTGACTCTCATCTCAAACAATGGTAACAGGATATTAGAGTCTCTGTCGTCGAAAATCAGGCTCTCATCCTCTACCTTCTTGACCTCTTCATTGTTCAGACTATAATCACAATACTAACTTCCGGTTTCGGCTTAACCATGACTTTCTTCTGATGAACCACCTTAGGCACTATAGCTTCTTTGCCTGCTGCTAAGGCTCCACCCCCCCAGTAAATACCCTTTGTTTTTTGGTGTTTTCAACAGCTGCAGATTGTACATTAGTGAGTGATTGGGCACAGAAACTCCTTGATATTGCATCTGTCAGATTGTACACTGAATTCATGTAATTGCGGCTGGATATAACATGAATCCTTACTGGATTTGGATTTAGGTATTACCTAGAATCCGTTTTAGTTTAGGAAAGTTATCTTTCATAACTATACTCAATTTAGTATTTCTTATCCTATTTGGTTATGGAATTTTCTTATGGCCTATAAATATAGGTGCTGGGTTTTTGGAGAAAAGACATTCTAAGAATTCCTATTGCACAAAGTAAATTATTTTTCTACATAACCACAACCAACTTGCTCTCAATTAATTCTGTACCATTACCCCATCTGTTGACAACCACCTTGTCCTCAAGGTGGAATGGAAGATAGTCTCTACACTCTCCAACAATAGTGAGCAAAGTTATTCCTCCTGGATAAAAATTAAAGCCTAAAAATTTATAGGCTGCAATTTGTTCATAGTCACATCCCATTAAGCAATTAGAGCAACATACGGTTGCCACCAACTTAATGGCATATGCTTCGAAAAAGATGTTCCAATGATTATATGTCCGCTATTATTAATTAATACTTCGCATTCAGAACTTGTCGATAAATTTCCAGATTGTGGATATGACATTTCCATCTGAATCAACATCTATTTTGTGCTTGTATGTCGTCAGAATTGCCCTTAAAGCAAATTCGTCCACTTCTAAAACTATAAAAACACTATGATAAGGATGAACTTTTCATGTAATCGAGCAACAATCTTTCAACAAATCGACCTTCTGATCCACATAGAAGTTCACTAGCAAAGTCCCTTAAAAAATTTCTGGCTATTTTCTTCTTTCGAATTTCCACAACGAGAGCACATAGCAGGTGACAGTGACAGTGACAGTGACAGTTAAATCCAATTTCCTTTATTAGAAAAAATAGAAGAGAATTTTTCCAAAGTCATGTGTAATGCAGGTTGCATCTTACAGTATTTATAGCTAGCAGGAACATTTCTTCTGTTTCCTTGTTGAAATAAATCATCAAAAATTTTAATGTACCCAGATACCTCCTTTTGGCCTTTCATCGAACATCTTGCAGACAACTTGTATTCTCACTATTAGCTGGGGCTTTGGTGCTATCTGTATGCTAATTTTGTTTCTAACTATGAACAATAATTCGGATGAATCCCAGGCATGTGTTTCAAAGGGATTAATTAGAGGCAGTTATATGTTTATCATCCCCACTCCCAGAAAATTTTGGTATGTTAATTTAGTTTCCATTATCAACAGTTGATGTATTGACTATTTGACTTGCTTCTCATAAGATTGGTTGCAAAGAAAAGCTTTAATCAGTTTGAGAGAACTAACCTCCTTCACAAGCAACAATCCTGCCATCAACCTTGATTGGTGGAACCTCGTTGATCAGCTCCATTGGTGATTTTTTGTCTGTAGCCTAGTAATAATAGCATAAAAAATGAATGCTCCAACATATCTACAAATTTAAGAAATTAAAATTGACAGGCAGGAAAATCGTTCAGAGTTTGTGCATTTTCATGAAGTAGACTAGATTGAGAACGATAAATGATAATATAAACAATATTTATAGTTAGACGAAAAGCAGCAGAGAATCATGCTTTGGAATACAAATTTTCTGTTGAAATATACGTGTGCAGAACCATCAAACCGGACATTGCTCAGCTGAAAAGGTGCAGAAAAATGGGGGCAGCGTTGTAGCTATATTACTCCCTCACTCCTATCGTCTCTCTACCACCCAAAAGAAAAAAAGATGTCAACCAACAAGAATGCCTTAATCCTGATTTTCAGAGGGTGAAGCTGAAATATGAACCTACTAGTAATTTAGAGTTCAAGTTGTAAATCCTACTCATTAGATCAACACTTCCCCACCGCAGAACTTTTGAGAAACCGATCAGAACTTCATAAAATATAACACCAGACGGTTAGTGAATAGTGAGAGGTTCTTTGAAAAAAGATGAGCCTTGTTGAGTGCGACATACACAAAATATGAACCAGAATCCTAATATCATGTTTTCCGTACTCAAAAATGCAAAAATTATACTCCCTCGGTACCAAATTGACTGTTCAAGTTGAAAATTCCGACTAGTAAGAAAAACATGTCATTAACGTCATCTTTAAACAAATCTCTGAAGATTTTAATGTTTTGTACAATGGCTTTTAGACAAGCATTTTCGGACTTGCAAAGTCACAATAATACGGGACAGAGAGTATTATACATAGCATCCAGTAGCAGGAAAGAGTAGATAAAACCGATAGTTGTCGCTGAAATCAAGGTAGTTGCAAATGGCAGCTGCTACCTAAGGAGGCTAAATTAAGGGAATCAAGAAGGATGCAGCTGTCCAAGGCATCTTTTTCAGCACTTTATCATCAGCAAGGTTTTGAACATCCAGAAGCACTACCACAGAATTGCAAGAAAAACCTATATAGGTTGAAATAGGCAGTGTTGAACATCAAGTTGGTAAAAGTTTCATGGACAGAAAGCACTGGGAATATTTCTTTATTGGCTACATAACCTTCAAAGGTTCCTAAATGTTACTACTGAAAAAAATTCTCCCCTAAACGCAATGGAAACAACATATAGACTTGAGTAGACATATAATACCAACAAACACATCATGTTGCAACTACTAATGGACTGATCATGACAAGGATGCTACAAATGGCTTACTTTTAAAACCTAAGAAATGAATTCATGGGCATACTAATGTTACATCAATTGGGAAAGTGAATGTGATCATAGAATAGTAGCCTTAACCCAACAAAAATAGTTACATAGCTTACCACAATACTACGATATATTGATACATAACTAAGGAGATTATATATCAGTGTCTACTTTGCATGACTTGATTGACAATATAAGGAATATCTTCATATACAAAATATGAAACAGGCCTCCTCCTTTTAAGTTTCTATGATATGTAAGCATTGTTTTAGTAAAGAATGATTAAATCCCAATAAAACGATAAAATAGCATAAGAAATGAAAGAAGATCATTCAAAAATTACATAGTTGCATCTAAACCCTAAAACCATGACTTCCTGTAATCGCTAATGGATAATAGCTAAAAACTAAAACTGAGGGGAAAAAGAGCTAATAACAAAGGATTACAAAAAAATAAATCAAATTTCAAATGAATTTGAAGAAAATAAATCATGAAAGTTGTGTATTATGTATAAAATGATACCTGCATCCATTTGGCAGTGTCAGAAGTGACGACGTCACCATTAACAATGCCGCTGAGAAATCTTGATTTTGAAGAAGAAGAAGAAGAAGAAGAAGAAGGGAGATTGGTTGATCGAGTTACGATTTTCAGGAGATTTGAAGTCATTGCGTACCCTTGTCTTCGTCCAATTGCTGCTATATTTACCCAAAACTGATCAGAGATTTTGATGAAGGGGAAACGAGATCCTCGAGATCCTCCGGCAACGGGGGAGGAACAGGAAGAGGGAGATGAACGAGAGAACTCTGAGCTGCGATTTAGAACCCTTAGCCGCGATCTTGATTTGGGAAGAAAGAAGTGCGTGTGTTTTTTTCCAAACAAAATGACAATTTTGGGATACTATGTACAAACAAAAACTACACGGCTGTGTATAGCCATTTTCCCCATATATATATATATATATATATATATATATATATATTGTCTAGACTAGATTGTTAAATTCAGTGAACCAACCATGGACTATGGTTGCATTCATATTCCAAAAAATGAAACCATAGACTGTGGTCAACAGCAAAATAAGGACTGGAAACCAATAGTCGGCGTTATTGTGGACCATAGCGTATGAATGTTGATCTGCCAGGCCTCATTGAAGTGCTCAATATCACCAGAGCTCCTTTCAAGAACAAAACATGTTCAGTTTATAATGAAATATATATTGCAATAAATTTTAAAGTATTTTCAAATGGTGACACTAACACCCCTAAACCAATGCAAACAAAAAAAACAAAAAGAAGGTTAAACAAAATCTCCGATATCCATTGACTCGATTTATTGAAAACTAGTTTCACCATAATTTAATTCAGTCCACCATAAAACATAATAAGGTAAAATATCATATATAATTTCTACCATGTAACTACGTAATGACTCCTGCTAAACAACTGCACAGGCATCCTTGAACAAGAATCCATTAAAGGCCGTTCAGTGAAGCATCGAGTCAAATGGAAAGAAAAACTATGGATATCTGCAAGATAATGTGGTGATAAAAACATTGAATTTGAACAATACTTTCTATAAGAAAGATTAGGAACAGTGTAGGAACTAGAAAGCAGAGAAAATTGGACATTCTGGTGGCACCATCATTCGTCTATCAAACATCGCAACTGCTCTCGGAAAATGGAAACTTTGGTTGCTTCAACAGCCATGACTAAACCCATTAGCCTGTAATTTTTTAACTGCAACAACAGGCACACAAGCCATGAGCAAAGATACAGATTGATTGAAACTAGGAACATTTGTCCAAGGTCCAACTCCCCCGCAGCCCCCCACCCCACCCTCCACCCCACCCTCCCCCCAAATAAAAAAAACAAATAAATAAATAAATAACCCATAAAGCTCGACACCCATAATGAAAGTACTGATTCAACGGGGTCAGCAGCTTCTTTTGTGTAACCAAACAATAGATACTGCACAAATTTAGATTTTGGAAGATGGTTCTCATAAAATGAAAATACAGCAATAACATCAATACTAACTCGTCTCCAAAAGAGACTCCTACCTTCCGTAGACCTTTTTTAAAAAAAAAATTTATTTACAAATTATAAGGACACTTAAATATAAATCTTTCCTAAGATTGTTTTGAGGACTAAAATTTATTATTGGTTTAAGAATATTTAATATATATATATATATAGGATAAGGCTCTGAAACGAACAGTTCGTTTACGAACATATGTAGGGTCCAGTGTTGAAGGTTGTTGATTGACCCAATTATATACTATCATATATTCGTAATTAGTGTTAAATATTCTCATCCAATCAACAACCTTCAACACTGGACCCTACATATGTTCGTAAACGAACTGTTCGTTCCAGAGCCTTATTCTATATATATATATATATATATAAATGTGTTGATGCAAACCATAAATTTTGTAAATGAAAGTCAACAAAAGAGAACGACTCTTTTTTCCAAATGGAGGTAGTATTAAGTTAGTTCAAGCAAACCATCGGAAGAAATCATCACAGGTGGAAATAATCAACACTTGCCTCATGAGCAGCAAACTGCTGAGTGCGCAAAGGAAAAGTGAAGGACCACGAGCTGTGCTGCAATGCGGATGGAGAAAGAGTCGGATACTATCAGGATGGTACTTAGTACATGCTCTTGAAAATAAAAAACACACGTACCTTGTGAAAAATTTCATCTTCCGGCTTAACGTATATCATAGCTTCGTCAGTGCTGCTACTCATCAGAGCCTGTTTTTGGTCTGCATTCTTATGCTACAGGTCACATCACAAACCAAAGGGGGGGGAAAGCTTTAAAATTTAAGCACAACTGTGGATTAGATGAAAATCAATAATAAAATTACAACCATAAGGGTTAAATGTTTTACCATTTACCTTGTATATCTTACTGACAAACAGATAAGACTTAAAGCAGAATGAATTTCGGAGATCCTCTGTCGGCTACAGAAAGGAAAATGACAATCCATAAATATTGATTTAGAAATCAACTTTGAAATTCATCGCAAAGAAAGAGATGTAAAATAAGAAAAGTGGACGGACAAGAGCTTTATACAAGCGTTCAAGCAGATTCTAAACGGAGAATACTGATACACAAGCACACATATGAAAATACTTTTGAGCCTTGCGACAAGGAAAAAAAGAAGAAGGAAAGGTGTTGTTTAGATAATGAAGGGGGACAAAAATTTGTCATGATTACTCAATGTGATAGTATTCTCATCTAACCTCATCTTCTGTTGCCCAAGAAACTTCATCAAAAAGAGCATCATACAGTGGTGGCAAAAGCTGAGGAGGTAGATTTGCCACACGCTGAGAAATCAAAAGACCCACATCATGTGCTTGTTCCTCCAAAATTGCTCTCAATTCATGTAGTATTCTTTCCTCCCGGCACACTTTAAGCAGGAATTCCTTAAGTTCCATTATACATTTGTAATCCTGGTAAAACAAAAATGTGGTTATAGTGTCAGCTCAACAGTTGTTCTGATACCAGCTTGTATTATGAGCAAGGATGCTGCTGCCACATTTTCATAAAATGTGCCAGTGGCATCCTTTTCAACCACGAACAATGACAATTTTATTGGGTACTCCCTGGCTACCACAACCATTCTAAAAGACAATGTGGAGTCATAAATTCACTGAGCAAGTAGTCGGGTGTTGAAGAGATATATGCTGCTTGCCTTATATCTTCCCAAGTTAAGAGCAGTAGCAACTGCATATACTCCATCATCTTCATCTTCCTCTATTTTAATCACAGTCCCCACAGTGCTTTGTCCCAATATCAGGTCTACAAAACCACTCAAATCCCACTGCTTATCATCAAGGTATGTCTTTAGTAGGACCTTCACTCCGTGGAAGTCATCAGGCTTTGGATCAAAGAAGGCAAAATCTGCTTGGACAACTCCCTTCAGAAATTGTGACAAAATCCCACAATTATATGAAATAAATCCAAGTGAAACAGCTATAGTTAAAAATAAAGGGTCACATATAAAAGTAATTATACTCCAATAAGTAGCATACTTCGAATTCTTCTTCATCAGAAGATTCAGGTTGTTTACTCTTATCATCCATGGGAAGATTTTCAAACTCCTTACCTAAAAAGCATTTTGAAAATTGAATCTCTAAGAATCGATATCAAAGAAAAAAAACGTTATGGTCTAAGTGAGTATATTCATATCAAAGAATGTAACAAAAAAGACTTTAGGTAAACAACAGGAGGGTAAACCACTTGTAGAGTAGTTTATTGCATTGCAATTACCAGAAGAGATGGGAGGAACTTTTCTACTAGTTTTGGAGTTCCGAATCTGGCGTTTGACCATGTAAACAGAAGCAAGGGCCACAGAACGAGCAAAGCGGGAGAATGTGACGGGATGAGATCTCAATAATTGGCGTGGCCTTGTTGGTTTCCGCGGCATTATGATGAATCTTGCAATCTTTATGTATCAGCTGATTTACAGTTGAAATTACATATTTATTTCAGTTACATATTTTTCTTTTCCCTAACAATGGTGCTCATTGAATCAATCAAGCTTTATCAAAGAAACAAGCACTAAAAACACTGCAGGGAGTAAGGAACAAAATCGTGAAAAAATTATTATATTAAAAACACAAATTTTTGACATAGTAGTTCCAATTGTCACATCACCTACCTGTACAATTAATCAGATGCTTTGGGACTACTAGCCTTCCTGTCCAACCGCAAGGTTATCAGCGATCACATTTAACTTTAAAGGAATGTGTATAGCAAAAAAACACCCGGTTGCTTACATAATAAATCAACCCTTCCCTTAGCACAAATCCCCAATAGTTACTGCCATCTCAGATTCATCAGTAAGAATCAAGAGTCTAGGGGTTTTTTAATTTTTATTTTGATACGTAAATTTTCAAATTTTTTATATCCGCAACTTATAATGAGAATGACATACATGCAGGGGCGGATCTATAAATTTTTTCCAGCAGGGGCGGATTTTAACTAATTTTTTCGTTGAAGTTAAATAAAGAAAACTTGAACTAATCATAATATTAAGTAATCATAATAATATTTACAAATTGTAATAAATATTTATAATCCAAATTAAAAAAGGAATTTCAAATAAAAAACATTTAGATACAATTTAGAAACTTATCGGTTACTTGTTATAATTCAATTTGAATGATTCTCCAAATGCTCATGAAAACCTCAAACCAAATTTGTTTTCTATATTCAAACAAAACCATAAATTAATTTCAAAGCATAAACAAGTTTTCGTATCTTTTTATAAGTTTCAAATAAGTTTTACTTGAAATAAGAGAAACAAATCATCCAAAATTTATACTCAAAACACCAAAAATTATACAGGGTCTATTAATTAGATGCAGGGAAACAAAGAAATAATAACAACTAGAAATGAGGAGTTGCTAAAGACTCAGTCATTTTACATTTTCCATTTCTCATTATAAAATAAGGTAAAATCATTGTAACCTATCACAATAAAAGACATAAACTATTCAATTTAGAATTGGTTTATGAATTTTTTTTTGCCTCCTCCAAATTTAATTATTCCATTAATCTGCCCCTTAAATTTATTAATTTACATATTTGCCCTGCCCCTATACCCCTGTAAAACAAATAAGAGCACCTGCCTATGCTGCCCCTATAGGTATACATGTGCATATATTTCCTTTAAGTAACACATCTACTACTTACAACAGAAATGTCCACTAAGAGAACTATACCACTCCTCACAAAAACCATTGCAATACAATGCATTGATAATAAACAGGAAGGTCACAAAATATAAAAACCCACATAAATTAATTCAATCAAAATTAACATTTTCCTAATTAAGCAAGACCCAGTATACAACAATTCATTCAATCCATCAAACATTTGAACCACAAAAATTAACAATAAAACGAATTGAATCGAAACCCACATGCTTTGAAACTAAGAAAAACCACATGCCAAAGATTCAAACATAACATAATATATATATATATATATATATATATATCAAATATTTGGTCTACGGTTTGGTACCTAACAGCAATCGAAGGAGTAGCAAACGAAAGGGTAGAATGAGTAGCAGCCGCGGAGCAAAAGAGGGAGAAGCCAGGAAATTTACAGATCGAGCGCAGAGAGAGCAGAGCAGGAGATCTTCAATTTTAGAAAATGTTTAGAAGAGAAGAGAAACAGATCAGGGGTTTTAGGTGAAGAGGGGTAGAAATGTAATTTACCAAGAAAATAGGGGCAAAACAGAAATTACATTTGGTCAAAATAGCTTATTAAGAATGACTTATAAGTCATTTTTAAATAAGTCACAATTTCGTACTTGTTTTTTTTACTTGAAAATCAACTTATAAGTTATAAATAAGTAGTTGCCAAACACTCAAAACATTGGTAAATACTCACTCCGTTCTTAAAAGAATATTGTTTAAGGTTTTGCAACATGAATTAAGAAAGTCATTTAATACTAGTAAATTTATTTGAAATTTCATTACTACCCTTTTATGAGAAATTGAAAATTATTAATACAAGGGAGAGAATTTATTGGGACAATGAGAGAAGATAGGGGTAATATAGAAAAGTAAATAATTTATTCTTCTAGGAAGTTATAAACAACAACATTTTGGAACAAATTTTTTATTCTAAAACGACAATCTTTTAGGAACGGATGGAGTAACTTATAAGTTGGTCACCAACTTATATGTCACTGCCGAACACCCCCGAAGAAGTGGCTTATCCAGCTGATTTTAGAGGCTATGAATTTTTTTGAGTATATTGTAAATTTTGTACACATGACATTGTAGGTTGTGGTGGTGATGGTGGTGATGGCAGATATGTATACACGAGAAAGATAAGAGGAGAAAACCCAATTTATTTAGGCAAGCTTGTATGAAGGAGACCTAATTTGTTTGAATGAAGAGCACGAGCGAAGCCACACTTAGGCGAGTTGTAGCTCGGGTAAGAACGCCCAACTTACTCTATTCGGACCTTGGCTATAGGATCTGATTTCTGCTGCTCTGTCCTTGTTTCGCCAGAATTTGGTCGGTTTTGGACCTATGCTTTTGGGCGACTGATCTTAAAGGGATCTACTGTTCTGAACTAATCCAAGCTTGTTCGAATATTTGATCATTGCTTTTTTGGTTTGGATTCCCGTGTTTTATGGTTTTTCAGTGGACCTTAGTTGGATCCAATAAGTTACTGGCTGCCTCCGATGGCCATTACTGCTGTTCTCGTGGGCTAGCCTCGTTGTTGCTGCCCTGCTGACCCTTTGGGTCTGCTATTATCGACACTTGGTCCCACATTTCAAATTCAAACTTTGAATTGTTGAATTGGTTTTCAATTGCTCATTTGATTTCGGTTCAGCTGTGTTCCTTGCCCAAGTGGACTGATATGGGTTGCTTTCTTGACTGCCACTTGGACTGGACTGTTAAAGCATGTGGGCTCTCTCTATGGCTCATTTGCTTCTCATCCAGATAAAATTTCGTAGTTTGTATTGAAGGTAAAATTTCATAGTTTTACAATTAGTTGGATAAAGTTTGGTATTGACAGTTTGAGGTGATTAGGGCTTAATTTAATCTATTCAAGTTTGTTATTATCTATATGATTGTTGGGTGCTTGTGTATTGGTTATTGAACATTCAAATAAGGGAGAGAAAGAGGCTATAAAACAGCGCCCTCAACGTGTTCGATAAAAGTCTTGAGAGAGGAAAAAGTTGGTTTTTGAACAAGTTGGGAGAGTGTTTGGCATGTACTGGTTTGTTATTATTTGGAAAATCTAAATGGCACCACATCGAGCCATATCAAGCTCAATCCCAATCTCAAGCCCTGATACCATTTGACAACAATCGATTTGTAAGCGCCGACGCAGATGGCTATTTTCATAACGTTCTAGTGACCAACACTCGGTTTGGTAGCTTAGGAAAAAAAAATTCCTGCCTTAAAGAGAAAGACCAAGAAGAAGGAGACCTAAGCTTGTATACTTGCACACATTTTTCACGTTTCTTTAATCTTCAATAGATAAATTTTCTTACTATATATATATACGATGAAATAAAGGCAAACTCATCTTAGACTAGCTGCAGGTAATTAGACAAAAATATTATATAAATAAAATATTGAGGGATTGCACTATTTAATAAACATAAAAAAAATGATTTATAGGTGAATAAATTTTAAGTTGACTGTTAATTGTCACTAACATAAAATCTATTAAATGATATTAATAATATTTTAATATGAGACAAAAATATGGCTGTAAAATATCATTTGTAAATATCTTAAATTAAAGTACTCACATGATATTTGGCCCAAGTCAGTCTTATATATCATCTCCATTTTTTTATTTTTTTCTCCTTTTCAAAAAATAAAAACTAACAAAAAGGGAAAAATGAATAAAAATACTATTAATAATATTTTAGCTTAAAGATTTGGATTTGTGTCCTTTTTTTTTTTACCATCCTAATTGTTATACCCACTGAATAGGGATGAAGGAATTAAGTGACTAGTGTTATCGCCTATCGGACACTGCTTAAACAAACCAGCAAAACCTTATACGTAAAGTCATAATGAAGTGATTGCATATATATATTTCCACACTGCCGTTACATCTTGTAGCGATAAGTAATAATGAATGGAGGGCCTTTTGGTAATTTTTGTTGCAGCAACAAAAAATATCATTGCCACTAGAAGCTCTAACGGCAGTGGTTAAATTGCTTTTAATTTCAGCCTTTTATGACGATCAACGACTAAGATCATGATTATTAAAATAGTGTACAACCGTGGTCACGGATAGGGACCCATATATATATGCGTGTGAAATAAAGATAAACTCATCTTAGAGCAGTCGCAAGTAATTGGAAAAAAATTAGTATATATATAAAATATTGAGGGATTGCATCGTGTAATAAAAAAAATGATTTTTATGTGAATAAATTTTACGTTGATCGTAAAATTATAATTAATAAAATTATAATGGTAATCGTGGATTTTTTTTTACACTCTTATATTTCATATATTTATATAAGTTGATATTTAATATCAATATAAATTTATTATCATGTAATGTAGGATTATAATTTCTTCCATTACATATATTTTTTAAAAAATTTCAATCAACATAAATATTATAGTTGGCGACAAAATAAAATTCGCCACAAACACTTTGCAATACTAAAATTAGTTATAAATAATTATGTCACTAAAAGTAAAATTTGTGTTGATAAATGTGCACATAAAATTTAGAAGATAAATATAATTAAAGAAATTTTAATCGCATATTATAGCATATATTCGTAAAATATTTAATATTAATATAAATTTATTATTATAAAATATTTTGTTTATATAAATTAGTCATTTGTCGTCAAGTTTTGAGCTTTTTCCACAGACCGATCACACTCCACCTCTTCCTCTATAAATACCACCAAACACCCACCACGCCCACACCCACCCAATATTACTTCCAGTACAGTAAACTAGCAAATCAATGTCACCTAATCCAAAACCCCAATTGGGTCTCATACTTTTCTCTCTCCTCTTGCTCACAGTCTCATCAATTTCCCTCTCCGATGACCCACAAACAGTCTACGAAATCCTCCCCAAATTTGGCCTCCCCAGTGGCCTCTTGCCGGACAACGTGAAATCATATTCTCTCTCCTCTGATGGGGATTTTGCTGTTGAGCTCGAAAAAGAATGTTATGTCCACTTCGATTATTTGGTCTATTATGAAAAGAAAATCACTGGGAAACTGAGTTATGGGTCAATTACTGATCTAAAGGGTATTCAGGTCAAGAGATTCTTTCTGTGGTTTGATGTTGATGAGATTAAGGTTGATTTGCCGCCGTCGGATAATATTTATTTCCAGGTTGGGATTATTAACAAGAAGCTTGATGTGGGTCAGTTTGAGACTGTTCATTCTTGTGGGGATAAAGTTAATGGATTGTGTGGTCAGTCCAGGAAATGGGCTCTTGAGGTATAAATTTCTTGCTTATTTTATTGGTATTTATGTGTAATGTTTGACTTTTCGTTATGTGGAATTGTTGTTATGCTTTTAGATTATGTGGAATTATGTACGTGTTAAGTTTGACACTTTGACTGTTTGAATTCTCTATTGGGATTAGTACTGTGCTTTGACATTATGCAGCATTATTGCAGCAGATGAAAAGAAAAAAAAGAAAAAAAAAGTTAACTTGGAAGATGGGGCAGCTAAATGAGCTTTCATTAAATTAAAGAAACAAAAACAAGTTCATGATGGAATAATCAGTTGTAAATTTTAATTGACTACATCATTATATGTTTATGTGTATGGAAAGCTTGGATATTGTGAGATTTTGTTATGTGAAATTATTGCAGTAGATGAGATTGAAACAAGACACTCAAGTACGAAGCACATCCTAATTTTTGAAATATAATAAGTGGAGGTTAGATGAGTTGGAAATCAGGGAGCTTAGCGAGGTTTAATAGACTTGGAACTGAAAATTGGTGGTGTTAATCTGACAGTGGCAAGGAGTATGATTGAGGTCATATATTTGGTTTGGAAACTACATCACCTTCAAAATGAAGTTGAAAGAAAAACACTCTGAAAACATGAGTAGAAATGCCAAGTAAAGGACGACTTGTCTAATTGATGCGGAGTGAAATTGAGTTCATTCCCCTCCCCTCCCTTTGGTCTTGAGGACAAAGTGGGAGGTGTTGTATAGGGAGCAGAGTTATCAATCTGGATAAACTAGGAGGTGTTGTATAGGGAGCAGAGTTATCAATCCGGATAAACTAGGAGGGGTTGTATAGGGAGGTGCGAATCATTTCATGTTATATATCTGCTCTTGTGGATTTATATATCTGCTCATTGCCTCCAAGTTTTTGGCTCTGATTCTCTGCGGTTCTTTATCACCTTGATTCCTTGTTAGAATTTAATGATTCCTTAAAACTGGAAATGTTCCTTCTATCTCATTTTCTATCTCTATTAATTTAATTATTTTTTTTTGCTTATTAGAGAATGTCGTCCCTTGAACTATTGCTACCACACTTGCCCTTCTCATTCCATGCCATTACATTGCTTCAACAATAGTTGCACAATTACAGTGATGGGACTAGTTTCTGTTAGTAAATTCTTTTCCACTGAGATCATCTTGAGCATATGCTGATTGAAATTGTAGGCCATTTACTGATAAATGGTTCTCTTTTAATTTTTACACATTATTTGACCATATTATATTTCAAGAAAGTTTCCCAATTATGAGCTTCAATACATTCAGTTTATTGTTCGTACTAAATTTGATCTATTTTTCTTTTTCGTCGCTTACAGCTTCCATCTCCAGTGGATGAAATCCAGATGCTGATCACAGAATAGACAACATCATGCTACTCTTACACGGCAAAACACAGATGAACATCATTTTTCTCCTGTATTCTATGCATTAGGATCACCAAGGTCTTGAGGCAAGATGTAACGGTACGAGTATAAATATATAGATTTATAGAAGCATATCTACTAGTTGTCTACTAGTACTACTGCTACTTTGTATTTGAAATGATGGTGATCCATAAACAGTACTTGTATAATTGTCTAAAAGAACATCTATTAAAAGTTCAGTCTTATAGTTCACTTCTACTTTCTACTGAACTTTCTGCACATCTGTATTAGGAGTGAGTATATTTGGACTGTGTTTGAATTTTGAAAATGCAAGGGAAAATAAGAAAGGAAAAAAAAATAGAGATAAAATTTAAGAGTCTATTACAGCCAATTTAGTTTCACTTTTATCATCCTTTAATTTCACTTTTACTTATTAATACTTATTTTATGTATGTATGTATGTATATATCTGTATACCTTGTTTTTCTTTTTTCGGGAACGTATGCTATTAGTAATGGTGTAAATGAACAGAGTTGAGCCGAATATTGAGTTGTTCAGATTTGGTTCATATAATTTATTGAGTCTGAAATAAAATTTGATTGAAAATTGTTTAGCTACCGAGTCGAGTATAATCTCGAATCGAGTTCGAGCAATTTGATCTGAATATCAATATAAAATTGTAATTTGAAAAAGTTCGCGTAATTTATTGAACTTTAAATTTTTTTCATATTTGAATTTTCATTTATATTTCAAGTTAAGCTCAAATAAATCGAACCAAGTCAGAACTGTTTGATTCATTTTACACCTTTAACTGTTACAATTCAGTTATAGAGACACGTTTCAATTGTAGGGCCTTAGTTCGAAACCTGTGAAAGGAGTTACGAGAGATAGACTCGAAGATGTGACCTTACACAATAGAAGAAAAAGAAACTTTACTTTTAGACTATCACCATTTGTATATCTTTTTAGCAACTTTAGTTGTTTTATTCGTTTCTTATTGTTTTCATTTTATCTTTTTGTTTATTATTGTCATTATTCCCCCTCCCTTTTTCGCTCTTTTATTATTTATTACTCCCTCCATTCCTAAATAAGTGACATTTTAGAAGAAAAAAATTTGTTCAATTTATTTGTCGTTTACAATTTTTTAAGAGAATAAATTATTTACTTTTCTATATCACCCCTACGTTCTCATTGTCTCAAGAAATTCTTTCTCTTGTATTAATAGTTTTCAACTTTCCATAAAAGGGTAGTGATAAAATTTCACACAAATTTTAATTATTAAATGATAGTATTAATTTTAATCTTTCTCTCTCTCTCTCTCAATACAAAACTCACAAATAAAAAAATTAGATGGAAATTGATAGTTTTTTGTTTTGTTTTTTTTTCTTTTTCGTCCATTTTAAATTCTTTTATGCGTTTTGTTATACATATATTTTGGATGAATAAACTGCCCGAAAATTATTATTGTAAAAATAACTGCGAGATAGAAAATGAATGGATACAAAATAATGTTGCTACAATATTTGATGGAGATTATAAAGTTTTTTCCCATTAAAATTAAAGATTAAACAAGTTATTTTATGACATTCACATCCTTATTTAAAGGTGTCATTTCTTTCTAAATATTTTAATTCTCTTTTTAAAGTTATTACTCTAACATTACACCTCAAAATTTTGGACCTAACATTTACACTGCTACTTTTATTTTCACTCAGATGTCACATATACTATTCCTTGTGTATTTATAAAGCAATACCTAATAAATTAGGATAAATTATATATTATAGTACATTTTAATAAAATATTATAAAAAAAATGCATAAATAAAATATTTACAAAATTAGTGCATATGCAATATTTAATTACAAAAAAAGTGCATTCTTATTCCTTTAATTATGGACCATGATTCTCTCCTTTATCTCTTCCCATTAATTATTATTTTATTATCTCTCCCACAATTCTCTTCCCCTCTATTTCAACGCCACTGCAATTTAATCACCACACCCCACCCCCTCCATCTGCCTCCCACCGCCCTCCTCCTTCTCCTCCCGCCCCCCTTTCTCCTCTTCCTCTCGCCCCCGCCCCCACCCCCTCCCCTCCCCTCCCTCCGCCTCCCCTCCTCCCGCCCCCCTTTTTCCTCCCCCGCCCACGCCCCCCTTCCCTCTCCTCCCGCCCCCTTTCTCCTCCCTCCGCCTCCCACCGCCTTCCCCTCCTCCCGCCCCTGTCCCGCCCCACCCCACCCCACCCCACCCCACCCCACCCCACCCCTCAACTCCCTCCGCCTTCCCCTCCTCCCGCCCCCCTTGCTCCTCCTTCTCGACGACCACCGCCTCCGGTTAAATCTCCACCACCTCCGATTCATTCCCCACCAACACCAGTTCAGTCCCATCCACCACCCGTTGCCTCCCCTCCACCACCGGTCTATTCTTCACCTCCACCGGTAACCAAACATTCATATGTTGGTAACCAAACAATCATATCAAAGTAACCAAACATTCATACCAAGGTAACCGAACCTTAATATGAAGGTTCGGTTACCTTGTTATGAAGGTTTGGTTACCTTGGTATGAAGGTTTGGTTATCTTGGTATGAAGGTAATCAATTCAGTTTTATTAGGTTACCAATTTATTTTGAATGTGATGCAGTTGGTAACCAAACTTCATACAGTTGGTTATCAAACCTTCCGATAAGGTAACCAATTCAGCTTTATTTGATTACCAATTTTATTTTGAATGTGATGCAGTTAGTAGCCAAACTTCATATAATGGTAACCATTTTAATTTTTGTGGATAACTAAATCGTCTAAAAAAATCAGAATAGCAACTCCAGCGATATAGCAGGTAGCGGCGGCGACGACGACGGCGATATAACGGCGGCGGCGACGGCAGGAGGCGGGGGAGGAGGATGATGAACATTAACTCCTTCATAATTTTTTATTTTTAATTTTCTCATTTTGATTTGAATTTCCTCATTTTATTGTTTTAGCAGCAAATTAGTTGCTCTGTCAATATCAGCTCCTTATAAATAAATAAAAAGTTAAATTTCTTAATTTCTTATTTACAATTAACAAATTTGAGAATATCTATTTAGGATTTCTAGACATTTTTCAAAAACAACCTTATCTTGTGGCACAACATAATTCATGTTCAAGACATTGTTCTTAGTTCTCATGTTTTTTTAGTATGTAGTATAAAATAAGGGTTATGTTAGGAATTTTAAATTTGTGTTTCAAAAAGTGTCTCAAATGATGTGACATCAATATATTGGGTGGATAAATCACTTGTGACTAGTTATACCATGAAGTACATTTTACCTTAGGAAATTGATATTTTCCATGTAAAAATGAATCTCTCTCACATGAAGGTGAGACCTACTCACTATTCATGTGAGAGAGATCATGTAAAAATATCAGTTCTATTTACCTTATTCAATAACCCATCTGAAAGTCCAATAATAATCTAGAAGGGGGGTTGAATAGATTATTACAGATAAAAATTTATCTTAGGCCTTTTTGAATTTTTAAATAATTATTTGCAGTGTTAGAAATTAATATGCAAGATAATAAAAATTCAATCATACAATGCACAATACATCCCTGATATGTTGTTACGTCCAGTCTCAAGTATTCTTGAGATCCTATTACTATCAGTAATAAATACTCCTTTAACAGCCAGGAGAAGCCTTTACAAGGTTTTATAGACAAACTCCACATAATCACAACTAATCTATCTTGGACAGCAAGCTCCCCGCTCCCTCCTCAAGCTTAGTTGTACTTCTTTTAGATTAGTTCTATTCTATGATCTGATCTTGAAATAACTATCTCTTCTTTCCTCACAAGTTAATAGAGATCCAACTCCCAGTTGACTTCTCTCAAAAACTCTGCTATTGGTCAAAGAATTCTTGATATTTCTCACAGGTGCATAAAACAAACTATCTCTACTCTTTTTTCTTTTACAAATTGTTACAGTGCTTCTAACATAAGTAGATAGTAATTCAGTTCAATAAATATAGATGAAAGCAATTTATATCAATTTCTTTTTTTTAAACCAAAGATTGCTTTTTGAGTTGTCAGAAAGTAATTTAAAAAATAACTTTCAAGATGTGCAAGTATCAAGTATGTATATGATGAATTGATTAAAAATAACCAACTAATTAATTTTAAATAATACTTGATATAACAAATAAACTTGTTTAACTTAGATAATATATAATAATATTTTATTTATTATGTGATAGATTATAAACAAAGTCACTTAGTACTATAAAGAATCGTACGGTGTGAATCCCTTATTAAAAGGAATGTCTCTTGTAGCCTTGCAACGTCTAAGTACGACAATATTTATAATATTTCACAATTGATAGTTATATAAATATTTTTCAATAGATCACTTATATTTTTCAAATACAATTCGGATGATTCACTCTTTAGAGGAATTATCTCAGTGTTATTTTTTGAACAATCAAGTGTATATCTATTTATAATATTTATATAAGTAATATCAAATATAAAGTTATTTTAGTACTACAAAAAATCGTACGGTGTGAATTCCTTTAACAAGAATATCTCCTGTAGCCTTGCGACGTCTAAATATAACTTTCTATTTGATAAATAGATGAAATATAGATATATAAAATTGTGTATAATAATTTATATTCGTATATCTATAAATATATTAAGTAAGAGATAATCAATATAACTTCAAATAAATAACTTATCTCAATTTACTTAGACCAATTTTTCCTTCGTAGATAATCAGAAATTTTGAACAAGAGAGAATCGTAAGCTTTTTAGTGAGAGAGTATGTAGGCAAGAGAGTAAGCTTTTCTTTTCAATTGAATTGGTAAAAGCTAAATGAATGAAAAACTTTCCTATTTATAGATTTTTGAAGTCGAGGACAACAAGGTAATTTTCGAAATCTGTTTTTGATTTAATGGATGAGATTTGTTTGTTCAAAATAAATGGTCCGGATGATGTTTTGATCACACGAATTGCCTAAGCTATTGACCGAAATTTTGGATGTGATTTATGTAATAAATGCATATATATCAGTATTGATATACAAATCTCAGAATATCTTTGAAATTCTTTTCACAGCATATCAATCTCAGTATCTTGCTAAAATCTTTTTCAAAATTTCATATAATCTTAGCATCATTTATTATGCTCAAGATATGTATTTAATTCGATCAAGCCTCATGAATCATGTATGCCTTATATTTTTCTTAAATATAATGCTACTATCACATAAAAAATGGTCACATAATACTTACATACACACACACATGCATCTTAGAAAAACTGGTCACTTATATATATTCTAAAATTAGAGATATATATTTTTTAATTTTTTAAAAATTAAAAATATACTTTTATTTAGGATTATAACTATTATTTTTAATATCACACCACCACAACTAAATTCTGAATTAATACTAATATTATATTTAAGAACATAAAATTATCTTTAATCAAAATTGAAAATTGAAACATAGGACTTCAAATCCCTCGACTGATATTTCTAAGTAAAATTCTTAATTCAACAAAATCTTAACATAATGCATGCATGCATTATACAGTTGCATAAATTGTACATTTAGGAACGAAACTAGCATAGGACTGGAGGGAGTCACGGCCTCCCAATGTTTGAAAAATTTATAAGATCCACCCCAAAGTTTGAAAATGTATTATTATTAAATTTATTATAATTATAAGTTTGTATAATTTGAGCATAACATTATAACATTGTATGTGTTATTTCAATTGAATGATACATTTATATTCAGGTAACCAACTTAAACCCTTATTTAATTTTTTTTTATTCTTTGTTTATTTTATGAAACTTGATATTTTAATTTTTAAAAGTTTAATGAGTGATCATAATATTGTATATGTTAATTCCAATTGCATATTCAATTTATTTTCCGGTAACCAACTAAAACTTAACCTTATTTATTTGATTGCAAATTTATGAAAATTTTGTTATTAAAAAGTTCAATAAATGGTCTAATAATATTGATTAACTCATTCTTGTAGTGTAGTTAATCAAATTTTTTATTTTTTGTTTTAGAATCATGGGAAATCACATACTATTTATTCATTTTTCAAGAGAAAGCAATCAAATCATGTCTTACCCCTGAGCCTAATGTTCAAACATCTCTGCCTACCTCTGAACAAGAACAACGTTATCTAAAATCACCAATAATTGAAGGTAAAAAATGAGATATTAATTATTTAGAGCGTGATCTTGAAAAACATATCAAAATATGAAAATGTCGTGGTGTGATGAAATTCGACGAGTTTACATCAATTACGGTTCATATCAATGCATTCTTTTCGAGTACCATTTTTCTGAATATATATTATGTTGTTAAAAAAATTATTGACCTCCCTCTAAAAATAAATCCTGATTTCGTCCATGTGTATATTACTTCCAAGTAAAATTCTTAATTCAACAAAATCTCAACATAATGCATGCATTATGCAGTTGCATCGTGTAAATAGTGTACATTACTGTGAAAATGGTCAAATGATTTGTCACATGTGTATTTAATTAATTAAAATTCCTTTTAATTTGTTGATTAAAAATAATAATAATTTGATGATTTTCTTAATATCTTGATTATTATATAATAGCCACGCATAAAATGAGAGGTCATATACAAACTTATCCTACTTTTATATATATATATATATATATATATATAAAAAGCAAGGATCAAGAGCATAACTCTTAAAGAGCATAATTTCTTAAAGAGCATAACTCCTCTTTAGTGACGGACCAAACTATCGCTAAATGCGTCGCCATAGGTTCGTCCGTCGCTATATATTGTCTGTCGGGCCATCCGTCGGACTGTCCGTCGCTATATATTGTCTGTCGGATAAGACCTATGGCGTCAGACGTGACGTATGGCGACGGACAGGCGACGGTTTGATCCGTCGCTAAAAGTGTTATGCTTGTTATGTCTTTTAAGAGTTATGCTCTTGAAATGCTCCCATATATATATATATATATATATATATAGAGAAAGAGCCTTAAAACCAATAAAGCATAACTCAAAAAACTAGTGAGGCAATAGATTATAAAACTCTTCCTTTTCACTCATGCCAAGTGCAGAAAAAATCTCTAATAATCAACAGATCCCTTACTCTCCTCCATTTCATAGCAATATTGTTCCTAATTATTATAGGGTTTCCTTTATTTCCCAAAGCATAAGAATTAGTAACAACACTACTACACCAATATTACCACATGTTCTTCTTTTTGCTTCTGAACTCACACTATTTTTTATTTGGCTGCTCAACCAAGCTTATCGATGGAGGCCCGTTTCCCGGCAGGTCTTCCCGGAGAGACTGACGGAAAATAAAGAACTTCCGGCCATTGACGTGTTTATATGCACGTCGGATCCCATTAAGGAGCCAACTGTGGGAGTGATGAACACGGTTATATCCGCCATGGCGTTGGATTATCCGCCTGATAAGCTCCACGTGTATCTATCGGACGATGCGGGTTCTCCGGCGACTTTGAAAGGGATAATGGAGGCTTGGAGATTCGCCAAGTGGTGGATACCCTTTTGTCGGAAATTTGGAATTAAGACTATTTGCCCTGAGGCTTATTTTTCGGAGGCAAATGATGATGATGATAATATTGATGTGGATAGCAATCATTTTGTAGCTGAGAAAAATATTGTCTAGGTTGGGACACACAATTACATTTAGAACTATTATATGTAGATAAGAAAATTAGATCCGAGTGTATTTGAATTTAATTTATTTGTATCTTTACCTCCATTGACGGTCAAAATACAAATAGTTAAAATTCAAATACGCTAGTTTTTATGTCCACGTAGAGTTTTTATTAAATTTAAGGCTGACCAGATTAAAGACCATTCTTTCAAGTTGTCAGTGAGTTCTATAATAGTCAGCTAATTATCAAAGTGAACACTTAATTTGTCTTTTGTAGGGCTCCGATTATCATAAAGTTAATTTCATGGTAAGTTGGTCAATTGATCAATACAGTGCTGGCACGCAGACAGAGAAATCACCTCCCGACCTGAGTGTCAACACTGTATTAGTCAATTGACCAAAGTTAACTTCATACTTATAGACGTTATCAGTTACTCGAAAGTATAAGAATGCAATTGTTCACTTTAGTGATTGAGTGAGGGGCTATTTTGAATTAGACGGATAACTTGAAGGAGCAGATCTGTAATTCATCCAAAAGTAATTATATGCATGAATTACCAAAAGTATAATTAACTGTAAATGTTAAATGGGTTGCTAATTAATTAATTAATGGTGCAGGGAAAATATGAGGAGTTTTTGGAGAGTGTGATGAGAATTAAGATAAATGAAGTGGCCATACTTAATGGTGACCGTTCTTCTATTATTGAGGTAAGACTAACATCTGATTTGAAATTTGAACTATGTACGTACGTATGAGCTTTAGGATCAAGATCATGAGCTCAACCTCTCTATTTTGTCAATTCATTGGATTATTTGAGACTGAGTTACATTTAGAACAATTTTACTACTAATAGTAGCGGACCACGGTATTATTTAAAGCGTCATCTGCTACTATTAGTAACCTGTCGTCTGCTATTATTAGTAGCGGACTTGAATTTTCAAGTTATAATCTCAGTCGTTGGTTCATCATATATTGAACGATAAAGATAATGTATGCCCAGTAATGATACATAACAAATACATGCTATAAATCATTCTCTCTCTCTCTATATATATATATATATATATATATATATATATATATATTAATGCAACTAACTAATTTTTATATAATTATTTATACAAAAGAAGTGTCCAAAAGTAAACTACCTGAAATCCAAGTCATTAGTTAAAAGGGGAATTACAATTTTGCTGAAAACTTTGACAATGTATGGCAAGACTCTAAAACTTATGTCTGTGTGTGTAATTGTTTTCTGGTGATTTCTCTTCTTTTCAGGTGATACAAGACAAATCTTTTGAGCAAACTGGGATGCCTTTCCTTGTGTATGTTTCACGTGAAAAACGATCAGTTCATCCTCATCATTTTAAAGCTGGAGCTCTCAATGTCCTTGTAACATCTCTCTCTCTCTCTCTCTCTCTCTCTCATTGTTGCTGAATAATGTCGTGGCAACCGATTGTCACGGATGAGAACCCATATATATATATATATATATATAATTGTTTTCTGGTGATTTCTCTTCTTTTCATGTTATCAAATAATGCTTTTATCACATAAATAATGTCACATAATGTTCACATATATATTGCGGGTCCCACATGTCAGACGGGACCCACAATATGCATGTGTCTGTATGTAAATATTATGTAATATTTTTTATGTGATAGTAGCATTGTTGTTTTACATCTCATAACTATAACTTACGAATTTTTTTTCCATTTGTATGTGTGTATATATATATATATATGAAAAAATATAAGTACACAACTGTGTAGTGCACAGTAGACTATAACGACGGTTTTTTAGGGCTATAGCGATGGTTTGTCCGTCGCTATAGACAGAATATCTATGACGACAGACAAACCGTCGCTATACCCCTAAAAAACCGTCGCTATAGCCTACTATGTAGCTACACAGCTGTGTAGCTACATATAACCCATATATATATATATACCATTAATTATTATTGTAGTTGCGAGTTTCAAGCATGATAAGCAATGCACCTTACATTCTAGGGTTGGACTGTGACATGTAATGATCCAAATTCAGCACGACAATCGATGTGTTTCTTTCTTGACCCCGAGATATCTTCCTCACTGTTTATTGTCCAATTCCCACAAAAATTCCACAATATCAGTAAGACTGACATCTATGATAGTCAGTTAAGAGGCTGTTCTAAGGTAAATTAGTAGTAATTTATATGGGTTAATATTAGAATAATATTCTATGTTTACCAACTGCACATAAAAAAAATTGTGCACCAAGAGTATATATAATTCATATATTATTTATCAATGAAAATATATAAAATATTCAATTGTACTAGGTCTCGCCTCTTATTTTCTCTCATTTTTTATACTCTGTGTGTACAACTTTTTGTTTATAGCTAGTGTGTTTTAATATTAATAAGTATTTTTCCTAATAATTGTAGAGTTAAAATTTGATACACTAACAATGTACACACAAGCGCTGTTAAAATTATGACACATCATTAAAATAAGGATAATGGTATCCTCGCGTTTTCATTAATGAGGTGCCAATGATATTCTAACGCCATGTGTCAGTGCATGAAACTTTAATTCATAATTAATTATATGCACAAATTGTTGAGATCATTAGTGAATAATTTTTTCATTATTATTTGTTGATTGTCAATAATAATGTTTTCAGGTATCATGGCCAGGTATGGATGGACTCAAGGGCCACCGATATCCGGCACATGCTATTATTTAAAGAGGAAAACACTCTATGGAACTTCCACACAACATGGTATAATATATATATATATATAGAGTCCGGATCACGTCCGGGAGTCCGGACCTTCTTAAAATGCGAATTTTTTTTTTTGGTTTTTTTTAAACAACTAATAAAAAATATATAGTAATTTATGGAACTGAAAATATTTCATAATACAGTGTTTTGAGTGTGATTTGGATACATTTAACAAAACAGGTTGTACAAACCTGTTTTGTTATATATATCTAAATCACACCCAAAACGCTATATTATAAAATATTTCCAGTTCTACAACCTGTTTTGTTATATGTATTCAAATCACACCCAAAACGTTATCTTATAAAATATTTTCAGTTCCATAAATTACTATACATTTTTTATTAGTTGTTTTAAAAAAAAACCAAAAATAAAATAAAAATATAGGGTCCGTATTTTATCAGGTCCGGGAGTCCGGACCTGATCCTTATACTATATATATATATATATAGACGAACTGGCTATAGTGACGGTTTTCTGAGATATAGTGACAATACGAACTGTCGCCTTACCTATAGCGTCAGCTTTTTATACTATAGCGACGGAAAAATCGTCGTTATAGCCAGTTCATATTTACTGTATATATAGCTTCTATTTTATTTTTTCCATTTTACTTCTTCATTAATTTTTTACTAATTTTGTCGACATTTAATTATCAGATATGGAGCTCAAGGAATTTAAGCATAATTTTGGTATATCTAATGAGTTCATCAAATCCCTTCGCCGGAACAACAACCCTAGGGATGATTATGGGAACGTCTTCACCAGTGCATTGCTAGAAGAGGCCAAACTTGTGGCCACTTGTGCTTACGAGGTCGACACAAAATGGGGCAAAGAGGCAAGTTCACTCAACATTAATGGTGCATTGGGATATATATATATATATCCATAATTAAAGTGTAGTTATGTGCATAATTAAGCAAAACAAGATAGTAACATAAACGAAGCTATATATATAGGTTATATATAAAAAAGGAGTAAATAACTTTAAAAAAATAATTAAACTATATTTCATCTAGTTATCAAAAGAAAGCACAAACATTTTTTTTGGCACTAAACCTGTTGAAATTTCAAAACAATGTCAAAAGTACCCAAATTTTGACCATATAAGTTGACGTGTACATATGATCTAGTAAAAAATTTTAAATATTTTTAGTAATTGTTTTTAAAGTTCAATGGTACTGGCTAGTTTCCAAACTATAGATATTTGTCACGTTTAAGCCTCTAAGAGCATCTCTAACAGTAGTAGCAACCATTTTGGGATACTTAAATTGGTGAGCCACATCAGAAAAATCCTCTCCAACAGCCTCTTCAACCTAAGTCATTAAATCTGCAACCTCCTTCTCACTCTTCAAAACATTTATTTTATTTTGGGAGAATCAAAATCATATGAAAAATGCTAACAAAAGTTTATTTTGTTTGATGGGTTTGATGTACAACTCATTTTAAAATTATATATCATTCTTTTTTATCATTTATTATTGTTTTAAGTCAAATACTGCATTAATTGAATTGAAGAGACTAACGAGGCACAAAATATTAATGAAATAAATAATGCTCTTCAAATTGTCTCGTAGATCAACAAACTTCAATTTGAAGAGTTTTTTTGCTATTACTGTTGGAGATGCTCTAACTATTTTTTTTACATGTTTCATCCTTAAACTTTAGAATTTCTACGATTTTTGTTCAACCTTACAAAAACAGAGCAATTGAAGGGGGGAGTAAATATGAAAAACAACTACAGATTGAGGACTAAACGTGAAAAATTAACAATTACAGCTTGGGGACTAAACGTGAAAAAGCTACTACATTTTGGAGAATAACATGAAAAGGACAAAATAAGCGGGGGTAAAAAAATAGTTAATAGACTAGACGTGAAAAACAGCTATAGTTTAACGACTAACAAAGAGGCTATGTTATCCCTTTGTTTAATTAATTACAGGTAGGTTTCCGATACTTTTCCGTGGCGGAAGATATTTTTACAAGTTTCCATTTGCACTGCAAAGGGTGGAGTTCAGTGTATTTTGATCCACCAAGAGCAGCCTTCTTGGGAGCCGGCACCACAAATCTTAATGAAGTGCTGGTTCAAGGCACCCGATGGAGTGCAGGCTTGGTGGAAGTTGCCATTTCAAGGTTCAATCCTCTTATTTATGGACTTAGAAGAAGAATGCATATTCTTGAGGCCATGTGTTATGCAGAGCTTGACACATCCCCCTTCTATGTCTTCCCACTATGGTGTTATGCTACCATCCCTCAACTCCATCTACTCAATGGCATTCCTTTGTACCCAAAGGTAAGCCAAAACAAAAAATGAATTAATTAATACCTTTCTTTCTATTAATTTTCTTTCGTCTCTTGGGAAATGTTTCACTATATATACTGATAGTGTATTATACACGAGAGGTTTAGGATCACAACGTACCTATGTTAGACAATTATCCTTTTTTTTAATGACATGTCATAATCCTCTCTCGTATGAGTATAAAGTGGTCACTTCATGTGTAGTGGCGAAGTCGGGAAAATTTTTTAGTGGGGTTAAATTACTAAATTACACCCACAAAAAATCTATTATATCATATATATAAAAGAATAATGCTAGAGACACAACTTATTTTATAATTTGCTAACGTGACATACTCCACATCAACTTTTATGTGGGGCTGAAAACTATATTAAAACAAGAGTAGTGCTAGAGACACAACAAATTTTATAACTATTTTACAATTTGATGATGTGGCATACTCCACCTCAGCATATTGATGAACAAATTGATTCAATGTAGTCTTCGGCCCCACATAAAAGCTGAGGTGGAGTATGCCACAACTGCAAATTGTAAAATAATTATAAAATTTGTTGTATCTCTAGCATTATTCTTAAAATAATTTTTTCATTAATATACTGAGGTGGAGTATGCCACATCAGTAAATTGTAAAATAGTTGTAGAATAAGTTGTGTCTCTAGCATTATTCTAAAAAAAAATCAGTGGAGTCAAATTACTATATTACACCAACAAAAAATCTAGTATATATATATATATAGGATAAGGCTCTGGAACGAACTGTTCGTAAACGAACATATGTAGGACCCAGTGTTGAAGGTTGTTGATTGGATGAGAATATTTAATAGTGATTAGGAATATATGATGGTACATAATTGGGCCAATCAACAACCTTTAACACTGGATCCTACATATGTTCGTTTACAAACAGTTCGTTCTAGAGCCTTATCCTATAAATATATATATATATATATATATATATATATATATATATATATATATATATATATATATATATATAATCAGATTAGGAATATATGATGGTACATGAAGGTTGTTGATTGGATGAGAATATTTAACAGTAATTAGGAATATATGATGGTACATAATTGGGCCAATCAACAACCTTGAACACTGGGTCCTACTTCGTTTACAAACAGTTCGTTCCAGAGCCTTATCCTATAAATATAAATATAAATATAAATATATATATATATATATATATATATATATATATATATATATATATATATATATATATAAAATCAGTGGAGTCATATTATTAAATTATACTCACAAAAAATCTATTACATCATATATATAAAATAAAAATAAAAATTAGTAGGGTCAATTGACCCCACACCAATACAAGTGGCTTTGCCCCTGTTTATGTGAGAAGGGATAATGTGAAAATATAAAAAAACACATAGAAATAGTGCTCCCCTTATAAGCCTCAGAATATAATTGATCTCTTTGTTTTGCAGGTTTCAAGTTCATTTTTCGTGGTATTCTCATTAATATTCCTCTCATCACAATTTAAACACATACAAGAGATTTTCTCTACCGGAGGTTCATTCCGTTCATGGAGGAATGAACAAAGGATGTGGATGATAAAGTCTGTGACATGTAATTTTTATGGAAGCTTGAACGGGATTCTCGAGAAAATTGGAATGCGAGAAGCCAGCTTTCTAGCGACGAACAAGGCCGTCGATGATGAACAATTCAAGCGATACCAAACGGGTATTTTTGATTTTCAAGCATCGACTAAGTTACTTACTCCGCTATGTACTCTAGTCATCCTAAATTTGGTGTCGTTAGTCGGAGGAGTTGCGAAAACAGTTCTTGCAAGAAGCTGCGACGACATGTTTGTTCAAATTTTTCTCACATCTTTCGCCGTGTTGCTAAGTTATCCGGTCATTGAATGTTATAGTTGGTAAGAAAGCAATCAAATAAAGAAACTTATTTTGTAGCAGAGGAGTTACACATGCTCTAAGGTGCAGGGAAACCGGTGTTGCTGAGGAACAGCAGATCAGTCACACTGATAGCAGTTGCAATTCACAGCTGGCAATATGGTTAGGAAGTAGCTGTGTAAATAACCAATTGAAGAGGGTTATTTGAAAATGTAATTGAGCGGGAGAGTTGGTTAGTATGAGAAGGATATATAGGTGGTTATAGTAGAAGAAAGAGGAGAATAAATTGTAAACTTTGGCTACACTCTGTATCAACCTCTCTCAACTCTGAAATACAATCTTAATCATTTCTATTCTTCCATACTTTTATTTTCTTGAAATCTATTTCTTTTTTTTCCTTTTGTTAAACTGTTCAATTCAGTAATTGTACTCCATTGGTGGGTTTAAACCATTACATTTGGTATCAGAGCTCAGCTATCCTTGGCCACCAGAAAGGATTCTAGAACTCAACTAGAGTGAGAATTTTACGAAACCCAAATTTTCACATATTACATATTCAATTCGATCTACAGAGATCAGTCGATTTTTCGGCAAGGATCTAATTGCAAAATGGCTGCGGGCACCAGATCAAGGGAATCAATGGAAGAGGGATTGCGGAATACAGATTCTAGGGTTCTTGAGCTAATGAATAGCCACCACCAACTGCAGAAATCCATGGAAACCATAGACGACAAATTCGATCATATGCAAAAAACAATGGAGATGTTAATGACTGAGTTTCAGAAGTCTGCTAAAGGTAAGAACCACTCTAATTCAGAAGGTGACCAAGAATTATCACCAGAATCCAATAGAAGGAATGAACATGGCGATAATAAATTGGGTCAGAATGTTGCTAATAAACATTGGAGTCCAAAGTTTGAATTTCCGGTTTTTAATGGATTAGACATTAAAAATTGGGTAATGAAATGTGAGTACTATTTCCAATTTTATCCCATGGATGATGAACAAAAATTGAAGGGTGTTGCCCTGAATTTAGAAGGAGACGCAGGTTCTTGGTTTTTGGCATACTATAAGTCTCAGGTAGGGATTTCATGGAAGCAATTTGTGGAGGATATTGAAGTCAGATTTGGAGAAGCTTCAGTTACTAGTACTCTTACCGAGTTTAACAGGTTACAGCAAGTTAACTCCGTCATTCAATATCAAAAGAAATTCGAATTTCTAAGAGCCATGGTAGAAGCTGAAAATCCTGGATTAACTGAAGAGTATTTCGTTAAGTGCTTTGTGGGGGGATTGAAGGAAGAAATTGGAGGATTTGTGAAACTCCTCAAACCAACCAAACTATCAGAAGCAATCTCAGTAGCAAGGGTGCAGGAGTCAACTGTAGAGGCAATTTACAAAAAGTTCAGACCCAGTTTTAGTACACCCAGATCAACAATTAGTTCTAATCCAAGTGTGGAGATGGTAAAGCCTATAAACAAGATGATAGGAAATCAGGCAGGAGGAGTTACTAACATGAGCAATAATGATGTTAGTAATACCAAATTCTCAGGAGGAGGTAAGCCTATTCCTAGTGGTGTCAAGAGATTATCTTACAATGAATTACAGCTAAGAAGGGACCAAGGCCTTTGTTACAATTGTGATGAGCAGTACAAGGCTGGCCATAGGTGCAAGAATAAGCAGATTTTTCTAATCATAGGTGAAGAGGAAGAAGTGGATCTGGAGAAGATTATTCTTAATGAGGACTGGCCAGAAGAGGTACTTACAAATCAAGAACCAGAGATGAGCATTTCACTCCATGCTCTACATGGCAACACCTCTGCAACTACTATCAAAATCAAGGCATCAGTGGCTAATAAGGAAATCATTCTCTTAATAGATAGTGGCAGTACACATAATTTTTTAAACACCAAGACAGCAGATTATCTTCATTGTTCCAAGGAGATGGTTCATCCCCTTCAAGTTTCTGTGGCTGATGGGTATAAGATGGTAAGTTCTGAAAAGTGTAAGGAGTTCACATGGAAAGCTCAAGGATATGTGTTCAAAACTGATATGAGGTTGTTACCTTTGAAGGGATGTGATGCGGTTCTAGGGGTTCAATGGCTTAAAACTCTTGGGGATTGTATATTCAATTTTGAGCAACTAACATTGGCCTTTACTTTGGACAAACAGCAAATTAAATTACAAGGAATTAAAGATGGTTATTGCCCAGCCATATCCATGATTGAAGCCGATGATGTGGCCAACTATTATAAAAAGGGTCAACTTGCAACTATGGCCTACCTGTTCTATATTTCACCAGAAACAGGGGTTGAACAAATTCCTGAAGAAGTCAGTCAAATATTAGAAGAGTTCCAGGATGTCTTTCAGGAGCCTAAGAGTTTACCACCCCAAAGGAATCATGACCATCATATTCCTCTGAAAACAGGAGTGGATCCTTTCACCATAAGACCCTACAGATATCCACAAGTACAGAAAAATGAGATTGAGAAAATTGTTAAGGAAATGTTGGAAGCAGGTATCATTCAATCCAGTCAGAGTCCTTTTGCTTCACCTGTGTTATTGGTTAAGAAAAAGGATGGTAGCTGGAGGTTTTGTGTGGACTATAGAGAGCTGAATAGCATTACAATCAAAGACAAATTTCCTATTCCAGTTATTGAAGAGCTTTTGGATGAATTGAGTGGGACTAGGTTTTTTAGCAAGCTGGATCTTCGAGCTGGTTACCACCAAATAAGGATGCATATACCAGATGTGGCCAAAACTGCTTTCAGAACACATGTGGGTCATTATGAATTTCTAGTAATGCCATTTGGCCTTACTAATGCTCCAGCTTCATTTCAGGCGTTGATGAATCAGGTCTTTGCCCCATACCTTCGAAAATTCATTTTAGTTTTTTTTGATGACATACTAGTTTATAGCCCCGATTTGCAATCTCATATTCAACACTTACATACCACTCTTAATTTACTAAGGATCAATACCTTGTTTGCTAAGAAATCTAAGTGTTCCTTTTCACAAAATAAGATTGAGTATCTGGGCCATATCATTTCTGAGAGTGGGGTAGCTGCAGACCCTCAAAAAATTCAATGCATGCTTAGTTGGCCCACACCTTCTACTGTCAAAGCTTTGAGAGGATTTTTGGGCTTGACTGGATACTATAGGCGATTTGTAAAGAGCTATGGGGAGATAGCAAGGCCTTTAACCCAGTTATTAAAGAAGGACCAGTTTAAATGGACTGAGGATGCTACTTTATCCTTTGAAAAATTGAAGCAACTTATGAGTTCTACTCCAGTTCTTGCACTACCAGATTTCAGGAAGTCATTTGTTGTCGAAACTGATGCTAGTGGCAAAGGAATAGGGGCAGTATTGATGCAGGAAGGGAGACCAATATCCTATCTTAGCAAAGCCCTAGCACCTAAGCACTTGGGATTTTCTGTATACGAAAAAGAGCTATTGGCTATCTTGTATGCTGTGTCTAAATGGAGACCTTATCTGATAGGTTCTCATTTCATTATTAAGACTGACCACCAAAGTTTGAAATTCTTTATGGAACAGAGATTAACTACATTTCTACAGCAAAAATGGCTTAGTAGAATGTTGGGTTATGACTATGAAATTACATACAAAAAGGGAAGTGACAATGCTGTCGCAGATGCCTTATCTAGGTACTCCCAAGAAGTGGCAGAGGTTGCACCATCTGTTTCCATTAATGCTATTTCTGCTAGTATACCATTATGGGTGCAGGAGATCTGTAGTTCGTATGAGGAAGATAAAGAAGTCACAGGTTTAATTCAACAATTGTCCATTGCACCCCAAACGGCAACTGATTTCTCATTCAGTAATGGCATCATAAGACAAAAGGGACGAATAGTGCTGGGTATAAGCAACAATATCAGACGAAAGGTCTTTGATATATTTCACAACAGTTCCTTAGGGGGTCATTCAGGTGGTCAAGCTACTTTAAAGAAGTTAAGCAGGTACTTCATGTGGAATGGTATGCATACTGAGGTAAAAAAATGGATAGCTGAATGTGATATTTGTCAACGACATAAGAATGAGAATGTTCACTATCCAGGTTTTCTACAACCTTTGGAAGTTCCTCACAAGCCTTGGAATGATATTTCTTTGGATTTTATTGTTGGCCTACCTCATTCTGAAGGGTATACTATAATCTTGGTTATCATTGATAGATTTACCAAATTCAGCCACTTTGTTCCCATGAAACATCCATACACAGCAGTTGAGGTTGCCAAATTGTTCATCAAGCACATTTATAAAATGCATGGCTTGCCTCAGTCAATAGTCACTGATAGGGACAGGGTATTCTTGAGCAATTTTTGGAAGACTTTATTTCAGTTATTGGGAGTCCAGTTATGTCTTAGTTCATCTTATCATCCTCAATCCGATGGTCAAACTGAAAGATTGAATAGATGTCTTGAAGGATATCTCAGATGTATGTGCAGTGACAGTCCTAAGAAATGGAACACTTGGCTGCCTTTAGCACAGTGGTGGTACAATACAAACTTTCACACTTCTTTGCACTGTTCACCCTTTCAAGCTTTGTTTGGGTTTGACCCTCCCCATCTTAACTTCCACCAGATTGAGAATACAAGGGTACCTGCTGTGGATATATTTGTTAAGGAAAGGACTATGATGCTACAGGAATTAAGGCAAAGACTGCTAACTGCTCAGACTAGAATGAAGGACCAAGCTGATAAGTCCAGAACTGAGAGACATTTCGACAAGGGAGATTTTGTATACTTGAAATTGCAGCCCTACAAACAATCAAGTTTAGCCCAACGAGCTTCTTTCAAACTGGCACCTCGATATTATGGTCCTTATGAAATTTTGGAAAAAATTGGTAGTGTAGCTTATAAACTCAAGTTGCCTCTTGGTTCTTTGATCCATGATGTGTTCCATGTGTCTCTATTGAAAAAAACCATTGGTTCTCAAGCACTGATTGCTCCAGCCTTACCACCAGTCACTGAAGATGGTCGGCCAAAGCTGATTCCAGAGAAAGTGTTGGCCACGAGGATGGTCAAATTCAATAACAAACCTCGGATTGAGTATCTTATTCAGTGGGTGGGCACTTTGGAGGAAGATGCCACATGGGAGGAAGCCCAACAGATTACTTTTCAATTCCCAGAATTCGATTTTGTGCCTTAGATTTTCAGATCATCCTTGAGGACAAGGATTGTTTCAACAGCAGGGCAATGTTATAGTTGGTAAGAAAGCAATCAAATAAAGAAACTTATTTTGTAGCAGAGGAGTTACACATGCTCTAAGGTGCAGGGAAACCGGTGTTGCTGAGGAACAGCAGATCAGTCACACTGATAGCAGTTGCAATTCACAGCTGGCAATATGGTTAGGAAGTAGCTGTGTAAATAACCAATTGAAGAGGGTTATTTGAAAATGTAATTGAGCGGGAGAGTTGGTTAGTATGAGAAGGATATATAGGTGGTTATAGTAGAAGAAAGAGGAGAATAAATTGTAAACTTTGGCTACACTCTGTATCAACCTCTCTCAACTCTGAAATACAATCTTAATCATTTCTATTCTTCCATACTTTTATTTTCTTGAAATCTATTTCTTTTTTTTCCTTTTGTTAAACTGTTCAATTCAGTAATTGTACTCCATTGGTGGGTTTAAACCATTACATTGAAGGTATGATGCTGAGGAAAGATAAGGGGCGCGTTTCGAGTTCTGTTACACGATTATCTGTTGTACTTGCTATAATATTCTTGGCTTTTGGAAAAATTCTTGTCAAGTGAAATGTAGACTACATAGATTGTATTTGTACTTCACTTCATTTTTAGAATTTGAGATTCTTGTTAATTTATTACGATGATGCAATCTTTACTTTAGCTTTGATCCTGCTATTATTTGTATAGTTTCTTTGTAAAACACAATATTTAACGTGAAAAACCCTTAACACAGAGACTATTGTGTTTCAGTCAGTATTTTAAAATCCGGACCGGTAAAAATCAAAACCAGTCCGCCTTTCGGTCTGATTTGGACCAATGACCCGGTTTTGGTCGAAACCCGAGTTGGCCCGTTAACCACCTCTCCAACCGGTAGTTCAACCGGTAAAACCGGTTAATTGACCCGATTTTTAATTTATTTATTTTTTTACTAATTTTTTTTTAATATTATAATTAACTACTTTTATTAATATTGTAACTCATCTTTATTATGTTTTAGTTCATAAAAAATAATATTTTTAAAATTTTTATTAATTACTAATAATATAAATAACGGTTCGACCACTGGTTGGATTAGTGACCTATCCACCTGGTACTTTTTCCGGTTCGATGAACGTCCGATTCTGAGAACCTCGGTTCCAGTTATACCAAACAATAAGAGGTAAAAAAGAAGGTTCCAACAATTTAGGCAATCCCTCTTTTTGGAAAGTCTTCCCTTTTACCTTTCCACACCCTCCTTCCTTGTACCAAACTAAGCAAAACAAAATAAGGTTCCACCTTTCAACTCCATTTGAGGTTTTGAGGTGCCACCTTTATTACTATTATTTTTATAATAATATTTGTAGCAGGTGCTACATTTTTTCTAATTTTGTGTTACTTTTATCATTAAATACGCTTTAAAGATGTCAACAAGGCAATAATTAATACAAAAATTGACAATAAAATAATGAATTATTTGTTAACCTTTTCTTTCTGGCCTCACTAGCCCCAGCAAATTCCTGTTTTATTTTTGGCCATACTCATGCCCTCCCAGTTTCAGTTTCTACCTATAAATATATAACATTCCCTTGTTATGCAGCCATCACCAAGACAAGAATCTCTCATCAAACTCTCCATATCTAACCCTGAAACAGCTGTGGAGTTGTAATGGACCGCGATCAAGAGGGTTTTTCTCGCGGTAGCTGCAGAGAGAAAGAAACGAACGACTGTGGGCAGAAAAGAAGGATGACGAGGCAATTTACTTTGCCAGATGAGAAAAAAGACGTAAACAAACTGGCTGAAGATTTCATCAACTTTCGAAAGCAGTTACAGCTTCAGCGGGAGGAGTCATTCAAACGTTTTCAGGAAATGATAAGCCAAGGAGCCTGATGTTTTGTTTGGCAACTCAATATCAAGCGTTCTTAGGGAACCGATAAGCTAAGATGGGGAACCTGACGCTATGTTTGGCAACTCCATATCAAGTTTCAAAATTTAATTCCAATTCCTAATCGCCAAACATTGCTTAAATGTGATTACAATAACAAGAATGCATGTAGCTCAATCTTAGAAATATATTGTCCTATTTACAGTCATATACAAGAGTATTACTATATATGACGACAAATTCAAATCAATATTAAATACCGACGTAAGCGAACACATGATATATAAATGTGTAAAAAGGGATCCACATATTACTGTTTTATTTCACCGTAAGGAATGGACCCATATATTTACCGGTCATAGGTCCACGTTAGTTGGAATCCAAATTTGACATAAAATTAGTCAATATAAATCACTTTCCAAACAGAATGCGACCTTGTAGAACATATTGTAGATTTCCTTCCCTCTTTAGATGTTAGGACTTGGGCTATAGTTTCCAGATCAAAAGAAATTTTTAAAATTGAGAAAGCTGAAGATAAGACCGACTAATTTCTAACAGTGTCCAAGTTTTACAAAGAAAAGCAGAAAACCAGTTGCCAAACAACAAAATGATATTTGGCCTGGACAAGACCAATTCCAATAATTCCTCAAGAGTCTCTTGCCCCTTATGATTAATCTATATTACCAACAATAGAATAGCAAGGTAAATAAAATTAGCAATTTTATCATATCCATCCCACAAAAATGTAATCTAATATATGTTCTATCTAGTAGTCCATGTATATTCACAAAGCTTCTTCAACATTATATCCTACTAAGAAAAGGCAGAGATGGATACCGCTGCAGATCCAAATGATAGGGATTTGCACGTTTAAAAGTAGCCGCTCCTCTTCATGAACGTGAAGAAATTGCTCGTGATAACTATTTTGCCGAAATCAACAATATCTCTCCCTCACCCTTGCAAGTACATGTCTACTACCTGGAGTTGAAAATGACATTAATTTCCATGTTGAACTTTTCTAAAAATGCTGCCAATAAAGCTCCCACTACAATACCCTTTTCCATTTTTATTCCTCGAGGAAGACTCATTTCTACTTGCCACTTCATTTTCTTCAAGTCCAGCCATAAGCTAAACCTTCTTTAGTACCAGTTTTGCAACTCTTGAAGCAGATGCCTGCCAATTCAACCTCCAAAGAAGTACAAACGACATGAAGGAAAAAAGAGAACTATGGGGCCATATAGTGCAGAAGGTTCGCAGCTTTTGTAGTATGAAACAACAGTGCCACGACAGGTTGAAGAAGGTGAAGCAATTCATACGTCAAGAATATGTTGTAAAACTTGCAGTCATCATGCTTGCAGCACCTGACAATGTACAATATGACTCTTTGGTCCACTCCGACCAGCTATACTGGACCATATATTTGTGAAGAGGGTCCTGAAGTGACCTTTTCCAGCAATATTTTCCCAAAGCTGAGGATTACTCTCGACTCGTTTATCAGGACTTGATACATCAACCAAACTGATGCTCATGTTGTTACGGATAATGCAAAGCTTCCCATTAAGAGGAACAAGAGCAGCAGCCTCAAGAGCACGAGAGCCACCCAGATGGAGCTTACTGTCGATAAATCTTCTCCAACAGTTTGCAGCCTCATCGTAAACCCTAAGCTTGCAACCATCACGACAATCCAATGCATAGAGCTTCCCATTCATAGAGATGCTGGGGTTGCGCCAGCCAGCAACCATCCCATCACTGATTGGGGTCCATGTATTAGTTCCTGGGATATATGCTTCACTAAGGACCTCCCGGTGGGACCCAAGTCCTTTTAGGAACCACTTCCCATTATAAACAACCCCAATAAAGGGGACCATTGCTGTGCTCATATCCGCAACGAAGCTCCAACGATTTCTGTTCGGGTCATATACTTCAGCAGAACGGAGAGTCCTCTGAATTCCCTCACATTCTCCACCAGCCACATAAAGGCAGTTATTTATGACACAAGAGCCAAAGAAATGTCTTTTCCGAAGCATATCTGGAGCCCTATGCCATTTATTTGTCCGAGCACTGTAGAAAATGACCCGTCTCACGGAGCCCTTGATAGGATCTTTTCCTCCAAATAAGTACAGGTGGCAACCACTTAGAACAGCACAGCCAAATCCAAGGGCTTCACTGTACTCTACTGGAACAGGTGGCAATGGCTGCCACAGCTGGTAGGTAGGGTCAAAAGCGTGCCACGAAATCCTCCCCTCGCGGTCCCTTTTGATAACATAAACCCACTCTTCTGCCATTCCAAGACTCTTCCTAAGAGAGTAAAAAAAGTTACCAGCCAGAAGCCTATTCCATCTCTTGCAAACAAGACGGAGCTTGTTATGTTCAACACGAGGGACTCGAATCAGACAAGCAATAGCCAGATCATCAGGAAGGCCTGGCAAGTAGGGGTGGCTGATATCTGTTCCTCTCCCTGCGGGAGTTTTTTGTCTTGTGTGCATTGAGGATTAATATCAGGCTGGATGCAAAGTTTTGACCCCGGGACAAATTTCCTTGCCCCTGCAACAGTTTTTAAGCCAGCATCTACTTTGCAATAGCATGAAACAGAATCAACCTGCCAAAACTTCTATGTTAGCAAGTCGAAAAAATAAAGATTTGAACATTTAAAATGTAATAGCTAACAGAAAACAAACAAATATAAGATTACAATTTAGTGCCAGAGGGATGATAACTCAATAACTCATCTAGCATTACATCATCCTTCAGCTCTAGCTGGTAATAACAAGTGGAACTTCTTTAAGGGAAATTCTCATTTAATGAGGAAAGGAGACAGGCTCTAAATTACACCTTTTTTCCTTAATATCTGTTCATGTGAAAGATGTTTGTATTGTGTTGAAATATCATGGCACTACATGCCTTAGTGCCGCAAGAACAATTGTTATTTAAAAATAAAAGACTAGAATGGGGGCAGAGAGAGGAAGGGTAATTTATCAGCTTGTTATAACACTAACTGAAAAATAATCCATATATATATCAAACATAGTAGAAATTTAGGGAGTCCAGACTTGCACTGAAGTCGATTTAAGATGAGTCCACTTGTAAACAAACAAAGGTCAGAGCAACAAACCACTATCATTCTACACATAGACATTAATGGACCAAAAGACAATTACCAAATTAATTTTTTGGGGATCTACACTGCCATTAAAGTGGCATCCTTTATGAGCACGTTTAATAGAAGGACTAAAGTCACTCGCACGTTTTATTGATGATGGGCTAAAACAGTTAGTTGAATTACTTAATCTCTTCGCTTATGCTCACATATTGTTCACAGTTGCTGTCCTGGGATACTCTGTGTTAGATCAGGTTGGATGAGCAGCATTGTAGTCAGCTGGCTTATGCTGCCTTGGCCCCATTATGAACCCATAGATTGAGTCAAAGAGAGTATTATGAAAGGTGATACTAATAAGATGATTGTTATGATAATCCATTTTTTTCTGATTTTTCCAGTTCATTAGATTTTCGTATCTGATTATTTTCTCCATATTTTCCTATATTCTTATCCTTTTCGATTTATCATAGAGGGGACAAGGGGGTTGTTGTGCTAAGGATTTCGAGTATTTTCAACTGTAGTACAGAACTGGTCATCTATAGATTCTTCATTAAACTTATATCAATAAAAGACTTTGATACTTTCCCTTAATAATTTTCCTAGAAATTTCATAATGTTGGTAAATAGACAGGCCTGAACCGTGGTAATCATCCTATGCTATAAAATAAACTAAAAAAAGATAAAATAAAAAGAGTCAGCTACATGTTTTTCACAAGTTCACAATTGTTGTTGTGCTACTTGCAATAACCTACAACATCAAGATCACTAGTGATCTAGGTGGACCCACAATCCTGTCTTGTATTTACTTTAAGTTTCGAATCAGTGCAAACACTATCACTCTTATACACATGTTCACACAAAAATGAGCAAATACATATGTATGCATTTGCACACGAGTTTTAGCCGTTTAAACTTCAATCCTACTTTTTTGAGTCCCCTACTACAAGGAAATTTTCAAGATCTTTCTAAGGTTTTTTTATATGAAGTTGGCTTCGTAATAAAAGGGAGTCATACTATATTATGAGATGTATTTCCTCTGTCGCTTTCTCTTATATGATGAATGGGAAGCAAAAAAAAGGGCTTTCTAAAGCCGATTCTAGTAACAGAAAATTCTATGGATTGTCGGTCGTGAGCATACATAAGCGGCTGCATATGAGAGAAAGGTCTGCGAAGAACCATGATTCGAGTTCGCCACACATGGATTCAGCATTTTGGCAATCTCAAAAATTGGACTTTGGGGATTCGGAACACATTCACATGTTAAAATAGGTTTTAATTCATGATAAAATGTAAAGAGATGCAAAAGTTCTATCTATTAATACAATCGAGGAGTTTCGTAAATACATACTAACAAATTCTTATACTAATTTCGTATATAATATTAGTATATAAAACATTATATTAAGTAGTATCGTATATAGTATTAGTAATGTTTTTCAAATTTTTATCATTAAATAGAACTACAGAAAAATCGCCTATAAGAATTCAGAAATCTAGATGTGAACAATAGTTAGGATCTAGGAATTCGCTGACCTACAAAAGAATCCTTACTTCTTAGAAGAATTATTATAGAAAGATTGTCAAAAAGGATAAATGAACATAAAAGTATTAGAAAGGGCTGAGGAAACTATTTCCCAAGCAGAAAACATGAAGGGATCCTACTGCTCCACCCATTTACTTGCAAAACTACTGAGAAAAGCCATGTCCATTCCATATGGCTTCGCCAGGCATGCTATTTCCTTGAGTTTCAAAACTTACCAGTAGTTACTACATAAGCAAGTCAACCCTTACACTTACAAGAAAGCAATAGATTGCACTCTAGTTTAGTTTTACTGAACTGGTAGTGGGTTGCAGTAGGTAAACACGTATATTGAAAAACTATGGTATATCATATGAATGCAAAAATATAGTTAATTAATTTTTGCTTAGCATCAAACCTATGGATTGAAAAACGCTCACCAATTTATCATTACTAACACTCTCACTTTCCCTTTTTCTAATGTACTATTATTTTTCTATTACCTTATCTTTTCCCTATAGGATAGAGGGGGTTGAACAAGGAACTTAAATAGGAAAGTTGCTTCTCGGTATTTTAGAGATCCCTATATAACAGTCTTCTGTAAATAGCCAAAAAATTGTTAAAGATAAGGTGAATGAAAATGGCAAGGAGTACGTTTCCATGTTATACTGCGCAAAAAATTGGATTCAATCCACAAAACTGCATTTGATTAATTAAACAGGACAACATGAATAAAAAAGCTACGACGGTGCTAAAGAAAATATCAAAGCTTGAGCTACCAAATGTTTTGTACGAACTGGGAACACTGTTACAGGAACAACTTCAAAATTGGGCAGTTAGATTAGATTTGTGTCTCATTATCATCCGTTACTAGTGAAAATTTGAGATGAGCATGAATCAGGTAGGTCACTTTGCGTGTTAACCCATACCGCGTAATCTATTAACAAGATATGGTATGCCTATTGTAAAAAGTAAACACCTTAATAAATCATAGATCGTGTCCATACAAACAACTCTAAAAAGGTAAAATCTTAGTAAATTATATATTGTGTCCTGCACTTTCGTCCATTCAACGCTTTGTAAGGCGGCATACCTATACTTGCATGATAATTGTTGTTGTAGGCGAACTCTACCAACGATAAATGATCGTTCCAACTACCCTTGAAATCCATAACGCAGGATCTTAACATGTCTTCTAGTGTTTGAATTGTCCTCTCACTTTGTCCATCCGTCTATGGATGATACGCTGTGCTTAATCTTAATTGTGTTCCCATCTGCTCTTGCAAACTCTTCCAGAAATTTGATGTGAATCGCGGGTCGTGATCTGACACAATAGAAACTAGCACTCCATGTCTTGAGACAATCTCCTTGACATAAAGTTTAGCTAGCTGATCCAAGTTATACTTGACTCTTATCGGCAAGAAATGAGTCGACTTTGTCAAACGATCCACTATTACCCAAATAGCGTCGTATCCATACAAACAACTCTAAAAAGGTAAAATCTTAGTAAATTATATATTGTGTCCAACAGTACATACTATCTACTCTAAAAGATCAAAGTTAATGCATACTTTAAATGCCGAACACCTTAATAAATCATAGATCGTGTTCATACCAGCTATTGTAACAGATCAAAGTTAAAGATTTCCGAGTATCTCAACAAATTGAAGAATACATGTGCCTGAGCACATGAACTTGAAAATCATAAGCACGACTGGACACCCATGTCTGGAAAACAGAACAACCTCCTATAATTGTGCAGCTGCACCTTAATATTCACTATAAAGAATTGTTGCTCCAGGGAACCAATATCCGGATATGAAATTATCAATAAATTTGCCAACTTGAGCAAAATGAATATTACCTCCGCCTCATAATAAGTGATGTTTTAAGTGATTTCATTTGTCCCAAATTATTTGATGTTTTAGAAAATCTAGGAGCATTAATTACAATATTTCCAAAATTACCCCTCATTACTCTTACTTCAATACCCCGATGCTTTTAACTCTCTCTCTCCCTCCTTATTAACTCAAAGGGTATTATAGACAAATGATACTATATTTAATGCTATACAATCATTTCCTTAATGGTTGTGCCCAACTCTAAAACATCCTATACGGCACAAAATAAGAAACAGTAGATCTAAATGGAAGACTTAATTATGAATTATACCACAGGCTCTACACTAGAAAACCAGCATTGAGTTTGGAAACAAAGTGAAGACAGTTCAAATTCAGAAATGAACCCCCAAAATGCCAAACTCAGCACTTAACAAGAAGAACTTGAAAAAAAAAATACAAGGAGCCAATTTACTAGTTCTATAAGCACATATCTTCATCAAAATTCCAGGAATTATATCAAAAAGTCTGCACGTTTAACAAGAATATCATCTTAATATGTCCAAAATCACATCAAAACACTGGCACAAACCAAGAATTCTTACAAAGATTGCACATTTGGCAATGATTTCATCTGGGTATCTCTAAAAACACAAGAATAATAAAAAGAACTATGCCAAAAAGAAGTCAAAGTAGACATACCAATGGAGCTTGAACTCGAAAACCCCTGTGTTCATTTGGAGACCGTTCAACAGATTGGTCCATCTCACCAGTACAGTTTCATATACAAATTTCTGGGCACACCCAAAATCAAATCAAGATTAAAATAAGCCTTAGAGACTTAGATCAAGAGCTCTTCAACACCCAAGTTCTAAATCTGATCTCAAAAGAAGAAGAAAAATGCAAAAATACCCAACAGACCCAAAAACCCAAGGAAAATGTTTTTGCAAAATGGAGAGATGAAAGAAGCAACAAATAGTGCTTGGGAGTTAGAGCTGCAGTAACTTCAAAACGGATGGTCTCGCTCTGAAGAGATTATAGACTCTTTTAACTGAAGATTATAGCTGGACCCATGTCTTCTAAATCTTCTAATTTCTTTATATTACATTTATTATTAGAAAAAATGATTTGTATCAATTCATGTTAAAATGTAATAAAATATAATAATAATAATAATACGTAGATCTTTTTTTATTGTCTTTTATCTTATATATTCAACTATATTTAATTTATAAAAAGTTAGATAATTGATAATATCATATCGTCAAAATAATAAATATCGGTGAAAATTTGAATTATTATTTAAATAAATATATACATATATATACAATATTTAATTTAACAGTGTAAATATTATTCTAATATTATTAATTGTCTAAATTTTCTATAAAATAAATAAACATTTTTAGTAGTATTATATGAGTTTTAATAAGTGAATTTTGATTTCAATTCCTGCCACAGCCCACAGGACAAAGTTCCTTATATCATCCTCTCATCAGTGCTACCTGCTAGCATTTATTAATGGGTCAAAGTGTCAAACCCTTTTAATGAAGGAGAGAGAAGAGAAAGAGATAGATGAGAAAATAGAATAAAATAAAATAAAAGTATATATATATATATATATATATATATATATATATATAATTAAATAACCCCAAAAGAATGAATAAAATATTGTCGGACTGTTTATGGTAATTATGAATTAATACTCCAACAAAACTCAAAGTGGACAAGATTTTTGGTGTTTAGCATGGATGTGGTTAGCATGAAGTTAACGTTGGTCAATTGATTAATACAGTATCGATACGCAGATCAGAAGTGATATCTCTTTACGTGTCATTACTGTATTGTTCACTTGATCAACTTACCATAAAATTAACTTTATGGTAATCAAATCCTTTTAGTAGTATCATTTCGCTTTCTTTCTCTTTTATAATTAAGTCAATGAGGACAATATAAAGTGGTGTATTTATAAACTTTAGTCATAATCACATTTACTAGTCAACTCTTTGCCACAAAACTCTAAACATCAAAAATGAAATAATTAGAAAAGAAAGAAAAAAAAAACAACTAATTCGATTTCAGTATTTCTTTAATTCCTTATTTCAATTTATGAAAGAAAACGAAAGAAACCTAAAAAATGAACCACATTAATGGTGGTTGGAAAGTGCTGAACATTCATTTATTTTTATTTTTTCCTTTTTCTTTTTCATATAGAAAAAAGATAATTGACTGGTCCCCATTGCCGAACAAAGGCAGATGATTATGACAATTTTATAAATCAATATTTCTGCCGTCCTCTTTGCTCTTTATACATAAGAAAAATCATTTATATTTAAATTGTGATTTTTTTTTTCCCTGGAGTACCCTCATATTTATGCATGCATGCATGGAACTTCCTAAAAAAGTTGCTTTTATTTAATATTAATATTTCTATTTAAATTAAGTGGAATAGTTAAATGATAAAATTACAAGATTTTTTAAATGGGTGATAATTTTCAATATAAGACTCTTATTTGATGCTGATGGAATGATCATAATGAAAGCAATAATCTTAGTTCATTTAGTCATTACCTAAACCGAGTGGTGGCCCATTTATGATATTTGACAATTTGCCAATTTATTTATATATATATATATATGGGTCCGTCTCTTTAGCGAGCCATAGGAAGCGAACTAAAAACGAACCGGATTATAACAACTGTTTTTTCCCGTCGCTATAGCATAGAAAGTCGATTTTTTATACTATAACGACAGAAAAAACCGTCGCTATAGCCAATTCGTCTATATTTCGCTTTCTATTGTTCGCTAGAAAAACAGACCATGTGTGCGTGTGTGTGTATATATATATATATATATAAATTGAAAATAAATAAATAAATAAGAGTTTAAAGTCACTAGACCAAACCCATGTTGTGATGTTAGTTTTAAAATGTACTTACTCCTTTGGCTCATATGTAGATGTCAAAGAGCCAATAAAAAAAATAGCAACTAAATTGGAGCTTTATATGTTTGGATTCATTCATATATTTCAATTGACCAATAGAGTATTGTCACGCAGAGAAAAAAATCACTTCCCGCCTACGTATCGACAATGTATTGATCAATTGACCAAAATTAACTTCATGCTAACTACTCCCGCAGAGAAACTTCCAAAGTTTTGAATCATCTGGAAGTTTAAACCCACTTGAAAATGGTGTTCATTTGAAAACAAATTATTTAACTCACAAACACAACGTTTTGTATTTTGAGGCCGACCGCCAAAAAGGCCACCAGGCATATATCCGGAAACAATATTCACAGGACAAAAATGAAAGATGATGCGAGGAAGGGGGGAAAACAACACTAGGGTAGAAAAATACCGAGACACGCAGGCAATAAGCCATAATCATCAAAGTATGTTGATAACAATTATAAAACAAAAGGGACTAAAGAAAAAAAATGCTACTAGGTTTCAAACCTAATGTCAGAAATATGTTACAGCCTGCCAGCATCAAACACCATATCTAACCTGCGCCCTACTAATAATACCACACATTTCCCCGCCCCATTAGAGGGAAAAGATTTAGGAGTTTATGAGACTACAGAATGAGGGGCTTCAAACAGTTGTAAATGGATAAAAGTAAAAAAGATAAAAAAAAATGTTTATCCTACGAAAGTTGAATCTTTGTTACCGTAAATGGAAACTATATTGTCAATAAAATCCAAGTCGGGGTATGATTTGACATGTCAGTCCCATGCGCTAGCCACTCCGGAACCATATGCTCCACCATACCCCCCACTGGGAGCCCCATACCCACTGCTCATGTTGCCGCCGCCACCATAATAGTCTGCACCACCCCTGTTAAAAGGGTTGTTTTCCCTACGAAAATCACGACCACCAAATCGACCTCCCCCGCCACGGCGGTTCTTCCCGCCACCATATGAGGCTCGGGCTGCAAAACGAGCCAACCATGCTGGAACCTCTTGATTTGCTTCTTGCATTAGTTCAGACAAGGACCGTGCCATTGATGTGTTATTCTCATTGAAGAACGCAGTAGCAAGCCCTGATTTTCCAGCTCTTCCAGTTCGCCCAATACGGTGGACATAGTCATCAATGTCATTTGGGAGGTCAAAATTGACCACATGTGCGACATGTGGAATATCAAGACCACGTGCTGCCACATCTGTGGCGACTAAAATTGGAGTGTGACCACTTTTGAATGATCTCAGGGCTTGTTCTCTTTCCTGCAGAGAATACCAAAAAAAACAAAATTTGTCGGTGCATCTTGATCTGAGGTTCCAGCATATAGAAAGAATAACGAAAATTTGAGTCCAGCTACAACCATTCAAGAAACCAGAGAAAAAGATACAGAAACCCCAACAAAGGCATAAACTGAACATGTCATACAGCAAGCATCTGATCCATCATCCAACTACATGTAACAGTAACTACTCAATTCGGGAGTGCGAAGCTAATTACAGGAGCCAAAAATCTTCTTAACTGAGATGATTATACAGAAATTAGTTCAATGCTAAGAAAAGGTACAGGACCCTATGAGAACCAAACAAGGAAATTACGCACTTAATGTTCTTATAAAGCTTATTGCTCCAGCTCCCAAATAAAGGCGAAAAGAAAATTCCAAACAAGGGAACTAGTGGAACTCTAAACCCATGTTAAGCATAAACCACAAGTTTTTCCACGAGACCCAACACCCAGAAATTTAATGCAAAAATTGTGCTTCTCAGCTGAAGAAAACAGAATCTCAAATCCAAAAGTGTAGCGCTTGGTCACTAAAGTAAGTAAACATGTGAATCACCGTATCCTCGTGCCCAAATAGACTACTCGACAAAAACGCATCCGTTATAAGGTGTGGAATGTAATAATGAGAGAATGCAATTATCTAAACATTAAAACCAGGATTCTTCATCATCAAAACAGCCATCTTAAATCTTTTCTTTAAATCCCTTATGAACATGATCACTGAAAGTACTATTTCTTGACAAAATGCCCATGCACCATATCTGCATTCAGATTACAGCGAACAATGAACACTTGGCTCTCACCACTTTGTCCAAGAACAAGAAAAACAAGTCAAAGATAGAAAGATCCAGCCTAGCTACTTGCTACCTGAAAATTAATATGTGAGCTATGTGGTTCTTAGATAGTAGATCAAAGAATCTTAGGGGAAAGGCTAATGCATGTTAGGAACTTGGAAACAAGGGAAATGAAAAAGAAAGAAAAATATAATATAAAAAATAGAACTGGTACGTTTGGCTCCCAAAGTTTGGGGGTTGGAACCGGCTACCTTGAGATTAAAACTGAAAGATTTGCTCTTAATAAAAATATTACAAGTAAATAGTCTCCTAAAAATCTAATAATATCAAGTATAATGGTAAAATATAGGGTAATGGAGACTCTTTTTGATTAAGCTCCTACAAGTTTTTAAATTTCATCTTCGTCTTGTTTCTTTTCCCTCACCCTTTCCAAGTTCCAAACATATGGGTATATTAGCAAAAGTAAGAAACTACTCCCTCAGGTACACACATTTTTTATTCATGTTTATGCTAAAATTATATTGTGTTTAATTTAGTAGTAATGGCATGATAATGAAAGTGTGATGTTAAACTTGAGAACGTGTCATTTTACACTACATCAAAAGAAATGGTAGGAAAAACAAAATTGACAATGAGACTATTTTTTGTGGAACGGAGGGAGTACAAAATTAGAAAGGCAGGACATAAGCTCTACCAAAATGGAAAAGATGAATAAAGAAATAACATAGGATGAAAGTGGATAAGATCTTTTTATCTTTTAAGTTGTAATTCTTACTATGGCAGAGGATGGGAAGATTACAAATCAATTTTTATGGGAACGCATTATTAATGTTTTTAGTAATAATATTAAATTAAGCCAGGTTTAACATGATGTGGAACATAAGAATTTACTAAATCAAGGGAACTGTAAGAGATAAATTGGTTCAAAAGGAAAAGCTTAGAGGGTACCGGATAATGCAGGCAACATGGTAAAATAGGTATGAAGATAGATTTATGTCCTACAAATTCTAGTAAGAAATGGTTCATGATGAAAATAGTTTATCTACAAAATACAAGAAAGACTATAACTGTAGTTACTGTATCTTTTTCTCCTAATTTAAGGAAACTAAATATTTTTCTCTCAGCTAAAAAATAAATAGATTAACAAGTGATGACACTGTATGATTATTTAAAAAATAAGGAGAAACCCAAACCAAATGACACAGGATTATGACGTGAAGATATTAATAAAAACACAATCAAGAAACCTTCCACCAAAAACAAAAACGATAGAGAAATAAAAGTAATACAAAGAATACTTATTAAAAAAGTAATCAGAAAATACTTAAACCAAAAAATAATAATAATAGAAAAACAAGAAATAAGTGGAAAATAATTTCAGTGAAGCAATCAGAAGTTTTTGGAATGAAAATGCTAAAAGAAGCAATCCGAAAACTGAAAAAAAATATCAATACAATAACACCATTAGAATGTGGAACGATGTAGGATGGTTGAATGTTTTAAAGAAATTCTTAGAGACCAAGAAACAGCTCGCAATGGAATTTAGATATGTCTAATGTATTATGAGCTGGGGTATCAGTACATTGATGAAAGGAGAAAAAACACGAGTTTTAAAGGAAAATTTTCCTAAAGAAAACAAACGAACAAATGCGAGCATCTTGCATGACGAGGATGATAGTAGCTGTGACAAAAACAAGGTTCATGCCCACATTAAAGGTATGCAAAATCCAAGGTCCCATAAATAGATATTTTTTGGAAGTCTTTGTCTTTCAGATGCTCCACCATGAGACATTTTGTAAGAATTAAGAAAATCATTGGTGTAATTGCTAATTTTCAAAATTCACAACCAGAAAATCTTTCCCTGTTCTTTATCTTCTCTAAAGACTAAACTCATTGGTATAATTTCTAATTTTCAAAATTCACCACCAGATACTCTTCCCGGTTCTTTGTCTTCTCTAGAGACTATGTCTCTTCCCATAAGGCCATAACTGTAGCTTGATTCAACTTCATGTTTGGGATGATAGTTGATAGGCTAGAAAAAGATGTCAATTGTTATTGATTATAGAAGGCATACATATTGAGATTGAAAAGTTAATTGTATGAACAAAATAAAGTTACTTATCATGCAAAATTTTATCCTGCCACCATTTTGAGGCAGTACCAGTAAAACAGCTATATTTGGAGCTCCAAATTTACTTACCCTGTTTGGACCAGGCAACAAGGTCCCGTCATACTTGCATAATCTCAAAGAACTTAAATCTAAATACAATGGAGAGAATCCAATTTCAATATTTAATTTAATAAAGATAAAAGATATTCAAGGTTAAATGTTTGAAGCTAAGAGGTGATTAGAAAACAGGAGATGCTGTTAATGTAACAAGTTGAATAATTTTAAGGTAATTATGCTATAGGGATTGAAGCTTTTATTTTTATCAGAATCTGTAGCAGCAGACTACCATTGCAAATTAAAAGAAATATGAGTATAAAAGATTAATTTTCTTGACACCATTTATTTAAACATGGCAGATTGAAAGAAATTTAGCAGGGATGGAGAGGTGAAGGACTTTGTTAACACAGACAAAGATCAACTTGATAAATTTCATCGACTCTACTGACCATTAACATGGGAAAAGTCGGTTGAGTTCCTTAAAAAATAAGATACCTATTTTGAATTTTCCAACAAATAAATTTGTTACGGTCTTGTGTTGAAGAAAATTTTTGAAGGGCATTATTGTTAGTTTATACCTTTTGTGTTTTTAATAATGACAATATATTTAGGTTTGTGTAATGGTCTTATTTGATTTATCTGGACTAATATATATGTTTGTGCATGAAGATAATATACTTTGCATGTATACATTATTCTTTGCATGAAAATATTATATTTTGCATGGAGTGATTTTTTTAGCAGGAGTGATTTTATTTGGGTTGGTCTAAAATGATATATGTGGTTCTCTTTATTAACCCAAAAGTGTATTTATAGTCCATGTGAATCTTCCTAATGAATCCAAGTCTTTTATATTTGCATAGAAATTTCTAACGGACTATATATTCTTATTCGTTGTTGGAAGTCATTCCTTAAATACAGTATGTGAAGAATTCCTTTATAATATACAATCCCAGTGTTCTAAAAATCCCCGCCTAAGTCCGCCTAGGCGGGCCTAGGTGCTAGGGCCTCCCATGGCTCCCCGCCTAGGCGCTAGGCCCCCTCCTGGCGCCTCGTCTAGGCACTAGGAGCCCCTGGCGCCTCGCCTAGGCCTAAGACGGCAAAAAAATCCCTCCAGAAAATTAGACAGAGCCTAAGCGGAGATGTTTTTTTTAATTTTAATAACTACTCAAACCAGATCTTGATATATTTATTTTCTAATGATTTACTATATTCATAATGCAGTTTGTAGCATATCAAATCACAACAAGAAGTGAACAAGATCAAATTAAAATGGATAATTTTATTATAGTTGTAATTTTTTGAACTTGTATCAACTTCAAATTATATAAATGATGATACATTTGTAATATTTAGTTTAATTCAATATAATTCTTAAATTTATATTTAGTTTCTTAAATTTTAATATAGAAATGAATTCTTGAAATTTTAAATTTTATTATTTAATAGCAATCTTGTTTATGAATAAAACTAATACGTTAAAGATATGTTTGAACTTTGAACAATTGCATGTTTGTGTTTGAACTTTGACATTGACAATATGGATATGTGTTTGAACTTTAAGTAAAGCTTTTATTATCTTTATTATAGATTGTTTTGCTTTATATTATTATTTTGTTTGGATAAATGTAAGATAAAATATTAAAATTAGCTTAAAATAAAAAATTCCGCCTAGGCCCCCCTGGCCTCCCGCCTAGCGCCTTTTAGAACATTGTACAATCCTATATGAAAAGGAGTCCAAAAAGGTAACAGCTCTTAATAGTGTAACAGATTAGTTATTGGATTGAAACAAACTTTATCTAATATCTTTTTCATTCCATTAATTAATCTATTTTAGTTTGTTTAGAAGTCCATATCATGGATATCTGATTCTAAGGAATATATTATATCCGTTGGGAATATATTGTTGCTGATAGTATGGGTTATTCCATCCTTAATCTGAGCAGTCTTGTTAACCATCCTTTATAGCCGTTAGTTCACTGCTTATATATGGTCTTCCTCCATGCCAAAAAGGGTAGAACACGAGAAGCTACATCAGGCGACTATTTCAGAGAAAAATACTATTGAGAGCTTTTGTTGTTTATTTCCAGCTAGTCATTGTACCGTCTTTAATTCTTTGTGGCTGGAAAATAAGAAGCCTATTGTAATACTTTCTACTTTATTCTGAGTGTAAGCCTTGGTTGGCTTGGTCTATCTAGCAGTAGGTATGGTCTGTTCATAGAGAGCTTTCAAGGTTGCACTGGTGCAAAAAGTCTTAGTGGTGAGAAAGGTTGCAGAGGTGCAAAGGAGCAGTGGTGTCCATTAGTGTGAAGCTGCTTTTTGAACAGGAAGTTCTTTTTATTTGTACTTAATTGAGTATTAAAGTTTAATAAAAATTGTCTCCAATACCAATTGGTATTGGACGTGGATTAGGCCACTAGATAGAGGATAGGGGCTGAACCACGTAAAAATCCTTGTGTATGTGGTTTGATATTTCTTGTAGTTTGATTGTTTGAGTTTTATTTTAACACCTATTCACCCCCCCTCTAGGTGTGCACGTACAGGAAATTACATTTGGTATCAGAGCAAGGCTCTACTAATATTGATTCTTGTAGGTCGTAGGGAAAGATCCTATAGCACACCTCAATTTTCAAGAAGGTCAATCCACAAATCGGACACCTCTGTTGCTCGGAAGTGATAAACTTCAACTTCTGAAATTCAGAATGAAGATTTATCTCAAGAGAGACCCATGAGAATGGTGGGTAGTTGATAATGGACCCGTCATTTCTAGACATGATTATAGTAGACCGAAGACTCATGGAAATGGATGCAAATGAAAGCTACATGTTTTCTTACAACTCAAGAGCCATGAACACCTTGCTAAGCGGAATGGTTCAAACTAAAATTGATAAAGTATCATCGTGCAACACAGCAAAAGAAATGTGAGACACTATCTTGATGAGTCACGAACGTACTTCCAAAGTCAAGGAGGTGAACCTGAGTAAGCTAATGCAAGACTCTGAGCTATTCAAATTAGGAAAGGATGAAACAATCAATGAAGCTCAAGCGAGATTTTTCAAGCTAATGAACTCACTCAGCATGGTAGGGAGAAAAATTGAACAAAAGGAAATCAATAGAAAGCTTTTGAGAATCATGCCTAAACGATTCGTACCAAAGGTTACAACTCTTCAAGATTCAACAACAATCAGTACCAAGAAAACTCACTTTATTTGGAGAGCTTGAAGAATTTTAATATCAACTAAGAAGGTATGAATGAAAAAGATGAAGCACCAATAAAGAAAACATTGGCACTTCACGTCGAGAGCAGCAATGAAGGCGATAACGAAGATTTTGATGAAGAAATTGAAATGCTCTCAAAAAAACTCGAGAGACTACTTTAAAGGAGGAAACAAAGAAAGAATAAAAAAGGTAGCTCAACTTCAGTGAGTAAGTCAAAAACAGAACAAGAAGAAGAAACTGTCCAACTCTGTTTCATGGGACTAAAAAATGATGATCAACTTGAGGTAACAAATTTTCATGAAGCTTTTGAAATATCTATGCCTGATTATATTGCTTTATAAAATGAAAATCAACATCTCAAAAAGAAAACTGCTTATTTTAAGAATTGCGTAAATAAGCTAATGAATGAAGTTGAGTCGCTACTTATTAAAGAGAGAGAGAGAAGAAAATGAATATCTTAAAAATAAAAATGAAGTTTTAAAAGAAAATTTGAAAATGAGAGATACATAAATAGATGCTTTTAATGATGGAAAAATGATGAATGTGTAACATGATGATAATGTAACAAATGCAGAAATAACATATTTAAAAAATGATCTTGCTAAATTTGTGCAAGGAGAGGAGAACTTAAATGTTATATTAGGGGCACAAAGGTCTAGTCTTGATAAACAAGGAATTGGGCACAATCTTATTAAAAATGTGAAAAATAGAACTAATAATAATATTAGAATGATTAATAGAAAACAAATGCATAAACCACTTTATTGTTCACCGTTTGTTACTTATAAAAAATGTGGTTTTAAAGGTCATTTTAATTATAATTGTAATAAAATTAGAATAAAGCAAATTTGGGTAAGGAAATGTGATTTATATTCTACTAACCCAATAGGACCCAAGAAGATTTGGGTACCAAAAAGGTAGACTATTTATTTGTTTTGTAGATATTTCAAGGTCAAAAAGGAAACGGATGGTACTTCACTTTGAGAGAGTAAGTTAACTATAAATTATTTGGTGGAATTTGTAAGTATCCCAAGGTAAACCAAGGGTGAATCATAACATCATTTATTCTAAAGTTTTTATTATGCTAAATGTTCCATATTTAATACATATGACAATCATGATAAAGAATCTGTATTTGTAATTTTTTATGAACTTAATCATGATCTGTTAAAGGAAGAGAATGAGTATTCTGCAGGAAAAAGTAATTTGGAATGTGGAAATAAAACAGCAGAATCCAGACAGCTTAACCTGTCTGCATAAGAAGGAAAGATGAAATCAGACAGCCTGACCCGTCCGTTTTAGTAGAAAACTCAGACATGCGGACACCTAAATCCAGACAGCTCGACCCATCTGTTTTAGAAGAAAAATCAGACAAACAGTCAGATGCGCAACTTGATATTCCAGATCCTGAACCTAAAGAGCAAAAGACTAGGCTTCCTACATCATCTAGAACAGTGAGAAATCATCCTCCAAATCTGATTATAGGTGACCTCCACATTGGGATGATCAAAAGAAGTGTTATTGAAGAGATTTGATTATGAAAATATAAAATCCTAAACCACTAAGGAGCACATCTAGCAAGCTTACTACTGATAACAACAATGTTGATATATAGGTAACAAAACTCAAAGGTACGAGTCTATTTTGTTTAATTGCTATATGTGTTTTTGTTTTAAGTCTGCTCCAGTGTCATTTGTTATCCTTGAGCTTTTTTTTTGATGTCAAAGGGGGAAAGATGACAAAATTCTGGAATTCCGGTGGTTTTAAAAAGTTTGATCTTATGAATTATGTTTTTGGTGATGTTAAAGGGGGAGAGATAACTCAATTGTTATGTATGGTCTTATTTCTTTTTGATAATGACAAAGGGGGGCAGAATATTTATATGCTCAAATTATTTATTGCTCCTTAATATGCATAAATTTAAGGGGGAGTATGTTAATTACAAAATTTAATATATTGTCATCATCAAAAAGGAGGAGAATGTTGGTTTATACCTTTTGTGTTTTTAATAATGACAATATATTTGGGTTAGTGTAATGGTCTTATTTGATTTATCTGGACTAATATATATGTTTGTGCATGAAGATAATATACTTTACATTGAAACATTATTCTTTGCATGAAAATATTATATTTTTCATGGAGTGAATTTTTTTAGCAGGGTTGATTTTTTTTGGGTTGGTCTAAATGATATATGTGGTTTTCTTTATTAACCCAAAAGTGTATTTATAGTCCATGTGAATCTTCCTAATGAATCTAAGTCTTTTATATTTGCATGGAAATTTCTAACGGGCTATATATTCTTATTCATTGTTGGAAGTCATTCCTTAAATACAGCATGTGAAGAATTCCTATATAATATACAATCCTATTTGAAAAGGAGTCCAAAAAGGTAACAACTCTTAATAGTGTAACTGATTAGTTATTGGATTGAAACAAACTTTATTTAATATCTTTTTCATTCCTTTAATTAATCTATTTCAGTTTGTTTAGAAGTCCATATCATGGATATCTGATTCTAAGGAATATATTATATCCGTTGGGAATATATTGTTGCAGATATTATGGGTTATTCCATCCTTGATCTGAGCAGTCTTGTTAACCATCCTTTATAGCCGTTAGTTCACTGCTTATATATGGTCTCCCTCCATGCCAAGAAGGGTAGAACACAAGAAGCTACATCAGGCGGCTATTTCAGAGAAAAATCCTATCGAGAGCTTTTGTTGTTTATTTCCGGCTAGTCATTGTATTGTCTTTAATTCTTTGTAGCTGGAAAATAAGAAGTCTATTGTAATACTTTCTACTTTATTCTGAGTGTAAGCCTTGGTTGGCTTGGTCTATCTAGCAATAGATATGGTCTGTTCATAGAGAGTTTTTAAGGTTGTAATGGTGCAAAAGTCTCAGTGGTGAAAAAGGTTGCAGAGGTGCAAAGAGGCAATGGTATCCATCAGTGTGAAGCTACTTTGAACAGAAAGTTCTTTTTATTTGTACTTAATTGAGTATTAAAGTTTAATAAAAAGAGTCCCCAATATCAATTGGTATTAGACGTGGATTAGGCCACTAGATAGAGGATAGGGGCTGAACCACATAAAAGTCCTTGTGTATGTGGTTTGATATTTCTTGTGGTTTGATTGTTTGAGTTTTATTTTGACACCTTTTCACCCCCCTCTAGGTGTGCACGTACAGGAAATTACAATTATGTCAAGCCTCCAAGGGGCTCAACTCAACTACCAAACCATAACCAGAGAATAGGGACTGAGGAGACAGAAAGATTAGAGTATGAGACTGAGAAAAGTAAGAATGGGGACTGAGAAAATTGAAGAACTTAGGGAAGAAGATAAGGAGACTCAAATGAGTTCTCTCAATTCATTTCATATCAAAAGCATGCTACCAATATTATCCTAGCTCAATATATTTATAGAGATTACAATGATCAATGTAAATTAAAGGAAAAGACTTAAGTACCCCTTAGCTGACTCACATGGCCTTGTAAGACCTTCTAAAACTAATATTCTGCAAATTGCTATGTTAACCTTTCTAGACACTGCTTTACTTAACATTCTCCCCTCCTTTAAAACTTTCCATGACCTCATGGATTAAGTGCAAAGTTTGGAAAATTCAGTTTAAGGAGGTCTTCATCTTCCCAAGTTGCTTCTTCAACGCTGCTTCCTTTCCATTGGATTAAGTATTGATGCACCACCCTATTACTCCTGTACACCCACCTTTCTTTAAGTATCCTTAATGGACCTAGGTCAAAGTTTCCTTCAGTTGTGATAGGGGGTAACTGAGGATTGTTTTTGCTGCTCCCAGATGCTTTTTGAGTTGTGAAGCAACGCCAGTTTGTAGGCTAATGTTCCTAGTCTTTCCAATATTTTGAAAGGGCCATAAAACTTGGGAGCTAGCTTCATATTTTTTCTGAGGTATACACTTCCTTGTCGGTAAGGTTGCAGTTTCAAATATATCCAATCATTCACCTCAAATGTCCTTTATGTCCTCCCTTGATCAACATGTTATTTTATCCTTTGTTGGGCTTCTCCAAATTCTCCTCGAGTATCTCAATCTGCTGTTGTTTGTCAAGGAGCATATCCTCCACTGCTGCCAGTTTAGCTTGGTTATTTCGTGTAATGAGTGGGGTCTATTCCGTAGAGAGCCTTGAGGGAGCTGTCTGTAATGTCATATGGTACTTGGTATTAAACCACCATTCTGCTATGGGAAGCCAGGTGTACTCCACTGTTTGGGAGTATGACTGCACATACACCTCAAATATTGCTCCAAGCATTGATTAATCCTCTCAGTACTTCCATCACTTTGTGGGTGGTATGCAGTGCTAGTATGAAGCCTAGTACCCACTATTTTGAACAATGCTTGCAGAACTCACTAAGGAATATAGGGTCCTTGTAACTTACTATAGAATTTGGGAGACCATGTAGCCTAAAAATCTGCTCAAAGAAAACTTGTGCTAAACTTTTCGCTGATACTGGCTGAGCTAGAGGAATGAAATGAAGTCCATGGCTATATCTTTCCAAGTAGCTTCAGGAATGGGGAGGGGTTGTAACAGCCCAAATGACCTTAGGGCAAACCATTAATGAAGTCCATGGCTATATCTTTCCAAGGAGCTTCAGGAATGGGGAGGGGTTGTAACAGCCCAAATGACCTTACTGTTTCATGTTTGATAGTTTGACAAACAAGGCATTCAGCTATCCACTGAGTCACATCTTTCTTCACGCTCTTCCAATAGAAATATTGTTCTATTCTTTTAAGGGTTGCCCTTACTCCTGAGTGTCCTCCCACACCCTTCTCATGTAGCTCGACAAACACTTTTCTTAGGTTTCCTTGTCTTCCAATGACCGGTGCACCTGTGCCCCTGAATTGCAGCAGACCTTTTTCTAATGCAAACTCATATGGTCCCATCTGCGATAAATCCAACTCAGTGATGACTTGGGCTATCTCAGGGTCATCCTCATAACTTTCTACTATTTGTGTCATCCATATGGGCTGTACAGTGGTTAAATAGTTGCAGGATTGTTCCCTTTCAATAGGCATGATACTTGTCCCTCATTCCTTGTAGTTGTATATAATTTCCTTGATGTTGAAAACTGATAGTAGAGTTATAAAAATCCATTAGAACACCACCCAACTTTTTAAGCCAATTTACCCCTAAAATAGCATCTCAAGTATGAAAGAATCCATACTCAGGCATAAAAGGTAATTCCACCCATTTCCCACGAAAACTGTGGGCACCAAGCCTTAATCTGAATCTTTTTTCCATGAGGGAGTGTGAGGTATATAGGCTCTATAGGTTGCAGGGGACATTGAAGCTCTTTGGCAAGGTTTTCATCAAGAAGGTTCAATGAGCTTCCTCCGTCAATGAGGAAATTGAGCTTCTTACCGTGACAGGTTCCATATAGCACAATGGTTTGACTTTCTTCATTTCCATCCTCTTTTTGAACAGCAGCTAGGGCGGGGCTTGATTTAACTGCATAGTTGTTAATGCGACACCTAGGCATCAGACATCAAGTCCGCAGTGCAGTGGCAACGCGGAAGGGCGACTTGGAGGCTTGCAAGTCGGACGCCTAGGAAAACAAGTTATCGCAATGGACGACTAGACTAGTCTATAAGCTGAGTGAGCAACTTGATGGCCAACTGGGTTATAAAAAAAGAACAAAATGACATCGTTCGAGAATGGCCCTAATAGCGATTGCAGCGATCGAAGAGCAGAAGTAAAAGAGTAGAAGGGGGAGAGCGAGAGAGAGATTACCTGGTACTACCCACAGCTCTGACGACAACAACCGACAAGACGGTGACGACCCAAAGCTCTGATCGCTTCTTTTTTGTCAAATATGCTCTTCTTTCTTCTCTTTTTTCTTCTCTGGTGGTCGCGACTCGCGACGACCGACGCTGATTTTTTTTTCTTTCTTCTCTGTCTTCTGGTTGTCAACTGGTCGGTTGCTCTGCTTGGTGCTTCTCTGCTGCTTTCGTATTTTTTACTCCAGTAACTCCCCAGTCATACACAATTATAAATATATATTTATATTTTACATATCAATGGATAAAATGTAAATAGTACATATATAAATTTATATTTATATTTTATATATGTACTCTTTACATTTTATCCATTGATATATAATATTTATCTACTTGACAGTGGTTTTATTAGACTATAATATGTGATAGATGGTTGCAACTTTATTTTCTATGTGGTGTTTGTTAAATTTTTCATTTCTTCTACTAGTTTTTAATATCAAGTGTTTTTATTTTTGGATTGGTATTGCTAAGTATTTACATAATTGTGCTTTTAATGTTATTCCATAGTGTTATGTTTTAAGTTTTAATGTCTATGAAATTTTATTGTCAATATACTTATTAAATAAAATAAATAATATATAAATTACTCATTGTAAACTGACTTGTCGCCATACAGACGCCATGGCGGTCGCCTTGTCGCTTAGGCGTCCTGGAAGTCGGCTACCACCATGACTCACCGTGGCACCATGACAAAGTGTTATCGCCTTGTTCAAGTACTTTTCTTCATGAATTTCTTCATCAAAGATGGGAGGAGCCTCATAGTCCTCAAAGTAATCCTCTCCCACCATCATGAATTCCTTTGGTTTAGCACATTGATGTCCCATGGTGAATTTTTCATCACAGTAATAGCATAATCCTTTAGCTCTCCTTTCCTCTCTTTGTGAAGCTGTAATAGGTTTGGGGTTCAAGGAGGTAGTAGTTTGTTTAGGATAAGTTAGGAATGGAATTCTGGGACTAGTTACAAGGCTGGTGGGAAACTTTTGGGAACCAATTTGTTGGGGTTGTGAAACTGGGAGTGTTTGGTGGTTTAGTATAGGGTCCAGGGGGTTTAGGAATAGGTGTCTCATCTGATTTGGCTTGTTTGTAGGTTTGTAGGAGGGTTGATGGCTCCAACAGTTTGACAAACTTTCTAGTTTCTTCTTGAAGTCCACCAACAAAGTTTCTTACAATAAATTCCTCAGTGAACTGAGGGATTTTATCTAGCAACCTGCCCTTGTATTTTTCATAGTACTCATTAATAACATGAGTCTCTTTGAGCATCTTGAGTTGCTCAAAGACATTCAGTCCCAACTTCACCAAACCTAGCCACAAGACTTTTGGAAAATTCAGCCCATGTGATACTTTCTCTTCCCACCATGTGTGACTTGTACCAAGCTTTATGGAGTATGGACTCCATGGAGATGCATGGATGCAAATGCAATGGCAGCTTTCCTTTGTCATTTACCCCATAGATGTTGAAATATTCATTGCAGTCTTTGATCCATTCCATAGCTTCCTCTCCCTCCATATAAGTAAGGAAAACCAGTTTTAAGTGTTTGAGATCCTTGTCCTCTTCTTCCTGGTTGTTCCTGCTTCTATGGTGGAATTCCTCTTCATCATCTGTTCCATACTCATCATAGAAAGGCTCTCTCATTGACCTTTTCCCTTTGGCTTTCTCAGCTTCCTTAGAATTTCTAAAGAACCCCTTAGCATTCATTTGCCCAACATGCACAGTCCTCCTCCCATTCCCTTCTCTGGCCCCAAAAGGATCTACAAAGTCTGGTTCTCTGCCAGGACTCCTATTCCTTATCAAATCAGTGACATGCTCCATAAACACATCCATTTTTCATCCAAACTCTGGAGCTTATCATTAGTGTAGTCTCAGAAACTTAGAAAGTCCTGTTGAAAGAGGTTCCCCTGATTTTTTGAGGATGATACAGCCATGGTTAGAAGTGTGGGAAAGAATTAGAAACTTCTGAACAAATGAGTTTCTGAGTCTTAGGAATGAATTAAGGATGTCAACTTAGTGGAGTAAATGAGGTGAAGTGAGTTTTATATAGTGTTTAGAGTGAGAAAATGGAGTAGAAGTTTAAATCTAGAGAGAATGGACTGGAGATTAAGAGGAGAAGATTGATAGTGAGTTTTTGAGAAGAAAAGAAGAGTGTTTTGACTGTAACAATTCAGCAAACACTTGGTGTGCAGTTTATAGATTTAGGACTAAACAAGAAACTGAGAGAGAAACGAAAAGAGAAGATCAGAGATTAGATGACTACAAAGGAAGAAGGCAGCAGGTTCGACTCCTCTAATACCAGATTGTCAAGCCTCCAAGGAGCTCAACTCAACTACCAAAGCATAAGCAGAAAATAGGGACTGAGGAGACAGAAAGATTAGAGTATGAGACTGAGAAAAGTAAGAATGGGGACTGAGAAAATATAAGAACTTAGGGAAGAAGATAAAGGAGACTCAAATGAGTTCTCTCAATTCATTTCATATCAAAAGCATGCTAACAATATTACCCTAGCTCAATATATATATAGAGATAGATTACAGTGCATCAATGTAAATTAATAAAAAAGACTTGAGTAAACCTTAGCTGCCTGTAAGACCTTCTAAAACTAATATTATGCTAATTACTATGTTACCCTTTCTAGATATTGCTCTACTTAAACACATTCCTATCAAGCTCTGTTAACTGATCTGCATGTCCAATGGAGCCACCATCAAAGTTGTAATTAATTCTTTGAAAGAGGGGACAAAAGCTGCTGAAATGGAATTACCGATGCACACCTATATGCACTGTGTTCGGCTTCCGTTAAGTTCTCTAGTAACTGGCGCCAAAGTGATCCAACAAAATAATCCAACAAGAAGCCTCTGACACTAAATTGCAAAAGGTCACAAAAATTTGCTGCACCTACCTCTTCAAGCATTGCAAGGACATTACCAACAAGGCAATAATGCTGCACCTACCTCTTCAAGCATTGCAAAGACATTACCAACAAGGTAATAACTAAGGAACACTAGCAGAAACCGACATCAAAAATATTTGCGTAAATACAAGAAAATGGCAATGATTACTTTTGGTCCATGTGCTAAAAATTCATTGCACGTATCAGTTGCACATAACTAAGGACCTTATTCGGTCTTCTACTATAATATTCACACTAGAATCACCTCTTTAGGGGAACATAACAAGCCAAATCCTGGATTTCTGGAGAACCACCAGCACGCACTTCCCTCCTTTGTTGTTGCTAAGGACTAAATGGGACACATGGTACTAGCTTAGTTGGTCCTTTATTTAATTTATAGTTCTACTGCTTTGGATATTTCCAAATCCCAAACCTTTAGTCCATGGAAAGTTACGGAAAAGTAAGCTAAAAAAAGCTCTTCTTAAGACCGAGTACTCGCTTTCCTGCTGCCTTGCGCCTTCAGATATTAACATACTATACAGCGACTATTATCTTAACAATATTTTGAGGATCTACTTCATGTCCACTCATCCCCACTTGACAAAATAGTAAAGTATAATTTGGAACAGAGAATGCCACAGCTCTGAAGACACTAGCCTCGTCATCAGAAAAAAAAACACTTGCCTTCAAATTTTATAAGTCCAAGTAACATAACTATCAATAACAATGACCCCCTTTGAGCACCGCAACAATTTTATGTAATATATGATTCTCCTGTGCAATCCGCTCAAATGCGATTTGCAAAAGGAGTATAAGGTGAAAAGCCCGAAGGCAGTTGGACACGCTGAATATTATAGTTATTAAATAAAACTAGTATCCACAACCAAAAAGATACAATAGAAAGAGCGATATTATAACAGAACTTCATCCAAACTCCAAAGCAAACATAAGCAGTGTCAAAAAAGTATGCAAGTACACCAGAATTCCTAAGATTCAAACAAAAAGTACCTGCTGCGTTCTATCACCATGGATAGTAGTAGCAGGGAAGCCATTACTACACAACCAATATTCCAGTGAGTCAGCTCCCTTCTTTGTCTCAACAAAAACCAAAGTAAGAGCTTGCTGCAAAACAAGAAAGATCAGACTTAAGAATCACATGAAAGATGAACTTGTGACAAAAGACAAGGAAGAGTTAAAGCATGAAGGGCAAGGAAACATCACATGAACTTGTGATGCTATTGTCAAAACTTAGGATATCATCCTTCTCTCATCTTTCAAGTCCATGTAATTATCTAAGGCTGCAAAGCTTATATTGCAGCCAATAAAGGGAATGTGTGAGTGAGACTGGGAGAGTGAATGTGGATGAGAAGTGCCTATGAGTGTGTGAGAGAGACAGATAACCCTCCATTCCTCATCCTTCAAAACACTGAGTTAAGAGTAAATTTCAACCTTTTCCCTTTTTTATTTAGGTAGTAATATTACAGGATAAAAGTACTCACTAATCACTATCCTTAAAATAGGACACCAACTTGGAGAGGGTATCCAAGGACGGCAATGCATTATAAAGAGGCAATCACCTCGCCACTCAACTCCTATGCCTAGGCATTGCCTAATCATATTTGTCTCGCCTGAAGTGAGCTAAAGCGCTTCAGGGACACCTTGCCATGCCTTAGTGCCTAGGTAAAGCGCCTTTAACAACACTGCTTTCAGGTTTCAACCATGCATTCTATACCAAACAGATAGCTCGTTCTATTTCTTCAAATAAAATCTACTCTACGTAAATTTTATGAACTTCTGTTTTAGAAACAATACAAAGATCATTATTGTCACTTTACCTCAGCTACTGAAGAAATGTAGTAAGGAATTAAATAACCTAGTAAGAACTAAAATTTAGAGAGGTATTCTACTATATGAAGTTGTTTACTCACTCCCCATACTCTGGCACGAAGCCCATTCCTCTATTTAACCATAAATACAAGATCCAAAGTTTAGATCGATTGTGTTGTGCAGAAAAGCTCAACTATGTACTTCAAAACACATCACCAAAAGAAAGGGGGAAGTCTATTTGACAAAAATTCAACAATTCACTGGCATGCCATACGCAGAGAGACACCTATGATGATGAAGGTTCCTTAGATGTTACCTTGCCATGAGCACCATTTGCCCTCTGTGCATGAAGGAGGTCCATAAGGTGGCTTCTTTTGTCAGACTCTTGAACATATTCAACTCTTTGCACAATCAAATCGGTACTCGAACCAACTCTTCCAACAGCCAAAAAAATATAACTCGCAAGAAAATCAGAAGCCAATCTCTGCTATGTCAACCAAATTGCAAATTTATCAAAATCTGCAGTGTACGTGTCCAAAGCAAAAGCATCACAAATTTTGCAAATGAAATAAACATACACGCATATTATATATAACAGATATCTGCTTCAATTGAGCAAGAGATAGACTATGGATAGAGAAAGCTTCTTAGCCCACTCCATATCATTGTGCAATCAATAGAGCATGACCGATATGCAGTAAAGTGATGGAGAATCAGGGTGTTAGCACTGGCTCTGACTCAACCCCTCTAGCAGTGGAATTCCCTTAGAATCTGAATGTAATTAACCCAAGTTTATAGAAGACTTTAGTTGAAGTTTACAAGTTGATTGTTTTATAGATAATTGAGTATAAATGTAATGTTTGAACATCCAATACTAAGTTATAATATTGATACTTTGTGCAATAATAGGTAAAACAACAAAGAAACTTTTAGGTACGCTAAATTTAGATTATTGGTACGTGTATTGAAGACCCCCACATCGTGTTTCATGTATTGTATCGTGAATCGTATCGCACGATACGGAAATAAAATGAAAAATGTGATAATATATATTTAAACACATAAAACACAATTTATTAGACAATCAAGCATATTAGCTTGACTATATATAAAAGTAGTCAAGTAAATATTATTATAGGCTAAATAAATTTTACAGTTAGATAGTAGCCAAAATTGATTTATTAGAATTTATAGAGTAACAAGAGAAAATAAAAATTCAGATTCACCTTTTATCTATAAAACAAAAGAGAATAATTCAAATTGATTTATTTATTTGCTTATAGAAAGTGATGTGAGAAAAATAGAGTGACATTCTGAAGAAGATATAAAACTCTAAAAAGTGATTAAAGGCTCATCAAGCGATATAGAATATGATTATACTAAAAAACCTCTTCACTTGAAATAGTAAAAGACTTAAAAGTTCTGTTTTTACCTCTTTTAGTTCTACATAAAAACTTTTTCAATCGGTTGCTAACTTTAAAAAGTATTAGTGTATTGTATTGTTTCGTAAGAATTGTATCGAATCGTAAGTTCGTAATTGAATCGTAGGATACGATGTAATTTTTAGATTCACCCTACGTATCGAATTGTATACGTATCGTATCGATGTATCGTATCGTAACTCGTAAGATTCTGACAACTATGCGTAAGAGTACCATGTTTGGGTACGCAAATACCAATACACGGTTCACTAGTTCAATGAAGTATCTGGTAACTCTGATAAGAACCCTAGAAGAGCATCAAAAAATCCATGTCTGGTATACACAAGTTCAAAATAAAAAGCTTTACAGAGAGAATATAGACCTGTATCTCCTTTGGGAAAGTGGCACTAAACAGCATTGTCTGTCTTACACCCGGCGGAGGCATGTCCATTTGTTGCACAATTTTTCTAATTTGAGGTTCGAAACCCATGTCAAGCATCCTATCTGCTTCATCCAGCGCTAAATACCTGATCATCTGTAATGAGACTCTTGCCCTCTCCAGCAGATCTACCAACCGTCCAGGAGTTGCCACAAGAATGTCAACACCTCTCTCAAGTTCTCGGAGCTGGCCAAAAATAAAGCATATAGTCAGTTGATGAACAGGATTTGTTTCTTGATTGAAAATGGGATCTAAGCCTGATACGGAGCCTTCTAATTACCACAGACCAAGAAACAAGTTGGTTATATTTTTCTTAGCTAAAAAAAAATAGACGGCTAAGTTAGTTTAATATACAATTTATATTTTATTTTCAGTATTATTATTATTGCCATCATCATCATAAAGCTATAACCTTATCAAAGAAAAATTGATCAAAACAAATTAAAATTATGTCAATAGTTAAGATCATAACATGTAAGCAATGGAACCACAAGCAATAATCATAACGAAAGTTCTGATAACAATAAAGATAGTCAGATTGAATCCGATGGGGTATATTATGCATTTCTTCTTGAGTGTAGTACAAAAGTTTCAACAGATGATTGCTTCAAACAACTCCTTTCAGTTTCTTTCGGCCTAAATCAGCTAACAGCTCCGGATGAAGAATCCACTAGATGAAGCCAGTAAACTTTAAGAGTGTGACACATGATAGCACATAAGATATGATACCTGTTGGGTAATAGGAGCACCACCATAAGCAACAACGACTTTGACGCCAGTTTGATATGCAAATTTCTTAGCTTCATCATGAATCTGCAATCAAAAGTCAATCATTAGGTCTAAGTTCATTCGATGTAGATTTTAGTAAAGAATCAGAAAACCTTTCAATTGTCAGAATAAGAAAAACTTACTTGACATGATAGTTCCCTTGTTGGAGACAATATAAGAGCAAGTGGGACACGCCATCCGTGGCATACGTGGTGCTCTCTGTGCAAACTGGCCCGTCATAATTCCACTGATAATGGGGAAGCAGAAAGCAGCCGTCTTTCCAGACCCAGTCTGGGCACATGCCATTAAATCCCGACCTGCAAGAGAGATTGGAATGGCATGCCGTTGCACAGGGGTCGGTTTGACATACTTGCACCTCTGAATATTTTGGTTAAGTGCATCACCTAAGTCAATCTCTGCAAAAGTATTCACGGGAGGAGGCACATTATCCCCACTTGTCTCCACGGGAATATCTTCATAAGCGTCGAAATTAATCCCCGTGTTCTCCTGCTCACTAACTTCTGGCTCTATACCATCATCATCTCCAAAAGGGTTAGCTTCCCGCTCCTTCCCACGGTCCCAACCACCACTCCTGTTATTCCAACCACCACCACGGCCACCACCTGAACTATACCCAGGTCTATTGAAGTCATTCCTGGGCGCAGCCCAACGATTCCCACCTACGGCAACATTACCAGAACTTGACCCACTCTGAGCCGCAGCAGGCGGATCAGACGAAGGTGGCCTATTACGAAGATGTGGAGGAACATAGGCCGGTCGATTACCCCCAGAAGCACCACCAGCAGCCGCGTTTTCAGCTGCAGCAACCGAATCAGCCCACGAAGTTGGCATAGTCAAACAAAAATTCACCTTTTTCCTTCCCACAATCCCCTCGCTTTCTTATTCTTCGAACACCTCACAAAACCCTCAAAATCCTTTCTTAAATATCAAAATTTCAATTCAACCAGCACAATTTTCGTCACCATCAAAATCAAAAAAAAATACAAAGAACTTCAGTTACTTTCTCTTTCAGCCTAGCATCAAAATCCCCTGATCAAACATAACAATCAAAATATTAACAAACCCCAATCATGATCCATGACGGTCACAACAGACCAAATCATACACAGACACATACGAAGCATATCTACAAAATGCAACACAAATTCATTTGGAAAAGAACAAAAACAAAAAGACAAAATTACATCAAAAAGAACAAATCTTTAACAAATACATACGACCATAAATTACAGAGAAGGAAGAACATACGTACAATGGAGAAGCTTGGTGAAAATGAAACCCTAATTTGAAGATGGAAGTTGTTTGGTGCTATGGTATGAGGGAGGCGATACCCAAAAGCAAAAATATCTTGTTTCTCTCTCTAAAAAAATAGGGACTCTTTCTCTCTCTAGAATTATTAGGAAAGCCAATAGAATTGGGGGTTAGGAGAGAGGTCCGTACGGGGACATATTGCGGCTGGCTGGCTGGCTTAACTTTGTCAAATGTGCGGTCAATAGTGCACATCCTTTTCAATCTTGGTTTCTAGTAATTTTTTATGCTAATAATATGGTCGGTTTCATATTGGGTACTATGAAATTTGTAAAATAGTACTCATAAGATTTTGTAATGTTTGCGTTGATAGAGGGAGTAGTTATTCTGAAATTAATTTTGGTCAATTGATTAATACAATATGACACGCAGGTGGAAGATAATTTATTTCTGCGTATCAGCACTGTAATAGTCAATTTATCAATTTACTATAAAGTTAACTTCATGATAACCGGATCCGATGGCAGCGTTTGAAATTTGGAACCTATTACATCATGTTAACATGTTATTATTGATACACTACATGTGTGAATCAAATAAATTGTATTTGAAATAAATTTCTTTAAAGTAAACAAGATTTAGAAATATGTTTTGAACTTCCAAACGTTGGGCTATGTTTGTTTGCAAGAATTATAATCCCGAAATTATAATCCGTGAGATTATAATTTTGGGATTATAATTATAATCCTACGACTGTTAAGTTATTTTATAATCCATAGTCTAATAATCACTCATCTAAATTTAAAAACAAACAAAACACTTGAGATTAATAGTTATATCACAGATATAATCTTCGTAAACAAACATAACCCAAACATCTTCAAACCAAACAAGTAAATAGAATTTTTGGCATGATCATGTTATCACTTGGACACTTGGTACTATGATGATAAAGTTTTAAAGACTTTTGTGTAAAAAGATAATTTAAGAATATTTTTTTATTCTAAAGCTAACTAATAACTTTAACTTAACTTTAAAATTTAAAAAGTTGGGTAATATCTCAATTCTCTCTTGATCCGTACAAATACGAGCACAGTGTAACAATTACTTCGACTCCAAGTTTTGACACTAATAAAAAGTACTTTTAAGTTCTTTGCACATACAAAAGAATAATGTTACTATTACATAAAATGATAACATAACTCTCACATACTGCTGACGTGACAGTATGTGATTTATTGTTGAGTTAGGAGGATTATATCAACAGTAAATCACATACTTCCACATCAGCAGTATGTGAGAGTTATCTAATTATTTTATGTGATAGTAGCATGATTGTATACAAATTGTCTTATTCTTAAAATTTCAAACAAAATTCAATATTTTGATTCTTCTTTTAACCAACTCAATTTTTACTAATTCCCATAAAATTATTATTTTCTAGAAATTTCGTGTCTATCAAGTCCCAATTTTTTTTAAAAAAAACAGCAAATTAATCTTATTTTGAACAATTTAAAATTTGCAATGTTTTTTAAAGCAAATCATTTATGCCTTTACAACAAATACAATTTAGCCAATTTCTTCAATCTCTTTTTTTTACCAAATCAACATTTGAAATGGAGTTCTTCATGTTCTATAAAAAATAAAATGGTGCTTGATAAATCATACATCATGTTATTTTTAAATATCTAGCACATTGTCAAACAAAAAAAAATTCAAAGCAAGCAATAAAGGCATATTGTAACACCCCGAATCTGAAACAAACCCAAAGTATTACATGCCGCAAACACAAAAACCCGTAAGGTAACACACTCAAAAGTACAACTCTAACTATAAAATAAAACTCAAATAATGAAACAAAACCAAAAACTAACTTATTACATATCAAGTCAAATTTAATATAGTAATGCTAAGTTACGTAACTGAAACAACCGGAACAAATCCTGAATCCGAAACAAATTTTAGGTCAAATCTCAAGTTCGAATCTAATTAAATTCATCAAAATAAGGCCTTAAATCACTGGCTCAATAATATTTTATTGGGTTATCTTAGCCAACCACACCACAGACTCGCCCAAAAAATCGTGACTGAAAATACTATTGATAGTAACCTAGTTCCTTATATACAGATAAATTTTTTCCCTATCTTTCGATGTGGGATTGAGTGTTACAATAACTCTCTTCAAAATCAATTATTCTTATCAACATTCAAATGACAAACAAAATTTGACACATTAAACTAAATAATTCACTCATTCATAATATGCCAAACCTAATGTAAAGGGTGAATAATAAAGATCAGCAAGTGACGATCTTTTCTATTTAGATAGATCGAGTATAATTTGCAAAATATTTGTTTATCAGTTGGGATGTAATTGTTTGGGTCTAGTCCAATTTTTTTAATGGTTTGGATATGGTGATGACTCATATACATTTATTTTGATAACTTGCTCAAATAGTGAGAGAATCCATATTAAAGTAAGATCGTGTTTCCTTATTAAAGTAAGATTTAATTTGAGAATTATCGATCAGTCATTAATTGAAGTTATAAGGTGATTCTAAAAATGACTCCTACTCCTAATTGGATTTAGGTAGACATGACATCTATAAATACAGCAATAAGCGATGGTTTAATGATATAACACAAATAAACAATTTGTACTCCCATTGTTATTTTATAGTGGATTTCTTATATTTCTCCGTTATTTTTTTTCAATTGGGTTTCGACGTAAATTATTGTGTCAATATTTTATGTCTCTTACAATAATGTGTGTATATTTATCTCTGTGTATTTCGTGAATTTTGATTTCACAACAATACAATCAACTACTTCGACAACTGTTAGCGATATTTTGACCTGTTGTTCTGGTGATTTCGTCAGATGAGGTTTTACAGTAACACTCTCTGAAATCAATTATTCTTATCAACATTCAAATGACAAACAAAAATTGACACATTAAACTAAAAACGTCACTCATTCATGATATGTCAAACAAAGGCGCAGTTATCACAATGTAATTTATAAAACATAGTGTAAAGGGTTAACAATAAAGTTCAACAAGTGACTATCTTTTATTTAGATAGATCAAGTATAATTTGTAAAATATTTTTTGATCAAAAGGAAAATTTCTATCAATAGTAAACATACTTATAAAAACAGATTGCAAACCATAACATTTAAATGTAATGTTCAAAATTATATTAATTCGTACATATATAATTTAATCCACAACCCTATCTACAAATGTTACAATAACCATGTAACACAATCCAAAAGTTCGATAATATCAACTTTCACACCCCTACTAAGTTATATATAAAGTGCATGATTTTCGAACGGCATCTAAAAGGTGCTCACATCTTAGTAGGGTATTCATGTCTAGAACTAAGTGTAAATATTAATGGGTTATGTACAAAGTATAATTAAGAATTTCAAAAAGGTTTCACATTCTTATCGATGTTTAAAATTATACTTGTTTTACAATTCAAATTATATAATCTCAAAAGTCTATTTCGATAATAAATACTTAAATCTGAATTTTAAAATAAGAGCATACCAATTTAATTAAAACGGGAGGGTTAAAGAAATATATTAATTTTGAAACATACCTCATAATATTTCATTTTTGCATAAAACATTTTTAATAAAAACACAGTTTCAAAAACTAAACAGTTCAAAAAGTCACTTACCTCGACATTGCGAATAATACGAAAAACAATAACCGAACAATTCCTAAATATAAATTTTGAACAAATTAAATGGCAAATCGTTAGGATAAAATATCATAACTTACTCATACTCATAACTCAAATCGTATACATATTAATCTTAATTTTAGTTCAATTTGCAATTAATTATACTTGAAAACGTAATAATTTTTGTTAATATAGCTGCTGAAATATTATACATTTTTATTTCTAAATTAAAACAAATTTTTTTTTTGTTACTAATCCAAAACTTAAATATAGATTCAATAAGTTTCTCTTGGACAATGTCTTCAACCGAGGTAAAATAGATTTTACTCTTTTTATTAAAAATAGTGATAAGTATATACTTATCGTTCAAATTTACATAGATGATATAATTTTTGGTGTTACTACTAACATATCGTGTGAGGAGTTTTTCAACAACAATATTACTATCACATTAAAAAGGATCACATAATGTTCACATACACACATGCATGCTGTGGGACCTGTAAGTCAGGGAGGGATCACAAATATGCATGTGTGTGTATGTGAGCATTATGTAACCTTTTTTATGTGATAGTAGCATTATTTTTTTCCAATGCATGCACAGTGATTTTGACATAAGTTTAATGGGTGAGTTAATTATTTATTGGGCTTCAAATCAAACATACTAAGGAGGGAATTTTCATTCACTGATTTATTAAAGTATATAAAAGAGTTTCTTAAAAGGTCAGGCTAGCACTGATACTACATAGATAGATATTGAGAGGTATAGGGGTATCATAGGAATCCGGTTAGCATGAAGTTATTTTTTTGGTAGGTTGGTTAATTGCTCAATAGAATGCTGACACACATACAGTCTTACCTGTTTGTCAGTATTATATTGATTAATTGACCGACTTACCCAAAATAAATTTAATGCTAACCACTTCCGTATGATAGGATGCTTGCTTTATTTAAACCAATTGCAAGTGATTGAAAAAATATTACACACGCAAAAAACAATTCATAAAAAAACATTACCATAATTTTATTTTCAACTATTAAATATAAGAATAATGTTAAAGACACAACTTATTTTACAACTATTTTATAATTTGTTGATGTGACATACTTCACCTCAACCTTTTACGTGGGGTCGGAAACTATATTGAAGCAATTTGTTTATCAATATGCTGAAGTAGGGTATGACACATCAGCAAATTATAAAATAATTGTAGAATAAATTGTGTCTATAACATTACTCTAAATATAAATTATATATATTATGTAGATTTGAAGTGGCATATTATAATTACTTTATTTGAAATTAAAGAAATTATTATTATTATTATACAGTGAAGGTGATACTCATTGTATGTTCGTGTCAAAAAAAAATATAAAAATATCAAAAATACATGTAAAAATATCAGTTCTCAAAAAGAAATACCACGTTTCACCTCATAAATAGTTAGCCCAACACCCATGATTAGAACTTGAGTTGTGCCATTTATAGTGAACATTGTACGTTTGTATTGGAAGCCAAATTTGTATACAAAAAATGACATTTAAAATAATAATTAATATTAATTTTATAATTTAAGGTTTCATAATTTACTAATAACGAAGTTTCACAAAATTTATAGTTTTACTAATAAATTACTATCTCCGTCCCATAATAAGTGCTTTTTAGCTTAAATCACACATACCAATACACAAGTTAAAATGACAAAAATATCATTAATATACTTTCTTTATTTTGTTTGAAACTTTTTTTTATTGACTTTTGGTCTCTCTTTCTCTTTCTTCAATATTTCAACTTTCTAATAAATACGCAATAAATACCATTGGTTGCATAAGGGCATATATGAAAAAATATTGTAAAAATTATATTGGACTCCTAACACATCACTTATTTTGGAAAAAAATATTAAGGTTAAAAAAGCACTTATTATGGGACGGAGGTAGTATAAATTTTTATTTGTTCTAAAATTGTTGACAGACTTTAGCTAGCATGTAATTAAAAAAAATAAACAGTCAAACGAAGTCAACTAACGTTTGTTCAACAATTTTAAGGAAAATAAATTATCTCTTTTACGTTTATTGATAGTAAAAAAATTGTAGTTAATTGATAAAAATAGAAAATTTATAAAATTCGTAAGTTTTTAGTCAATTATTCAATTTTGAATGGAGTATTTTATTTCTAAATTATTTTTTTTTTTTAAAATTTGAAAATATATTATATATATTTTTAATTTTGTAAAGTAAGAGAGCTGTGAGAAAAAGCCAGGTTTGCCCATTGGTTTCACCACCACCACTCGTTCCCACTCCCCTCTTCACTATCTACAACGAACAACCACAAGGAAGAAGAAGAAGAATTATTAGGGTTTGGGTGGTTCGAAGAAATTACGCATGGATCCGGTGCACTCGAGCGCTAATGGCAATCTTGACGAGGAAATTGCGCAGCTTATGCAGTGCAAACCCTTGTCTGAGCAAGAGGTTCAACTTTATTTCTTTTCTTGTGGATTCCATTTCTTTATGAATATTTATTTATTTATGTTCTGTTGGGCATCAGATTTGATTTTATGCGGTTTGTTTTAGTTGGAAAGTTTGAGTATTTTTCTGATTCATTGTTTGATTGATTAGTGATTAGTGATTGGAGTTTTGACATTATTTTTAGTTTTTTTTTGGTGTTGGAATTGTGGTGTGTATGCGATCCGTTCATTTTTCGTGGATTTAGCTATTATTTTGAGTGGGAATGAATTCAGAATCTTCAGCCCCGTTTCTTGAAAATTGAAAGAGAATTGGTGAATGAAAGATTAAGCTTTTCTTAAATACTGCCCCCGAATCCGTCTTTAAAAAAGTGAATTCATTTTATGCCTGGGTATCATGTGAAGCAGAACAACAGCAGGAATAATCAGTGAAGCAGCTTCCACAAGGCAGTTTGCTTGATCTTCTTATTTTGACAAACTTTATTCCTGGGTATAATGGTATATGTTACATGAGGTGGTGAAGAATACTATAAAATGATAGGATCAATGTGGCATATCACTATATCAGGTTAAGGTGCTCCTTGCAAAAGGGAAGATTTCCACAAGGTACTTATCACAAAGTTTGGATCTTGCAGAATTCGGAAGAGATTTGGACCTAATGCCTACTTCTTGGAGCGACAATATGAGTCCATCTTTAATTTTTTCTAATCCTTTTTACCAACCAGGTCATGATTCGGGAAACGTAGTTATCCCATCTCATAACTGAGCATATAAAACTATAGAAAACATTTTCGAGTCAACAATTTTGTACACAAAGGAAGGTGCAACTGAAAAGATTCTTGTTAAGGGGAGACTATGAGATAACTGAGAATTCAAGGATCACACAGTTGGATCCAAGACTTTATCAAAGGTATATGCAGGCCAGATGACCAACTCATTATGACTGGGTTCTTCTCATACGTGGGTAGTTGATGCAGCTCATAACCAGCACTAAGAAGTATTCAGGCGCAGGTTTCGGAGATATTTTTGGGGATATATTTAGTTAATAGTATATTTGGGATTGTTTAGAGTATTTGACTTTGATTTATTGGTTTGGATTGACTTTTTTGAACTATTTATGATTATTTTTGCACTGGCTAGATGAGTGGATTTGGAAATTATGTTGTAGGTTTAATTATGGGTTATAAGAGTGATGGGATTGGGATATTTGGGATAGTTTTTGGCTCAAAAAAAGTTTTTTTCTGAAGAGAAGACTGGTGTTAGAGTCTCTCTCTTTTCATTTAATATTGTTGTTTGTGCTAAGATCGAATATCTAATGAAAAAAGGCCTTTTGTCATCTGTTACTTGCTCTTGTTTCTCTTTACTGCATGAGATAGCCTGCTAGCAGAACGCCTGAATGTACTTAGAGAGGAGCTTAGAGCACCTTTTTTTTTTAAATAAAAAAATATTGTCTTATTTATTTCCACAAGATTATTGCACGAGGACTGCACTTTGGTGTTGGATCTACTCTGTCTGCAGTAGACTTGAAATCAAATCTGATGATGTACAATGCTAAACACGTTCTCATAAATTTTATTAGGAAATCTATTTTGGAGCTTTGGTGTGTTACTTGTTATATAAACAATGTAAGCTTATCGTGTAAGGCAAGGGCTTTAAAGAAAAATTAGGCCTTTTCACCTTATCGTTATTGAAAAAAAAATGAATACAGGGTGAGAGGAATAAAAGCTACATCCTTTCCTTAGATAACTCTCGGATATGTTTTAAATTTTCTTATATTTAATTCAAGTGAGTATAGTTGGTTCTATAATCTGCTTGCTGATTTTATATGTTACTTATTTAGAAACATTAGTCCTTTTCCTATAAACTAAGAACTTGAAAGATAAATATCCGGGCCTTTTTGCCCTTATTTCTGAGATGATTCCTTTTGAGAGCTGGAGGTGTTTTGAATTTTCCTCTATCATTTAAATTGGGTGTAGTTGGTGCTTAAAATCTTGAAACAGTTGTGTGTGTCTTAAACAAGAACGGAATGAAACAATGTTGTGACATTTCTAGATTTTGAAGACTTTTAGCATGAATAACATAAGGTATGTTGGCGTGGGTCAGATATGTTCTTGTTTGTTCTTAAATTAGTAATAAACCTCAAACGCTATTGTTCTCATGGTGGTGTCAGAGAGGAAATTGATTTCGTAAAAAAGGGAAGTAGTGATAATACCCATATTTTTTTGGGATGAGGAGGCTAGGTTGCGGTTGTGGTGCTCTTAAATTGGAGAAAGGAGAGAGAGGTTTAAAGTTTTAACTCTGAAGTGATAGTTCTTGCCTTTTGGAAGCCAAGTGAAAATTAATATTATTTAAGTTTGTAACATTGATTGTTTACTATTAGTTAGACTTCTTTTGCGTATATATGCCTCCTTTAAGAGGCTGGTTTTGATTTTGAGATGGGGAATGGACATATAATCTACTTTTGTCATCACACATAATTTCCTTGTTAAAAGCTATTGTGTTGCGGTCTGTAATCTCTCTTTTAAGAACTTTCTTTCTGTTCCCCTTATGAAATGTTTTATTTCTGTTGTATAGGTTAGGGTGCTGTGCGAGAAGGCTAAGGAGATTCTAATGGATGAAAGCAATGTGCAGGTTTGCCATTTTGTCTTTTGTTTTTCCCCATTGCTGTTGTTATTAACAACTGTTACAATATTATAAAATGCTGTGTCCAATTTTATTTTGATTTAAATTATCTTGGTCATTTATTGTATAATCCATCTTAGGCTTCATTTGTTCCAAAGATAGTTTTTAGTTTTTGTTTAAAGGAATGTATTATCTAGAAAACTTTTTAAAGACAAAAAATGACTTGTAACTTACTCAGTTCACAAGTGGAAATTGATAGTCATAAGTACACTTGTCAAAATAAAATGATAAAATAACTAAATCATACTTGAAATATCATTTTTCTTCAAGCCTCCATCAAAGCATAGTGACTGAAATATTGAATATGCATATATTATTAACTTTAAAAATTAGATTTAACTTTAAAATTGACACCCTCCTGCTTTGTTCCATTCGAAGAATATCAATTGAGATTTGAGATATGACTTGTATATATAAAAAAGAATATCAGCTGAGATTTGGTTTCAACATTTTAATTAGCCTTTTATTTGCTGCCTCCATTTCAGCCTGTTAAAAGCCCGGTGACTATTTGTGGTGATATTCATGGGCAATTCCATGATCTTGCAGAGCTGTTTCGAATTGGAGGGAAGGTATCTGTTCTCTATCTCTACCACTCCTGATTTTTCTTTCTTTCTGGTTTTTGCATTTTGCAATTTTTGGCCATGGAACCTTCGAGTATTTGTAGGAATGTATTTAAATTTGCTAATTCAAATTGCTACTTAGAGTAAGATTTATAATTTCAGATCAGCCTTTGCATCAAATTTCTTTTCTTTTCCATCATGGTCAGTGGGATTAAAATATCAGGTCATTCGGTTGGACCATGGCTTGTTAAGAGAAGGGAAACATAATTTTCTTTATAGTTAGTGCAGATATATTATATTTATGAGGCTCAATTCTAGATGGTTATTGGCATCTTATTATGCTGGGATATTTTTTTAATTAATAATGTGTTGGAGAAGTTGTTTACTCAGAGAATCTATTTTTTTTTAAAAAAAATTGAGCTGGCATCTCATCTCTATGTGGCGGCTGCATCCTAAGCAAGGTTATATGATGATGTTAATGATATTTATGTTAGTTTAGAGCATTGTAATACAGGATTTTTGGTTTTATTTCTCACTCCCTCTCTCAGCTTTGAACATATTGGAGTGATGTGAAGAAAATGGGTTGCTCAAGCTTTCCCCATTGTGTAGCTCTACTTTTTTTGTACTGGACTATGTGGTTGAGAGAAGCACTATGATGTTGTTATATGCTACTTCACAATTATTTTATTTTTCAATGCTCTGTTGACTGCATTTTAATGCTTCTGGAGTTCTTCTCATTGAATTAAGCCACTTGAGCTGCAGGTTCATGCAGCTTATAATTTGAATACTCTAGTTTGTAATAGATATCTTATTGTATTCATTCCTTGTTACTTAAATCTGGCTTGAACTCTTAACTAATCTAGTTTTCTTCTTTTTTTGTAGTGTCCAGATACTAATTACTTATTTATGGGAGATTATGTTGATCGTGGCTATTATTCAGTTGAAACAGTAACGGTAAGTGTAAACTGCTATTGCATATATGTTGGATTACAAACTACTGGTGAACTCCTTTGAACTTAGAGCATACAAGTTTAAGAAACAAATGTCTAAACCACAATTAGAGCCATGGAGCATCAGTGTAGAAGGTTTCCTTCCTATGAATCATCGATACGGATGCGCGATACGGATACAACACTAAAAACAATATGTGATATGACGTTATTAGAATAAGCAGGATATGATACATTTAGAATAAGTAGAATATGACGTTGGGTCTATTGAGCGAATCCTAAGTTGTAAATATGCCATGTCTTTAAGCTTGAGATATCCTTCATCAGTTTCACTGGTTCGTTTTACCCAGTTCACTAGGAGTCTAGGATGGCAAACTCCTTGCCAAATCAAAAAATGATACATGTAATTACCATCGACTCTCAAGCCTGCCTCAGGCCTACTAACTTCAGGAGTTTCACAAATTATTTAAAAATTTATAATGAATGCTAACCTTTCTAGTGTTCTAAGTGACTCTGCTTGAGACAATAGGTTTATATTATTGTGTTTTTAAGTTCTGAAATCCTCTCTCATACATATAAGCCCATGTTTTATCGTACTAGCATGAAGTGATTGCGTTCTTGTTATGAATTGTTCAAACTAGAAGGATGGTTTGTCTTGCCTTTGTGAATTGAGTTGCTGTCCTTGTTGTTTCTGATACCACTTTTTTCACCTTTTCAGCTCTTGGTGGCGCTCAAAGTGAGGTATCCTCAGCGAATTACTATTTTGAGAGGAAACCATGAGAGCCGTCAGGTATAATTTTTTCCAATTTTTTTTTAAATTTCATGTTCTGTCTTTTAATTGTTTAACAGCCTGGTTATGGCTCCCATTTTGTCACCCAGGATGTGTTTCTCTGAATTGATATTTTATCTTTAGTAGGAGCCGGGTGATAGCTATAGTTAAATATTGTCAGAAGTTCTATTCTGATGTCCTCTTCCATACAGGTTTAGGTTTAAGTAATTATTCTATTCCATTATGGCCTTTTGATTTAATATCAGCACTATATCATCATGGCTCCTTTTTTTATTTCTTGCAGATTACTCAAGTATATGGATTTTATGATGAATGCCTAAGAAAGTGAGTTTTTCACAACCTTATCCTGTGAGACATGTCACGTGGTTGCTTAGGTGTTGATTTTGTTTATGTCTTTTCGCCACATATATGAGCTCATGGGAATATAGTTATATTATTGAAATATCTTTGTTTATCTTCTTATGGTACGAGGTCTTATGCCACCTTTCTGTAAAATGAACAATATACGTTTCTTATGGTTACATCGATATCTTAATTTTTTTTTGCATGTTTTAAACTAGTAGGAAATGAGACTCTGAGTGTCAATGAAGAGAGGTTACTTTTTTATTTTCTACTCCCTCCATCCGCCGAAGGATGACTCGAGTACAATTTTGACACATTAAGAAAATTAAATTAGAGATTGTAAAATGAGTTCCAATTTTACTTGACATGGACCTCACTCAAGTACATTAATTACTCTTTTCTTTATTAAAACTAGTGGACTCCATATAAGTACATTTTTGGGCTTAAAACAGTCTTTGTATCACTTTTTTTTTTCATTTGAATTTTGTAGTTGTGTCATCCTTTGGTGGACATTTGTTTGGGTGCTCATATCATCTTTTGGTGGATGGAGGGAGTATTTAAGTCCTTACTGACTGTAGTACACATGTAGGAGGACATGAACCTATTTATGAACATTTAGGATGCACTACAAGAGTATTAAGAGAACTCCCACGAGCTAGCTGATACAAGGAATAACTTGTTTTTGAAATAATCCTCAATGACATGCAGATATTGGACAAGTTTACAGTTGAGCCGTCTCCATTTGGAATTTAGAAACTCCTTGCACTCGTCTACCCATATGTCTCGTGATACATGAGTCCTTGACGTGCCTAATAGATATTCCTGCTTGACGAATATTTTCTGTATGACGAGGGTTTTTACTTGCTTGAAAATCCATATTCGCCAGGCAAGAACGGTTGTTGCACTAGTAAACAATGTTCACATATATTTTCTAAAAGGCATGTATTAAATTACAAAACTGACAACATCAGTAGTTCAGAACAGTTGCCTCCTATTTTTGTCTGTTTATACTTAGGATGTAATGTTATTTTATATTTCTAGGCTGTGTGCTACCTTTTATATTCTTTCAGTAGAACAAGCAAACTGCTCGACTTTTTTGGGGACAGCTCTCTATTGTTTGCTGTGCTGTGAATTAGGATCATCATTCTTCCTTCTCGTTGGACCATTATAGTCATTCTGTGCCTGATCTTTGTAGAGAATAGAGATTGGAGAACCTTTTTCCAATTGTTAATTTGCTATCCGTGTCTCACCACCCCCCTTCCCTTGTAATCTCTATATTCTTCTAATAAAATTTCATTTTCTATAAAGAATGTAATGATATTTGATCTGTCAAGTGTACTTTGTAAGTGTGTTTTGGTGCTAATCTTTCTTGATAGGTTAATTTATTAACTAATTTAATTTTCTCTTAAATTTCTTCCCTCTACTGCTTCAGATACCTTAATTGCCCTCTCTGTCTCTCTGGCTATTTATTGTTCTCTGCATATTGGTACTCATAACCTACTGTTGGTTTTTACAGATATGGTAATGCCAATGTGTGGAAGATCTTTACAGATCTGTTCGACTATTTTCCCCTTACAGCATTGGTTAGTATGATTATATATTTTTATCTTTGGACTTTTTGTTTCTTGTGTTTGAAATTTTTACAAAACTGAATGTGGGTAGCAGAACCTGTATTCTAACTAGAGTAGGGAAGTGTCACAGTTTATAAGTTTTGTTTTTCATTTACTCCCCGCATTCCACATAATGAGTCCCATTTGTAAATTTTTTTTGTTCCACAAAAAGTTTCTTTTTAAATGTTTGTAGTATAAAGTTGCATAATGTCCTCAAGCTTGACATCATAATTTCATTATCAAACCACACTACTAAACTAACAACTTATTATTTTTAGGGATATACATGGAACAAAAATATATCATTAATATACATAAATTTTGTAAATGGTACTCTTTTTGTGGAACGCAGTGAGTAATATTCATACACTTTGAGAAATAAGGATTAGCTGTTGAAAGCTTCAAATTTCACTTATTTGGCAGTGCACCTTAAATTCATGTACGTTCAAGCAAGGTCAAAACTGAATTTCAGTCTAGCGAACTTGTAGCCTAAACAAAGTAGAAAAGTGTGGATGGTTCTAAGTTTTGTTATTCACTTAATAAGTTAATACTTTATCTACTTTTTAGGAAATAAGTTGTTTTACCAGAATATGCCCTAATAAGGGGGATGAGATGCCAATATATATGAAGAAGTATAAATCCTCCTTTCTATCCATGTGGGTTTTATTTTTCAGGAACTAGTTCACAGGAATAATTATCAGACTTAAAACGCTGCTAATTAATTTTACTTGTGTGAAGCTTTGCTGAGTCATAATATTCCTTGCATTTGGAAGTAAAACAAACGGAATTTTTTTAAAAAGTTGTATCACTAACTATTTGATTTGATAAGGTAGACATATATTTAGGGTATCCCAAAAAGATAATTAGGACAATGTCTTGGGGAGAAACGACGCTGCAAAATAATATCATATCTTGGGTTTCGTAGACGCATGAACAAGATTAGTGGTGGTCATTTTCTTGTAATAATTTTTTTATTCAATTACACTGAATAACGCAATGCGTATCTGACACATTTAAATAGTCGAAGTGTCTATGCTCCGTAGTCAAGTGACAGTATGATATACAAAACTTAAATGAAGGAATATGCATGTGAAGAGATAGTAACATTTGAGTTATTTCCCAAGTATTAATATCCTATTTTTTATAAACATGTTTTGTCCGTATTGGTGTTTAGCAGTGTCGGTATTCGTGCTACTTAAGTCTCAACAAACAGTATATAGTGTTTGGAACATGGTAGCTATAAATAGATGGCCCTCACTGTGAGCTCATCCTTCTAGCTGTTGCTTGTTGGATGCTGTGTGAAGACGTGGTCAATACATCTGACAGCTGGAAGGGAGAGCTTGAGCACTTTCTTAAGGCTTTTAGGGATCGTACTGTTGCACATTCCTGAAGTTGATACTCTACTATACCTTGATATTTACCTAAAACAAACTGGAGTTTAGGTTCAGTTCTAAATGTTAGCTTTGTATTAACCAGTAGTTTGTATAAATGAATCATCTTAATCAATGTTCGATTGTAATTCTTTTACCTCTTAGCCGATTCCATCTTCCTTGTCTATGATTTGTTACTTCTAATGTTGACACTGTTTTATTGTAAATTTTTAGGTCGAATCAGAAATATTTTGTCTCCATGGTGGATTGTCACCTTCAATTGAAACCCTTGATAATATTCGTAATTTTGATCGTGTTCAAGAAGTTCCTCACGAGGGACCCATGTGTGATCTTCTATGGTCTGACCCTGATGATCGTTGTGGTTGGGGTATCTCACCCAGAGGCGCTGGATATACTTTTGGCCAAGTATTTTGCAACTTCTCCTTTTGTTTTTTATTTATGGCTTTCATAACTTGAGGAAATTAAGTTATATATAGATCACTGTATTTTGACAGGATATATCTGAGCAGTTCAACCATACCAACAACTTAAAGCTTATTGCTAGAGCACACCAGCTTGTTATGGAGGGATTCAACTGGGGCCATGTAACTACTGGAAACTCTGGTCGTCGATTTGTGTATAGTGCTTAGTGACTGGCATTTCAATTGAATCTTTGCATTTTTTCTTTTGACAGGAGCAAAAGGTGGTAACTATCTTTAGTGCACCCAATTATTGTTATCGATGTGGTAACATGGCATCGATCCTAGAAGTAGATGATTGCAAAGGACACACATTCATTCAGGTCTCTCTCTCTCTCTCTCTCTGCAAAAAGAACAGGCTTCCCCTAGGCACACATTACATGGGCCATTAATAGTATTGTGATTATTCCCGGGGATGAAATTTTGATGTGAATGTTACTGTGTTGCATTATAAATTATTTTGCAGCTAAGGAGTTAAAATCAAATATTAAATTTTAATGCAGTTCGAACCAGCTCCCAGGAGGGGAGAGCCTGATGTAACTCGAAGAACACCAGACTATTTCCTATGATTCAGTAGGATAAATTGCTGAATTTCGAGCTGTGAGTGCCTGCTAGCTGCTTTATGTGTTTTAGAGCTATCTAAAATATTTGAAGTCGTCATACTATGATGAGGTGGGTAGTGAAAAACATGTAAAATGGGCAGTGTAACACCTACTTTGGCTCGGTTATTATCCTGGAACCATATGGAGATACTAGAAACGAGGCAGTGGAGCTGGTGATATGTGTGCTGCGTAATGTACCATTTACTGCATAACAATGCGGCATCCTCTCATCTCATTCACTTCAACATTTAGTTCTGCTCATTTATTTGGGATGGGGTGAGGTTCTGTAGATGCAAAAGTATTATTTTTTCCCCTTTCCAATCTTTTAAGGGGTGTTTTGTGTTTAGTTGTCGACACCTTTTAAGTTTTCTGATTATTTTTCCTCACATATTAGATGCGTTATTGAATGGTGATTGTTTCTTTTTTTCACTCTCAATGTAGAAGGGGTGTTTATGCTTGCTTGCTGGCTGGCTGTGTTGTTATGTTCTTGCATCTATTGGTGTAATTTATAACCCTCTAAGCTGTTAATTGTTGTTCTATGTTAAAATTTAAAATTTCAGGAGGGGTTACCATTAGAGATGGGCTTCATTTCTTGTGTAAAAGCCAAGCTAGAGATTTTGTGTAATACCAGAGGTAACATGAGATTTCTGTCTTGGTTTTACCAACATAATTAGATGCAATGTCTTTGTCAAGTTATCATAGTTGTTACCCTCGATTGCATCAAACATCTTCCTATAAAAACATTAGAGAGGGCCACAAAACAATCCACTCACATCACATCCCTCTCTCCCCCAAATCATCAATTATATTTAGTCCATATGATATCAATTCATGGGATAGTTTTTTAATCATTCGAGCACATGGACTATCTGATGGATTATAATATTAAAAGATTATATTATATTTAATGAATTATAATCCACCAATCACTCTTCTCAACTCCTGTTTAAATATATTTATAATTATAGTTCATCAAATCTTGTTCATTGATATAGTCTTTTTGGCTCACCGAAAAATTTCATAAACTATATTTAGTCTTACTGCTGGAGTGAAATTTGAGTTCTAGACTATATTTAGTCTAGGATTTGTGCTTCTCCGGCTTGCTGGAGATGCTCTTATAGTTCTTTCTTACTAATTTTAACGTTTCGGACTCAAATATTTAGTCCGCGTCTCAAGATTCCATTCCGAACCCACTATCGAATTTTAACTTCATTTTCTTGAATGATTATGATCGTGTTAAACGTGTCAATTCGTTTATTATATATGTCTAACTTATTTAAATTTATTATTAAACGTGTCGACATGTTAATGACACGAAAATCGTATAGACTTAATACTAACCCTATTATTATATATTGTGTTTCAAATTATCGCGCCTAAATATGATAAATAATACAATAATATTATAGAATATAGTGGTTAATTACCTTCCCCTAATCCCCTCCATTTTAGATTTTTACTTAAAAGAGTATTTTTTTTTATCTTTATGCGATTACATACAACTATTATAAAGATAATTTCGTTAATTAGGTCTTTAAAGTGACATTTTGTGTCGATTCTGTTTCTTTTACCTGATTTGTTCCCAACCTGACTCATTTTGACCAAAATTTGACCCAATCCGACCTAGTTTGACCCAACTCTAAATTTAATATTTTAAAATAACATAAATATTGACTAGTGCCAATACCCAAAAGCTTCAATTTAATAAATTTGGTGTTAAACCTTTAATGACTTGAATGAATCTAATAATCTACATAATTAAGTTATAACCTTCATGGATTATACATGTGTTGGACTAAATTTAAATAAATCTATGTTAAATTTAATTTTTAATATTTTAAATTGATTTTAAAATTTTAATAGTAATTTTATATTTTAAAATGGTGTACTGAATACGCATGTCACCAAAATATCATATTATCCCTAGCAGGAGGTCAATGAAAAGTCTTTGGAGTAAAGAAGACGGAATATAATATAGAATTTTTCATACACATCCATTGAATTTAACTTTTTAAACAAAATCAGAATCTGTATGATGGACTCTAAGAGCATCTCCAATAATAGTAATAATTTTTTTTTAAATTGAAGTTTGAAGAGTACTATTTGTTATTTTCATATTTTGTGTCTAATCAGTCTCTTCAATATTTATCTAGAAGGGGGGGGGGGAGTTGAATAGATATTTTAAAATTTTCTTAGTTTTAAAATACTTATCAGTATTGAATATACTGACAGCAGCGGAATATATGTTTGTTCCCTTCTTGATAATGTAATATGGTTTGATAAGCAGTTATAATATATATGACACTTATAGCAGTTAATGAGAGACAATGAGACACAGATGTTTTAAGTGGTTCAGAGCACACAAGACTCCTAGTCCACTCTTCTACTTCACGAGTAAGAAATTCACTAAGGATATCTCTTACAACTTGAATACTTAGATTCCTTCAACTTGGAACTTCTCTAGTTCACTTAGAACTCTTAAAGGCTAGCAGTCTTAGAACTTCTCTTAGTTCACTTAGAACTCTTCAAGTCCTTCTGACTTGCTCTTCTCTTTGGATTGAGAGTTATATTCTGGGGTGTGCTACTCAATTGCAATTGAGCATCAGTTCTGAAGAACTGAGTAGCGAAGCAAGCTTTCCTTCTTTCAAGATCGTAGTGTATATTCGTTGAGTGCTCTTGAGTGCTCTTGAGCGTTCTTAGCTTTTTGTTCTTTCTTGTTTGTTTACTTGCTTATTCTGAATCATTGTCTCATTTGCTTAATATGGAGCCTTTGAAATTTATCCGTTGAAGGCGTCCGTTGTAGCATTAAATGCATTAGACAGTTCTGTGCAGTTGATGTTGACATCCTGCTTTTCTGCAGCATAGCCGACTGGCCCACTGACACAGCAGACTGCAATCTCACCTAACACCTGAAAAGATGTTTTCAGCAGGCGGTTTAGTCCTTTCTTTAGCTTCTTCAATACGTTTCTTCGATTTGTACTAAGGATGAATGTAGAATCATTGGGACCATCAATTTGTCAACGGCTATAAGCCTTTCTTCATTTGTTGCTCTTCCTCCTTCATCAGAACTGCGAACTTTGATGCTGACAGGAGGAACACTACGATTGTGGTCATTGTAACATGATCGTTGTGTGTTGGCTTGCACAGGCTGGACTCAGTCTTGATCGTAGAGAACACTATAATTTCTCTTAAGCTCTTTGGTAGACTATGATTCTTTCTTGCTTGTCTTGCAGACTCCACGCTTCCGAGAGCACAATGCGATTCTTGACTTAGCTCGGCAGGCGCTCGGATCTTCTCCACTATTCTCAGTGTGGCTTCTAAGGACAGACTACGATTCTGGACATCTTCATTTAAGCTCTACGATTCTGCCTTGGCTTCTGTAGACTGGCTTTTGACAGACTACGATTTTGTCAAGCCTAACAATTACATCTCAAAATAAATCAACCTAACAGTTTTGATCTCTCTTCTATACATTCATTTACAGAATGATAAACAATAAAGCTCAGATCAACCTAACAATTTTGATTTATCATCTAAGTCCTTGTACATATGATCATTGAAGGACTTTACACTTAAGCATTTGTATTTACTTTCAACATCAAATTTGAATATGCAATTCCCAACATAATGAGCTGTACATCAAACCCATCAAACAAAATAAATATTTTTAGCTTTTTTCATATGATTTTGATTCTCCCAAAACAAAATAAATATTTTGAAGAGAGAGAATGAGGTTGAAGTTTTGAAAAGAGAGAATGAGGTTGCAGATTTGATGACTAAGTTTGATGACTAAGAGCATCTCTAACAGGCTCTTCAACCACTTTGGGATACACAAATAGGTGAGTCACATTAGAAAAATTATCTCCAACAGTCTCTTCAAACGTAGTCATCAAATCTGCAACCTCATTCTCTCTCTTCAAATCTACAATTAAAGACTAAAAATATTTATTACGCTTGATGAGTTTGATGTACAACTCATTGAATTGAAGAGACTGATGAGGCACAAAATATGAAAGTAACAAATAATGCTCTTCAAATTGTCACGTAGGTCAACAAACTTCAATTTGGAGAGTTTTTTTTGCTACTATTTTTGGAGATGCTCTAAGGTTGAAGAGGCTGTTGGAGATAATTTTTCTGATGTGGCTCTCCTATTTAAGTATCCCAAAATGATTGAAGAGACTGTTGGAGATGTTCTAACACCACTAAATACTACAAAATCCAAGTCCAAAAGGTCCAGGTTGCGAGTAAATACTAGTTAATACTCTTATGTTGATGTTAAAAGATTAGTTTTAATTACCAACTGAAATTAAAGCCACATCTGTTAAGGTAATATGTGATTTTTTACTAGTGCCAATATCCAAAAGCTTCAAGTTTTATGTTATGTTTGGATTGGTGGAATAGAAGAGAGAATGGAATAAATAATTTCATTGAAATGAATAAAAGGCTGTTTGGTTTGTTTATTCATGTCGTAATGATGCATTCTTATCGGAATATTAATCTACTTAAAATTGGATTTTTCATTCCTGTTGGGAGGCACTGAATAAACCATTTCGTCTACTCATTTTAGTCAATTGACAATAATACCCCTACAAAGATGTAGAGTGACTACGCATGTCACACACAATACAATATCGTATTTATCCCTAACACAATATTTGTGAGTTTGGATAGAGATTTTTTTTAAAAGAAATTTATGATAGAGAAGTGGGTGAAACAAGAGAATTTATTTTGATCTTGAGTTTGTGAGTTTTGGATGTGAATTTTAACTTAAAAGAGTAAATTACCTTTTTACCCTTATGAGATTATATTTGAACTATTATAAGGATAATTTTTGGTATTTTAATATGTCATTTAAGTTTTTAATAAATTTATTTCAAAATCTTCCCAAGTTTAGGTGGAATTTTTAATAATAATAATAATAATAATATATTTTGGAACGGAAGTGATTTGTTATGCATGTCAGAGTCAATATCATATTTTTCCCAGAAAAGAAGAGGTCAATGAGTAAGTCTTTGGAGTGGATAAGACGGAATGAATTTATGAATGCAATGTGGAACTTTCATGCCACTCGGTAGGTCATGATCAGTGACTTAGTTTACTTGAAAGTATACTTCAAATTAAATTAAAGTCATCCTTTCATTTAATTTAAAAGAAATTTCTAATTCTGACTTATAGATAACGATAAGGTACGTTTGGAACCTAGACAAGTATTCGAAGGAAATGAAAAATAAAAGAAAACCCTCAAAAGTCATCTTTTAATTTAATTTCAAGGAAATTTCTATTTCACGGTCCAAACAATGTGAATAGCAGCAAGATGACTTGTAGATAACGCTAAAGTACGCTCGAAACTTAGAAAAATATTCCAAGGAAACAAAAAATAAAATGAAATTCTAAAATTTTATGGACTGCTTCTGTTCTAAATTATAGGCTTAATATTGACTTGTTAAAAATTAATTTCAAATATTTTTAAACTCAAATATAACATGAACTCATTTATCTTATTTTAATACAATTATGAATATCATAAACTGCCTAAAAGATAATACTAGTTATAAGATTATTATTTTCAAAATTTAAATAAATCATGTCAATTTTAAATTCAAAAATATTTTAAATTAATGATTTTGATCGTGTTAAACGTGTCAACCCGTTTATTATACATGTCTAACCTATTTCAATTTAGGGTTAAACGTGTCGACTTGTTAATGACATGAAAATCATATAGACTTAATACTAACCCTATTATTATATATCTTGTTTCAATATATCGCGCCTAAACATTATAGTTTTTTATGTCGGTTAATAAATATGGTAGATACTATGGTCTATGGGACTTGAGCATTATCTATTTTATATGTGGAGTGTTGGTTTTATTAGCTTTTTATGAAGTTTATCAATCATTTGAAACAAGAATGCCAATATTTATATTTTACTTGAAATATTAAATTTAATATTTCTTATAGAGATTAATAATAATAAATATGAAATCACTCATTTGAAAAGCAATTATAGTTTTCAATGAATTTTGATTATTTAGCAATTCATTTTTTATTTATAAATTTATAATTTGTGATGAATTTTACTTGAAAAATGGACATTATTGAATGGTTATTTCCCTTACTAAAATCTTCTTTAGTTAATTAGTTAGTCATCAAAGAAGGAATTTCTCTCGCTAAATTGAAGAAAGATTCTCAATTTATAGTTAGTGAAGAAAAATCTCCTCTCGTTAAATAAATTTGTTCGTAACAACAATATATTATTTGTGAGAGAATAAAACTATTCACTAAATAACAATATTTCATTACCAAATATAATTTGTGCATAAAAAGTTATTCATAATATATCCTTCACAAAAAACATCTAATTACTACTTAGCGAAGGATACCCTATTGCGATGAGATCTAATGCAAGCAATCGTGTGAATGAAATATTTATTCGCAACAAATATCTTGTGAGTGATATGTTATGTCTTGCGAATTCACTAGATGTCCTTTTTTGGTGTAGTGTAACTCTTCTTCATCTATTTAATTCTACCCTTTTTCTGTCTTTTAATAATTTGACTTAATTTCTCCACGTCTCGTTGGTTGTTCAACTTGAGTAGTAGCCTTGTGGATCTTCATCTTTCTGAGAACATATTCGAAAGTTCAATTCCGAATGCGTTTGGTAATTATCATTTCAGTCTCGAACATAATCAGGTCAAAGATGTCTTTAGTTGATTTTAAGGGATGGCCATCCTCGGTAGTTAGTAGACCTTTTCAATAATCAATACACTGGGGGCCTTTTGATCCTGCGAACCAATGTATGTATTTGTCGGAAGCATACGTACCTTTGCAATTGTGTGGGTGGAGACATGCATGCATGCATATTTCCTCTACGTAGACAATATGAAAGAAAGAACGATACTTATTCTATTGTTATTTTTTAAAATATATATCGTTGCTTTTAAAGAATATTCATGATTATATGTTATTTGTTAGAAAAGAATACCATTTCAATTCTTCTTATTGTAGTCTTAATTTCATACATATAAAGTCCTTCATATATATATATATATATATATATATATATATATATCCTTGTTATCTAAAATTGCCTGATCCCTGCCATTGGACGGTTTGGACCAAAGAAAATAATTAGTCACTGATTTTTTCTTCTTCTGTTCATGTATACACTACTAGTCTCTGCAATACGTGCAAGCATTACGGGACAAGGGCACACACATTGTCACTCAAATCCAGTAGGAACAATCCATTCCACGCCACTGAAAAAATCATCCCCAGAAAAGAAGAGGTCAACGAGTAAGTCTTTGGAGTGGATAAGACTGAATGAATTTATGAATGCAATGTGGAATTTTCATGCCACTCGGTAGGTCATGATTAGTGACTTAGTTTACTTGAAAGTATACTTCAAATTAAATTAAAATCATCTTTTCATTTCATTTAATTTAAAAGAAATTTATAATTCTGATTTATAGATAACGCTAAGGTACGTTTGAAATTTAGAAAAGTATTCAAAGGAAATGAAAAATAAAATGAAATCCTCAAAAGTCGTCATCTTTTAATTTAACTTCAAGGAAATTTTTATTCCATAGTTCAAACAAAGTGCATAGTATTAAGGTGTCTTTTTGCTATTCGAAGGAGATGTACGCATCGTTTTTAACGCGATAGTCATAGGATTGTTCATTTTGATGCTAATCAAATTAGAACAAAGTAATAGGAACTCATGCTCACCTCTTTCTTTGACAATTTTAGAGAACCAATGAAACAATAAGAAGTTCTCCTTAAATGAAAACTTGTGTGAGATGTACGCATCGTTTTGAATGTGATAGTAATGGGATTGCTTCTTTTGATGCTAATCAAATTAAAACGAAGTTATAGGACTCCTAATCACCTCTTTCTTTGATAATTTTAGAGAAATAATAAAACAATAAGAAGGTCTTCCTAAATGAAGACTTGTGTGAGATGTACGCATGATTTTGAACGCGATAGTCATGAATTTCTCCTTTTGACGCTAATCAAATTAGAACGAAGTAATACCACTCTTAATCACCTCTTTTTTTGTAAATTTAAAACAACCAATGAAACAATATGAATGTCTCCCTAAGTGAAGACTTGTGTGAGATCTACGCATCGTTTTGAACGCGATAGTGATGAGATTGCTCCTTTTAATGCTAATTGTTGGTCAACAGCATTTCCTCCCCCATTAATGCTCGCCCATTCTTTCCGCCCATTTCTTTTCTTGCAGTCCACCTCCCTCAAAATTCAGCCTGCACTTTTCTTTGCTCCCTTCCCCAATTCGGCTATAAATAGAAGCAAAGTGAAATGAAAAAAACACACCAAAGTTCCATCCGAGAGTGGAAGAAAAAGAGGAAAGAAAAAGAGAGAAAAATAGAGAGAAAGATAGTTTAAATAAAAAGGTGTTTTATTTGGGTTCCATCACATAGTTATTGCGATAGTGTCTCGTGGTTGGATATTTTCTGCTCATTATTTCTATCTTCTGTTCATGTGTACACTACTAGTCTCTGCAATACGTGCAAGCATTACGGGACAAGGGCACACACACTGTCACTCAAATCCAGTAGGAACAATCCATTCCATGCCACTGAAAAAATCATCCCCAGAAAAGAAGAGGTCAATGAGTAAGTTTTTGGAGTGGATAAGACGGAATGAATTAACCAGCAGCGGTTGGCGCAGTGGTTTAAGCTTAGTCTTGGGACGAACCGTGAACCCGGATGTCCTGGGTTCGAGTCCCACTTGCAACATTTGTTAAGCCTGCAAAGGTAATGCTGGCCACGGTCCCCCTTAAGGGCAAGCTGGGAAGCAAAAAAGCACTGGCACCGGGCTGGAAAGACTAGTCGGGTTGCGACCCAGAAACTCTACACTAGCAAAAAAAAAAAAGACGGAATGAATTTATGAATGCAATGTGGAATTTTCATGCCACTCGGTAGGTCATGATCAGTGACTTAGTTTACTTGAAAGTATACTTCAAATTAAATTAAAGTCATCCTTTCATTTCATTTAATATAAAAGAAATTTCTAATTCTAACTTATAGATAACGCTAAGGTACGTTTGGAACTTAGAAAAGTATTTGAAGAAAATGAAAAATAAAATGAAATCCTCAAAAGTCGTCATCTTTTAATTTAATTTCAAGGAATTTCTATTCCACAGTCCAAACAAATTGAATAGCATCAAGGTGTCCAAGACTTGTGTGAGATGTACGCATCGTTTTTAATGCGATAGTCATGAGATTGCTCTTTTTGATGATAATCAAATTAGAACAAGTAATAGGGACTCCTGATCACCTCTTTCTTTGATAATTTTAGAGAACTAATGAAACAATAAGAAGGTCTCCTTAAATGAAGACTTGTGTGAGATGTACGCATCATTTTGAACGTGATAGTAATGGGATTGCTCCTTTTGATGCTAATCAAACTAAAACGAAGTTATATGACTCCTAATCATCTCTTTCTTTGATAATTTTAGAGTACCAATGAAACAATAAAAAAGTCTCTCTAAATGAAGACTTGTGTGAGATGTACGCATGGTTTTGAACGCGATAGTCATGGTTTTCTTCTTTTGACGTTAATCAAACTAGAACGAAGTAATACAACTGATCTTAATCACCTATTTCTTTGTAAATTTGAAACAACCAATGAAACAATATGAAGGTCTTCCTAAATGAAGACTTGTGTGAGATCTACGCATCGTTTTGGACGCGATAGTGATGTGATTGCTCCTTTTGATGCTAATTTCAACTAGAACGAAGCAATAGGACTCATAATCACCTATATTTTGATAATTTGAGAGAACTAATGAAACAATAAGAAGGTCTCCCTAAATGAAGAATTGTGTGAGATGTACGGATCGTTTTGAAGGCATTAGTGATAGGATTGCTCTTTTTGATGCTAATCAAACTAGAATGAAGTCATAAGACTCATAATCACCTCTTTCTTTGACAATTTGAGAAAACCAATAGAATAATAAGAAGATCTCTCTAAATAAAGACTTGTGTAATGGAAATATAAAAAAATTTTCATTTCCGGCCCTGGAAATATGTAATTTCTTGTAGGAAACAGTACATCAATTAATAATACCCATGCATGGTTCTGTATTGTTGTTGCTGTCAAGGTTCGAGTAGCTGAGCAATTAATTAATGTTTAGCGTGATCATCTTGTATATTGTCATTTAATATTCCCCCAGAAGCTGGAGGGGCAAATAAATTTTGCACACCTAACTGGAGGGAAGAGAATTATGGTCCTCACCCTCCATGCCCACCAAACTTTAATTTCCACCGTAACAGTTGCAGGAATGGGTTAGCTTAGTGATCACACGCTGAACCAAATTAATACAAAACAATTTCATACACTTACAATAATATAATTATATATATATATATATATATTATTTATTTTAAATTAATGATTCTGATCGTGTTAAACGTGTCAACATGTTTATTATACATGTCTAACCTATTTAAATTTAAGGTTAAACGTGTCGATTTATTAATGACACGAAAATCGTATAAACATAATACTAACCTTATTATTATATATCGCACCTAAATATTACCTTTCCCTAATCCCCTCCTTTTTAAATTTGAACTTAAAAGAGTATATTATTTTTTCATCTTTATGAGATTATGAGATTACATATAACTATTATAAGGATAATTTTGGTATTAGTACAAGTGCATGTGCAATACATATATTAACATGGAATGAATGAATTTTCATGCCACTCAGTAGGTCCACTCAATTTAACATGATCACTGACTCAGTCGTAGCGTTGAAATTATATTATATTATATTATATATATATGAGAAAAATATAAATACACAGCTGTGTAGTGCACAGTAGACTATAACGACGGTTTTCCAAGACTATAGCGATGGTTTGTCTATCGCTATAGATAGAATATTTATGACGACAAACAAACCGTCGCTATAGCCCTAGAAAACCAGCGCTATAGCCTACTGTGTAGCTACACAGCTGTGTAGCTAATCAACATTTATATATATTCAACAAATAATACAACATAGATCGAGATTGATTGATTTTGCTGATATATAATCGCCATGACGACGACGATGATGATCAAAAAGCTTCGTATTCTCCATATTCTGTACGTTGTTGTATTAATGTTTTTGCTATGCATCAACTCATTTTCCATTGGTATCGAATCCGCACATGAACATGCTAACAGCACGATGGTAAGGTGCATTGAGAGGGAGAGACATGCTCTGCTCATGTTCAAACGAGGTATAATAGAATTTAAAGATCAAGATCTTTCTTCTTGGGGAGGCGAAGAAGAAGAAGAGTGTTGCGAATGGAAGGGAGTTGGATGTAGCAACCTCACAGGTCATGTCACTTCTCTTAATCTTCCATATCTTAAACATATTTCAATTAACATGACTTCTTCTTTGATTGAGTTGAAAAGTTTGAACCACCTAGACTTTTCTTACAATGTTTTCGTAAATATGCTCATTCCAAGTTTCATAGGTTCCCTCACCAGTTTAGTCTTCCTAGATCTTTCTTTTTCTCATTTGAATGGACCCATTCCGTATCAGCTCAGAAATCTCTCCAACTTGAAGCTTTTGTATCTTTCTGGTAATTATTTTGTATCTAGTCCGATTCCCGACTTCATTGGCTCCTTCACCAAATTAGAGGAACTTGAACTTGGAAGTGCTAACTTCAGTGGAGCCATTCCATATCATCAGCTTGGAAATCTCTCCAACTTGAAGGTTTTGGATCTTAGTGACAATGAAGGATTGTATGGGAGCCTTGAGTGGTTGTCTGGCCTTTCTTCCTTGAAAGAGCTTGACTTGAGCGGCGTCGACCTTAGTAGAGCCAGTGGTTGGGTAGACATAATTAAGGCTCTCCCTTTCTTGTCCAACTTGAATTTAGGTGGTTGCAATTTATCACGAGTCATGGCTCCATCGTCTCTTTCCTCAGCTAACTCTTCTTCATCTATTTCTACCCTTGTTCTCTCTTCTAATAATTTGACTTTCTCCACGTCTAGTTGGCTGTTCAATTTGAGTAATAGCCTTGAGGATCTTGATCTTTCTGAAAACCTATTCAAAGGTTCACTTCCGGATGCGTTTGGTTATCATTTGACATCTCTTACACGTCTGAGTCTCGAGCATAATCAGGTCGAGAGCGTTCTTCCAAAATCCTTAGGAAATCTCTGCAATTTGAAATCTCTAAGCCTGGGATGGAACAATCTCAACGGGAGCCTTGAGGATTTTTCATCAGGATGTGCTACAAAATCATTACAATCCTTGGACCTTTCTAATAATCAATACACTGGTCCTGTACCTGTCTTAAGAGAATGTCCATCCTTGGTTTCTTTGATCCTTTCCAATAATCAATTCAGTGCACTTTTACCTGAAACATTTGGACAACTCTTGAATCTTAAAACCCTTGACATTTCAAACAATTCTCTTCAAATTGTTATCACCAAAGAACACTTTTCCAATCTTTCCAATTTAAAGAATTTGGATCTTTCTTTTAACACTAATATCTCTTTCAATTGGAGCCCTCAACATGCTTCCCATCTCCAACTACGTGGATTGCATATGAGATCATGCAAGTTAGGGCCTCGATTCCCCGAATGGATTAAGACACAAAAGTTGAAATTCCTTGATTTATCCAGCAATGAGATTTCAGGTTCTATCCCTACACGGTTCTGGGATCTAACAACTGAAATGTATTACTTGAATCTCTCTTCAAACAAAATCGAAGGCATTGTACCAAACGTAAATACTATAATTTTTGAAATAGATTTGAGTTCTAATAATTTTGAGGGTCCAATACCAAGTTTTCTTGCCAATGGGAGTTCATTAAATCTCTCAAGAAATAAATTTTCTGGCAACCTCTCCTTCTTACAAGCACCTACACTTGGGCGTTTACGATATATTGATGTCTCGCACAACTATTTATTAGGGGAGATTCCTGATTGTTGGATAAATTATAACGAGAAGATGAGGATTCTTAATTTTGCATATAACAATTTGTCTGGGGAAATTCCTAGCTCATTGGGATTTCTGGTGCAGCTCCAAGTATTGGATTTACACAGGAACATGCTCTCGGGAGAATTACCCATGCTCTTAAGAAACTGTACGCAACTAAGTTTTTTGAATTTGGGAGCAAATAAATTTTCTGGACATATTCCGGCATGGATGGGAGAAATATCAATGTTGTACGCTTTGATCTTGCGATCCAATCATTTTTTTGGAAGCATACCTTTGCAGTTGTGTCGGTTAGGGAATCTTCAGTTGTTAGACCTATCTACAAACAACATTTCTGGAAAAATTCCTCGATGCTTCAATAATTTCACTGGGATGATTCGACAACTTGAAACTCAATCTAATGTTGTCGAGCATCAATACCCGCTTTTTTTTGGGTTCGATCCATTTTACGATCATGCACCAGTTGTCTGGAAAGGAAGGGAGTACGAATTTGGGAAAAATCTCGAATACTTAAAGAGTATTGATCTGTCAAGCAACAAGTTAAATGGAGAACTTCCTGAGACGATATTTGCTCTACTAGAATTGGTCGCATTGAACATATCGAAAAACGATATTTGTGGAAATATCCCTCCAGAGATCAGTAATTTGAAAAAACTAGAATCTCTCGATTTGTCCAATAATCGAATTTCAGGTGGAATTCCGGCAAGCATGTCTTATTTAACTTTGCTAAGTTATCTAGACTTGTCGAACAATAACTTGTCAGGAAGAATCCCAGCGGGCACTCAACTCCAAAGTTTTAATGTGTCCACATACATGGGTAATTCTGCACTTTGTGGGACCCCACTTGTACAAAAATGTCCTGGAGACGAATCATCTCAAGTTCCGCCTATCTCTGCTGGCAATGAAAATGAAGGAAAAGATGATGAGCTTGATAGATGGTTCTACATAGGTGCAGCACTTGGGTTCAGTACAACATTTTGGGGGATATGTGGAGCTTTATTTCTCAATCGTCGGTGGAGACATGCATATTTCCTCTATCTAGACAATCTGAAAGACTGGATTTATGTCACTGTAAAGTTTTATGTAGCCAAACTCCGGAGGATTTAAAGGTAAAATCTAGTTGTTTTTTGGAGTCCAAATAGTACGTAGTAATTAATTGGATTTGTAAATTGTAACTAATCTTAAACTAACATTTGTGTTATGTACTTTTGTTTTTCAAAGGGTATGCTGCTGGACATGCATGAGGAAGGAGTTTAATTTTGCGTTATTTGCAAGAAAAGTATATTATGATTTTGTATTACTCTTGGTGTGTATTTATAAGAACTAAAAATAAAGAACAATACATTTGCTTACTCTATAATTATTTTTAAAATATAATTAATATTTTTCATGAGTATTTGTGATGTAGGGGCGAACTATAAGTTAAATATATTTTGCCAAATATATTTAACTTAAATATTTAGTAGGGGCTAACTATAAGTTAAATATATTTTGCCAAATATTTGTAAGTGGGGGGCGAGCTATAAGTTAAAAATATTTTTTAGACACCACATAAGAGGTACACTAGTTACTCAAGTGTTCTGCTTTGGGTTAAACTTAAAAACAAAGTTTAAATAAGTAAACTTAAACTTAATTTATTATTGGTATTAAACTTAAAAACAAAGTTGAAATAAGTAATTAGCTAAGAATTGATCTTATTTTTTACTATATATACATATAGGAAAAAATAATATCAAACATGTATAGATTGCTTGATTGAATAGTAAATAAATAGATTGCTTAATTGATGAGATCCCCTTTGGATTGATGCATGATTGAAAGAGTAAATTGTAAATAACCACCCGTGATTTCCTCAAAATTATTTGTACTCGTGTGTAGTTTAAAAGTGAACTGTTGACTACATATGATTTCATAAACATATATAACAAACTAATTCAATTCCGTTAAAGTTCACAGAGAGTGCACTCCACTTGCCTAAAAGCAAGTGAGTTTAGCTTCAATGATTATATATTCTTCTTTAAGAGGTCATTTTTGTCCCCTAAATTATCCTATATAAAGTTTTGATTGAAGTCTTTTGGAGAGCTTAACCACTACTTAGAAAAATCACACCAAAATATTTTAAAAAAATTTCTCTCCAAGGCAAGTGCTATTTAATTTTATATACTCCATCTATTCCAAAATATAAGATTATTATTAATTTTTTAAAGTCAAATTAAGACATTTTCAAATTCAAAATTGACATAAATTTTTTTAATTTTAGTCAATACAACAATGAAAATTCTAAATTATCTAACAACTACTACTCACTATATATAAGATTTATTCTTTAATAATTTTAAATGAATCGCCTCAATTTTAAGTTAGAAAATATCTCAAATTGACTTTTAAAAGTTAACAATAATATTATAATTTGGAATTGAGGTATATTATTTTTCATTTGTGTTTGTTAACTTATTAAACAAAAATTTTGACCCACATGTATTGGACTAAACCTCTTAATGGTAAAATCCACTTATAAGTGACTTTTTTTTTGCTAAGTCTTATAAGTGACATTTGATTGAGAAGCAGACTACAAAATGGAAAACACAAAAAAGTTACAATTGGCTTTCATTCAACTTTTGTTCAAAAGATTACAAGAAGTTGAAAATTGTACCTTAGTTTCGAAATTGTCGCTATAGTCGGTCCATGTTATAGCGACGGTTTATACTGTCACCATAGCTCAGAAAATCGTCGTCATAGTCGGTCCGTCAACGGACCGGTCCGTTGGAGAACAACGCCGTATATATATATGCGTGGAAGGTAGCAACGTAATTACATACCATCCGTTAACTTTTGTTAACGCTGTTACTAATGGAGTGAGAGTATGTAATATTTATGAAACTACAGGTAGTCGAAAGTTCACTTTTAAATTGCAAGTGTCTACAAGAAACGTTGACTAAACCACATATGCTTATTGGCAATTTACTCAATTTAAAAATATAGCTCCTAATAGCTTCTCACTTTTTTCACCAATAAGATAAATATATATATATATATATATATATAATTTGTTTTTAATCATTAATTATTATTTAATCATAATATTTTTAATATATATTTATTTAGAGTCCAAAATTGAGTAAAAATTTTATGTTAGAATTTTATTGTATGACTAATTAGGAAAGCACTCCTATAAGGAGTAGATTATTGTAAAATAACAATTTATATTCAAAATTTTGAAAAGTAATCACTAATATGTAAGTTTTTTTTCCTGAAATATTAATTAACTAAAGTTATCCATTATTAAACAAATATGATAACTAAAGTTTAATCATTAATGTAAGACCCCAACTTTTATGAATAAAGATTTAATTTTTTTTATATATTATTTCGAAATAGTAAGGTGTTGATTTGATAAATGTGATAGTTATGGGTGGAATGTGTAAATATTTTAAAATAAGCAAGTGGTTATAAAATATTCATTGTTGTCGGAAAATATTCGTTTGGTCGTGGAATATTCTTGTTGTCGGAGAATATTCGTACGACGGCGTAGCCATTTGTGGGCCCCACAACGGAATAACTGTCGGATATAGAAAGCGACAGAAATAACCTTTTTATAAAATAACGGCGTAGTTGTTACCGTTAGTACTGTTGAAATATCCGGTGATTAAAATACAGTAATACGCGGTATTGCACAGTAGCACACGGTATTGCACAGTATTTTGAATTATTGATTCTTACGTAAGAAGGCACTTACTCAATTATTGTTACAGTAATTACTGTTCAATATTTTATATTATTGACTCAATAATTGTTACGTTGATATTTTATATGATTGATTCAATAATTGCTACCGTTGATATTGATTCAATAATTGTCACTGCACAGTATTTCACATTATTAAATCAATAATTCATATTATTTGAATAATATTATTAGATAGCATTATTGACAATGTCTAAGAAAGTTCTGTCTAGGAGGGGTTATTTAATTGCGCGCCAGTAAGGAGAAATCATTATCGGAAGGCCCCTTCTTTCTTGGGAACGACCTGGTTGTCAATATTGTAGTTCTGTAATATTATTTGTAAATAATTAATTATTGATTTATATGATAAGAAAATATTTTTTTTGTGGATATAAAAGAAGAAATTAGTGCTGATGTATTTTTATCAGTATTTTGGTGTGGAAATCATCCGTTTGTGGATTTTGGCCATTTTTGGTTGCGAATTTGGCAAAATTTTCTTCTACAAAGTTGTAGAGAATTAAATTTCTTATAAAAAGGACATATAATTTATATTTTTATGATAAAAGGGCTATTTATTATGAATTATTCAAGTTTCGAAAATAAATATTTTTAAAAAAAATAAAATGGTGGGCCCTACTTTTGTCATTGCTTGGAAAATGCTGATCTTTTTTGGTGGGCGTATGAAAGCCGCCGGTAGCAGAAAGTCAACATTGGTGTCCTGACATTTTTCTATCAATAGGGTGCTTAGGTTAGAATTGAAAATTACACCAGAATCAGAAGTGCTACACCTTGTTAGATACAGGTGCTACCCATTCTTTTATTTCACCTGCTTGTGCTCAACGATTAAATTTGACACCTGAGAAGTTAGACTTTGACTTATCTGTTGAAACTCCGTTAGGAGAAACTTTCGTTACATCTACAGTTTACAAATCTTGCTTGATTCAGATTGGTATCCTTACCTTACCTGTTGATCTTATATCTTTGAAAATACTTGTATTTGACGTGATTTTAGGAATTGACTGGTTAACCACTTACCATGCCAAAATTAATTATTTTCGTAAGGTTGTTAGTTTTTATATTCCTAACCAACCTGTTGTGCGAATTCAAACCACTAAAATCTGTCAATGTCATTTCAAGTCACAAAGCTATTCGTTTATTGAAAAACGGATGTCAAGCTTTCTTAGCTCATGTCACTGATCTAAACCAGAATACGTCAGATTTGAATAATATTTTCGTTGTTAATGAGTTTTCTGATGTATTTTCCGAAGAACTTTCTGGTCTACCCCCAGAACGTGAAGTTGAATTCTTTATTGACATTGAACCCGGTACAAAACCCATTTTTAAAACCCTATATCGAATGGCTCCTATTGAACTTCAGGAGTTAAAGATTCAATTACAGGAATTGTTAGACATCGATTTTATTCGTCCTAGTACGTCTCCTTGGGGTGCTCCTGTTTTATTTGTAAAGAAGAAAGACGGGAGTATGCGACTTTGTATTGACTATCGGGAGTTGAACCATGTCACCATCAAGAATAGGTATCCGCTACCTCGTATTGATGACCTGTTCGACCAGTTACAAGGAGCACAATTCTTTTCAAAGATCGATCTTCGTTCTGGATATCATCAGCTGAAGATTAAAACTGAGGATATTCCGAAGACTGCCTTCAGAATTCGGTACGGGCATTATGAGTTCTTAGTCATGTCTTTTGGATTGACTAATGCTCCTGCTGCTTTCATGGATATGATGAACCATATATTTAAGGAATATTTGGATCAGTTCGTTGTTGTCTTTATTGATGACATTCTCATCTATTCTAAAAGCCGTGAAGATCATGAGCACCACTTGAAGTTGGTACTTCAAAAGCTTCGTGAGAACAAGCTATATGCCAAGCTAAAGAAATGCGATTTCTGGCTTGAGGAAGTAGCATTCCTTGGGCACGTGGTATCGAAACGTGGAGTATCTGTTGACCCGACGAAGATTAAAGAAATATAAAGTTGGGAGCAACCTAAGTCGGTGACCGAAGTACGAAGCTTTTTGGACTTAGCTGGTTATTCTCGGAGGTTCGTAGAGGGATTTTCTCGAATCGCTACTTCATTAACTCAGCTGACTCGGAAAGATACAAAATTCGTATGGAACGAAGAATGCGAGAAGAGCTTCCAAGAGCTCAAGAGGAGGCTCATTTCGGCACCTGTTCTGATGATACCATTTGGTTCGAATGGATTTGTCATTTACAGCGATGCTTCGGGCAAAGGGTTAGGAAGTGTTCTCATGCAACATGGGAAAGTCATAGCCTATGCCTTGCGGCAACTCAAAGAATATGAGAGAAATTATCCTACTCATGATCTAGAGTTGGCAGCAGTCGTTTTCGCGTTGAATATCTGGAGACACTACCTGTATGGAGAGAAAGTGGAGATTTATACGGATCATAAGAGCCTTAAATATTTTTTCACTCAGAAGGAACTCAACATGCGGAAACGACGTTGGCTTGAGCTGTTGAAAGATTACGATCATACCATCTAATACCATCCGGAAAAGCGAACGTGGTAGCTGACGCGTTGAGTAGAAGATCATACGCGGGAACGAATGCGATGCTATCAAGGCCTATTTTGTGTGATTTACAAAAGATGAAGATAGAGTTCAAGAATCCGGGGACCCATGCGATGATGTCAAGTATACGCGTAGAACCAGCTTTGATTGATAAAGTTAAAGCTGCCCAAGCTACAGACCCGGAGCTGATGAAGATGAAGAAGAAAGTGTAAGAAGGTGTCATTCTAGAAGCAAGAATCGATGAAGAGGGAATACTTCGAGTCAACTCCAGACTTTGTGTTCCTAACGATTCCGACTTAAAGTATAGAATTATGATGGAGGCACACAACACACCGTTTGTAATCCATTCAGGGAGTATTTAAAAAAATTATATTAAGATATTAAATATAATTATTATTTTTAAATTAATATGTACTTTTAAAATATAAAAAATAATAATTATTTTAAAATTATTTAAAAGAATTTTTTTTAGAATATTAAGTATAATTATTATTTTTATTTTTAAAAAAAACTTATATATTGTTTTTAAATATTAAAAATAATTATTTTAATTTACAATATTAAAATAAATATTATTTTAAAATAAATATTATTTTAAAATATTAAATATTATTTTTTTAAATGTTTAATATAATTATTATTTTTAACTTATTTTAAAGTAATATTATATTTTAAAATATTAAAATTTTGAATTGGTTCAAATTGGATAGGTTGGGTTAAAATTGGTCAAAATGGGTCGGGTTGAGGTCAGCTGAAGGAACAGAAACGTCAACAAAATGTCATTTTGAGGACCTAACTGACGAAAATTGTACTTTAGGAACGACTTTGTAAATGGGTGGCAACTTAGAGGGACAAAAGTGTCATTCAGCCGAAGAGAATTATGGTTCTCACCCTCCATGCCCACCAAACTTTAATTTCAACAACATTTACATTTCTATGTAATTGTTGATTGTATGTACTGCACATTTATATTCAACAACATCAACATTTATATTCAACAAATAATACAACATAGAGTTTGATTGATTTTGCTGATATATAATCGCCATGACGATGATGATGATCAAAAAGCTTCCTATTCTGATCCATATTCTGTATGTTGTTGTATTAATGTTTTTGCTATGCGTTCAATCATCTTCTCTTGGTTATGAGCAGGCTAACAGCACGATGGTAAGGTGCATTGAGAGGGAGAGACATGCTCTGCTCATGTTCAAACGGGGTGTAGTACCAAAATTTGAAGAAGATGATCAAGATCTTTCTTCTTGGGGAAGCGAAGAAGAAGAGTGCTGCGAATGGAAGGCAGTTGAATGTAGCAACCTCACAGGTCATGTCACTTCTCTTAGTCTTCTATTTGTTAAACATATTTCAATTCAGATGACTTCTTCTTTGATTGAGTTGAAAAGTTTGAACCACCTAGACTTTCGCGGTAATGTTTTCGTAAATATGCTCATTCCAAGTTTCATAGGTTCCCTCACCAGTTTAGTTTACCTAGATCTCTCTTTTTCTAACTTGAATGGACCCATTCCGTATCAGCTCAGAAATCTCTCCAACTTGAAGCTTTTGGATCTTTCTTTTAATAATTTTGTATCTCGTCCGATTCCCGACTTCATTGCCTCCTTCACCAAATTAGTCCACCTCGATCTTAGCTGGGCTAACTTGAGTGGAGCTATTCCATATCATCAGCTTGGAAATCTCTCCAACTTGAAGCTTTTGGATCTTAGTCACAATGAAGGATTGTATGGGAACCTTGAGTGGTTGTCTCGCCTTTCTTCCTTGAAAGAGCTCGACTTGAGCGGGGTCGACCTTAGTAAAGCCAATGGTTGGGTAGACATAATTAAGGCTCTCCCTTTCTTGTCCCACTTGAAATTAGGTGGTTGCAATTTATCACGAGTCATGGCTCCGTCGTCTCTTTCCTCAGCTAACCCTTCTTCATCTATTTCTACCCTTCTTCTCTCTTCTAATGATTTGACTTTCTCCACGTCTCGTTGGCTGTTCAACTTGAGTAATAGCCTCGTGGATCTTGATCTTTCTGAAAATCTATTCAAAGGTTCAATTCCGGATGCGTTTGGTTATCATTCCAGTCTCGAGCATAATCAGGTCGAGAGCGTTCTTCCAAAATTCGTAGGAAATCTCTGCAATTTGAAATCTCTGAGGCTGGGATGGAACAATCTCAACGGGAGCCTTGAGGATTTTTCATCAGGATGTACTACAAACTCATTACAATCCTTGGACCTTTCTAATAATCAATTCACTGGGTCTTTAGTTGGTTTTAAGGGATGGCCATCCTTGGTGTTCTTGAACCTTTCCAATAATCAATACACTGGTCCTGTACCTGTCTTTAGAGAATGTCCATCCTTGGGTTCTTTGGACCTTTCTCATAATCAATTCAGTGCACTTTTACCTGAAACATTCGGACAACTCTTGAATCTTCAAAGCCTTGACATGTCAAACAATTCTCTTCAAGTTGTTATCACCAATGAACACTTTTCCAATCTTTCCAATTTATCGTATTTGGATCTTTCTTTTAACGCTATTATCTCTTTCAATTGGAGCCCTCAACATGTTTCCCCTCGTCTCCAACTAAGTGAATTGCATTTGAGATCTTGCAAGTTCGGGCCTCGATTCCCTGAATGGATTAAGACACAAAAGTTGTTGCAATTCCTTGATTTATCCAACAATGGGATTTCAGGTTCTATCCCTACATGGTTCTGGGATCTAACAACTGATATGCGTTACTTGAATCTCTCTTCAAACAAACTCGGAGGCATTGTACCAAATGTAAATTCATTCATTTTTTCAATAGATTTGAGTTCTAATAATTTTGAGGGTCCAATACCAAGTTTTCTTGCCAATGGGAGTTCATTAATTCTCTCCAGAAATAAATTTTCTGGCAACCTCTCTTTCTTACAAGCACCTACACTTGGGCGTTTACAATATCTTGATGTCTCGCACAACTATTTGTTGGGGGAGATTCCTGATTGTTGGATAAATTTTAAAGAGGAAATGACGATTCTTAATCTTGCATATAACAATTTGTCTGGGGGAATTCCTAGCTCATTGGGATTTCTGATGCAGCTCCAAGTATTGGATTTACACAGGAACATGCTCTCAGGAGAATTACCCATGCTCCTAAGAAACTGTACGCAACTAAGTTTTTTGAATTTGGGAGCAAATAAATTTTCTGGACATATTCCGGCATGGATGGGCGAAATATCAATGTTGTACGCTTTGATCATGCGATCCAATCAATTTTTTGGAAGCATACCTTTGCAGTTGTGTCAGTTAGGAAATCTTCAGTTGTTAGACCTATCTACAAACAACATTTCTGGAAAAATTCCTGGATGCTTCAATAATTTCACTGGCATGATTCAACAACATGGAACTCAGTCTAAAGTTGTCGAGCATCAATACCTGCGTGTTGCTCTGTCAGATCCATTTTACGATCATGCACCAGTTGTCTTGAAAGGAAGGGAGTACGAATTTGGGAAAAATCTCGAATACTTAAATATCATTGATCTGTCAAGCAACAAGTTAAATGGAGAACTTCCTGAGACGATATTCGCTCTACAAGAATTGGTCGCATTGAACATATCAAAAAACGATATATGTGGAAATATCTCTCCAAAGATTGGTAATTTGAAGTCACTTGAATCTCTCGATTTGTCCAACAATCGAATTTCAGGTGGAATTCCGGCAAGCATGTCTTATTTAACTTTTCTAAGTTATCTAGACTTGTCGAACAATAACTTGTCAGGAAAAATCCCAGCTGGCACTCAACTCCAAAGTTTTAATGTCTCCACATACATGGGTAATTCTGCGCTTTGTGGGACCCCACTTGTACAAAAATGTCCTGGAGACGAATCATCTCAAGTTTCGTCGTCCATCTCTGCTGGCAAGGAAAATGAAGGAACGGATGATGAGTTTGATAGATGGTTCTACATAGGTGCAGCAGTTGGGTTCAGTACAACATTTTGGGGGGTATGTGGAGCTTTATTTCTCAACCGTCGGTGGAGACATGCATATTTCCTCTATCTAGACAATCTGAAAGACTGGATTTCTGTCACTGTAAAGGTTTGTGTAGCCAAACTCCGGAGGATTTAAAGGTAAAATCTAGTTGTTTTTTGGAGTCCAAATAGTACAATTTACAATTAGATTCCACTTGAAATAACAGTGCACTCTTGGAAATTATGGCAGAGGCACTATGTAACTATATTGCTAAGTGAAGCGTTCAGATTTATCAGCAGCACTTGGAAATGTTTGGTACTCTATGAACTGTGGAGAATGTGGTCCTACAATCATTTGTTTGTTCGACTTTATGTCGATAATGCAAGTCCAATGAAACTGAACTATTTGAAATCCTACAGTTCAATTTCTCTCGTTTGCACTCTGAATAACATATTCGGTAATTGGATTTGGCTTGATTGCATTTAGTCTATGAAATTATGTATAAGAAAGTTGTTGGTTAAAATCAGGAACTGATTCAGCTTTTACTAAAAGCCTCATAACTTGGTTATTTTGGGCATTTGATGATTTTTGTAGCAATTGTTAGTTCCCTACTTCAGTTATCTGCTTGGTTTTGCCCTACATTGAAGATGTAATGTTTGGTAAGTTATAGAGAATGGTGTTTTTGACTTTGTTCATAAATTGTTATAATTCTTATGTTACGTTTGGATCAGAGAAATGAAGATGGGAATGAAACGACTCATTCATATGAATGGAATGAAAAAAATTGTGTTTGGTTGCGCTTGGAATGAAAAAATTTGTGTTTGGTTCCTTAAGGGAGGGAGAACATATGTGATAGAATATATTTATGTAAATAAATGTAAATATAGCAAGTCTTTAAATATAGCAATAGGTGGATGTCCAGATACCCGACGCTCGACTTCTGGGTATTGTGTATTTCTTGGTGATAATCTAATCTCTTGGTCCTCAAAACGACAGGCTACCCTATCCAAATCCAGTGCCGAAGCCGAGTACCGAGGGGTTGCCAATGTAGTTTCTGAGTCTTGTTGGTTACGAAACCTTCTTCTGGAGCTTCATTGTCCTATGCAGAAGGCTACATTGGTTTATTGTGATAATGTTAGTGCGATCTATCTCTCCGGGAATCCAGTTTAACATCAACGCACTAAGCACATTGAGATGGATATTCACTTTGTTCGCGAAAAGGTTGCTCGTGGACAAGTTCGTGTCTTACATGTCCCGTCGAGCTATCAAATTGCAGATATCTTTACGAAAGGTCTTCCATTGGTTCTTTTTGAAGATTTTCGGGATAGTCTCAGCGTACGACAACCTCCCGCTTCAACTGCGGGGGTGTGATAGAATATATTTATGTAAATAAATGTAAATATAGCAAGTCTTTAAATATAGCAATAGTATAGCAATAGTCCTTAAATATAGCAATAGTCTTTGATTATGGAATAATTGCATAACTGGTGCCTTAGATATTTCCGAGAATCAAGCTTGTAACAACTATATATGATGCTAACTTAATGAATGGAAGACACAGGGAATTATCCTTCTTTCAATATGGAATAATTTATTCCAACTAAAATAAAATAAATCATTTCACTCGTCATTCCATTCCTACAATCTAAACGTAGCATTAATCCCTTGGTCAGCACCAGTAATATTGTATAAAATCATAAAGGTAATTAATTGGATTTGTAAATTGTAAATAATCTTAAACTAACATTTGTGTTTTTCAAAGCGTATGCTGCTGGACATGCATGAGGAAGTAGCTTAATTTTGCGTTATTTGCAAGAAATGTTCATGATGGTAATTTTTAGTTGGTGTTTCTAAGATGCCATAAAAGTATATTATGATTTTGTATTACTCTTGGTGTGTATTTAAGAACTAAAAATAAAGAACAATACATTAGTTTACTCTATTATTATTTTTAAAATATAATTAATATTTTTCATGAGTATTTGTGATGTCTATTATAAATTTCCTAAAAAAATATTTGAAAGAGTAAATTGTAAATAACCACCTGTGATTTCCTCAAAATTATTTGTACTCATTTGTAGTTTAAAAGTTCAAGTGAACTGTTGACCACATGTGATTTCATAAACATAACAAACTAACTCAATTCCGTCAAAGTTAACGGGGAGTGCACTCCACTTGCCTAAAAGCAAGCGAGTTTAGCTTCAATGATTATATATTCTTCTTTAAGAGGTTATTTTTGTCCCCTAAATTATCCTATATAAAGTTTTGATTCAAGTCTTTTGGCTCTTAACCACTACTTAGAAAAATCACACCAAAATATTTTGAACTTTTTTCTCTCCAAGGTAAGTGCTATTTAATTTTATATACTCCATCTATTCCAAAATATAAGATTATTATTACTTTTTTTAAAGTCAAATTAAGACATTTTCAAATTCAAAATTGACATAAATTTTTCTAATTTTAGTCAATACAACGATGAAAATTCTAAATTATCTAACAATTACTACTCACTATAAGATTTATTCTTTAATAATTTTAAATGAATCGCCTCAATTTTAAGTTAGAAAATATCTCAAATTGACTTTTAAAAGTTAACAATAATATTATAATTTGGAATTGAGGTATAATATTTTTCATTTGTGTTTGTTAACTTATTAAACAAAAAATTTGACCCACATGTATTGGACTAAACCTCTTAATGGTAAAACCCACTTATAAGTGACATTTGATTGAGAAGCAGACTACAAAATGGAAAACACAAAAAGGTTACAATTGGCTTTCATTCAACTTTTGTTCAAAAGATTACAAGAAGTTGAAAATTGTACCTTAGTTTTGAAACTGTCGTCGCTATAGCCGGTCCATGTTATAGCGACGATTTATACCGTCACCATAGCTCAGAAAATTATCACCATAGTCGGTCCGTTTAGGGGTGAGCATGGTGCGGTTTGAAACCCAAATCGCTCACGAAACCGCTTAGGTGCGGTTTGAGAAATTCAAAACCGTACATGAAACCGCTTATGATTGGTGCGGTGAGGTTTTTAATTGTGCGGTGCGGTTTCATTTGGTGCGGTTTCGGTTTCAAAATCAATTGAAACAACAAAATTTTATGCAATTGAAATTAACAATTTAGTATCACACAATATTAAAATTGTAAAAGAGATACAAAGGCATCAAAGTTTTTATCTCTCGTTCTACTCGTGATTGCCTAATTTCAATAACTTCAATTCTTTTAACCAAAAAAATATTGAATCCAACCCATATATACATATAATTTTCTACAATTAAAGAATAATTGTATGAGATTTGTATGGTGATGGTGATCATGTAGATCGATACCATCCAAACTCAAAATTAGTAGCTTAATTTTCATAGGAGGTTCATTACACATGGTTAAATGAAACATCTCTCCTATATTAGTATTTTATAATTAATTAATTTTCATTGTGCGGTTTGGTTTCGATTTTATGCGTGTGGTTTTAGCTAGTAACCAAACCGAAATCGTAAATTTGATTTTTCAACCCACCTAAAACCGCCATATACGCTGGAACCGTTGGTGCGGTTTTAATTGGTGTGGTTTGTGCGATTTTTGGTGCAGTTTTGGTTCCAAATTAATTCCTTGCTCAGCCCTAGGTCCGTTGACAAGCTGATCCGTTGACGGACCGGTCCGTTGGAGAACAACGCCGTATATATATATATATATATATATATATATATATATATATATATATATGTGTGTGTGTGTGTGTGTGTGTGTGTGTGTGTGTGTGTGTGTGTGTGTGTGTGTGTGTGTGTGTGTGTGTGTGTGTGTGTGTGTGTGTGTGTGTGTGTGGAAGGTAGCAACGTACTTACATACCATCCGTTAACTTTTGTTAACACTGTTACTAATGGAGTGAGAGTATGTTATATTTATGAAATCACAGATAGTCGAAAGTTCACTTTTAAATTGCAAGTGTCTATAAGTAACATTGACTAAACCACATATGCTTATTTGCAATTTACTCAATTTAAAAATATAGCTCCTAATAGCTTCTCACTTTTTTCAACCATAACTTCTAATATATATATATATAATTTGTTTTTAATCACTAATTATTATTTAATTATAATTTTTTTAATATATATTTATTTAGAGTCCAAAGTTGAGTAAAATTTTTATGTTAGAATTTTATTGTATGACTAATTAGGAAAACACTCCTATAAGGAGTAGATTATTGTAAAATAACAATTTATATTCAAATTTTTGAAAATTAATCACTAATATGTAAGTTTTCTTTTCCTAAATATTAATTAACTAAAGTTATCCATTATTAAACAAATTTGATAACTAAAGTTTAATCATTAATATATATTTTCAAATATATATTATATCCTTTTAATATTAATTATTATTTACTTTTAATATTTTTCCATATTTTGAATATATAATTATTCAGAATTTAAAATAGAGGTTTGGTTCTAGTTAAATTCTAGTACCATGATGCAAAAATTAAAATCAAATAAAAATAAACAAAAGCATATAAATGGTTACAACATAAAAGGTAATTCCGATATTGTAGATAATCTTCCCTACAAATCAGATCCTGGTGCCAAATCCAAATCCAAATCCAAATCCAAAATTCTTTTGAATAAATAAAGGTGTCAAAAGTGAAAACAGTACTTGTTCATGGTGAAACACAAGGATTTCACTCAGTCTGGTGCAATTCACTAGCTTGTCAGTCAAAGATTCACCACCAATAATGAATCACGAAATCCAACTAACAATCTCCACCAATGAAAAAGCCCAATCACCAAATTCCTCCATGGAAAACTCTCAAGTTTTTCTCTCCTCATCTCTCATTGGTGATATCAATGAAAACTCAAAAACACCCACCAACAAAAAACCCAAAAAGCTAGCTCTAATCCCTCTAATCTTCCTCATCTACTTCGAAGTCGCCGGTGGCCCCTACGGCGAGGAAAACTCCGTCGGCGCGGCTGGGCCCCTTTTTGCTATTCTGGGTTTCCTTATTTTTCCGTTCATCTGGAGCATACCGGAAGCGCTGGTCACGGCGGAGCTCGCCACTGCCTTTCCGGGAAATGGCGGATTTGTCATATGGGCACATAAAGCTTTTGGCCCCTTTTGGGGATCTCTTATGGGTTCATGGAAACTGCTCAGTGGTGTGATTAATTTAGCTTCATACCCAGCTTTATGCATTGATTATCTCAAGCTTGTTTTTCCGGTATTTTCTTCTGGTTGGCCTAGATATCTTGCAATTTTTATATCCACTACATTTCTTTCGTTTCTCAATTATACAGGTTTAACTATTGTGGGTTATACTGCAGTTTTTTTGGGTATTGTTTCTCTTAGTCCATTTGTAGTACTTTCTTTGGTTTCAATTCCCAAAATTCAGCCTAAAAGATGGATCAGTTTAGGTAGTAAGGAAAAAGATTGGACTCTGTTTTTCAATACCCTTTTTTGGAACCTTAATTTTTGGGACAATGCTAGTACTTTAGCTGGTGAGGTTGATCAGCCCCAAAAAACATTCCCCAAGGCACTTTTTTCAGCTGGGCTTTTGACCTGCTTGGCTTATTTGATTCCCCTTTTGGCTGGCACTGGGGCTATACCTCTTGATCAACAAAAATGGGTGGATGGGTATTCGGCAGATGTGGCCGAAATCCTTGCCGGAAAATGGTTGAAATATTGGATTGAGATTGGTGCAGTTTTGTCGGCCATCGGACTTTTTGAAGCTCAATTGACCAGTTGTGCTTATCAAACACTTGGTATGGCTGATTTAGGGGTTGTTCCTGGATTTTTCGGAGTAAGGTCCAAGTGGTTTAACACACCTTGGGTTGGGATTTTATTATCTACATTGATTACATTGGCAGTTTCTTGTATGAATTTTACGGATATTATTGCTTCCGTGAATTTTTTGTATAGTTTGGGGATGTTATTAGAATTTGCTTCATTTTTATGGCTGAGGAGGAAGATGCCGGCAGTGGTGAGGCCGTATAAAGTTCCGCTGCCGATGCTGGGGCTAGTGATAATGTGCTTAGTTCCATCAGGGTTTTTGATTTATGTAATGGCTGTTGGCTCTAGGAATGTTTATTTGGTGAGTGGTGTGTTGACTGTGGCTGGGATTGTTTGGTACTTTCTTATGAAGCTATGCAAATCAAATAATTGGATCAAGTTCAAGAACTATGGAGACAAGAATGAGGTCGAGGATCAAGATTAGGAAGATTGCATCTTTTTTCCCCTTTATCTTTAGTATTTTTTTTTTGTATTTTTTTTCCTGATTTGGTATATATATTTGTATATGGATTCATTAGGCTTCTCTTTTAATTATTCTTCTGGATTTGGTGGACATATATACAGGTTATATCTAGAATTTTTCATTTATCTTTAACATCTGTTCTTCTTCGAAATATGTTCATGTACTTGTAGTGATTTTCTCTGTTTGGATGTTTAACTACACATGTGCTATATAAAGTACGTATATACAGAGAACTACCAGTCTACCCATATGCAAATAAAGGGTTTAAGAGGTCTTCTAATCCTAACATTTTGCAAGTTAATCCTTATTACTTAAGTTTATTGCAATAAAGTCCAAAGAAATCTACCTTCATAATATAGTGTTTGTGCCCGACTTTCCACAATCGTTCAGATTTAGTACAGGTTGTCGCGACACCTGTAGTAAGACAAAGGACTTATCGCGATGA